>JAUIMM010000756.1:0-600000 GCA_031769625.1 Taudactylus pleione | reverse complement strand
GGGCATATAAGGATTAATCGAGTCCATCGGGAACCATCGGAACTGGTCGTAGGTTGACCATACCCTCTCTTAAGCTCTACGATCATGTCAGTGTAAAAACCTCCCATGTCACATGTGCCATGATGCTACTTTTTAAATTATGCAGTCCCATAAACCGTATGCACTCTCATAAAACGCCGTTCGCATAATGAGGCACGCCTGCGTTCGGATCTCCACTCCCCCGTTTTCAAGCACCTCCCCCTGTTACCACCCACAAACGCCTCCATCTGTCACTCAAACTACCGACCTGGCTGTGTTCAAGGAGAGAGAAATTTCTGATCGTAGCGGCTAGTTTGCGCACGCGCATTGCGACCTTTACGCATGCGCAGTATAGCGAACATCGGTGGCGTACGACCGTGCGGCCGCTTCGACCGACTCTGAATGAGGTCCTGAGTGTGGGAGTGAACACATATATAAGCGCATAATAAGTACGGGTAGCGTGACCCGCACAGAGCTGCAAATACTCCTATCATTTACATTGCAGGTGCATATACATACTGCTGGTGATGATAGTTGCCTACACTAGCTAGCTGCTTCTCATAAGCGGATTGCAGATTGCCCTCCGCGGTTGATAGGTGCCTTCATCATTGCTCAAGCTTATATAATGTGTGTTTCTTTGCATAAGTTTTAATGGTTTGTTCGCTTTCATTGGAGAATGAAGAAGGATTATACCTGCTATATTTCAATCACACCTAATAGCAATTTTTGCTATAAAAACAAATGTCACAAACCTTTTCTTGTGCTTAAGATCAGTTTTGTTGTAGGGTATATCTAATGTACACCTAACTTATATGCAATTGAGGCATTTCTGAAGGCATCTTCAGATCGGTCCTAGTCAGCATATGGGCGGTGTAAATACGCTAAGTTTATGTGCAGCTTTTAGGAATTCTTTTTTTGTGTGTAAATGTGTCCAGCTCAGGATGAGCACCTTTTATAATCTGTCACAAAATTTCAGTTTGGGTCGTGTTTAATAAAATAGGTTTTGGGTACAGTTACCCTGTAATCTATTTTAATGTATGGACATAGACACTCACATATTCTGTCCCTATCTGGATCACAGGCAAAGGCGGAATTGATATAAAACGGCAATTACTAATTGGCAAATAGCAATTTGAAGCAGTGAATAACATACAAATAGAGGCAGCACTACTAACCAGACTGGAAAAACCAGCTGTTCCCTCCTCTGAAAAATAGATTCTGAAATTTGTATTAAGCACAATGACCTGAATAATCTATCCCGTTCTCAGTGACAATAATTATTATTACAATGCATGAATTTTACATTCAATATCATTAGACTTTGCTATAAACCCTCATTCCAATAGACTGACCTGTTGGAGCACATATGATTGTATTTGTGCCGCTGTATGCAGGCTGGGCCAATTCTACTTGGTACCTTCTCAGCGCCAGAGTTTTTATTGATGTGAGGGGAGATCCTAGCAAACAAAATTGGCATAAAAAGCATTAATATAAATAAGCTTAAAATACTAGCAGAGAGTACATTATAATCCAACATTGCTGCCAGGGATATTCTGCTGCATGTCCCCTAGCAATGCAGGCTAGACAGACGTAGGTGCAGTACATCCTCATGGCATGTTTATACCAACACTGAATGCTGTTTTTGTATTTTAAATACTAATCTTTTTAAATATATAGAATAATAGAGAATAAGAATAGACAATGAAAATAGTATGCTGCATACAGAAAAAATAAGTTGTAACATACCGTTAAAATAGGGACATAAGTAAAACTAGTAGCTGTCCCACAAAATCAGGGGAATAAGCAATCTGATGTAACTGCCAACTGGAGTGCATGTTCTAGAATACAGGAGGAAATGCTAGTGCAATGTTGTAGTCTATCAGGGGTATTCAATATGAAACGTTAACTTCACTGCCGAAGTTTACGTTTCATATCGGAGTTTTTTTCTGCGTTAAAGTATCGGGCGCGCTCCTATATGGTTATAAAAAAAAAAAAGAAGAAGTATATCACTTAATAAAGGAGGTGGTCCAAGTGATGATAACCTGAGACATACTCCACAAAATGCTGCTGTATAATTCTGCACAGACAAATGTCAAAAAGTGTACTGTAGCGCTGTGTGTACCAGGCTCTTCTACTGGAGCATTTACACTAATAAAATGCTCTGCTCCATTACAATTGTAAGCTTTGATGACTATTTATGTATGTATACTACATGCAGACACCTTCAAAACACAAAGTTTGGAATCTACTTTTGTCAGTATCATAATAGTGATAAGATTTGAAATGCACAAAGATGGGTTTTTCAGTTATTCTATTGCATGACTCCTTTAGAAGAGTTAGAGACATATGAACTATATTGTTTTGAAAAGAATATGTAAAGTGGAGGTCTGATTACAATTCATAATTAAACTAAACAAATTAAGATTTTGGCTTTGCAAATCCTTCATGAATGAAATTTAAGATTTTATTTTGAATTTAGAACATGTATTAATGGTTCAGTTAATACTCACTCGTCATTTTAGCTATTTTGGTTGCGGTTTCATTGTCCAACCCTGGAGAAGCTAAAATGCAAAAAGATGACGATTAAGCAATGATAGCAATAATGTTCAGCATATTGTTCAGCAAGTTTGAATAGCCACCAAGTAAAAGTATGCCAAATAATTTATGTAATAGGCAAAATGAGTGACAAGTTACAGATTTACCAACCTAAGTAAGAACCATTAAACAGCTCAGAAATACAACATCTGCCATTATGGATCATTACCAGAAACATGAATGACAAGGGGGGAAAAAATGAGGGCCTAAAAAAAACCAAGAGAAATATAAATATACTAAATGCTAAACTAAATACAGTTAAATAAAAAATATTGAGCAACAGGGAGTTCAACTAGGTCAGCGAATGGGAGTACCACCAGGTCAGCACTTGTATATCATTTATTGATCGGTTTTCATAGTGTCTTTACATTTATCTTACTTTCATAACTAAATATAAATACAAACTGCAAGAAACAGTCATTGATATTCCATGCACTAAATTCTGCTTACCATGACATATAATTGGCTACAGGGGCGCCGAGAGTGGGGGGGGAGCAGGTACAAATTACCCGGGCCCGGGCTTGCTAGAGGGACCCCGCGGAGGCCTGGATCCGGCACCGCTCCCCCCCCCTCTTACATCACAGCAGCCCAGCACACGCTGCTGTGTGCTGGGCTGCACTGGGAGACTGCTCGCGGCTACTAAGAAGCAGCCACAGCAGTCTCCTATGCCTGGGGGGGGGAGCGATCAAGCTGAACGCACCCCCCACTGGGTATACGTCGAGCTGCGGGGGTTAATTGCGCAAAGCGGCACTGCAAAACTTTTTTGTTTTTTTTACCTAAGGGGCATGGCCACGCCTGCCGTAATTAGGCCACGACCCCTTTTTTTACCAGGGCCCGGCGCGGCTCTTGACAGGCCTGATTGGCTATCCAAAGACTAGATGCAGGTGGAAATTGATATGAGAGGGATAAACATAGCTTCATTATGCGGGATACGTTCGGTATCTCAACACGGGATGCCACGCTTAGAATACCGGCGCCGGAATCCCAACACCTGTCAGAATCCCAGGGGGACATCCTGACAGTAAGTCGCAGGGTTAGGCTCTATAGGTAGGGTTAGGCACTAAGGGGGAGGGTTAGGTTTAGGGTGCAGGGAGGGGGAAGTTAGGTTTAGGCACTGGTGGGGGGGGTTAGGGTAGGGAGAGGGGAAGGATTAGGATACCTACCGTCAGTTGTCGGTATCCTAACCCTGTTGGGACGCCAGCGTTGGGATTTTGACCGCCTCGCAATCTCGAGCACGGGCATCTCGTACCCATCCCCATTATGCTAGCACATACAAATAAAAGTGCCCCCTCTGCTTTTCCCAATAGTCAACCCAGTGATTAGGCATACTGGTGTGGGGTCTTTTATCAGACCTCCAAATCACTAACTTCTAGATCAAACTAATGGTGCATACACACGATCAGATTTTTCCTTCAGATATGAACGATAACGATTTAAAAATCGTTCAGTCGTTCATATCTGAAGGAAAATCGTTCATATCTGACATGCCTGAACGATGGACGATCAACGATGCGCGTTCCCGTTTGTCAGATAACGATATCTGACATCTGATGGGTTTGCAGTCAGACTTGGACGATTCCATTCATTTTAATGCAGTCAAAAATCGTTCAATCGTTCAAATCGTTCAAATCGTTCAAAACTTTGGTCAAATCGTTCAAATCGTTCAGATCGTTTAATCGTTCAATCGTTCATCTGACAAATCTGACAAGTCTGACAAATCTGACCGTGTGTACGCTCCTTAATAGTTCTTTTAGACATTTATATGATGGCAATGACACATTAGCATAGAGGAGGAATTACGGTGGCCAATACCAGCGTGCATCTACTCTGTGAACTAATCAATTACCTGAGAGACATGTGTTTTCAGGCTCCTCTGAGAACTGGATCATCTCCATAACACTCGCTCCTAGTTCTTCCACTGACTCCTGTTCTTTCCCACATTCTGATAAATAAAATGTAAACAGGCAGAGTTACTGCATATTTGTAATTACTGCTATTTTCAAATAACATTTTATCAAAAAGTATAAAGCAACTAATAGACAAACACTGTGGTTTTGCATCTGTGCAACTAAACAAACCTAGCGCACATTACAATGCATAACAATTCTAAGCTCTTGGAAGACACCTCCACCAACTACAATTGTGGCTAATTAGGGAAGTGGAAACATCACAACGTTATTACAGCCTCTTACCACTTTAGAACCACCCCTGTTATCAAATAAACGTAATTTTTTTTATCCTTAAATACTGCATGGCTTAGCTTTATATATGGAGTGTAAGGCGATATTTGTACTTTTTATTACATGCAGTATTTTCGTGTGTTTGAAGCGTTGTTTTACAAAGTGCACCTAAGAAGACTCTTTTCCAATGAACTGCAAATGGAAGGTGCACAATGAAAACACACAAGACAAGAACCATGCAGCTCCGAAATAGAACAAAAATCATGTAATTTTTACAGTGAAAAGGATGAGTTCCCCTCTGCACAGCAAGGAATAGTCCCTGAAAGGCACCACTGCACCCCATCATCTCTGTTTAATAATCTTACTTTGCAAAATGAACTGTTGCTTTTGTCCTGGTGCACCATACTCTTTAATTAACACCCTCACATCACCAAGCTCCTCCCATAAGCTAGTGCAAAGGTCTGTTCTTTATAGACACTGCTAATAGCTCCCTAAACCTATGCGCTCTTACAAAATCTAGGAGCATTTGCGCAAATCAAAGCACACAGCACCACCAAAGAGGATATTGTGCCTTGTGAATGAGACCCATAGATAGCACTTAGCTGCTATACAGTGCTGGAATATACTGTACGCTTAATAGTGTGCTGTAGATTTATAGGATCTGATTAAATTAGCCACGAAAAGCTACGCTTTGGTAAAAATGTACACTTGTGCAAACTTTTGGCAGAAATGCGTATCGTGCTATCCTATTAGCCCCGCAGCTAAAAGCAACGAATAGTCTTCACCATCTCAGAGCAGGTGAAAATATGTGCAAAACCCTTATTTTGTGCTACAAATGTCAGGACTTGGTTCAGAGCCCCTTGGGGACACACCCCTCTAATGACTAATCAGGCAAAAATATAATTCCCCTAATAATGACATGTCATTTTTGGGGTCAAAATGTAAAAAAGTGTTTTAAAATGGGTTTCAAGTAGTGTGGTAGGTAATTGGGGAGGGGTTGTATGGATGGGATAAGTGTTTTATGGATGGCAGATGGCTGCAGCAGGTGTGTTTTTATAGAAGCACCAGAACAGAGAGCGACACCCCAGGCAGGAAAGAGGAACTGCACAGGTTGTGACAGGTGCAGGGTGCTAGAATGAACACTGGCTATTAATTTCTTCCAGCATAGGTCCTTATTATGTAACACACTTATCCTACATTGCCCTCTTTATTTCAAGAATTATAGCATATATTTTTTAATCACCTCCTTCAAAATTCCAAAGCTCAAGAACCTGTGTGCAATCTACTTTTTCTAAAGCTAGAAGGAAGACCTTAGGCCATTCTTCTTTATCTGATCGGATGAGGCAGTCAATAAGTTTCTCAGCTCCAGCTATTGACCCTTTCAGTCTAGTTTCCTGATTGAAAAGAAAAAAAAAAAAGATGGTGGTTATGATTTAAAGTAGCACCAACTAAACAGAAATCTCTCTGTAGTAATATCGGCTGTTTAGGTGTTGCATGTTTTGAAGATGCAACCTGTCTATCTTTAGTCGCAAACTGAAGCGGTATTTAAAACAGCATAAATATTTCAATACGAAATCTGTTTAACAAATATACAGTGATATGATAGTGCATACCTTGACATCAAATCCACTGCATTCAGCATATGTGTGCGACATACTGTGCAGTTGAAGGTTTCAAAGTACACAAGTAAAGGTGGGTACACACTGATAGATATATCGCCCATTCCATTGAACAGGCGATATATCAATAGTGCATTGTCGGGTGTGTACAGCGATAGGTCTGTGTACGGCGTCGTTCATAGATATATCCGATCTGCAAATACATCGGTCATCTACTGTTGTGTATGGGTGACCCGCCGATCGCCTGTACACATGCTGCAGGGACCGGCGGTGATTGGGAGCTCAACTGGGCAGGCAATTTAAATGCCCGTCCACTTGAGCTGTCAAGCCTGGCACATCGGGCAGATGATTGGTAAGTGTGTATACACTTAACAATCGTCAGATAGGTTGGCGGGTCGGCTTAACACTAACTATTGATATTGAGATAGATAGGGCACTGGTTGGCAATAAACACTAGATTGTTCCTATCTGTAAGGAGGTCTGTGCAGTACGGAATATAGATTGTAAACTCTAGATGGGCAGGTACTTATGTGAATGATTAGTAAAGAACTGTGTAATAAGATCAGTGCTACATCAATAACTGTTACTAAACATAATATATTGAGATTATTTAATCACTACAGCACTCAATAAAGTTCAATATTAGAGAAAAGAGTATTTTAATGTCTTCATTAAGCTGGAAATCAGAATTTACATCCAAAACTAGAAATTAGTTAATTAACGGCCTGATTTAGATGTGGACACAGAACACACATCAGCTGCATGTTCTAATGTCTGAAGGAAATAGACTCTTCCTGACAACTTTGCAAATGCGAGTGCTGCATCAGAATATGCAGCATCGAACCATCATCACGACCATGGGTCACAATGGTAGTAGCTTCAGGCTATCTGGGAAAGCCAAAGGCTACTCAGAATGGCCGTTTTACCTGTGTTGACAAGGCCGGGAAATCTGCGTCTTCCGACTCAAACTCTCGCTTCAGCACTCCCAGAAAACAGGGGTGACACAACCGCGTTTCCGGGAATTCAGGCCGGCTCCACGCTCTCTCCAAAGGGCTGCAGCCTGTCAATCAGGCTGCGGCTGTGGGGCACTGCACATGCAAAGAAAGGGTCCTGCGCATGCGCAGTTCACCCATCACTGGGATAGTACTTAAACCGTCGGGTTTACATACTCACCTGTATCAGGCCCTAAGGCTGCATCTTGGAATTGTGGATGAAACAAGTGCAAGTTACAAAGTGAATACTGAAACCTTTTTTTTTTTTACCACATGTTGCTCTCTTAAGACTATATATATCTATAGAATCAGCAATAAAGTTTGTGTGTTTGTCTGTTCTTTATGCAGCTGCCCAGGGGGTCTTAGAAGAGTGACTAGCAGGCTCTTGAGCAGCTCAGCACTCTATACATTCATACTGTGGCAGACAGCATAATTAATCCAGAAACTTTGATCCTGGCAAAGTTTACCATACGGAGATTACAAACAGCAAGGGAGATTAATCGCAACCACACAGTGCCACTGGCAGTTGGGAGCTGACTGGTTGGTACTTTATCTCCAATGCTTAGAATTAATTAAATTTTTTTAAATGTTGCAGATTAAAGAAATTAAGCATCATTTACTGGAACTTCAAAAAGGAGTAACATAAGGCAGTAACAAGCTGCCTGACTCTGGTTAAAACTCGGGGTTGCAGGAGCAGGGTTCCTTTAAGAACTATTATTTTATATTAAGTATTAGCATGCAGTTTGTTTTATCGCCTATAGGGTTCTTGGTGGGCGTGTTTTGTTCTGATAATAGGGCTAGTCACCAGAAAAACAGCCTCTTGCTTCTGGAAATTTCCAGCCCATGAGTCAGGGAAGTGTACTATGCCCAGTGATTTCCATCATATCATAGTGTTAATCAATTCTAACAATGAATTACTCCTTTTACGCAATTCCAAATACATACCCTGCTATAAGCGAGGGCAAAATCTACGAGATCAATTAGTCCATGCTGATATCTGAGGGTACTCTCCAGTCTCTGCTCCACATTTCCTCTCTTGGAAACCAGGTCATTTTAAATGTCTCGGCAGCATTACATGCAGCTATTTGGAGACAGGAGACACTTTTGCTCATCCTCACTCTGGGCAAAAATTTTAAATCAATCATGCCCTATCTTGCAATAGCTGCTTTGTTGTTTATTACATTCGCTGTCCCTGTGGGTTTCTTTACATAGGGAAGACCATACGCCAATTTAAGGAGCGTATGGCAATCCATCACTCTGACATTAGGCAGGCTTTGGAGGGTAAGGACAATGAGCAACCGGGTGCTAGGCACTTTCGTGATCATAAACATACTCTAGCAACCATTTGCTACAAATGACTGATTTCATACCAAAGGATGCTAGAGGAGGTGATAGAGGTCAGGCTTTACTTAAAGCCGAAGCTTGTTGGATCTATAGGCTCAATACGGTTCAACCCCATGGTTTACACGAGAATCTCTCTCTGACATGCTTTCTATAAGTAGGCTGTCAGATCTCTGCTTGTTAGTGATTTATCTCCTGTACATGAAATTGTTCAGCTTAACGTATTTGTTATTTGGTTACTTAAAGCTTGATGTACTGTGATCATATGATGTGTTCTATTTCCCTCTGTTGTTATTGCCAATTTCTATATATCCTGCAGTTTTTATTTCTTGGTGAAAGTTTTTGTTTATTCATCACTATAGCAACGGGCCCTGGCCGCCTACGTCACCTCCGCTGAGCACAGTGTTGTTGATGTTAGACGAATTCCATGTCCGGTGAACACAGACACCGTGGTGTATGAAATGTATAAAAGGTAACTTTTGTATTTTTGTATTCCCGATGAAAGTGCAACAACTGAAACGTTGAAACGCAGATTGGGCTCTGGTCCTATTATTGACAAATCCGTGAGTGCTGCCACATCATTTTTTCTGTATCTGTCTTATTGTACAAGGCATCCGGTGCAGCGTTTGTTGGCGTGATTAGATTCATACACACACACGTCAGACTTTTCCTATAGTGATGCATGGCAGCACCACAGAACTCAGGAAAAAAGAGAGACGGCACTCCCAAATACAGAGTTGATCAAAAACCTTTTAAATAAGCAAAGACATAGATACAGATTTAAATAGACGTTTCAAGGCCCTAAGACCTTTTCATCAGGACTGTACATACAAACCAAACCAAGTCCTGATGAAAAGGTCTTAGGGCCTTGAAACGTCGATTTAAATCTGTACCTATGTCTTTGCTTATTTAAACTTTTTTTTATCAACTCTGTATTTGGGAGTGCCGTCTCTCTTATTTCCTTAGTGCTGTGGTGCTGCCATGCATCACTATAGGAAAAGTCTGCTTTAAATATCTTTAGGAGGGCACCCCGCAGTATTCTATTCATTCAGAGTGCCGAACATTTTTGGACTTAGTCACAGAATCCATATTATGGCTCCCATGTGAAGAAATTGTCTTTGAGACAAACAAAGCAAAGCCAAATTTATGCCATACAATTGGATGAAAGTACTGACCTCACAAATCATGCTCAACTAATGGTTTACTTACAGTGGGAATGGAAATAAAGACCTTTTACTTTGTGAGGCACTTCTGTTGCAGATTACGTGAGAAGAAATTAAGAAACTGAATCATTTCGATAATGAAAATTAACTGAGGCGACGTGTGGGCTCTTGTTCTGATGGTGCATGAGCAATGATGGGAAAATATGATAAGGTCACAGCCACAGTTAAATCTGTAGCATCAAATTACAAATTTACGCTTTGCTGTATCCACAGAGAGGCCTTGGCCACAAAACTGATGCCAGATGAACTTACAATGAAGCCATCAAAGTGCTCAATTTTATTAAGTCAAAGCTCTGAACACTTGGCCTTTTTCACTCTTGTGTTCTGAAATGGGCAGTGACCACATCAAACTACAAATGCACACCGATGTAAGCTAGCTGTCACGTCAGGATGTATATAGGCTTCAACTGCAGGAACTTGGGCCGGTAGGCTAAGGGTAGCGGGTGAGTGGGAACGGGAAGGCAATATTTATATACAAGTCCTCTTCATATGTCTCTCCCAGGTGTTGGCGAGACCTACCCCAGGGAGTGGACTCTAGTCCACTCGATGGTATTCACCATTGACCCCTCCAAGCGGGATGTGGGTTTCACTGCACCAAGTGAACAGGTCGCGGCCTCTGAGGCAGGTATCTAGAGAAAATACAGAGATAGATATGGGAGGACTATATAATCACTGATGAGCAAGGATGATGCTCTAAAGACTGATATGTGAGTTGGACTGGTAATCAGCACCTGGTATTGGATACTGAATAGCGATGGTTATCAGAACGCTATAAGACAATGAAAATCAATGGTAATCAGCACTTGGAATAAGACACTGAGAATCGAGGGTAGTTGATAGTTGGTATGAGATGCTTAATGGTGAAGGTAATCGATAGTTGGTATGAGATGCTGAATGGTGAAGGTAATCGATAGTTGGTATGAGATGCTGAATGGCGATGGTAATCGATAGTTGTTATGAGGTGCTGAGTGGTGATGGTAGCCAGTACTGTGAATTTATGGTAATCAGCACTTGGAATGAGACACTGAGAATCGATGGTAATCAATACTTGGTATGAGATGCTGAATGGCGATGGTAACCAGCACTTGATTGAAGTTGAACAGCAATTTCCTGTTCCTGCAGTCAGACTTAAATACCCTTAGGTAGCTGGTCATTGGATCATAGGATCAGCTGAGTGACCGCAGGACTACCATTGGGAGAGACTAGTCAGGTGATATGGACCAACATGGCTGCGCCCATGCCCGGCACCCCGGGAACCAGGACGTATGCACGGAAGCCTTAAAAGACCCCGGGGAGAATACTCAGTCACCACTCACCTTCATTCCCAGGACCTAAGCCTATTACATTGAATTGCGTTTTCACGTACACGAAAAGAGAATGGAATTGAATACGGAAATACTTTTCCGACAGGCAAAAAGTCGCAATCTGCGATACTTTTTCACGGATCTCGGCTTTTCGCTTCTAATTGAATACGGTCCTAAGTTTTCTACAACTGCATATGTTTTGGTTTGCTTTGTCGAGGTAAGTGACATATTATTAATATATGAATGTCATAGATGCTTATATGTTTGAAAATTTATGCCTTTTGCAAAGTGGTACTTGACCTAATCACATAGCCATTATTTTGTACTTGCACACCAAAAATTTAGAACCTCTGTATTAAAAATATCTGTCCATGGGAAGGACTGTTGTTGAGTAGAAATATATATTAAGCAAGTTGGTGAGACTTTTCTTCAGTAAACACTTCCTATTCACTAAGATTTAAAACCACAACCTAAACACATTGCTTACTGAATATCTAAAAATGGGGTAAATCTTGTATTTCCACAGTGGTGCATTGTGAAGCGGACAGACTTATTTCATATTTAGGGCACACAGTAGGCAACAATAATATAAAATAAAGCAGAATTTGCAAATAATCACATTTACTTTACTCATACAAGTCACAATATATTTTTGCTCTAAAATTACCTGTTGAATCTCCTCAATCTCTCTGTCGAGAAGACAGTTCCTCAAGTGTATTACAAATTCTTCAGTTTTGATATTATCTTTAACAGTGCTGTTTAGCGCATTCAACAATTTCCTGGACTCCTCTAGTCGCTCAATCCGGCTAAAATTCGTTTTTTGAATTGCTGCAGAAAGACCACTATACCCTTAAAAAAAAATTAAAACAACATTTAATTTCTAAACTTTTCACTTGAAATGTGGAATAAGCAAATCCAAAAGTGGAGCAAAACAATACCTATAATCTAGGATGAGACAGATTTTGCTTTTGTAAATATAATTATGGGACTAGAATGTGCTGCATAGTTTAGTGCATGTAAGCAAATGCATCTCGATCTTTTCCAGTGAAGCGCGCAGTGTTGTGGCTTAATAACATGATTCATGGTCTGTCCCTGCTGCCACAAATCATTGCATTGCACAATGTGGGCCAGGCAACCCTAACACAATGTGCCGTCCATGGAACCTCCTACTTCTACCTTCCCTTTCAGGTCTCCGGGCACTTGTATTAATTAGATAGTATCAAGTATTTATTGCTACGGTGAAGAACACTTGAGAGTTGATACCACTGAATAGAAAAAACTCATTCAGGTATATATTGACATATGTGGATGACATCAAGTTTACTTCAACTTGACCATTGACAATCCTGTCTGCAACTATGCTTAGGAATAAGGATTAAAAGTAGATGCTACAAAAAGAAGAACATATGTCCTTGCAATCCTAAAAATCGTGATGTAGTTATGAGATCGGTAGCCGCGATGCCACCAGTCTCAATCCCGACGCTGAAAGTCCAACACGGGATTTAAGAATCCGGAAGGACGGCAGCCCAAACGAGGTACGTCCAGAGGGCGCCCTTAGTTTTAGCCGCGAGGAGGAGGGTTAGGTTTAGGTAGCATAGCGGGGTTAGCATTAGGTTTTTTAGGGTGGGGGGGGTTAGGGTTAGGCACCCCTAGGGGGAGAGTTAGGGTTAGGCACTAAGGGGGAGGGTTAGGTAAAGGCTACAAGAAGGGAGGGTTAGAGGGAGAAGGGGGAGGGTAAGTATACTTACCCGACCCCTGTTATATGTTGCTGTCGGTATTTTGACAGGAGGCATCCCGACAGCTGGCCGGGAATCAGTATGGCAGACCGGCAGCAGTGGAAATCCCGACGGGGATTTAGGTGAGTATTACTAACCCTACCCCACCCTAATCCTCCCTTAGGGGTTCCTAACCCTAATCTCCCCCCCTAGTGCCTAACCCTAACCCCCCCTTAGTGCCTAAACCTAACCCCCCCTTCCCCGCAGCCTAAACCTAAGTCTCCCGGGGGGGTGCCTAACCCTAACCCCCCCTTTCCCCTAGCCTAACCCTAAACCTCCCACGGGGGGTGCCTAACCTTAAGTCCCCCCCGGGAGCCCCTAACCTAAAGCGCGGCTGTCCGCGCCCGCCGCCCGGCTTACCTTCGATCGGTTTGCCGGGCTCCCGGCGTAGGTATAATGACAGGCGTCAGGATTTTGATGCCTGTCATTAGTACCCTGCTGGGATTTGACAGTCAGGAAGCCAGCGGTCAGCATTGTGACCGTCGGCTTCCTGACTGCATCCCGGCTTTACATACTGATTCCCTAAAAATTCTGATATAGTAAAAAATCTTATCAATTTGACGAACATATACATAATTTTACAATTACAATTTCCACACAAAATACATGAACAGATTTAGAATATATCACATATTCATTGGCTATCTCATATAAACAATGATAATGTCCTTAATCTTCCATTTGTCTTAACTCTTAAAAGGTATAAAGTGATATTGCTCACTAGAGTACAAAAAAGGCGACGTGCTCTAAATCTACTTAAGGTCAATTACAAACATTCTTCTACAGTTACGGTTACTGAATAGCATAGTTAACACCGGTAGATCGCATCCATGCAGCAACGGACCCATTCCCTCTAAGAAAGTTGTTCTCAATCATTTTTTACCTGGCTACACCCTGGCAGCCCATCTGCATTATGTGTGCCCTCTACATCTGCAAAGCAATACATTTGTCATTTGTAATGAATATAATTGCTATTAGATAAAATATTTAATTGCTGCTATACATAAAAGCAGTAAATGTGCTATAAATAATAGTTTTTAAAAATGTCCAGAATAGTATAAATTGTACCAAAATATTTCTCACATTGCAATTTATGAAAAAATGTAAAATGGACAATAAAACATATGACATGCCCACATGCTATCTTTTACATGGATAGAGGGATATCATTTTTAATGAAAGTCCTACTGTGATGCATGGGGCTAGAGCTCTCTAGGACATATGGGTCTAATTATCACCCAGATATCATGCCCCGTCATTACACAATTTCATTTGATCCAATTACATAAATGGCTGCAGTTTTCCCAAACAACTTAATGGGTAGTACCTGATCTGCGCAGTCAAAGCTTTTCCAGGAAAAAAAGCCGAGCTTTAGGTTAGGGGCTCCCGGGGGGGACTTAAGGTTAGTATATAATAATGTGTATACTGCTTCTTAAATAGGCTGAGACTAAGGTATAGCTGAAGATTACACTTTGATGCAGTATTCTGGTGGAAATGATAACTAGTGGTACATTTGATCCACGTTGGCAAAATATATTACAACCTACTTTTTTAAATTGGTAAATAATGACGGTGATGAGCTCTCCAAGGTGGAAGAAACATCCATATGATCCTTTATACAAATTCACATGTCTTCCATTGCAGAGCTTATTTCACAAGAGATGGTTACAGAATACCCATAAAGTATGGGTACAAAGTAAATGGCAAATGACAGCTTACAAAACTCAACACTTTTCAGTAGGAACCACCTTAGTACTAAAAATAATCATGTGTTTATAAACTATATTTAGAATGTATATACTGTAATTCTAACATTACCTGAAGGAAAAGAAATAGCAATGTTACTTTACAAACAAACCTGTTGCCTTTAGTGCATCTATAAACCCTTGGAACCAGCCTTCATCTTCCAGTTCCAGTAACTTCTCCATGAACAGTTCAGCAGCTGCAGTGGCTCCATTTTTCTCCTCAGAAATAATTTTCTCTTTGATGCCTTCAGGAAAATGTGAGATACAAAACGTAAAGTATAGAATACATATTAATATAATAGATACCATTCCATATATCTTAAGTTTTGTCAAGGTTTGAAATTTGTCTATCATAATGTTCTGATGGTTGACGATGCAAAAGTTCTATAACGAGAGCTAGGTATGTCACTGAAAGCAGACTTCAGCACATCCAAACCACTGCGGATGAAGAATAAAATTATTACTAGTGACAATTCTTAGCACTAAAAAACATGTATTAAAAAAAATAGATATAATGTTTACCCTTTTCTGCCCTGTTATATACAATCTACTTATGCAAGCTTTGTCATAAACTAAAATAAAAACTAACAGTGCATAACTTTAATTATGAAACATAAACCTGTGAAACAAAAAAGAAAATATATAGTGAATCCTTGTAGATCAAAGGCAAGCACCAGAGTCCCAAAATTCTGCATTAGTGATTAATGGTGATTTAAAAAGGCGCATATCCACTACACGAGTAATGAACGACTGTACGATTACGACAGTTAATGTACAAGCGTTCATATTGTGCAGTGCCCACACTGAGCGATATGTCGTTCAGCGCAGGCACCCTCCCTCATCCCCGAACATGCACAGCCTGTCAATATCGGCAGGTTGGGCAGTATGTTCAGGCAATGACAGAAGCCGACAACGACCAGCGGGAGCGCGCATCGCTGTCGTTGTCGCCATATTCACTGCACAATTAATGAACAATTGAACAATAACGATGTCGTAATCATTCAATTGTCCATTTACATCATGTAGTGGATATGCGCCTTTACTTCCAGAAACAGATTGTGTAGCTTCTCTTATATATGGATGAATCCTCTTTCCCAATCAGAGCGGTTCAGTATTCATAATAGTGTATTGCCATAAAATAGGAGAATGATTAAGTGGAGAGAGGTAGAGTACCAACCAATCGGCTCATTACTGTCAGTTTACAGGCTATGTTTGAAAATTTACAGTTAGGAGCTGATTGGTTGGTACTTTGGGGTAGATGTACTAAGCTCTGGAAAGTGATAAATTGGATAGTGATAAACTACCAACCAATCAGTCCCTAACTGTCATTTTTCAAACACTGCCTGTAAGATGACAGTTAGGAGCTAAGTGGCTGGTAGTTTATCACTTTCCAGAGCGTAGTACATCTCCCCCTTTATCAGTCCCCACTTTATCACTTTCTAAGGCTAAGTAAGTCTCCCCCACGGTCTGTAAAATGACATAGGAGCTGATCGGTTGGTACTTTATCTCTCTCCAAGTCTTAGTACATCTCCACCTAAGTGGTGGTGGTCATAGACAGGTGGGCTATGGAACATCTTCCTTAAGTGGATACTACCATTTAACTGTATCCTAGCTAGGGAGAGGATCTAGAGACGCAACATGCATGAGATCTGAAACTTGTGATCAGGTTTGGGCCACTCTTCTAATGAAGGGGAAAGAAACAGTCTGGTTTTTAAGCAATGTATGGAACCCTCACTTGTCACTGTCCTGAACATTTAATGCCTGCCATATGGCTTGCACTAAAGCCTCTACACCTGGCTTTCTTTTTGAATCCTCTTCAGGACATGAGGAAACCTCAGGGTCAGATTCTTCCCCTGGGACTGAAAGGACTGCCAGTATCGAACACTTCTGATGTCTAGAAGTGGTGGCTTAGTCCACGATTCTTTTCATGGTAGTTGATGACCATATATTGCATTGATTTCACCAGACATTGGGCCTGATTCAGAGGTGGACGCTGTAGTGGCATCGGGCACAAACGGACAATGTTTTCAGTCTGCGCATGCGCAGGAGTCACACTGCACATGTGTCCCGATAGTTACCAATACAAGACGCGGATCAGATTTAGTCGCAGAGAGGCAATTTCAATGGGTGATCCTGGGAGATAACGGTTGACTAGCTAGACGAGGATGCGTTGCAGCCAGCGACTGTGTCTTTTTCCACAGATGCACTGACTTCGGCGGCCATGATCAGTTGGACATTCTGCGTCTCCATAGGGCTGCTGCAATGTCTGATTGGGCGACCAATGGTGCATCTGGTGCAACTTTTATGCAAACCGCAGTCAGTGGTTGTCTCTGTAAAGGAGAAGTCGTTCTGCAGACGGCAGCATTGGCCTCCTCCTCCCCAGGTGCTACAAAGAACAGATCCCAAGACCTCTGGTCAAGCTCCCTGAAGGAAATGTAACTGCACCAGGCTTATGTGGGAAAACCAGGGTGGAGGGGTCACTGCTCAACCTCCACAGTTGTCCTCTGCCTCTGATGCTGTGCATAGGGAATTTGCCATAGACTGGGTGCATGGTGATTTACTTTGCATTTTGACTGGGCATATCACTGCCAATGTCCCTCCTTCAGGCTTAGTCCTGGATGTACTTACATTACCAGACATAAGAGAAAGAAGAAGGACAGATGCAGTGCACAATCTAAAGCTGGATATGGAACTGCATAGACATACACAGGCCAGGAAAGAGAAAGAAAACCCAGACTCAGCACCCAAACTACATTATTTCCTTACATATAAAGGGGAGATAGAAGGAGCCATTGCCACTGTTTTGGGGATTTCTACAGTGAGGGAAGCTTGCCATGAAAGAGGTGCTGAATAGGTATAGAACTCCCAGGACTAGTACCAAAAGGGATTGTTGCCATATAGAAGCACGGACACCTGTATGTCCCTCGGCCTAGTATGGGGTTGCCGTGATAGGTAGCCTTTACCCTCTGGCACTCTTCCTGTGCAGGTCATGGTGTCTGGGGCTTCCTGCAAATGGGAGCCACTTACTTGTAAGCTGTGCCTCTGGTGCTTGATCCAATGCCAGTCCCTGATGGGGAGTAGTGACAAGACCCTTCAGAGTCATGCCCCTCAGTGGGAGTGGTCAAGCAGCAGAAGGAGGTTGTACTCTCCACGGTACCGTCTCTGCCCACTCCAGGCATGCAGCAACTCCATTCATGCATTCACATGTAGTACGGTTACAGTATAATTGTTGTACAATTGCATGTACAGTATATACAATTTATATAATTGGGTAATGTGGCCCCGCTTTGTATTTGTTGTAACAGTAAATACATTTCCCTGACTGAACATATCTGCTATTGTATTTTCTTATTGATTTAGATGACATATAATTCAATTAAAATATTATATAAAAATAAGCAGGCTGCAGTTGCCATCTTTAATGGAGCGACTTTAACATGTCAGAGTATCGAAAGTTTGTATGGTGTCTATGCATGTACGCATGTGTATATTTTGTGTCAGTGACCTATATGTCTCGGTGTCTAGAGTTGATGTGAGCCAGCATTCATACTATAGGGAAATTCAATTAGCCGCGGAAATTTACGGCGGGCTAATTGATCCACGAAGCTCTCCAATTAACCACAAAGCGCGGCCGTCTACAGCATTTATCAGGGATTTTTTTTAGGGACCTTAGCAAGCTCCGAAAAAAATCCCCAATAATTATCCCATTTTCGTGGATCGGGCAGTGAAAATACAAGTTCACGGACCTGTGTGATTTTGACTGAAAATTGATAATTCGGGCGCAAAAAATGGGCTCTAACTGATTACCTGAAGGTAAAAATGCTAAAAAGTCAAGTTTTTTGCGCCCGAAAAATTAATGGAGCTGATACTGTTGGTATATCTGGCTCCTCTGAGTTAGTGACCATATAGTTGAACATATGATTTTGTAGAATATTGTTATAATACATGGCCGTGCTCTATCACAAAAATAAATAAATAAAATATAATATAAGTTAATATAAGTTAAGATAACCACACACTTTAGATATTTCCAGCCAATTCCACATATTTGTTCAGTTTAGTGTATGTACATGGAAGGTAATCTGCCAGTGCTCAACAACAGCAAGAAACGGCTGTGGTATTTTTGATTTGGTCGGTCAGACCATCATTTCCAGATTTCCTTTAAGCTTAACAGTGTACTGTAAAATCATAAAGATAAGTCTCTCAATGTGTGGAGTCACAAGATCCTTTGCATCTGTAAGACCATTGCACAGTTTGTCAGACTGGCTGGAAAACTCTGTAGTGCGTGACTAGATGTAGACAGCACTAGTGTGATGTTACATACTTTGATTGTGTAAACATTTTTCAATATTATATGAAAAAAAGTAAAGTGTTAGAGATGAAAATCTCACTTTGTGTAATCCAGCTTGTCATGTGTCCCATCACATAAGAAGGTTTCAGGATATTCACAATGTAATTACTATAGAGCCTCAGACTTTTCTTCACCTCTGCGCTCATTTTTCCTCACCCGTTTGAACCTGTAAGACAGGTTAAGCAAATCATTATCAATTTGTGCAACAAACTTTACGTTTAGGCAGATATTCCTTCATTTATTTTCCACACCACTTTAAAATTAAGGCAAACAGAAATAATAAATGAATAAAGTAGCCGAGATAATAATCAGATGTATTCCTTATTAGTTATGCCGCTGCATTCCGTTAAAATATAGCACACACTAAGAGGGGTATTTATCAAAGCTGGGAGAGAGATAAAATTGTGAGAGATAACGTACTAACCAATCAGCTTCCAATTTACATTTTGCAGGCTGCATTTATAAAATGATAGTTTGGAGCCGATTGGTTGGTAATTTATATATTACAAGTTTATCTCTCCCCCAGCTTTGATAAATAAACCCCTTAAGCTGTGTAGACTAGAGAGATCTGACATTTTAGAAGCAAAAAGGTGGGGGAGCTTAAATGGTGTAAAAAAAAACCAACAACAAAAAACAACAATTAATGATTTGAAAAGTGAAGGTTTCACCATAAAAAAACCACACAGTATGAACTCTCTCAAACATTAGTTTAAACTAAAGTATTAAACATTCACCAGAAAAATGTTATATAGAGACATGGAAAATCACCAATCTGAAAGAAGCCTTCACTTAAAATATATCTAGCTAGAGAAGTGGAAATATATTATCTGTATCAGTTGAAATTAAGTCCCACATCCAAGATGAAAAAAAAACCACCATAACATAAAGGACATACTGTAAGTACCATAAATTGAAATGTCCTTTAGGAGTGAAGACTAAAAACAATAGAGGAGTTGTAGCCAGCCTTCAACCGAAAAGGGAGAACTGGTATGGCATATAACACTCCAGAAGTAATAGTTGCATTCTACTAGATTCTAGAGAGGAATCATAACCTGCGTAAGTAAATCCTTCTTTAGCAGAACCTCAAAGGTGATTTGAAGATGGATAGTTAAACCTCTAAATACGTTGTATAGCCATATGACGAAGTTAGCAGAGAACAAAGCCATGTGTATCTCATGTAGGAGGAACATACACAGTGACACACATCAATGGTCCTTCTGCATGCTACATCCTACACAGCAAAGGTCCTTCTGCATGTTATGTCCTTAACGGTCAATCATAAAGTAACAATCAACTTGTAACAGTGTACAGTAATTCAAATTTCACAGGGTTTAAAGGTGCCTACATACTGAGTGATATTTTAGATGACTTGCCCGATTCCGACGCATTGTGACGACAAATAGTTTAAAATATGCCCAAATCATGGGTGTCCACTCATGATGCCGATGTGCGTCCCTGCAGGTCGTACATCGCATCTTCAGATCTGCCGTGCTGTAGGGCAGATCTGACAATCTCAGTCATGATGCACTGGAATAGTTAGGAGGCACAATAGATCGTTGTCACATTGGACAGTTTTTAACACCAAATTGTGCCCACGACTGCTGGGGAGAGTTCAAGGGGAAATCGGACACAATGTCGGATCGTGAGCACATCGCCAAGTGTGTAGGCACCTTAAGGCTTTTCCCTATATATCAAAGCCCCTTCTGGTAAAGACAATCGCCAGGCATAGCCTTCATGGAGGCCTCTTGCAATGCTACACCATGCAAGGCATGGTTGAAGCCTATTTATCATCGACTACAGCAGGACAATTACTGCAACAGTCCCACTAACGTGAATACCATCTCATAAGATTATTAAAATAATGCATTTTTTTGTGCAGATTTTGTAAAATAATAATAAAATTAAAAACTTGATATATGGGAATATCTGACCGTGCATCCTATTTGGTTCACTCTGCATCCTAAACAAGGGGTGCGCCCCCCCCCCCTCCAACAAAGAAAATAATCTAAAAAATATATATATATATAAAAAGAAGTGGCGCTGAATGTACCTACAGTATAGTCTCCCTTCCCACTATGCTCTGTTTATAAATAGTGAATTAAAGAGAGACATTGTCATAAAGAAAGTTGCCTGAAAAGTGATAGTACGCTATAAACATTTTTTTTTTATTCATACTCTAATATTTTTTAAAAGTACTTCTATTCCTTGTCTTATGTCACATAATAAAATGGGAATGGGTATGTAATGCCGGCTGTCGTGATGCCTCCCGTCAGAATACCCACAGCGGTATCCCGATGGTTGGTATTCCGACAGGGATCAGGTAAGTATACTTACCCTCCCCCATTCTCCCCCTAACCCTCCCTTCTTGTAGCCTATCCCTAACCCTCCCCAACCCGCACCCTAAGTTCCCCCCTTCGTGCCTAAACCTAACCCTCCCCCCCTAGCCCCCTCCAGTGGTACCTGACTGTAACCCTCCCCACTCGAGGTGCCTATCCCTAACCTCCCCACCCAAAACCTAACCCCACTAACCCCCCCCCCCTCCCGGCTTACCTCCTGGATTCCTGAGCCGGGATTAAGGTAGGTGTCTGTATTTTGACGCCTAGCTTTTTTTAAGTTTTATTTTTATTGAGACATTGTAGATCCACAAAATATTAATACATAGTACCGTTGCAATATTTTGAGGAAATACAAAATACATATGTAAATAACAGTTGTGTAATCAACAGACTTAAGAACATTATATAAACATCGAATAGACAATCACTGTTATCACACTTGTAGCTACATTTAAAAAAACAAACAATTTCCAATATATTTGGTTGCAAAATACTAAACCTAATACTATAAGCTCTGAATAAAAAACATAAAACAAATTTGAATATAAATCAATCGGCTAAGGAGACAGGTGGGTCTTGCACTGCCAGTCTAGTGAGATACCAAGTTTCAACGCCTATCTTAACTCCTTTGTCGGGATTCCAGCGTCGGCATTGAGACCGGCGGCCTTAACTACATCCCAGTAAAATGTATGCATACAAATATGAATGTACACATTAGTTTTACACATGCAGTTAAAAAGGCATGAACTCATTAGTCAATAAACACACATGGTATAGCAAATAAAACACATATTTTTCAAGGTTCACAGAGAATGCATGCAGTGTCTAATTATTAGCAACAAATGTTGCCCGAAAATGTTGCAGTTTTTGTGCTACAAATTATGGTGGGAATTCAATTCAAAGTGATGTTGAAGGGAGCTCCCGAAGCTATTCAATTCAACGCAATTTTATGGGCGGGCTATTCAGCATCACAATGAATTGAATTCCGCCCAATGGAGTAGAAAATAACGCACCATATAAATGCATGCAAAGTAGCCACTTATCAAAAAAATTTTGCCAGAAGGTATTGCAGTTAAGGTGCTACGAATAATGGAGTTGATGTAGTCTAGTAGCTTAACACTTGTTCTAGCATTTTTTTTTTTTTTTTAGTAGATTCTCCTAAAAGAAATGCCAGAACAAGTGTTAAGCTACTAGACTACATAAACTCCATTATTCGTAGCACCTTAACTGCAATACCTACGTCAAGTCTCAAGTTAAAAGAATTTATGGTGACAATTAGTCATTTTGGGGTATATTTACTAAAGTGCAGGTTTTTAGAAGTGGAGGAGTTGCCCATAGCAACCAATCTGATTCTAGTTAACAATTATCTAGCACCTTCTAGAAGATAATAGCTAGAATCTGATTGGTTGCTATGGACAACATGTCCACTTCGAAAAACCTGCACTTCAGTGCAGGTATTGACCCCTTTGTGTCAATATAATGTGCTACAGCACAGGTTCTCAAACTCAGTCCTCAGGACCCCAAACAGTGCATGTTTTCCAGGTCTCCTCACAAGACCGCAAGTGAAATAATTAGCTCCACCTGTGGATCTTTTAAAATGTGTCAGTGAGTAATCAATGCACCTGTGTAGCTGCTGGGTGACCTGCAAAATGTGACCTGTGTGGGGTCCTGAGGGCAGAGTTTGAGAACCACGGTGCTACAGCAATCTCTAGCAGGGAGAATAAGCCTGTCACATACAATCAGCAGCCCATATGGGTCTCCTTATTGAAGCACCAAAAGATTAAAATAAATCTGGTTATGAAATCCTGTTCACCAGAACACCTGGCCTGTCACATTTCCCCACTCAATTTCCTCAGAAGCATAAACTGTGGGGTGATGTGCAGTGCAGACTTTAAATTATTCCCAAATATGTCTACAAAACAACTCTACTGATGGTGGTGAAATGAGTCCTGTTTTCAAGGTGAACTGTTTGTTTCTGTTTCTGCATAATTTCATGAAAAACTGCCCTGATAAATAGGCCCTTTAGCTTGTAAATGGAACTTGGCATGTATATAAAGGGTGCACACAATTATTGTATATACAGTGTTTTATTGTCAAATAATCACATAGGCAGAATCTGACACTATTCTTTTATTTTCTATTTTGATTTTTGAGTGACCCTTTTCAGAAGAAGCATTTTTATGCCTTTTGCCAGTGTGTAGCAAGAACTGACAACTTTTTATATTTATTGTTATTTTATATAATTTTTAGCAACTAATAATTCTATTTTGTATTTGTTGTTTTTATAAATATCATGATAAATAAGGACCAGCGGGATATCATTTAGCAAGGTTTAGGAGCATATCTGAAGCACCAACAATGTTGCAAATTGCCATGATAAAATTGCACAATTCATATTCATATACCCAAATTAATATAGTTTCCATTTAGTGTCTTGATTCTGCAATAGTGCTATTGCTTAAAATTTCACCTATACATTATTGTGGCTGATCAATGTCAATAAAAATCTTTTGTTTAAAAAAATAAAAAATCACCTATACTAGTTATTACTGTACATGTTTTTTTTTTGCTGCCTGATTGGTCAGTCTTTGGGCCCCATTTAACAACGATACATAGCTATGGGTTATGTCATCCTTTCAATATTTAACAAACAGCGGTAATCTAATATTACCTTTGATTGTCACTGCATTGCTCTCGCCATCTTTAGACGTTGAGAGCGATGCAGTCCCCATTGCTGGCATCGCTGAAACCGGAATGGACACCGCCAGATGAAACAGTCATGCACATGTGCAGACTGACCGTTACGCATGTGCATGACATAGGGAATCAGTATGGCCAGCGGTTCAAATCCCGACAGCAGCTGCCCGACACAGGAGGAAATCCCGATCGTCCCAAGGTAAGTACTAACTAACCTAATTCTACCCCCTAACTCTAACCCTCCCTTCCCCGCAGCCTAAACCTAAGTCCCCCGGAGGCGTGCCTAACCCTAACCTCCCCCCGGGGGTGCTAACCCTAACTCCCCCTTCCCCTAGCCTAAACTTACCTCCCGGGGGGTGCCTAACTCTGTCTCCCCCCCCCCGGAGCCCTAAACCTAACCCTCCCCCCTGCGGCTGTCCGTGCCCGGCTTACCTTTGACCGGTAAGCCGGGTGTCGGGCTCCCAGTGTAGGTCTAATGACAGGGTCGGGATTTCGACGCCTGTCATTAGTGCCTTGCCGGGATTATGCAGTCGGGAATCCGGCTGTCGGGATTAGGTCCGCCGGCTTCCCGACTGCATACCTGACATAGAAGTCAGTTGCTAGCAGCGTTAGGCCAGGTAAGTAATGAAGAATACCAGTAGCATATTCGTTTGTATTAGTGTGATACTAAATAAAATATGCCGCTGGCATTTAGGTTCGTTAATAATTGGGGCCCTTAGTAACTAATGCTAACATATAAATATGAAGGTAATCACAACAATACTGTATTATTGTATATTGTAACAACACCCTATTTAAACACGTTTTACAAGAAAACATTGTAGTAGATATTTTACAGAATTTTGAGAAGGTTGTTTTCAGTATTTTTATAGTAAACAGCTTTATCTAGTTTGCTGTATGTAGGTCTGTAATAACATCAAGCTTTTTAATTGAATTTTTTGTGACAATTTTAAGACATTGGGCCTGATTCAGACCCACTCGCGAGCGGCTGTACGCTCGCAAGTGGGTCGATGGTCTGCACTGAGCATGCGCACGACGGAGGGAGCTCCGTCGTGCGCATGCGCCAGACACGACGAGCGAAGGACTTTCCTTCGCTCGTTGTGTCCGATCAAAGGGGGCGTGCTGTCAATGTTGATTGACAGCAAGCCCCCTTTGGTGGGCGTGCCGGGGGCGTGCCTCCCTGACGGGGGCGTTCCCACGGGAACGCCTCCCGTCAGAAGCCGGCCCACTGACATCACTAGTGATGTCAGTGGGAGTGATTTTGGCTCTGATAGAGCCAAAATCACTCCGGAGCTTGCGGTTGAAAACCTCAACCGCAGGCTCCGGCTCGCAATTTCGATGGTCGCGATGGTCACGACCATCGCGGCCATCAAAATGCACGCTCGTATAGCCTGTGGGTGGTGACCCACAGCTATACGAGCGTCCAGGAGGACGCTCCATGAAAAAGGAGCCCGGCCCTCATGCTGAGCGTGCGCTCTGCTCAGAGCGTACGGCTCTGAATGAGGGCCATTGTTCAATCTGAACAAAGTGATAAAATAAAACAAATATTTAAAAAAGGAGAAAGATACACAAAAGAACTATGGCAAAAACAACACCACATAAACAAAGAAAGAGAAAAAAAACCTTAACATTAAGTGGAGTGGAAACTGCATAAGCCAAACAAAACAAAAACAATACAGAAAGAGAAATCAACCTTCTCAAATACCTGTAGAAAGTGCTATATAAAATAATACAGAATTGAAACTGAAAGTAACATCTCTAAACTGTATAGAGTCCCTTCAACCCTAGTTTAGTTTTTTTTTGGTTTTTTTTATAAGTTTTGATTTTCTGTAACAATATCACCTTTAAATGGGATGCATTGAAATCACATAAATTCTAGAGACACACCTTTAAATCTAGGACTGCATACAAATAGTAGATGCTAGTATAGCCATAAATTAATTACATTTTAGGGCCCCATTTATCAATGAACCATAACCCCTTTAGCACTTGCTAAAGCAGTTAAGTCATCCTTTCAATATTTAACAAACAGCAGTAATTTAAGATTACCGCTGTTCATTACTGTATCGCTCACGGTCCCCATTGCAGGCTATGGATACATGGCAGCTGCCTTTCCGCCTTCAGCAAAGCCTACCGGGCACTGCCGGGTCCCCACCGGGTGAAACAGTCATGAGTCATGCACAGGCGCAGACTGACCGTCGTGCATGCACATTACATAGAAGCCCGTCGCTGGCAGCCAGGGCAGCCATCAGAAATTATGGGGCCCGGGACTGACAGAATAGGCAGGCCCCCCCCCCCCCCACCTCCGTTATTGAATGCAGTCTGTGCGCCCTTCCTTTTTATTTATATTACCTAACCGCCCCCCTTATTGAATGTAGTCTGTGCACAGCAGGCCCTGCATTTTCATCACCTCACCCACCCCCCCCTGGTTAGTGAATATATTCTGCGCGTGGCAGGCCCTGCATTCTTATTTTTATTACCTCACCCCCCCATTACTGAATTTAGTGAGCTAGTGAGCGCGGCAGGCCCTGCATTTTTATCACCTCTCCCCCTCCTGCCCCCCTGGTAGTGAAGTCTGTGAGCAGCAGGCCCTGCATTTTTATCATCTCTCCCCCTCCTGCCCCCCTGGTAGTGAAGTCTGTGAGCGGTAGACATCTCCGTTCCCCCCCCCCTTCGGCCCCCCGGGTAGTAACATGTTATGCGCGGAAGGCCCTGCATTTTTATCACCTCACACTCCCCCATGCACCTGCTGACCAGACATTCCCCCACTTACCTTATGGATCAGGATCTTCTTCCACGGTACACCAGCAGTGCAGAGTTGCAGACGCGCTCCTCTTCATCCGCGGCTCACCCTACACTGGCGCGCCATTACGTCACACGCGCTGACTCCTAAACAAGCTTGCGGACCGGCAGCCAATCAGGAGCAGCCGCTACGGCCGGTCCTGATTGGCTGCCGTTCCGCGACCTCAGGCTGGCCCTCGTCCGCACTGCTTCCATCTCTCTCCCTGCATCATTTGTTACTGCTGCTGCAGCGGTGCTGCTACCCGGGCCCCCCTCCCTCTCCCCTCCCTCCGGGCCCGGGACTCGAGGCCCGGCGGTCCCCCCCTGATGGCGGCCCTGCTGGCAGCGACAGGCAACCAGCAGCTGAGCCTAGCTCACGGATGAGGTAAGTAATGCTGAATACCAGTTGCATATTTGTTTGTATGACTGAGATACTAAATAAGTATGTCGCTAGTATTAACATTTGTTGATTAATGGGGCCCATAGTATGGTCTATCCTACAGATACTACCACCACAGAACCACTACAACCAGGGGGGTATCTATAATGGGTGCAGGGTGTGCAATGCAGATGGGCCCCTGGGTCCAGGGGGGGGACCACCCTGTACACCTATACTTTATTATACTTACCTCTCAGAAGTCCCAAGTTGGCCGGAGTAGTGCTACACTAAATGCATGGAAAATGTCCGCCACGGCCATTTTCCCATCGTTTAGCACATGCGCAGTAGGAAAATCGCCCAGAAAATGGCAGCTGCACCATTTTCCTGGTGTCCTGCGCATGCGTAGTATCCTCCGGGCACAGACTAGTGCCCGGAGTCTACTGCCACTGACAGTTTGCTGGCGGCCCCGGGGGGAGAGGATGGTGTATACAGGTGTAGAAACAAAAATCAAGGGCTCCCATACATCAGCGACGGATTGTCGCAATTCCCCGATCACCAGATGCCAGCGATGGGTCATCAGTGAAATACATCATGTTATGGGTACCATACATCCGTGACGGATTGTTGCAATTCCCCGATCCACAGAAGCCGTGGCTGTGGTATCAGTGAATCCAACATGTTGGATTTCGCTAATTTGACAATCCCGATCAAAATATGATTGGATCGTCAAATCAGGGATTTTTAACATGAAGAATCATGGCCGCCAGTCAGCGTCTCTAGTCACATCGGTGATACGCTGCATGATGTAAGGGACCCTTTGGATTTCCCTGATTTGCCGATCCTGTCCAAAATACAATTGGGTTTGCCAAATTGGGGATTATTAACATGAAAAATTTCCCAGATTTCCCGATGGCTTGGTGATCTGGCTGCAGGTTGGTGTTTACAAAGGGTGAATTGGCGTTTCCGGTCGGATGGGGGAATTATGGAAATGGCGCCTGATGCACGAGGCCCTTTAGTGCAAAACTCTGAAGTTATTGGAAAGTGGACTTCCCCACCTGTGTAACTCCAATAACAAAAGGGGGGGGGGGACATCAAACGTATTAAATACCATCTTATCATAATAGGAGAGTTATTTGATAAAGGTACTATATACCTGGAAACGTTCTTCTTGGCCTGGAAAATATTGTTCCACCACTTGCCAGATAGTCAGTGATTTAAATCTCGCACATAGGACACTGGTTCATGGCAAAATTGTTCACAGAAACAAAGACGGATGCTTTGCTTCTGCTGGTGGTTACAATTGCAATAGCATTCAACCCAATTTGCAGTGTAAAAACCTCCTTAACTGGCAGTGCACATCCCTGCAGAAATGCTCTAACTGTACAGGCAGAAGCTCCCAGTCCTACCAGGATTATCAGTTCTGTTACCTCACAGCACAGAAGGGGACTCCTCGCTTCTACTTTTCTCCAGCGACGTTCAGATCAAGCCAAGCGCCTGTAGCTGTGTGCAGAGCAGCAGACAGACATCCAGCTGATACGGAAACTAAAGCAGTCACACACATAGGCGGAAGCACAAATACCAGTGACTCTGGGAGAAACGAAACTGCACTCCTCTACCTATCTCCCTCCCAGCCTCTGGGGAATTTGTAGTCTCATGAGTTTCATTTCTTGACAGCTTGGAGCCTGGAAGGAGCCGGGCAGTGGGGGAATTTTTCTGCAAACGTCACACCTCCACTAAAATGAAGTCGCACGATTTAAAAAAAAAAAAAGCTATTTATAAAAACATTTTGATAAAAAAATAAAAAAGCCTTAAAGCTGCCCATCCACTAGGCGATTATACCTAGCGATGGAGCGATAACGACGGTAGTTAACGCTCCATCGCTTGGTAATCGCCCGCAAACCGGGCAGTAAAAGGTTAAAAATGACCAGCGATGCGCGCGCCCTCTGGTTGTTTTTAACATCTATCATCGTCCGAACATGACGGTCCACCTGACGACCACCATCAGGTTGCCATGTTCGGGGACGATTGATCTGCATACACTGAACATCTGAACGTTCAGTGTATGCAGTTCACCCGCGGGAGACGACGGCGTTGTAATCATCAGTAGTCCCCCGCATTGTTAAATGGATGGGCAGCATTATTCAAAATAGCTACTTGCAGATACATTGGAAAAAATCATGCCATCGTGAAAGCAAACCATGTACACTAGCACGATTTTGGGCCAATTGCCCGATTTTCCACACGTCGTAAGATGAATCGTGTAGAAATCGTGTATATTGTAACATAGGATCCGAGCCGATGCCCGCTCCCGCAGCTCCTAAAACGTATCGTACGATCAGATGTGCAGCCCATATGATCCGGCGTATTCATATGCTGATTGTGCCGTGTTTTCACCATGCGATGCATCGTGTGTCCGACTACTGTGATTTCAGTGACATTTTGAAGAATGATGATCAGTTTTTCAGCAGGCACACGATCGATCGTAACGTGAGATCGTATGTACATAGTGTGTCCAAAGTGCATTTGGGACTGCCAGGGAGCTGCCGGGGAGTTCAGGGGAAATCGTAAGATGAATCTTATGCTGGTCGTACTAGTGTATGGCCAGCATTCTGCAGACCCAGAGAATTTAGAGAACAGAAACTGAAAGCCAACTTGTTAATGTAGCCAAATCCCGAGACAATAAACCTCAAGGTACTAAGGGCCCCATTTAACAATAAACCTTATTACCAGCAGCATGTTTTGTTTCGTTTTGCAGTGATACTAACAAATATGCCATTGGTAATTAACATTACTTACCCCTCCGGTGAGGTCCAGTGACATACCCCTCCTGGACAGCATCCTCCATGCTGTTGCTGGCAGCCTATCGCTGCCAGCAATGTGCTGTTATTTCATGCATATTACACTCAGGGCCGTAGCTAGGGTGGTGCGGCCGGTGCCATCGCACCAAGCGCAACCCTCCTAAGGGAGGAACTGGCCGCCCACGCAATCAGAAATGACAGCAGCCTCCCCCCTGCACATTACTCGGCCTCCTCACATCTATTGGGACGGGAGCCACAGTTTATACTTGTCGCCGGCCGCAAGACAATCGCGGACCGGCGGACACTCAAAAACAAGTGGTGGCCTTTTAAATTTGGTACCGGCCGCTAGCCAATCATGGCTTGCGGGTCGGCAGCCAATCAGAAGCGGCCACGTGGTTTTTTTTTCTAGGTAGTCAGTTGGGGTAGGGGTGAGGGGGACAGGGGGGGACACCAATGCTCTCTCTTGCACAAGGCACCAAAATGTCTAGTTACGGCTCTGATTACACTTTTACTCGGTGGGAACTTAATGCCTGGAAAACGTCACTGAAGCAGTAAAGCCTGTTGCAGGGTCCCCATTGCCAGTAATGGCAACCGTATTGCCATCCAGGGCTGGACTGGCCACCTGGCACCTCTGGCAAATGCTAGAAGAGCAATGATCTCAAGGCCGGCTTGAGGAGCGTGGCAGCCATTACAGAGGGCGGAAGTCATCCACCTGACTCAGGAGGTATCCCCGCCGGAGTTCATGGTATGAACTCAGGGGGAGGGAAGGGGTGGCGGCAGTGATGGGCCTGTGCACATGATGGGCCGGTCTGGTGTTCAATCCTTGCTGAGCAGCACCGCCTCCCGGTGCTCTGCACGGCCAGGATACTAAGAGACGGGGTGTGCCGCAAGGCCAGACTCCCGTGACCCACAGCACACCTTGTGAAACTTAACCACGCCCCTTCTGCGAGCACGTGCCTATGGCGGGCGCACAGGGAGGATTTCCTGGGCTGATCTACAGCCCTAGTCCGTCCCTGTTGCCATCTAAAGAAGGCGTAAGCGGTACAACGATACACTAACAAACAACAGTAAGCTAAAAGGGCCTATCCATTATACGACTTTGTGAACAATCCAACCAAAACCAGGAAGTTTTGGTCGCATTGTTCACAAAGTCGGGTAATGGATAGCCGGCAAGGATCAGTGATGCTCGTGCACGCTGGATCCTTGCCGACCCCAACTATCTACTGAACATGCCCAACAACCTGACGACGCTCGTTCGGCATGTTCAGAGATAGGAGGTCGGGCTCCTGCACTGAATGACGTTCATTGAACGCCGTTCAGTGTGGGCACCGCACCTCGGCGACCTGAAGGTCTGAATGCTAGATGTTCAGTCTTTCAGGTCACCTAGTGGATAGGCCCCTTAAGCTTGCCACTGTTTGTTAAATACTGAAAGGAGGAAATAACACCTTTGGTGAGTGCTAAAAGGGTTCTGTCTAACTGCTGAATGGAGCCCTATAAATGTTAAATAGCCAGACTCCAATCCAGGATCATCAACTTTGCAGGCATAGCCACAAATACAGATAAAACAAGACAATAATGCTTTAAAATATGGAGTATTTAGAGATTGTGGAATCAAGAATAACAAAATAATACAGGCAGTTTACATGACATATAAAGAGTGTGAGCCATTTACCATTGATGAGAATGCTGAATTTAAAGATTTATAACAACTTTGGCTCCCCAGTATAAAGTTCTGACTTGGAAGAGGTCACTGAAAAATATAATTCTCTAACCATATCAAAAGGGAAACCTTGTAAACAAAAAGTGCATCCCTACAAAAGGTGCTTGGACTGATAATCAAATGGAGTTTTCTAAGTATCTGCCCATTTCGCTGATGATGACAATGAGTTATTTAGTGGAACACTTGAGGGCTTATGTATCTGGGGGAGATTATTGTGAGTTTTCTGCATGTTTAAAGTGGAATTAATTTAAGAGACACCAACCTGGTCTTGCCTTTAAATGATTGCTGCTGGAAACTCGCATCTTGCAGGCTATTACATAAGCCCTTGTTTCAAGCATCGCATATTGTATGCGACACATCCTGCCACTCATCACATGCTTTTCCGATAAGAGCTGTCTTTGGCGTTATGAGGACTTTCGGGTTTATAACTCAGGAGTCCTACTGCCCGCCCATGCACAGTCCTCGGCTTGTGCAAGGTGTGGCAGGGGTGTGTGTGTGTTGGGGATCAGGGGATTTGTGAGGAAAGGAGGCCCGTATGCTTCTATAGGCAACGCCATTTATAGATGACGTTGCCTTTAGTCAGTTTGTGGAGATTTGACCGCATTTTAGAGTTAATACATCCCGCACATGGTGTCTTACCACGAACAACTCACAGCGTGCAATAAATCTACAGACCTCGGACTGCCCCCGCATGCGGTGCCTCCAACCTATGTCGACACCTGGCCATGCTACGCCTCTGGTAGTAAGGAATAAGCAGATATTGACTTAGGAAAGCAAGTAGGAAAGGAGAGTGAAGAGGCGTTAGGGAGAAAAGTCACTACTCCATGAGCGGTATTCAATATGGGAGCAAAAAGTCTGTGCTGGACTTTTCGCTCCATATCGGAGATTTTCCTGGGATAAAGTATTGGGAGCGCACCCGCTTTATCCCCGTATTCAATATAAAACCTACGAAAACGGGAAGCTGCGAAGTGGGATCTGCGTAAAAAAACTAAATTTTCCTGGAATAAATTGCAGGACCCCCCTAAAGTTGTAAAAACATGGGGGATCACTATGGGTACCCCCGTTTTAGCCTGCAAATGAAAGTCGGGGATTTAAATAGCCGCAGCAGGTGTTTTTTTCCGACATTGAAGAAGTGATGCAGAAGAGCACTTAGGTTTTGTTTTTTGTTTTTTTAAGTGGTCCCATCAAATTTGGGGTACAAGAAAATGGGTACTAGCATATTTTTATGTCCCTAAAGTAAGTTTTAAAAAATTCTGCAACTATGCACCTGCCGCTAATAGCCTATTCTAGAATACACCTGCCGCATACTTGCAGAATAGCCCTGAACCTATTTCCCTATTTTTAAACACTTTTTTCCCATTATTGTTTTTTGCACCCCAATTTTTAAATTCATTTTTTGGGGTGTCCCTATTTTTTTTAAAACTTTTTTTGACACAGTTATTTTTAAAATGTCATTCCCCCCAAAAAAAAAATAGCCTGCACCCCTAAACCCCAATTCTGCACTTTTTTTCGCCACCTGTGGTGAAAAGTTATCCCCGTTTTTTCAAAGACTTTTCGAACCTGCGAAAAGTCTTTGAAATTGAATACGGCGTAAAACCAAAACCTCTGAAAATGACGTCATCGGTGCGAAAACTTAGCAAAAACTAAGTTTTCGCTCCATATTGAATACCCCTACATCTGGTATGACAAAATCTGTCAGAAATGATTTACATATGAGGTGGTCTGTGATCTAGTAACAAGCAGTTACTAGGAGGGCTTTTTGGGTATTCTAGTCCCTTAAGACAGAAAATGCCAGCTGTAGGCAGGGTGCACAGGCTGTCAACTATATTGTCTTAGATATGAAAAGGAAGGTAAAAGAGAAAATATGAGAAGAGTAGCATCTGGCACAGATTGCGCTTTAGCTGCAATTTACCTGCGGTTTTGCTTTAATGAATTTGGTGGTGGCTTTTTACGGTTATTTATAGGGCGTAGGACAAGAGGCAGCTCTTTGTAGAATTGTCAGATCGGCAACCTGGGCCCAAAGAGCAGGCACAGACTTGTAGCTCCGCCCATAACCAACTACACTTACATTAATATAATGGTGCAAGCTGCCACCGGTTGGTGAGTGATTCTGCTCTGCCATCTGGACCTCCTGGCCTTATTGCTACGCCCCATCCAGGGGGTGGGTGGGGTCAAGCCTGCTGCACTACAATCACATCACCTGGCTGGTGAATGGTTTTCTAGCATCGTCACCACAAGTCTGCTCTGCAAGCTGGGACTCCCGGATTTGTAGCTCTGCCCACTCCCATGAGTGGACCAAGGCTGATGTTACTTCATCCTCAACCCAGCCTGCTTGGAAACAGCTGCACTTACATTAATATAATGGTGCAAGCTGCAACCAGCTGGTGAATGATTTTAAAGTGTCACTGCCACTCTGCTCTGTGGGTTATGCCCCCAGGACTTATAGCTCTACCCACTCCCACCAGTGGCTGCATTCAACAGCTGCACCTGCATACACTGGTGTCAGCCAAAGAATTATATATACATTCTGCTGCATCTCTGCATTATGAGGTGGCTCAGAAGAGGCAGATATCAACCTCATCCCTCCGAAGATGCCCAGCCGCAGCCACTACTGGTAGTGACTGGTCTCAGAGCTCACCTCTGACTCTAGATGACGCCCGGGAGGAGCTGCCTGCACTATGACCACACAGTAGGAACAACAAGCTGCAAGAGAGAGTAAAGGACGGCCAGCTGCACACACATGGGATTGTACACGCCTTAAGATGGTGAGTAAAAACGGTAAAGTTTGTTTGATATTAGTAACTAAACCAGTTTAGTGGGTAGAGGTCCATTACAATTACCCCGATTGACACTGAGGGACCTGTATAAGGAAAGCTCTTTCAGTTCTCTCTCTTAATTTTTAATGCCCAACTCATTAAGGCCCTTATTCTTTCCTCCCAGGGACCTCACAACCACAGAGGAGTTTAGACAACAGGCGCTAAGAAAAAACTATAAGGAAGCAATTTTATTCCTAACAGTTTTCCCAATCGCAGACAGTACATCTAAACCAGCAGCCAGTTCTGTCAGGCTCCATGTGGACGGGCAAGGAGCTATGAAAATATGGGCTTCACCAGTGTCTGCAAGTTTATGCATATTACACTACAAACTTGTGTACATCCGTGCAGCCGAATGTTCAAGAACAGAAATACCCACTTTAAGCACGCTGTGATACCGATTGGTGCATGCTTGTGTGCCACCATCTGTCACAGCATTCATACTATGATGCTCCTATAACGGCTGCCCACTTTCTGGAGGCTGGCCACACCCCTTAGTGGGGACCTATGATTGAATTCCCCAGGTAGGTCCTTCATGCCCCAGTCTGACCCTGCAGAAGAGAAAACATAACTTAGGGACAGGCATCGTTCCTTAGAAGAAATTAGAGTAACCTATGAAATTTACCAACCCTACAGAAATGCCGAGCTACTGGACGGCACAGGGACTAGTGTATATAGAAATGTGCTACATTTATTTTTTATAGTGTAGAACATTTATATTTAATACTAGGTGAATATGTAGTACCCCAAATTGTAGATAAACAATATGGGTCTCATGTAAAGATAGGAATAAACCCAGCAAATTTTATACCTGGACAAACCATGTAGAATTGCATGATGGGAAAACATTGCCTGCTTTTCCATGTAGCACACAAATACTGATCCTTTCTCAACTAGAAGTATGTCTGCATATCATAAGTTTGCATACCTGACACCATCATTATAATACAGTATTGTCAGCTTGCAAAGGTGCAGATTCTAGCTGGTATATATGCCATTGGGGTTGGGAACGGGATGCCGGCCCTCGGGATCCCAGCGGTCAGAATCCCGACCAGGTTACCTTCCCGACTGCTGTAAGTATACTAACCTAACCCGTACCCGGGGCCTAAACCTAACCTCCCCCTTCCCGTATCCTAAATCTTACATTCCCCCTTAGTGCCTAACCCCGATACTCACCTTAGGTATCCAGGCACCGGTATTCCGATAAGTATCAGGATTCCGGCATCAGCATTGTGAAAGTCGGGATCCTGATGTATCCCATGTCAGTGGTCAGGTGTCTTCTCAGCATTGCCATAGCAACAGTAATATTTTTGAAAAATTCAATTAAATGTCTGTTCAGTTAGAGGCGGGGCACACTATTCAGAGCACCATGTATCATATGCAAACAAGTTTTAAAACCCTTTGCATATGATAAAACTCGTTGACAAATGGGCCTCACAGTTCACTGTTCAACTTATGGTGTGTACACATGTAGGGGTATTCAATATGGAGCGAAAACGCTGTTTCTGCGATGTTTTCGCTCGGATGACGTCATTTTCGCCGCTTTTACTTTTACACCGTATTCAATTTGAAAACTTTTTGCCGGTGCGAAAAGTATATTGCATTCGACCCTACGAAAAAGTATCACCAAAGAATAGCTGGCGAAAAAAAGTGCAGAATTGGGGTTTTGGGGTGCAACATTTTGGAAACCACCCTGCAACCTTCAGACAGTCCCCCAAAGGTAAACTGTGTCAAAAAAAAAAAAACCTCAGGAGACCCCCAAAAAAGAACTTGCATTTTGGGGGCGAAAAAAAAAATGTGGGGGTACAAAGTTAAAAACTAGCGAACTACAATCTAGGGGGGTCCCCAAGTATGCCCCAGGTGTTTTTATCGTTGCAGGTGTTTGCGGCAGGTGGATTTTTCACATTTTTTAAAACTTCACTTTAGCAACTTTTAAATATGCTCACCCCCATATGCGCGCGCGTCAAAAGAAATTGGCGTGATCACAAGGGGCGGGGTCACTTGACAATGGGGCGTGTCAACAGGACACATATACCCTTTCTCGTCACTCTCAACATTCCTTTGCATATGCACCTTAACCCCTGTAGTGCTCCTTATACAGTCCCCCCTATGCAGTGCCCCCAGTAGTGGTCCCTCTTATGCAGGCCCCCAGTAGTGGTGCCCCTTGTGCAGCTCCCCAAACTTACCTGCCTCCATGCTCCTGCTCCGGCACCGCAACGTCCGCCTGCCGGGCTGGCACGCTCTAATTATGGTAGAGACATCATGACGTCTCTCCCATTACCCACTGCAGGAGCCGTACGGAAGCCCGGCTCTTGCAGTGGGCACTGCAGCAGCCAATGAGAGTCTATCTGACTCTCATTGGCTGCTGTTTAACACACATATCGCCGCCAGTGCTGGCGGAGATGTGTGTGCAGCAGCCAATGAGTCTGACTGACTCTCATTGGCTGCTGAATAACACACACATCGCTGCCGTGCTGGCGGCGATGTGTGTGTTAGCACAGTCTGAGCCTGCCTGCCACCGTCCTCTTGGCGCTATTGGGCAAGCGCTCAGGGGGAGGGATGGGGCTCAGCTGTGCAGCACAGGACCGGCGCTGGAAGCCTAGCACCAGTCCTGTGTAAATATGTAGCACTGACCGCACTCACTGCGGTCGGCGCTACACTGGCTAACTAGGGCGGGCCAGTACCGTGGCCGGCGGCGCCCCCCGTGCCACTGGTCCCACGGTGACCAGGGCACGCACCCTGTTTGCCCTGCCCTAGTTACGCCACTGCCAGCCAGTGTCCATCTACTTATAGTTCAGTTGGGGGGAAATTTAGAAACTTTCCCCCTACAACAAAACGATTAGTTGGGAAAAATCAAACATGTTTGATTTTCCCAACTAGTTGTAACAACCGCTATTTGGCATTTTTCAGCGTGTGGGAGCAAACAGCTGATTATCGTTTGCTTCCACACACTGCCCAACTATCATTCCAACCATCCAACGCATCTATGATATATTGCCTGTTCAACTGAATTACCGATATATCAGCTAGAGTGTACCTGGAGTTGTGGTCCCGACTAAGATACATTAGTTCTTAGCCAATCAGTGTACTTTACAGGTTTGGATGATCAATTGTTACAAGAATTTGGCTTTTGTTCCTTATTAGTGCACCCACTGTGGTTATACATTAAAAGCTATTATATACACAAGTTCCCCGTTTGTCATCTATATATCCACAATAAAAAAAATGCATTGAATGGATAATTAAACACAGCTCTATAAACTTATGTGATGCAGTATGATTACGTCCAGGGGGTCAGAGAAGCTTGCGCTGAGCTCCTCCAATCAGAGCTCAACACTCATTCAGAAAAAAGGAATTTGCCCTCCAGCACACTGCAGCTAAATCAAAAATACTTGAACCCTACATGATATTAGAAATTCAGAGGTATTAGTTACATACATTTGCAAATATATGAATAAGCGCTGGGCCAACGTCAAGGCTCCTCTATACCAGCGTCCCTAACCATTAAGGGGTTCACGTCCGAGAAGCAAGGCACCCCAAAAAATTCCAGCCAAGGACCATCCCCAGGGCATCACAGGAAAAGGGGAAAGGGGAAAAAAGGTGATAGTGAAGTGTAAAGAATAGATGTGTAGCCAGTGGGTGGGGCATCTAGTATGGCCGCATTTTAGCTAGTCTCCTGAGTCATTGCAGAATCTGCCTCCATCCTCCTCATCTACACTGAAAACAGCGCTGCATCTTATCACTATAAGTTGTCCTTGGTGTGGGGAATATTTTGGTAAGGCTATTCTCTTGGAGAACAATATTTCCACCGGAGTCCAGCCATCAGCGTGGATGGCCTTCATGACTGCCAGGGCCCCCCTGGCATGAACCTGCCAGCAGCAGTTCCTCCCTCTATACCCCCCATCTGGCTGCTGCTTACCTGATTGAGGTGGTGGCTGCTTTTGGGGTTGTTCTGAATGCTTTGCTGACACAGCCCTGATCCCTTCCCTGCTGCCATCTGCTTTCCTGTGCTGTGAGCTGCACGTGTGGTAACTCTCCTGGATGCCTGTGGCTGCTGGAGCTTGCTGTCTGGGTCTCGTTGTGCAATTACTGCTGCTTTTTGGAGCCTGAACAACACTTATCCTGCTGGTGCCTGGCTAGGCAGTGATCCCCTGCTGCTTTGAGTGTATTGCAACTCTTCTGGAGCTGATTATTGAAGGTGTTGGGTGATATATTTGCATGCTGCCATATAAACTTCCTGTGTTATCAAAAAGCTGCTAAAGTACACCACCCTCGTTTATTGGACATTCAATGGACGTTCCCTGTACTATCTTGCTGAGGTTGGTGGGGACTGTCACTTATCAAAGCAGTGGTATTCTGTTATCACTCTATTTTCTTTGACTATTACCGACTTATTTATTACCAGTATTCTCGATGTGTGTTTTCTACTGGTTCTTTACTGACATCTAGTGGTGGGTACTGAAATTGCAACTGTCACTATTTAATGTTCTGCAATCTGCATTTATTTTCTGTCTGTTTTCTAGTGTCACACTATGGGCCTGATTCAGACCCACTCGCGAGCGGCTGTCCGCTCGCAAGTGGGTCGATGTTCTGGACTGAGCATGCGCATGACGGAGGGAGCTCCGTCGTGCGCATGCGCCAGACGCGACGAGCGAAGGAAAGTCCTTCGCTCGTTGTGTCTGATCAAAGGGGGCGTGCTGTCGATGTTGATTGACAGCACGCCCCCTTTGGTAGGCGTGCCGGGGGCGGGCCTCCCTGCCGGGGGCGTTCCCACGGGAACGCCTCCCGTCAGAAGCCGGCCCACTGACATCACTAGTGATGTCAGTGGGAGTGATTTTGGCTCTGATAGAGCCAAAATCACTCCGGAGCTTGCGGTTGAAAACCTCAACCGCAGGATCCGGCTCGCAGTTTCGATGGTCGCGATGGTCAAGACCATCGCGGCCATCAAACAGCACCCTCGTATAGCCTGTGGGTGGTGACCCACAGCTATACGAGCGTCCAGGAGGACGCTCCATTTTCATGGAGGCCGGCCCTCATTCAGAGCGTGCGCTCTGCTCAGAGCGTACGGCTCTGAATGAGGGCCTATGTTTTGTAATATGTTCATATCTGAAACTCCTCAACAGGAGACATGTTCTCCCCTACCCCCTGTCCCTTCCATTTTATCAGGAGTGACAGTCATGTCATCAGTGTCCTTCACTGAAGCTTTTGCAAACCAGTTGGCCATAAAGTTGGCAGAGATCTTGCTACCCTATATTGATGCCAAATTTGACCGCATGCTGTCACTCTTAGACCATAACCCTGTTCACTTGACAATCCAAACCCCTGATTCGGGGCATGACCTGGCACATTTAAAAGTCGAAGCCCCTTGTCCACTTACTCCAATACAGATACAGAGAGATTTGGAGACTGGTGATGATACTCATATTAGCCCTGAAGCTCTGCCTACTGTATCTATGCCCATGCACATATTTGAGGGTGCATTATTTACTCCTGTCCCACCATCTTACAGTTGTCTTACAGCAATGTACACTTCTGATGCAGATCGTGATCCTCATTTCCATGACATTTGGGATTTGTATATGGGTATGGGAGCATCCCCACAGTACGCTACCTATGCTTCAGCACATTGGGTGACATATAGCAGATACCGATTCTACTCGATTGGTCCCCACACAAAGCATATATTGTATATTTTTAGTGGCCTTTTAGGTGCCATTACATAAGCGGTAACTTGAGACCCAGTCGTCTGCTTTAAGCAATATGTTACCATATTTCTCAACAATACTCTGATTTTATGGGGATATCTTTCTCTCTTTATGTGATTAGTATTCCCGGCACACGAACTCTTGGCAATTGCTTTCCTACCCTTACTACTACTCATGGTTTGTGCTATATATATTACCCTGAGTCAGCACTTTTATCCCTGGTGGTCTATATTAGCTCATTGGCTAAGACAAGAAACAACACTATGTTCTATTATCTAACGTTCATACGGTTATCACAACTATAAATTGTCTTAACACTGTGAGAGAAGCCGTGTATTTGTTTTTCACATGCGAAGGGTTAATTTAGGTTTTATGATAGTTAAATTATTCACTCTGCCCCAGTAATTTCTGGGTGCAGAGATTTAAATTACCTAGGTGGAAAATTGAGAAAAGGTGAAGTTCTGAAGTGTACTCTTATATGTACAGTAGTTAATTTTTTTTTCTCTAGTACTTTGTACTGTTCATTTAAATTATTTTTTATGATTTGTTGTAATGCAATACTTATTTGAGATTATACCTTTCAATGTTTATCATTCTTGATCCTTATTTGTATTATAAAAATGTCAGGTATTACTGTGTTTTTATTTTGTATGCTTTGGAACTAATAAAAAATATTATAAAAAAAAAAAAGAATAGATGTGTAAAGATAAATCAATAAGTGTTAATGAAATGTAAAAGAATTAAAATGACAAATAATATACAAACGATTAGAGAAGTGAAAAAAATATTCTATTATTTATGTCAATTTAATTCTTTTACCTCTGAATTTCTATTATTTATGTAGTTCAGTGTAAACCCCGCCCTTTACAAGCACCTGTAGTATGTCATTAAGCTGATTGAGCAACTGTCATAATTTTTGTTTTTCTCAACACTCATACCTCTGACCTCATTCTGAGTCACACCTAAGCAAAGTGCCATAGCTGCTGGGACCTCCCTTGCTACTTTTTTGATGCCGGTGATGTGTCACAGATGGGTATCCTAAAATCCATTGGGCCCTAGTTGGCCACCTACACCAAGTGGTGGATAATCTGGCCCTGGCTAGAAGCAAATTTTGCATTTTCACCCCTCGTAATATTTTCCAGTAGGAAGAAAAGCTATTCAATTACAAAACCTGTAATAACTATTATTGCTGAAAATATGCTTAATACTCTCTACACTTGCCTGCTCTCTGTAATGTCCAGGAGACTCCAAAGTCTCGGGTGGCTATACAACGGCACCTGGATTTTCCATTAGGCTGTCCCCACCCACAGGAAGACTAAATTTATTTTATGAATTAAATCTTGCTTTAAAGTCATACTTTTAAATAATCTGATGAAAACTTAAAATTGGATTCAAATGTGTAAAAAGATATAAACATTTCAGTTATGAAACATATGCCTCTAACTTGACTTCTGTGTAACAGCAGAAACACCTGCTAATTCACTCTTTTAATATCTTTTTATTAACCACACACCAACATGTCAATTATAATCCAAATTACTTGTGCTCACTCCTTCCAAACTGTATCAACCATTATATTTCTCTTCAACCACATTTGATAGCAAGCTTTCCTATTTGTTGTGTTAGGCATACCATAATGTCTCTACTATGGGATATGCTTAATTTCAACACTACACATTTTAGGAAATATAATATCGATCTAAGATAAGTGGAAACAAAACTATGAGAATGTTTTTTGTTACAGGTGCCCAGAGAAGTCACTGGCTTGCATGATATTAGGGTTTATTATGTCAACCTACTATAGATGTTAAAGATTCAAGGTTGGATTTTTTTTCGGCACTCAAATTAAAGGTAGTCATGTAACTAATGCACAAGGCGAGCTTAACAATTGAACTGTAAGTGATTTTTAGAGCTTGTAGTGAAAAATATTTAATGTTTAAGTTGCTTATATAGTGCCAGCATATTCCATAGCACTTTACAGTTAGGAACAAAACAGTAATAAAACAAGACTGGGTGATAAGACAAAGAGGTAAGAGGGCCTGCTCGCAAACTTAATATTTAATGAAATAGGCATCAGATACATGATAAGTGCTACATTGGTCTAGATTGCAGAGATCCTTGGTGGCCTACACGATCCAGTCACACAGCAATGTTAGCTGGGGTCAGTGGGATGTGCGTGTGTAGAAAGAGAACATATGCAAAGGTATGTGTTGACTGTGCAGAGGGAAGGTAATTAGAATAGCTCACGGAGGTTACAATAGAAAAGCACAGAGACGTATTCAAAACAGAATACAAGCAATATTAAGGTACGAGCCCACCAATAGGAGGTTTAGTCAGATTAAGGGGAGGAGGAAGGCAGCTCACATTGCGACATGGTGAAGGGACTCCCATTGCCTGTCGTAACGTATAGGTGCCAAGAATACCACTTCATAAATAGTAGGTATTAGTAGAATATGGAACCATAGAAACAAAAAAAACACAAGTACATAGAAATGAACAAAACATACACATAAACAGTGGTACATATATAGCTAGAGCTCATACATACATGTAAAAAATTGGACATCATAATAGGCAACATATCAAAAGGACACATCAGAACATGGTAGTTTACAATAAAAAATCTAACATGACTAACCGATACTAAATAAGCTAAGGACTAAGGCCTAAATTGTTTAGAGCATCAAAAACAGTAGTTCAGGGACAGAGGGCTACCTGCAGCCGAGAAGCTTATACCTTATTGGATAGGACTTTGTGAGGTGAAACAAGGCAGTCCAGAGTCCTAAGGGCAATTTGCACCACATACCACCTACAATGACCAAGGTTGAGACAATGACAAACAACAGAAGGAAAGATTGCCCTCCAGCTACAGGAAGGAGTATGTGGACGAACAATGGAAGGTCCTGCAGAAAAAATAAGAGATATGGTAAGAACTTACCCTTGTTATCACTATTTCTACGAAGTCCATCTGGTTCCACAGGACACCTTGGGGTATTGGTGATGACGTCATGCATTGGGCACCACAGAGTTAATTTTCAGCCTCCCAGGATGCACTGGGGTCACTCTCCTATACCCCGCCCCCTAGCCAAGGCAATCAGTTTCGTAACAAGCCATAGGCCGGAGGAGGAAAACAAAGAGAGAGAAGAGCCTGGAACACACAAGAATCACATTCTCACCAGAAGGAGACGGAAAAACCGGTGACCAGATCAAAGCCCATCTGCAGTACAGGTGCGACTGGGCGGGAGTCCTGTGGAACCCTATGGACTTCGTAGAAATAGAGATAACAAAGGTACATTCTTACCATCTCTCTTATTTTCTACATCAGGGTCCATAGGGTATCCACACGATACCTTGGGGATGTCCCAAAGCAGTATCCTTTAAGGGTGGGAACGCTCCTGTGCTGGAAGGAGAATCCGCCGCCCGAAGGAAGCATCCTGTGAGGCGAAGGTATCAAATGTATAATACCTCCCAAAGTTATGGACAGAAGACCACGTGGCTGCCTTGCACAGCTGAACTTCAGAGGCACCACGGCGAGCTGCCCATGAAGGACCCACAGACCGAGTAGAGTGAGCTTTAAGAGAGGATGGTACAGACAGGCCCTCATGAATGTAAGCCTCAGAAATCGTCATGCAGATCCATCCTGCCAAGGTTTGCTTAGTGGCAGGCCAACCCTTCTTATGGAAACCAAAGAGGACAAACAGAGTCCGAATTCTAAATGAACTGGTACGGTCAACATAAATCCTAAGAGCCCGTACCACATCCAAGGAGGCCTCACCAGCAGATAAGTCTGGTGAATTAAAGGCCGGTACTATAATTTCCTCATTGATGTGGAAACTAGATACCACCTTAGGTAGAAACCCAGGGCGAGTGCAAAGCACTGCCCTGTCCCCATGAAAATTTAGGAAGGGGGGCAACATGAAAGAGCCCCCAAATCTGACCCTCTTCTGGCCGAGGCAATGGCCAGAAGAAACAGTCATAGCTGTGGGCCATTTTAAATCCACTGAGTTCAGTGGTTCAAATGGCGGTCCTTGGAGAGCCCTAAGGACCACAGCCAAGTCCCAAGGAGCCACAGGTGGAACAAAGGGAGGCTGTATGCGAAGTACACCTTGCATAAAAGTGTGGACATCAGGAGGTGTAGCAATCCTACGCTGAAACCACACAGAGGGCAGAAACCTGCACCTTCAGTGAACCAAGGTGAAGACCATGATCTAAGCCCACTTGTAGGAAAGCCAAAATCCTGGATATCCTAAAAACCTGAGGATCATAGTCTTTCAGAGAAAGTATGCCACACTAGGTGGTAAATTCTTGCAGAAGCCGACTTCAGAATTCTGAGCATGGCATTAACAACAGAGCTGGAAAAACCCCTGGAGCTCAAGAGGGCAGTCTCAACAGCCACGTCATCAAAGACAGACGGCCCAGGTCCGGGTGATGGTAAGGACCCTGAGAAAACAGGTCCGGACGTAGAGGCAGTTGAATTGGAGCGTCTATGGATAGGCTCCTGAGATCTGAGTACCAGTGCCGTCTGGGCCATGCTGGAGCTATCAGCAGGAGTGTGCCGCCTTCTTCCTTGAATCTGTGAATCACTCGAGGAAGAAGGGAGAACAGAGGGAAGAGGTACGCAAACTGGTAGGTCCACCGGACCAACAGAGCGTCTACCAGAAGTGCCCCTGTGTCTCTTGTTCTTGACCCGTACACAGGAAACTTGTTGTTGTGTTGGGAGGTCATGAGGTCTATCTCTGGAAGGCCCCTCTTGTTCACCAGTAGCTGAAAGACCTCCTGGTGAAGAGACCACTCTCCTGGATGCACGTCTTGACGGCTGAGAAAGTCTGCTTCCCAGTTGAGGACTCCTGGTATGAACACTGCCGAGATGGCAAAGAGATTGCCTTCTGCCCACACTACAATACGGGACACCTCTGTCAGGGCTGCCTGACTGCGGGTTCCTCCTTGGCGGTTATGTAAGCCACCGTGGTGGCATTGTCCGACTGTACCTGCACGGGCTTTCCGTGGAGTATATGTCTTGCTTGTTGGAGAGCTTTGAATACTACCCTTAGTTCCAATATGTTGATTGGAAGCGCGGATTCTGCTGGCGTCCACCTTCCCTGGAAGAAGTGTGGACCTGACACTGCTCCCCAACCTCGGAGACTGGCGTCCGTCTCCTACTGTGAACCTGAGGAAACGCTGGTGTGCTGGGACAATGGGGATATGCAGGTAGGCATCCTGAATATCTAGCGACACCAAAAAATCCCCAGGTTCCCTCGCCAAAATGATGGAATTTGTTGAGCAATTTGAGGTTGAGGATGGGCCTGTAAGACCCATTAGGTTTCTGTACCAGAAAAAGATTGGAGTAATACCCCGATCCTCTCTGGGACAACGGGACCGGTACTATAAACTCCGGCCTGGAGCATAGAGTGGAGTACCTGCCGGAATTCCTGTGCCTTGTCTTGGTCTGACTGATGGCCCGTGGTGAAAAACCGGCTGGGAGGCCTCCGCCGGAATGAGAGGGCGTACCCCTGAGACCACTTCTCTTACCCAAGGGTCCACTGTTGTGAGACACCAGCACTGGGCGAACTGAAAAAGCCGGCCGTGGTCCCCCAAGGGGAGACCAGTCCCGTCAGGCTGAAGGCTTATCGTCTGACTTGGGAGTAGGACGTCTTGTACTCCAGGCCTGGTTCTATGGCTTGGCAGATTTCTTGGCCCCTGCCTGCCTAGGAAAGGACTGCACTGTGGACTTACCCTGGGCCCTATAGGGCGAAAAGGATGAAATACCAGGCCCTGATGGGATTGTTGCCGATGGCAGACACGCAGACTTGCATGGCCACAATTTTGTCCAGATCAGGGCCAAACAGGACCTGTCAATTAAAGGGCAAGCATTCCAATTCCTTTTTGGAATCTGCATCCGCTTTCCAAGAGCGCAAGCATAGGTGCAGTGAGCCACCACTGCTTCTGAGGAGATTCTGTAAGTGAGAAGCCCTATATCGAAGGCTGCCTCATTAATGTACGTAGCCAAGTCTCTGAGGTTACCCACTAACTCCACTTCAGCGTCTAGAGACGTCTCCAAGCCAGCAGCCCAGCGTTCCATAGCTCTGGCTACCCAGCACACGGCCATTGCCGGTCTGGATGCCCCCCCCCCCGCAAGGGAATAAATGGATTTTAGGCATATTTCAGCCTTGCGATCCATAACATCCTTTAGGGAGGACATGGAGGGCATGGCAATGTAGCACTCCACACCAGGCGTGTGACATGAGAATCCACCTATGAAGGGGGTTTCCCTTTGGAAAAATAATTATCCGCAAAGGGGTATGCAAAGGCCAAACGTTTCTGAGGTTGGTACCGCTTACCCGGATTTTTCCACGCCTCCTCTAAATGATCCACTAACTGACCAGATAGAGGAAATACAGTGGCATCACCTTTAACATCCTTAAAGAAGGCATATCTGGATTTGGCCACGAGGGGATAGTCATCCTCAATAACCAAGGCCGCACGGACTGCCCATATAAGGCCTGTTATATATATTTTAGACTTAGACTACACCTCCTTAGTACGGGGGGGCTCCCGGTCTGAAGTCAAAAATCTCTCTGTCATCAGGCGTCATGTCATCCTCATCATAATGAGCCGTCTGAGACACTAAAGGCCACTCAGCAGGCCTCAATGATGACTCCCCCTGCAAAACGTCAGTTAGGTGCTGTACCGTATTGGACAGTGAATTCACCCACGCAGGCTCTTGTGAGACCTGGGGGGGCGAAAGAGGGAGACACTGGGGTACCATCAGCTGCCTGGGGAACCCCTGCAAGGGAGATGACACTACCGACTGCTGGGGAAACGCAGGGCGTAAAATGGCTTACAGTTTCAGAAGTGAAAGTACAGGCAGACAGCGCTAGCATTAAGTCACATACAATGCAGAAAACAAGCCCTGCACTCTTAGCACTGTGATCAACTACTCACACAGCCTGGTAGGAAACAGCGATGCATACTCTGACCTTATAGGAGAGGTATGCGGGGGGACCCAGACCACTAAGCCACTTTCCAGTATTCAGCAGCGTGTGTCACTTTCTAATGAAATAAAATGGCCACCGAGGAGCAGAGAGGAGGCAGGCCAAGGGAGGAGCGCTGACACACGCCGCCAAACCGCTGTGGAGAGGCACTGTGCAGCAGGGGAGGCGTCAGTTGTGAACAGGGAAGGCGCGCTCCCCTGGCATGCATTTAACCCCAGGGACGCTGGAGCCTGTCCGCTGTTCCTGGGGACTGTGGAAGCGCAGGTTAGTACCTGGCTCCACTCGCAGCCAGTCCCCAGGGACCCTCTGCCTGGGGACTCAGGACAGTGTATTCCAGCGGGCAACCCGCCGCTTACCTGTCCCCTTGGATCTGGTCACAGTCCGGGGTCACCGCTAGCCGTGACCCCCACCAGCATCCCCGGATCGGTACCGGTGTTCTGGTCCGGCGGGGTGAAGGAGCGGCAGCATGTACATCTATACTGACTGTCCATGATGTACTGCTCTCATGTGCAGCAACAGCTGCCTTTAAAAATCTTTAGGGGCTATTAACAGCCCCACTCTGTAGAAGGTGATCCGACTTCTGGCCAGGCACCGACGAAATTGATTGCCTTGGCTAGGGGGCGGGATATAGGAGAGGGACCCCAATGCATCCTGGGAGGCTGAAAACTAACTCTGTGGTGCCCGATGCCTGACATCATCACCATTACACATAGAAAGAAATACCTTCGCACTAGGCAAAGACAAGGGAAAAGACAAATAAATGTCTATACCGGGGCACTCTTTAACAGCAATATAAAAGGAGAATGAGGAAAAAATGATAAAACTTAACCTTTAATAATGAACCTTAAAAAGGGAAAGGTAAAAGGGGGGGGAAAAAATGAAAAAAATCTCTCTGGGTTGAAAAAAATTATCAATAAACAATTAACTGATCATGGTCATCATAGAGATGTGCATGATAAGCTACGGTAGCGACATATAACTGTAGTAAGAGCATAATGTATTAATCAATCCACTTAAGATAATTATATTAAGAAGATGAGAGCTAGCATAAACAGGATTATAGGATGAATATTATATAGACTCTGTTGTAAAATAGTGTCCTAAAGTGCCCTATGTAATAAATATCAGCAGATCATACAGTATAGGTTAATGAGATCAGTTTGGTCACTAGAATAAGGAGTTATCTAGCACATAACACATGCCCATGTACAGACACAAGTATATAGCCAAGTTGGATATAAATAGATTCTGTACCCAGAAGAGAGAAATATCTTTTAACAAATACAAATATGAGTTACACACACATATAACAATAATTAGTATAAACCATCAGGTTAATACCTCACATATTACTGATGCAATCCTCTATAGTTTTGTATTCACTAATTAAATAAAATTGAGAATGGTATCACACAATAAGGCAATGTGCAATGTATTGAGTATTAGGAAACACCCACGAAGTATAAGGCGATATTGGAAAAATGGTGAACTCTAAATCCCATCGCTGCTTCACAAAAATAAAGAATAATACATGAATATATGAGTGAATGATCCTATAGGTAAATAATGATGGCCTTAACCAGACAGAAGAAAGTAAGACCTGGGATATAATTGCGCAAACTTCGTGGGTGTTTCCTAATACTCAATACATTGCACATTGCCTTATTGTGTGATACCATTCTCAATTTTATTTAATTAGTGAATACATAACTATAGAGGATTGCATCAGTAATATTTTCGCCTTATGATATATATTGAAATTTGTTGTGCGACAGAGTGATTATAAGTATCATAAATAAGTCTCTTTTGTCACCAGAATTTGTTTAATACATCTCTGTTTACATAACTCTGTTTATGTGAGGTATTAGCCTGAAGATTTATACTAATTATTGTTATATGTGTGCGTAACTCATATTTGTATTTGTTAAAAGTTATTTCTCTCTTCTGGGTACAGAATCTATTTATATCCAACTTGGCTATATACCTGTGTCTGTACATGGACATGTGTTATGTGCTAGATAACTCCTTATTCTAGTGACCAAACTGATCTCATTAACCTATACTGTATGATCTGCTGATATTTATTACATAGGCCACTTTAGGACACTATTTTACAACAGAGTCTATATAATATTCATCCTATAATCCTGTTTATGCTAGCTCTCATCTTCTTAATATAATTATCTCAAGTGGATTGATTAATACATTATGCTCTTACTAGTTATATGTCGCTAGCTTATCATGCACATCTCTATGATGACCATGATCAGTTAATTGTGTATTGATCATTTTTTTTAACCCAGAGAGATTTTTTTCATTTTTTCCCCCCCTTTTTAAGGTTCATTATTAAAGGTTAAGTTTTATCATTTTTTCCTCATTCTCCTTTTATATTGCTGTTAAAGAGTGCCCCGGTATAGACATTTATTTGTCTTTGCCTAGTGCGAAGGTATTTCTTTCTATGTGTATTACACAAAGTCTATGGGTGCACCACCAACCATCAATTATCCAGGATTGTCCAAGTGATTAACTAGTACGTTGGTTCCTTCAATTATTCTATCACTTATAAGTTATCTCTAATAGCTATATCACTAGTGCGGACTCACTCTCTCTTTGTCTCTGCATCATCACCATTACCCCAAGGTATCCTGTGGGTACCCTATGGACCCTGATGTAGAAAAAAAAGGATTCTATCATCCCTCTTGAGTCCAATCAGCTTGAAGAGGTAAGCCATGCTTGGAAGGGGAGGCAGAGACTGGTATTCTCCATTATTTTAGAAGTTTGATGCTGGCCCCCAGAGTGGAAGTGACATAGGATCCATCTTTGTGCACTATAAGCTTTACCGGAAACCCCCTGTGGTACTGTATATCATTAGCACCGGACTGCAGCCATGATGGGAAAGTGCTGCGTGTGTTGATAGCATGAATTGAGATGTCCAAGAAAATTTGATGGTTGACTATAACTTCCCAACATTCAGTCAGTCGTGCAGCTATGAGAAGGTCTTAACATGGAAGAAGTGAACCCGAAGGACGGTATCATGGTCAGCATTTCCAGGAGCAGATCTCAGTTTCAGGAGCCCATGAATCTGGTTAATGAGAAAGTTGTGATCATCCAAAGAAGGGAGCAGCTTAAGGAAGAGGGTCATACTGTAGTCTCGAAGGGCGTCATTAGTCACGGAGTCAGAGATTTTCCAGATTTTAATATTTTTCAAGGACTGGTCCTCCAAATCCCAAGCTTTTTTTTTTTTTTAAATTGTATTTTATTACATTTTCCAGCATTAATTATACATACATAAAACAAGAACAAGAGTGTATAGGTGAAACAGTCTGATAAAGGACCATTCAATATAAAATATTTGCAAAACATCTTTTCAAAAATCCAGAAATAATACATCGTCAAGTATAAACAGGGCATCATGTACAGATATCTGAATTTTATAATTCTTTTATAGCTACATAATCTGAGATCTATACTACAATATAGTATCTAATTGGATTTAACTGACTATAATTTAATATTTTTATATTTTCTATTAATATCTAAGAGAAAAGAAAATGTAATCCATCAGACTTAGCCATAACCAACTATAAAACATCAGACATGACAAGAAGAGGGAGGGAAGGGGGGGGGTCTAAAACTCTTTATTTTATCTGTAACGAATCTCCATAGATTGTCTCCAGGTTATGTTAAAACTGCAAGGAATCTAAATTTTTCATTGTATTTTTCTCAAAAGAGACCAAGTGGTATTTCCAAAAAGACTCATTATTCGATCTTGAGATAATATATCCAACGATTCTATATAATCACCCCATTTTTTATAAAATTTCCTAACACCTTGTTCTACTTCTGGTAACGTAGCTTGTCTTTCAAAGTATAGAGTTTTAAGTAACATCAATTTAACCATTTCTACCAAAGGAGTCTTTTTTGAAGTCCACTTCTGCAAAATTGTCTTTCTTGCAATAGTAACTATAATTGTTAAAATAGGTATTAAATGTGTAATTGGATGTGAGACCTCCCAATTTCGAAAATCTGCACACAAAAGTGCTAATGGATCCAGAAACACTTGTAGTTTAAAAGTTATATTTATAAAATTAATTATTTTATGCCAAAAGCGTTTGATTTTGGAACAACTCCAAAAGTTGTGATAGAAAAGTGCTCTTTGAGCAGTACATTTTGGACACTCTCCAGTTTCCTTTGCAACCATATGCATACGCTGCCCTTGAGCAATATATGCCCTATGTATGGTACGAAAATGAACTTCTTGGAGATTGGCCGAAGGTAGATATTTTAGTGGAAGTTCCATTGACGTCAACAACTCTGCAGAAGTAAAGCTCCCAGGGAAATCCTGTATCCATTTATCATTCAACATTTTCTACAATTTTGTTTTGTCTATAGACATAAAATCCCAATAAAGATATCTTGTTTTATAGGGAATAGATGTTACAAGAAATAATGTTTGCAAAATTGAGTCATTTATCATATTAATGAGTACAGCAAAAGAGTTTATATAATGCCTTACTTGTAAAAACATATAGAAATTTGCATTTGGAAGATTAAAGGTTGTTTTTAGTATTTGAAAAGACATTAGCGTTCCTCCCGAATCAAATACATCCTTGATTGCTGCTATACCTTTGAATTTCCATAGCTTGAATTGGGCATTATCAAGTGCTGGGCGGAAATTGGGATTACCACAAAATGGAATATATATTAGTGACTGTGTGATCACTTGCCACCAATCTATTCATTTTTTTCCAAGATTTATAAGTATCTGCAATGAGAGGGTTGTTTTTTATTGTTACAGGAAAAAGATTATTAGGAGTATGTAAAAGGGCCCCAAGAGAATATGGGTTCACCATGGCCTCTTCCAAATAAAAAATAGTGTATATTGATCTGTTTAGTATGCAATCAGATATATATCTGAAAAAGATAGAAAAGCTACACAGCTTAATATTAGGGATAGCTAATCCTCCTTCACCTTTCTTTAAATACAATTAAATACAATCTGGACATTGACATTCTAGCTTTTTTCCCAGCCCAAAGGAATTTTTAAAATATTTTTGTACAGAAAGCCAAGTCCACATTTGTTAAACATAATGGTACCATTTGTATGGTATATGACAGTTTAGGAAAAATATGTTTTATTACTGCCGCTCGACCCAGTAATGAGAGAGGTAGAGAGGCCCAATCCTCAAGTTGTTTAGCTATTTTCTTAATTATAGGAGTGAAGTTATCCTTATATAAGTCCGACAGCTTAGTGGGGATGTGTGTTCCTAAATATTTCATTGGGGAAGATAAAAATTTGAATTGATCGAACTGGTTTCGGATTTCTTGCGAAATTAGTGTTCCTCCCAATGACAGTATTTCTGATTTATCTGAGTTTACTTTGTAGCCTGCAAAAGTTTCAAATAGTGACACATTGTCATTCTCTCACATCCTCATGACATTTGGTCGACATTCCTGTGTGACTGGATCATGCAGCCAACCAAGAAACTGTGCATTCTGGCTGGACCAAATGCAATATATAGCACCTATCCTTGTGTATCAATGCCTATTTCCCTATAGATTGTAAGCTTGCAAGCAGGGCCTTCCTACCTATATATCTGTCTGTTATGACCCAGTTTTGTTCTATTAATGTTTACAATTGTAAAGCGCAACGGAATATGCTGCGCTATATAAGAAACTGTTAATAAATAAATAATATATTCTGAAGTAGTCTGGGAATTGATTGGAGTGGATCAGAAATAAATAGCAGCATGTCATCAGCGAATAACGCTAGTTTAATTTCTTCATTATTTATTTTGATTCCTTTAAAGGATATGTTAGAACGTAAGGCATTGGCTAATGGTTCTATGGCAACCACAAATAGAAGAGGGGATAGTGGACATCCTTGTGTTGTCCCTCTATAAAAGTTGATAGGGTCCGATAAATATCCATTGCATAATAATTGGGATTGGGAGTTTTTATATAATGTTGTTATAAGACTAATCAATTCTGTAGGGAAACCAAAGCGAGAAAGAGTTTCAAATAAGTGATCCCAAGAGATCATGTCGAAAGCTTTTTCGGCGTCTATAGCCATTAATACGGGAGTTTCTAATTTAGCCTAGGATTCAGCCCAGTACGCCGCTGTCAATACTTTTCTAATATTACATGTAGAATACCGACCCCAAATAAATCCTGTTTGGTCTTTATGGATGATATCAGGGAGAAGGAGTTTAAGTTGGTCGGCCAGTATTTTTGTGAAAATTTTAGAATCTACATTTAGTAGGGATATTGGTCTATACGACCCTGGTAGTTCTGGATCTCTTCCCGGCTTTGGCAACAGCCGGATAAATGCTGAATTGAAATATTGGGGAATTTTATTGTTTTCCAAAATATGGTTATATACATTAGTGAGTGTTTCTGAGATACGGCTAGAAAGTATTTTATAAAAGGCACCTGTAAAGCCATCTGGGCCTGGGGCTTTAGATAATTTTCATCGTGAGATACTATTCTGAATCTCTAACTGCGTGATAGGGGCTAATAAAGTGTTTATTTTTGTGAGATCTAATGTTGGTGTAGGGGTCGCTGACCAAAATAATTCTTACGCTGCTGTATCTATGTTAGGCTTAGCATAAATATTTTTATAGAAATTTTGTAAAATGGTTAATATTTGGACACTTGTTGAAGTTTTGGTGCCATCAATCCGCTTCAGAGTTTTAATTATAGGGGATACCTGTGAGCTATGCAAAAGATTTGAGAGCAGTTTACCCACTCGATTCCTGTGTTTATGAAATCTGAAATCTTTATGAAAGGAATATTTATCACCATAAAATTGGAGCATTTCATCAAAATGTTGTTTAGCTATTGAGTATTCCATTTTAGATTGAGGGGAGGTAATTTGTTTGTAAGATTGGTAAGCCTCTGTAAGTCTTCGTTGGGCCGCGCTAAATTTTTCTGTATATCTTTTTCGTGATTGAGTAACATAGGAAATTATAGAACCTCTAATCACTGACTTGGCTGCCTGCCAAAATAGAAGTGGGTCAATGGAAGCATGTTGTTGGTTGTCAGTTTTATATTCTTCCCAAAATTATTCTATTCTATTACGGAATTTTATAGAATCAGCCAGGTGTGTCAGGAAACGCCATTGTCTAGAAGTTCCTCGATTAGTTGAAGTTGAAAAAGAGAACCACACCAATGCGTGATCCGAGACACCCATTGGTTCGATTTCAGTAGAAACAATTTTTGAAAACAATGAATCTGACACAAATAAATAGTCAATCCTAGACAATGTTCCATGCGCTGCCAATAAGCAGGTAAATTCTTTATCAACAGGGTGTTTAGCCCTCCATACATCAATAATATGTAGTTGGTTGCCAAGCCAGGAAATGCCCTTTTTTGGGAGGTGAGAACCCCCAGGTGAAGGTGTATTTCTATCCATGAATTGAGAGGTAATTAAATGAAAATCACCCCCTAAAATTACCTTACAGGATAAATAAGGCATGAGGATATTAGAAATCTGTGTAAAAAAATTTTTTTTTTATGAATTAGGGGCATAAATATTACAAAGGACATATCGAACATCATCTATCATAATATCAGTGAGGATGAACCTACCCATAGGGTCTGTGATCATTTTATTAATCTTTATATCAATACTTTTCAAAACCAAGATTGCCACTCCCCTTGATTTCGAATTAAAATGTGATGAGCCAATCACCTTCATATTTGAGGAATTTAATTTTAATATCTCCGAAGGTAGCAAGTGTAGCTCCTGTAAAAAACCTATATCTAATCGAAGCTTACGTATGTAAAGTAGAATCTTTTTTCTCTTAATGGGAGAGTTGATCCCTCCCACGTTTAGAGAACCAATTTTAAATTCCACCATTTAACACAGTAGATTTAGGTAGTAAACATATAAAAGGAGATTTTGAAACCCTGTTGTTTTATAGAATATGCATTTCCTGCTGGGAGGATCGAGTGGAGGAGATAAAAAATGTGGAAGACACATAAGGGATGGGAGACGAGACAAACAACAACATATAACATAATACAAAAAATATAGACCTAAAAAGATCTTAAAGTAGTATAGCAAACAATACTTCGCGGTTAGTACCATGTTATCTAGTTTGCTAAAGAATGGAGCTTTCAGCTCCTAACTCGCTTCCAAAACTTCACAAGAATAAGATTTGCATCATAATTGCAGCCCAATGAGAAATGATCTGTAAGAATGCCATTTAAACGGACCAACAGCTTAATGACTTAATAAGATATATTAACCCCCTAACTTTCTGAATAATAAGGTATCAAAAAAGCTTAGTATCAACACTTATTTTTCAAAAAAAATATAATGCTCAAAACTTTCTAAGCATAAAGAATTGATCTTAGATTTTACAATTACTTGTCGTGGACCAAAAAGAGTCATCAGATTTTTCAAAAACAGTTAATCTTTAGTGAATGGAAAAGTAATTCCATATTATCTATCTTTTTCCATTCCACCACGAGAAGTTTTCTTCCCCAAAGAACACATCTTTTAGCTTGCTTGGTTTTCTGATACTTCCTGTAATAATTCTGACAAGTAAGCCTCAGCATCTGGTGCATTTGTAAATTCCTTAAAGGAATCGCCTTCGAATAAACGAAGGCGAGCGGGATATAACAATGCGAATTTTCGGCCACCTTTGACTAGCTGTGTGCATACTGGCGAGAAGGCTTTGCGTAGTCTCGTTAACTCAGGGGAATAATCTTGAAATATAAGAATCTTTGAATCTTCCCAGCTGATATCTCTTTTCCGTCTGGATGCATTCCAAATTGCTTCCTTAGGCAAGAAATTTAGACATTTAAAGAGAACTACTCTTGGTCTGGAGGAATTTGACTGTCTTAAAGGACCTGTTCTGTGTGCCCTTTCAATAATTAGATCTCCACATACTTCTTCTATATCTAGTAGCTTTGGGAGAGATTGCTTCAGAAAGTGATATAAGGTTGGACCTTTTATAGATTCAGGAATCCCAATTATCCTCAGATTATTTCTTCGGGATCTGTTTTCCAGATCATCTAACTTCGCCCACACCTCAGTATCTGATTTCTGTAGTGAAGTGGTTAAATCTTTTAGAGCATTCAATTCCTGAAAATTATCCCCTGCTTGGTGCTCAACAGCAATTAGCCTCTTAGATAACTGCTTGTATTGACTTTTAATATCATTCACCGCTTGCTGTAAAGCTGATGCCTGCAATTTAGCTTGTTCAGCTAGTAAAGGCTGCACAGTTTCCCTTACTGCCTGCGTAATATCTTGATAAGTGAGGGGAGCAACCACAGTACCTGGAGGAGCAGGTGATACTGCCCTAGCGGCTGACCTGCTTTGCTGTCTCGTGTCTTGATGCAGCGATGATGGCTGCTGTTGCTGCCCGGCGTCTGTAATGTCAGCGGCGGCCATTTTAAATATGGAGCCGCGATCTCAGTCTTTTGCACGTGGTGGTTTTCCCGGCATTGCAGCGGAGAAATACTTCTCCATCCAGCGTGTGGCAAGTCTCCTCAGGTAAGGACGGCCAGGAGGGGTTGCAAATTGTAAGCTGCGAGCAGCTATAGCCATGATGTTTGGAAGTGGGTAGCGGAGCTAAGCACTACTGCCTGCTACTCCATTTTCGCCGGAACCGGAAGTCAATCCGCAAGCTTATTAGTAACTGCAGAGCTTCGCCAGGACTGAGTTATGAGATGTAATAAGAGAATATTGGGAGGCTATAAGGGTGAAAGGCCTCAAAACCTCACTCACTCACATAAGAGCTGAGCAATACTAATAGCCAAGTGAGTCAGAGGTCCCATTGCTGTAAACAGTGAAAGCATACTTCAGTACTAGGATATAAAGCGGAATCAGGTCAATGGACGAAGCAAGGAGTAAAATATTCAACGGTCACCAAGGCTTGACTTATCACTGTTCTACACACACACAAAAAACAAAAAAAAGAGATCAGACGCATGGGCATCAAGGTACTGATTAACTGGGCTTGTCGGAGGGGCCTGAGTCAGCTGCTGAGGTTCAGCCCCCCAGCAGAGACTGATACGTCCCTGATGAAGCCCGGCACCATAGGACACGCACACCACCCAGAAGCAACACTGCAGCTGGATCCCCTGTATCGTAGAGGGATGCCTGTAGCTCATCCTGCGCGCAAGAGCTCTGTCGTCCATGACTGGGGAGAAAAGTGGTGTGCTGCAAGATCCCATTAGCGCATTCTCTGTAGGGGCCCTCATATGGAGACTTGCGGTGAGCACCTTTGGCACTCCTGCCTCCTCCTTTCACCACGAGGACTGCTGAAATTATTTCATCAACCCCAGCATCCCTACTAGCTAGGCGGAGCGCGCATGACAGAAGTCGTGACGCACCCATCCCCACTTCCTGCTTTACCAGGATACACGAACATGTCAAAAAGGAGAATACAGGTAGGCAGTGCAGGCACCCCCACCCCTGGCTTTCAATTATTTTAATTTTTACCACTTCCAGAACTTATTGAACAATTACACCACCGCTGAGGGGTGCATTGTTGCCTCTTGCAGTGCTGCTGAAGGGGACAAGTATTCTTTAAAATGTATTTGGGGAGGGTGCATGGCCACACCTCCCCAGATTTAACCACACCTCTATTACACAAACTCGTGTATGCGCTTGATGGCTCTGAGCTCCAGAACTATATATTTTTTAATACAATTGAAGTTAAGGAGGATTTGGAAGAATAGTACATAAATGTTATTTTTGGGACCAATGGAAAGCAGTGTAGAAAAATGATGTTCCCAATCCTACCTCCCATATTGTGATAGCTAACACTCTTTGACATATACATAGTTTAATTTGGATAGCAAACAAAATTGAATAAGACAAACACAATGATGGCCTTGAAGTATAGCTGTTTTCTAACCAATCCATTTATAAATGGAATAGCAATTAGGCTGCCACCTTTTCTTACCAATGGAACTATTTTACTGTCCTAATATAACTTTTAGACAGTAAAGTACCCAAGCTTGCCTATCCTGGCACATACTTATTCATCTATTTGGCGCAGCTTCAGCCACAGTATATAAGGACACATCTGTATTAATACAAATAAGGTACAAAACTGTTTGCCTCCTTGTTTGGTATTCCCTGCAGTTGTTACCATATAAGTAATTAAAAAAAAAAAAAATTATATATATATATATAATTTAGTAAGTACTATTAGGATTATAGGGAAAGTGTTAATTAAAATATCATGATTAAATGAGATTTGAACCATAGTGAATAGTCTATAAATTTATAGTAGAGCGTAAACGCAAATGAAATGGTTTAGGTTTGTATATATAGGAATCTCTCTCTATGGGGCCAATTTATCATTGTATAGTTGAGGTATAATACCCCAAAAAAATATTTTCGGGGGTTACCCACAAATATTTAGTAACCCCCGGATACCTGCTGGGATCCCTCCATTCCCGCAGGCAGCCGCATCCCCCATAGGTTTCTATGGGGGATACAATGCTGTCAAATTGATCAACATCCGGAATGTAATGCATTCCGGATATTGGCCCCCCCAGGTAGTAGGCTATAGGCTAAACCACACATAATTAGCCAGCAAAGGGTTCCTCAGGAACCCTACCCAGCAACGGCTGCCGTGCATGTGCAGTCCACAGGGTTGTGCATGCGCAGCAGCCCCGGGAGCTCTCTGGGCACATTGCAGGGACAAGCTCCTTTTGGAGCGCATTTGTCCCTGCATGTCCCGGATGATACATCCAGGCGCTATGATGGCATATTGCAATGCGATCATGGGCGGTCATGTCATATCCAGATCGCATTGCAATAGCCATCAATAATGGGGGCCTATGTGTTTTAAGACCATCATTGTGTATCTGAGATCGTCTTTGCATAAACTAGTATTGCGATTAGGAACTCAGAATTTCTATGCTAATCAAAACAGTCTTTTCTTTGCACCAGTTTTACGTATTAGGCGGCAATATTGGACAGATATTAAATATATTCCACATTGAATGAGCCAGGTTAACAATTAATACATCTTTGTATGTAGTGTATTTATTATTACATAGATAAATTTCTTGGATTATATATGTATACTAAAGTGCCAAATGTCATGGGATAGATGCCTAGCATCGTGTAGGACCCCATGTAGCCAGGCGAAGTGCAGCATCAAAAGCACACACCCTCACACTATTATGGAGCCACCACCAACGTGCATGGTGCCTTGATGACACTGGGGCCCATGGCTTCACGGGATCTGCGCAACACCCAAATGCTACCATCAGCCTGAAACAACTGGAACGGTGACTCATCGGACCACGCCACGTTGCCAGTCTTCCAAGGTCAAAATAGTGACGTCCCAGGCAGGTGCTGTGTCGGGAGTGTTAACAGGGGCACTCTTGTGAGTCTTCTTCCAAGGAAGCTAAAGAATGCCGTACTGACCTGCTGGATATGCGTCTGGTACATCCTGCATTGAATGTGGATGTGATTTGAGCCAGCGTCTCTTGCCTGTTACAAGGGACAATTCTGGCCAGATGCCACTGGTCACGATCATTAAGCACCCATGGGCAGCCACTGTGGTAATGCCTTCCATGATATATTCCCGGCACACAAGCGACACCGTAGATTGAGGAATGTTGAAAGTCCGCACTACTTCAGAAATTGAATGTCCCATCCGTCGGCACCCACTATCATTCCCCGCTTGAACTCCGAATTCACGTCGCCTTGCTACGACCAGCCTAGCCAGTGTTCAAACTGACTCACAAGATGTCAGATTCAAACTGATGCAGGTCTAGGCATTTCCAAGACATCACAGTACGGTGACACCACCAACTATTACATTTACATACTGCTATCCCATGACTTTTGACAATTCAGTGTATAGTCTCTCTTAAAACCACGAGCCAATCACATGCATATGTAGAAGAGTGTTCATGAAAAGTACCTTGTTGTTTAATTGGACCAGTAGTAATAATTCTGCCCTTTCAATACTTGTATAGTAAATATCTATATATCTTATAAATAAGAAATAGTGTGTTTGACTGCGATAACCTTCGCAACCACTGAACAGATTGTCGAGCGGTTTGTACCATTGTGTAGGTAATTTTCCCAGGCAGGTTTTACGCGGGGGTGGGGGGAGGGGGGCAGGGGGGGTGGGGGGGTTTCACCTTGGCAAGTCTAAATTATTTTTCAGCCCTATGCTCCGAACAGGTACCAGTTATGTGCGGTGATCGGTGCACGTTCCTGTGACGAGAATACTGGAGGGCAGTCACTGAAGAAAACAGATGGGCTGGCTCAGTACAAGTGCCTAGAGGTGGTTCCTGTGCAGGAGGCGCAGCTCAGTGCAACAGAGCTGGTGTCCAAGGGGCAGATATCACCAGAGTGTAGCCCAATGTCGGCTCCCTAGGGAGAGACAGATCACAGACTTCCGACCAAGCAGAGCCAGGTACTGAAGCTAGTTATAAATAAATCAGATTCCACAATACAGTAAAGATGGCCATTCCTGAAATAGCTGGTTGTTAGTGCTGAAGATTTTGCAACACTTGTCTCATGAGCCATCACACAAACTGAGGAGCTAGTCTTGGAAAATAGAAACTTTCTACAATGATATTATGTATAAGCAAGCCTCTTGGAAGTGGAGTAAGCAGGTATTTCTCAGATCATGGGCTGTTCACTCATAAATACATCTACAGTGCCTTGCTAAACTGCCCTCACGAAAGTATGCAATGACCTCCTTGCTGCCAAATCCAAGGGCCACTACTCTCTGCTCATTCTCCTTGACCTCTCTGCTGCATTTGACACAGTAAACCACCCTCTCCCTCCTGAAAATCCTTCACTCTCTTGGTCTATGTGGCACTGCCCTATGCTGGCTGTCCTATCTCTCTGATCATTCCTTCCCTGTCTCCTCTCATGACTCCTCTTCCCTCCCACTTCCAAAAACAGTAGGAGTTCCCCAAGGTTCTGTTCTTGGACCTCTCCTATTCTCCCTATATACATCCTTTTTATGTGAACGCAACTTTTATGACCTCCAATATCATCTCTATGCTGATAATACTCAAATCTACCTTTCCGCCCCAGACTTCTCCCCCTCTCTCCAACTGTCTCCCTGCTATCTCGTCCTGGATGTCTCAGCGCTTTCTTAAACTTAACAAGTCTAAGACTGAGCTGACTATCTTCCTACGCTCTTCCATTACCTCACATCCCACAATTTCATTATCTATTAATGGTACAGCCATCTCCTCTACCCCCAAAGTGCGCTGTCTAGGAGTTATCCTAGACTCCTCACTCTCCTTCAAACCACACATTCAGCACCTCTCGCAGTCCTGCCGTTTCCATCTCAAAAATATTTCCAGGATTAGACCCTTCCTCACCCAGGATGCTACTAAAATCCTCATCCACTCACTGGTCATCTCCAGATTGGACTATTGTAACCTTCTCCTAGCTGGCCTCCCAGTCTACCACCTCTCTCCACTACAATCAGTCCTCAATGCTGCTGCTCGGCTCATCTGCCTCCCCTTCCCCTCCAGATGCCAATTCAAAGTTCTTACACTCGCCTATAAAGCCCTCACTCTATTCTCTCCCACTTACATCTCTGACCTCATCTCCCTTCACTCTCCCGCCCGTCCACTTCGCTCAACAAATACATGCCGTCTCTCCTGCCAACTGATTACTTCCTCACACTCACGCCTCCAAGATTTTACCCGTGGAACGCTCTCCCCTTCAGGCTCTCCGCCTCCCTACAAATCTTCAAACATGCTCTCAAGACCCACTACTTCATCAAGGCCTTCCAGCTCTCATCCTAACCCACTTCATGCTCTTTCCTCCCTATTTACCCTATCTGTGTCACACCTGTCTGTCGCTCCCCTTTAGAATGTAAGCTCTCGCGAGCAGGGACCTCTTCCCTCATATGTTTCTCCTTACACTTTCTTCTACTCCCCACAAGGGCACCTAACACTTGACTGCTAACGCCCTGCTGCTTAGTGTGAGTGTTTTAATCACTATTGCAGCAATGTATAAACCATGTCATTGGCCTGCACTGTAAATTAATTGTTTCTTGTTCACTTATTAGTTTATGCACTGTGTAAGGTGCTGCGGAACACTTGTGGCGCCATATAAAGGATAATAAAAATCTTATTATTATTAAACTTCATGTGAACAGGTGAGAATTTAGAAGATACCTTAAAGCTTTAATACACCGCAAATGTAACATGTTTTTGCTTGTATATTGGTTTAATGCGCAGGCTAAAAGGTTTTTCTTTACCAAACATGGTACTTTTCTGCTCTAAAAGACATGAGTGTACAGAAATATTAGGGCAGGCAACACATTTTAATAAAGTGGATTGTGGAGCTTGAAAACCTCACATTGGCCAGAAAAATTTAATTATTTGCATATACATGAGGTACAATTGAGCCACTCATGTACTGTACAAATGAAAACACATGGAACATTGGATCATTTTTTAAATGATTTATATTGTAATAAAATTGAGGTAAATATGATCTTTAAGTTAAAAAACAAATTCATTAAGCCTGAAATAAAAGGTCAAAATTGTTGTCTCGAGATGCTCGGTTATATTTCCAAAGCACCACTAATCATCTGGGCAAATGTTTCTTGAGAGCTCTCTGCAAAAGATTCTTGGGAGTCTGTTAATACAATAGGCAATGTGGAAGTCACACTGTTAAGCTCAGACTTTAAGTTTGGAACAGGTATTTCAGCCATGGCAGCTTCCTCACTAAAAGGAGACTTTATTTTAGGTGAACTGCTTGTTGTGGGAGGGTCTGGCTCATCAGAACTGTCATCAAAATGTAAGCCATCCAGTATTCCTGTGGCAGCATCCAAGTGTCCATTGCTGGAAAACAAATCATAGCCTATGGAATGAGAAACAGTGCCTTCTACGCTGACTAGTTCTGTGGTGCTTAAAGTGGCAGAGGTAGCTGGTAACTGGCTGGGCATAGCCATGGTAAAGCCCAAACTAGTATTCTTGTCAGACAGGACACTACTATTGTCCTTGCAAGACAGATTCTCCACCATTGGCACGTCACTGTCACTTTCAATTGTAATGATAAGAGGAGAAGCAGCTAGAGAACTGGCTGGCTGTTCATGTTTATCACGTTTACGTTTTTTCTTGTGCTTCTTTTTCTTTTTATGGTGTTTTCCACTCTGTACAGCTTTCCCTTCATACACTATTTCCACACTGGGACTTCTGGTCTTCTTCCTACACTTCCGTTTTGGCTCATTTGAAGATGTGTCAATTAAGTCATTTTTGTACCCTTCCGAGTTTCTGGCTGTGGAGTCCGTGCCAGTCTGCACACATTTCTCCTTCCCACTGCCGACTTCTACTTGAGGATTGCTTTCTTTTTTTTCGTGAGTCTCCAGATGACGAGTTTTGTACTTTCGCTTACCACTAGGTTTGTCAGACTGAATGTGCTGTGAGCCAGATGTGGTAATTCGGCTGCTTGAACGGCTTTTTGATCTGTATCTGTGATGTGGCTTCCCGGTACTAACACCTTTGTGCCTTCTTGAATCTTTTCTTTCTGAATAAGGCTGCATCTTATATTCTGGGCTAGCAGAGCATCTAGAGTAATGACCCCTACTACAGTATTGCTCATAGCCATCCCTGTCCCGGTTTCGGCTATAATAGGTGTATTCCCATTGATACGTGCTCCGATAGTTGTCTACAGGAAAGGAATTGTCACTATCATGGCACCGTGATCTCCCTCCGCTGCGATTTCTGCTTGTCCCTCGGCTGGATCCACCTCTTTCTCTGGAGCTTTCACTTGTCAGCGACACAGTCGGGCTTCGCCACGACAAGCTCCTGTCTCTACTTCTGGATCTATTTTTTTCCCTCCAACTCTTGTGCCTACTCTTCTCCAGAGTTTTACTACTTGGGCTGTTTTTGCTGTACTGCCTGCAGTGACTCTCATAGGCTCTATTGCGAGAAGAACGAGAACAACAATCTGAGCTCTGTGATCTTTCCGTCCGTCTTGACTTTTCCTTCTTGTATGAATGGCCCTTATCTTTTCTGGAATCACGCACATGTTTAGATGACACAGCTTTTGACTTTAGTTCCTTTTGCTTTTTGGAATGCTTTTTGTCCCGAGATGTATTCATTTTGCAGTCAATCATGCGTGTATGTTTATTACTTGAGCCAGATGATGATAGAGATGAAGATCTCCTTGACTCGCTACTGTCACATAAAGTGAATGGCTTAATTTCAGGCTTACTAGTTTGCTCAATCGCCACCTCACAGAGGGATCCTTCTGAGTCAGAAGACAACTCAACAAGTTCTGGTGTTCTTTCAGACAGTGGTTTAACATAACCCACTATGACACACTCATCTGAGGGACGGTCCTGGTCCTGTATGCTTTCAGTGACATTATCTTTTAAGTCCTTGGGGATCAGCCTACTGCTAGAAGGCTCTTCATCTGAACTGTCTACAGTTGTTAAAACACTAGTAGTTGCCTGTTCCAGTGTGAAGTAAGAAGGGCCTGGGGTTTCATCATCCCAGGGAGCTTGCCCAACTGCAAGAGAAGATGAAGGCACATCTGGTTCATTAGAATTTGCTTCATCTGGTGATATAGTAATAACAGAGGATTCTGATCGGCTTCCTTCTTCATATGAAGGTGCAGGACAATCATAGTTGGCATGCTGATCATAAGCTTCAATATTGTAAGGACAGCGGGCAAAGTTGATGAACTCATGTAAAAAATGGTTAGTACGGTGAAGCAGAAAAGGCTGCAAATCCTCTGCAAAAGCTTGACTCTCCATGTCATAGCGTGTCACATTGCTCATAACGATATGCTGTACAATATTGACAAGTGAACCATGTGTGCCAAATAACACAGTCAACTCCCGCTTCAGCCAGGGTATTAGCCGATGAAGGCAAGCAGGATTTCTACGGAAAAATTCAGCAGATATATCCCTATACCGTCCTCCATCTTGGATATTCCGGACACGTATCCCAGAACGATAAAGTGCCCTTCTGAAATTGATGAGTTCCTGCTCTTGAATTTGTCTCATTGCCCGACCTTCAGCACTGGCTTGTCGTCTGGAGGCCAGCCTTCGCATCATCTGAGGAATATCGCTACCCTTTTGCTGAGATGACGGATTTGAAATTCCTTCAAACAGAACACCATTGTCTGGAAGTGAAAATGATCTTTGTGCAGAAGATCTTAATGACCGCAAGGGCAATTGATTCTCGCTTGTCCTGGTGGTGCGGTAGCGAAATCTAGGTCCCACAGGAGAGTCATTTACTGTGGGCCTCAAAACATACTCTTTGAAATCATCTTCTGCTTCAATACTATGAAATATTGAATTAAATGGCTGTTTGCACAGGGGGCATACAGCTTTGTTTTTTGCCCATTCCTTGATGCACTTAAAGCAAAACCTGTGAAAACATTGGTTTAGGTGGGACACATTATCGAACTTATCCAGGCATATGGGACACTTTGAGTCCGGTGACGCATCTGCTGGTGTGCCATGGCTCGGCAATCTACTTGTACCAGCTGTTGTTGAAAAGTTACCATCCACTGTGAAATCATCTGTAGCCGATGACAGCATCTGCAAAAGAAGTAACTATACGTAAGAATTAGGACTTTAAATATGTCAGTTTGAAAATGCAAAAAGTCCATCTATTACCTAAATAGTATAATAGATTATTAATAAGTATTAGTCTAAATAAAAAGCAGAAGACAGGGGGTATCCCTATACATAGCATGGCGATTAAAGACACTAGATTAGAACATGTACATTTAAAATATATTTGAATGCAGCTGGATGCCTACACGTCTAGATATTATAACCTTGTTCTAAATCACAAAACTGTTTTCCGTGGTAGGGGATATTATATCTGAAATCAATGGGCACAAAGGAAAGATGATTACAACTATGATTATTGCAAATAATTTAATACATACTACCAGATGAATAGTAACTAATTAAAATCCCTGTTTAGTAAAAATCAGTAATGAAATCCAACGTTAGAAATCCCCCAACTGGCCAATTCTGATCATTTTTGGCGAATAGAGGATTTCCAACATATTGGATTTTGCCGATCAGACAGAGTCATCTGGAAAACATTGTTGATGTATGGGCCCCTTTACTAAAGTATCACCATCACGCTAATGTATTTTTCTTTTGGGACTACAATTTTACCAATATAAGCAAACATTTCATGCCGATAATAAAATTGCACTTGTTTCCAACAATCAGAATCTGCATACCACAAAGAAATCATCTATGTTTCCACAAGTCAACAATATGCAAAATGATACAGTTGAGAGATATCTATATCTATATCAGGTAGCACAGACTGTGTAATGGTTAGTGTTACTGCCTCACAGCACGGAGGTGATGGGTTCGATTCCCACTACGGCCTTAACTGTGCAGTGTTTGTAAATTCTCCCTGTGCTTGCGTGGGTACTCCGGTTTCCTCCCACACTCCAAAAATATACTGGCAGGTTAATTGGCTCCCCACAAAAAATTGACCATAGTGTGTATGTGCGTGTGGAAATATTGAATGTAAGCTCCACTGGGGCAGGGACTGATGTGAATGGCAAGATATTCTCTGTAAACAGCTGCGAAATATGTGTGCGCTATATAAATAACTGGTAATAAAAAAATAATAATATATCTGCATATGTAATGGAAGCTTACTGCCACAAGGTGGCATACTTCTACTGTTTAGCACAGCCTATAAAAAGTAGAGAAATTCCAGCCTGAATGACTCATGCCTAGAAAATACAAATATTCAGCTTTCCCTCTTCAAGTCATGGTGACAATGCACATCTAAATAATGGCTTTTAAAATTAAACAAATATCTACGCATTGAGCAATTTATCTGCATGAAGTGGAAGAGCTTTTTTTTGTTTAATTGTTTCTATGTAATTTTAAGGTCTAAGAGCACCCAAAACTAAATTTTTATACATCTTACCAATTGGGTAGCCTTAAGGGGGGCATCCACTACACCATTTTAGCAGGCGATTGAACCATAACGACTTTGTTATCGTTCAATCGTTTAGAAATCGTGCAGTGTTTGGTTGTTAACGATCAACGATGCGCGCTCCCGCTGGTCGTAAGATCGTCTCATCAGTCGACTGAACATGCAGGTCAATTTCACTTGATCTATTAAAGACAGTTTGCAAATCGTTCAGACTGAAATATAAAATTTCAAGAGAAAAGATCAAGGGAAAATCGTTTAGATATTGGACAGGGAGTAGATCTTCTAGTGGATGTGCCCCGTTACAAAAAAAAAAAAAAAATAATACACAAAGTTTTAATAAGATCTAGCAAACAGCAGTCCATTGATACGTGTAAAAGTTTAGAAAGTGGATCTTCTCTAGTGGTCGGGAGGTCTTAATCTGATTGTCATAGTTCTCTTTCTATGACATTCCTATTCTTGTGAGTGATATGATCTACTGTTCAGATCATTTGACACATTGGGGGATATTCTTTTTGGTGTAATGCAGTGGTTCTCAAACTTGGTCCTCAGGACCCTAAACAGTTCATGTTTTCCAGGTCACCTAGCAGGTGCACAGGTGTAGTCATTACTCAATGACACATTTTAAAAGGTCCAAAGGTGGAGCTAATTATTTCACTTGTGATTCTGTGAGACCTGGAAAACATGCACTGTTAGGGGTCCTGAGGACAGAGTTTCAGAACCTGAGATGTAAGGTGTAATTATACTTGTTTGCAATATAAACAGAACTTTCTATCTAATTCCAAAAATAAGATAGTGCCATGAGGCTGTTATCAACCAGCCTAACAATACCAATGGGGTACAATCAGCAGGGTGAAGATGGAAGCTTACTGTCCATTGCTGAAGCACACTTCTGAGAATCCTGTTAAAGTTTTTGACTCTCAAAAGCCAATCTAGGTCGAATAGCAGAGGTGTAGCTTCAGTTTAGTTGACAACCACTTGCCTTAATTCTCTTAAAGATTAGCATATGGAGGAAGCACTAAGGGCCTGATTCAGACCCAGTCGCAAGCGCTGAGCGCTCGCAACCGGGTCGATGGTGGCCCACAGCGCATGCGCACGACGGAGCCGGCTCCGTTGTGCGCATGCGCGAGACCCGGCTAGCGACGGCCAATCCGTAGTTCCGGGTCTCGCACCAAAGGGGGCTAGCTGTCGATGTTGAGTGACAGCTCGCCCCCTTTGGTGAGCGGGCCGGGGGGTGTGGCTGCCCAAACGGAGGCGTTCCCATGAGAACGCCTGCCGTTTGGGGGCGGCCCCACTGACATCACTCGTGATGTCAGTGGAGAGATTCCGGCTCTGTTAGAGCCGAAATCTCTCTGGGGCTTGCGGCCACGAGACCCTACCACAAGGGTCTCGTCACAAGCCCGATGGTCTTGACCATCATCATGGCCGCTTGCAATAGCTGTGGGTGGTCACCCACAGCTATGCAAGCAGCCAAGAGGCCGCACCAAAAAAAAAAAAAAGCCCGGCCCTGATTCAAAGCGAGCGGCTCTGAATCAGGCCCTAAGACCCAACTGGGAAAATTAACAAGATACAGTGTACATTCTAGCACCCTACACCTGTTAAAACCCATGCAGTTCCCCTTTCCTGCCTGGGGTGTCACTCTCTGTTCTGGTGCTTCTAGCACTGAAACTGCTGAATCTCAGCAGTTTGTTGCATCAGCTGAGTGTGCTAGCAGCACCAAAGTGGAGAGCGACACCCCAGGTAGTATAGAGGAACTGCATGGGTTGCGACAGAAGCAGGGTCTAGAATGAAGACAAGATACATAATAAAATTAAGGCTTAACAGTATATGTATATTTGTATGTATACTTGTGCATGCTCAATTAAAATAATCTTTCTAATGGGCCCATGGGCCCAATGCATTGCCATAGAAAGAAATCAAAAGCACTTCACGATATACCGGCTGTAACTCAATGCAGCAGCTTTTTGTAGAAGTGCAGTTAATTTCTTAGTTAAGTGTTTAAAGCAAAGCTGCTGCCTTATAAATAGTTTGTGGTGTGACATGTTTTTTATGTTAAAGGTGTGTGACTAGATCCCAGTCATCGGGGCCTAGTTCTTACACTAATATTCTTTTAACCCCAAACTTCTTACTCAGAATATTGCCAGGGCAACCCGCGTCCTGGCTTGGTGTTAAAGGGTCAACCATGGTTGTGTTCCAAGACTTTGGCCTTGGTCACGACCAGCATCGAACCCAGGAGCAACCTGTATACAAAGCAGTCTGAAAGGTTATGCGACCCAGATCACACTAAAAGGAGCAGATTGGAGTATCAGGTGCGCTCAGAGATGATGTTATCTCCAAGCATAGGCAGAGCAGGCATAGTAGCTAATTGGCAGGACGCTGAAGTGAGGGAGCTACTTGCTATAAGAGGAGAGGAGATCTGCAGGCAGAAAATGACAGTGTACAGCAACATTGCAAAAATTCTGAGTGCCTGAGGGGGCTAAGCATTCATAGCAGCAGGTGGTCAACAAATTAAGGCTCTGCACAATCAATATAGCAATATCAAGGTTCTCCTGCACAAATGGTGTCAACTATTAGCCCTTTCCACCATAAATTGCACCCTTCACCTCAGTGTAACAAGCTGCATCATGTTCTCATTTGCTGTTTGAAACAGCAGTAATCCGCAATAACTCAGGTACTCTGGACTACACAGTGGTAACTCGTCGGCCAGAATTAATGCAAATCAGTAAGCAGACAGCGCCCACTTTTTATGACCTAATCTTTGTGAGCCTGAAAAATGTCCATTTCTAATGACACTCACAAGTTTTTCAGGGCAAACACGGGTACAGTGTGAACGGGTACGACATGGCTCTAAGCTGCAGTGTGAAGTGGGTCTGAGCAGCTGACAGGTGGAAACTGTGGGGGGAGATATATGAAGCTCAGAAGCGGTATCAGCGATCGCTATGTACGCTGATACCGCTTCTCCCCTATGTATGATCGGGGGTCTGAACGGTAAATTATCAGCGCTGCTATCTACAAGATAGCAGCGCCGATAGCCTGGGCCATGTATGAACGGTCAGATCGCCTAACCGTTCGGCCCGCTGTAGCGATCGACAGCTACAGCCTGGTGCTCCCCTAGCTCCACAGCAGGGACAGCGTTGTCCCTGCTGCGGCGGCTGCCGGCGCCACGCGGGGATCTCGCAATATTTGAGAGATCCCGCGCATGCTCAGTGGAGCCGGCCGGGACTGTGAGAGCGCATCACCACTACGCTGTTGCGTTGTGGTCTTTAGCGGGTAGCGCCAGAGGGGGGAGTTAACACTCCCCCTCTCCGGCTGATGAGATGTTCTTACATTTCATCGTTAGTGCTTCGCCTCAGTAAAGAGGCGAAGCAGGAAGCGATATAGCAACACGTTAAGTGCCGCTATGATACATTTACCCCTGTGTTCAATAACCAAGGATTTTGGTGTGAAAGATGTACAACTCTTTGTCCTCCTTACAGTCCCCTTTACATTAACCTCCTTGTCATAATGCTACCCTGTCAACAGAAGCCCTGCACTCACCACAACAGAATTCCAAAAGAAACCGATTCCCACAGGATTAGCAAACATTATACAGTATGTGCTGATGTGAGCATTACAATGATCTAAGTTAACATAGGGAGTTCTATCCCTGCTCACCTCATAGGGACACAAAGTGTATAGAATGTGAGGTACATACTGAAATATTAAAAAGAAAAGGTGCTATGGCTCTAGTTAAAGACACTTGAGAAAAAAAAAAAAAATTGAGCCCAGGCATCAAGGCAAAAATCAACAACAAATTTGGATAAAGCCCATTACTCCAAACATATTTGATGTACATGGACCAAGCTAACCTTCTACAAATCATTACCTCCTTTCCAGTAGCACTCCGACAGTAAAACGTGTCTGCAGGATACAAACCCAAACGCTCAGACTGTCAAGCTGGGTACACACTGTGGCGATAGCTCCGCCAACGGCAGCGGATCCACCGACACATCAGCCGATCAGGTAAGCTATACAGACATACCGATCGGCCGCTCAATGTGTGCTCCCCGACATCACAACTGGGCAGGGATTTGAATTTGCCCACAGAGTTGAGCCATCAGCCATATTGCCTGTACACACAGCCAGATACACTGATCTATTGCTCATCTGCTGTGCTACATTCACAGACATATCATGGGTACACAACCGCCCACGCAGTATATCATCTGTTCAATTGAACAGATTTATTGCCAACTGTGTACCCAGCTTCAGAGTGTCAAGATAAAGACTGAGGAAGCCATCACAGTGATAATGCTCAGAGGGGCACCCCAAAACCTCTGCTCACTACATAATGTGCCGTGTGACTGTGGTTGCCATAGTAGTCACACAGCACTGGAGAAGCTGAAGAATAATCATTACCAGCACAATCGGAAAAAGGTAATGACCACACTGCTTCTTACATAACACAGCCCAGCACACTGATGGGAACACACACACACACACACACACTTAACTTCTCATGCGATGTTGCAGCCTGTACATGGTTACACTGTAGAGTAGGGACATATAGGGGTCTATTTACTAAGCAGTGTTAGAAGACAAAGTGAAAGGAGATAAGGTACCAGCCAATCAGCTCCTAACTGTCATGTCACAGACTGTTTGAAAAATGGTAGTTAGGAGCTGATTGGCTGGTACCTTACCTCCTTTCACTTTGTCTTCTAACACTGCTTAGTAAATAGACCCAATAAACTGATATGTCAGGTGTACCGGGTATCCGCGCTGCTGCCACCACAGCATCTCCCGCTCCAGTCTGTGTGCCCCGGGCACCGTTCCCCTCGCACACCCTATATACAGCAGGAGCACTGTGACGTCCGCAGTTCTAGAAGCCCGGACACCGGCAGTGTATATCAGTGATACATACCGTGCCATACGCCTCCTCTCTCCGGCCCGTTCTCCGGCGCTTATTACGCTTCTCCCGCATGGTGAGGCTCAAAGCTCCGGCAATCAGACGGTCATGTCCCCGAAGCATAGCTCTTACACAAGCGCCCTCCGCTCCACTCTCCGCCTCCTCCTCTGTCGGCGGACCCGGGAATGCCGGAAGTCTGCCATAGAGCACCGAGCCAGGTGACTGCACTATTCACTGCCACCTGCTGTCTGGAGGTCCGACTGATGGTGCAGGAACAACAGCGGCGTTATTGCTCACACACAGATACCAATAAAATGCGGTGTGTGTGCCCGTAACGTGCCCCGTCCTGCAGAGCCTGCGCTGTAGCAGCCCTGGTATGTGTCGGCACGGTGGTGTCCCTGCTGTGTTACGTGCTATAGACATGTATGGTGTGCAGTTACTCGCCAGTATTAAATATGGCCGCAGCGCAGCTCGCCAGCTCTGGTGACGCCGGGTACGGGGATGGGAGGGCAGTGCTGCTGCTGCTGCTGCTGTCAGAGGAGGTTGCTATAGAGCGCAGACGCAAATACATTGTCTGGCAACTGTTGAGGCACCATCCAGCACAGCCCGTGGCCGCGCTTCTCATGTTCCTCCTCAGCCGCAAAGCCCTCGGTGGGCTCCATTCCCTGGTAAGGCCTGGTATGGATAATGTGCTCCTTTCTATCAGTACAGGAGTACTCCTGGCTAAGCCGCCGACACATTCCTGCTGCTCTCTGCTCCCGTAACCGCACTCTCTCTGGCCATCATTCATACTATAGTGCTGAGTTTCCCAAGCTCCGCTATTACATTCCAGGTTTTAAGGGTATCCATGCTGGAGCACAGGTGACTTAATTAATTCCTCAGTCAATTTGATTTAACCATCTGGACTCAAACATGGATATCCTGCTCACTGGCAATTGTTGAAACCACAGGCAGGTCACCACAGCTCTTGCAGAGCTCAAAGGTGTTAAGGTGGGTACACACGATGTGACTGTCAGCCCATCAGCAGCCGGTACAAGTTGGATCAGTGGTTCTCAAACTCGGCCCTCAGGACCCCACACAGTTCACATTTTCCAGGTCTCCTGGCAGGTGCACAGGTGTATTCATTACTCATTGACACATTTTAAAAGATCCACAGGTGGAGAAAATTATTTCACTTGTGATTCTGTGAGGAGACCTGGAAAACACGCACTGTTTGGGGTCCGGAGGACCGAGTTTGAGAACCTGTGCGTTAGATGATCTGGTGCCCGACCCGCCCAATATATAGCCCCCTGCCACATCCCGCTGCATGGGGGTCGTCAGTCGCATTGTCATAGTGAGCTGAATGTAAGGCCGACCTGACGATGCGACACACTAAACGACAGATTGGGCGAAAATATCGTCTAATGTGTACCCAGCTTTAGAGACAGGCGGACTGGCTGTGCCTTTATCCCTAGGAGATAATTTGGTACGTGCAGGGTGTTTTACTCTCTATTGGGCCCAAAGTTTTAATTATAACTATTAAAGTAATTTAGTGAAATGTGGCACAGACAGGGCCGGATTATAGGAGGGGCGGACGTCCATGGGCCCCCACACCGCCGCAGATATTGATCGGAAGCTGGCCACTCACCCTGGCCGGCTTCCAGCAGAATATACAAACAGCACACTGACAGTCAGCGTCAGGACACTGGTTGATGGACCTCTAGTGGCTCCCTCTAGAAGCCCCGACCCCTTGTTGAAATATCCCCGCGATTCGCGGGTGCATGTGTAGGGGGCGGGACCTAATGTAGTGAAGTGCCCGCCCCCATAAGAAAGCAGATGGCTCCTGCAGCTGCAACAGGTATGTGTACCCCCTCTCCCCTGCTTCCTTCTTTCGCTCTTCCCCTGTCCATTCCTTCCTCTCTCTCCCTCCATTCCCTTACTCCCCTCTCTGTCTCTCTCCTCCATCCCTCTCTCTCTATTTCCTGTCCCTCTCCCCCCTCTCTCTCTTCCCCCCTCCCTATCCTCCACCCCTATCTCTGTCTATACTGTATGTGTGTGTATGTATGTCTGTGTATATATATGTATATATATATATATATACATCTATAATTTTTCTTATCTAAGTAGAAAGCTTGTCCTTGCCGCACTTTAGGAGGGATGGCTGACAGTTTCACATGTGGAAGGCAGAATCCATTTCCCCACAATGAAGTCTGCACCACTAATTTAGTTTATATATATATATATATATATATATATCTGTCTATATCTTTCTCTAGCTATAAATCTATCTTATCTATCTCACATCTATATATCTCATATCTATATATCTCATATCTATCTAAAATTATCTCTATATATATCTAGCCTATCTATATATTTCTATTCCCCACTCAAAATCCTGCATTTTTCCCTGGCAGTATATTAGATCATGGCTGCTATGCTGCCGGGAGTCGGTTCCCAGCCGTGTCGCGGACATGATGTAGTATGTTGCGACTTTGCCAGTCAGTGGAGAGTCCAGAGAAGGTAAGGCTGGGTACACAATGTCTCGTGCGGCGGGTCCTGGCATTGGAAAGTGCATACACACTTGCCCATGTCGGGAGCGACGGTGTAACAGCAGGGGCATGCTGCATTCAGCAGCATGGCCCCGCTGATGATATTGCTCTTTGGACCTGCTTGCAGGTCTGACGGGCGATGTCAGCGACATAGTGGGTACACACTTGCCGATGTGGATGATATGTTGTCCAATCCACCGGATCGGACATCATATTGTCTAGCGTGTACTCTGCTTAAGGGGAATAGTAGTCGCTGTGTGTTATTGATGGGGCCCCCACAAGCCTTGATCCGGCCCTGGGCACAGACACACCTTGGTCCATGAGAAAGTCCTAGCAAGTGTTGAAAGTGTCACCATTAGCATCCAGGCCAACTGTTCACACCTGTGCAAAGTGAGGGCCAGCTGTTCCCCACCCTAGTCATCAGCGCAGTTCACAATTAAAATAGTGGAGCCACACCAACTGACAGTGAGGATGGCAGTTGGTGTGGTTCCCCTATTTGAATTTTGGACTGCACTGCAGCCCCACCTCTGAGGCTGCCACTGCTAGTCAGTACGTATTCCTGCTTCTGACAGTGGTGTTGTGTACTGAGGCATCCACATTCATTGTGTCTGTTTGTTATGTGCTGATATGAACCTCTATCCACTGTTCTAGTATGTCTGGACAATAAATAAGCATTGTTCTGCTGTGTACCAGTTCATATCGACATGCAACACACAGGCACAAGGTGGGGCTGTGTCAAATTTCACTAAATTACATTGGTAGGCAATAGTGAGTGAAACACCCTGTGCTATGGTTTTATCAGGAACAGTTTGCAAATTACGACATTCAAACAAATTTGAAGATCGTATCGCCCCTTATCCCTCACCTACCCACCCCATACCCTTATATATTATCATATTGCAATTTAGAAACAAACTAAGTCAATTCATAAAGTCCAGAATAAAACCTGTAGTGACCAAATATCTTATTTAAAAAAATCAGAAAAAAATAGTTGAGTAGTAAATTAAATTCATATTAAAAAAAAATGTCCATCCATAGAAAAAGAGTTGTACGATTGGGTGCCGTTCATAAGGGAACTTATAGAGAAAATTAGTTTGTAGCTGCATTTCATACTGATACAACTGTGTTACTTCTGGAGCATGTACTGTTTGAAAGAGCTCCCTATAGAACGAAACGTGTCACAGACTATGGACCTCATTCAGAGCCGGTCGCACAGAGCGTGCGGTCGGTCTGAATGAGGGGAGGACGACTTGAAATTTCAAGACGTCCTCCTTTGCAGTGGTAAGGCTGTGGGTTAACACCCACAGCCTTACGACCGCCTAAGGTGATGGTCGCGATGGTCAAGATCATCGCGGCTTACGTCGAGACCCTAGGGTAGGGTCTCCCTTGTCGTAAGCCTCGGAGAGCTTTCGGCTCTGTCTGAGCCGGAAGCTCTCCACTGACATCACTAGTGTTCCCATGAGAACGCCTCAGTTTGGGCTGTCACCCCCCCGGCCCGCCTTTCAAACGGGGCGAGCTGTCAATCAACATCGACAGCTCGCCCCCTTTGGATCGAGACCCGCTACGACCGGCGCTGTCGATCGTAGCGGGTCTCACGCATGCACACGCCGTCGTGCGCATGCTCTGTGGGGGGCCATCGACCCGGTCCGAGCGCGTCGGCGCTAACGACCGGGTCTGAATGACCCCCTATATACCTGCAGATTCTTTTCCAATACACCTAAAAGATAGAATCGGGACCGCAACTGAATTTACTATACTGGACCTGAGCGCTAAGTACACAATAATGGGAGCCTGATCACAGCCACAGGTGGTCCGCTTACTGATGGCAGGACGAAGAGCCTCACAACTCCAAGCTGTAAATGTGAAGCACACTGCTTCTCCAAACAGCCGGTCATATGAGAGGATACAGATTGTAACTGTGGGTGGTAATACTACAGACCAACACCACAGGAGGCAGCTCTTGGTAAGAACTACGGCTTAAATTGACTTCTGTTTGATATTGACAACATATACCAGCGATCAACTTAGGCTGACCGCAGACTACCTCCCTGTACATGCTCAAGAAATAACACAGTTGTATCAGTATGAAATTCAGCTACTAGTACAAACTAATTTTTTCTATTCAGCTATAGGTGTATACATGTTATATTCTGGACTTTATGAATTGACTTAGGGCCTGATTCAGAGCCGCTCGTAAGCGGCCGCTCGTTCGCTCCAAGCGATGTTTGCCCAACTGCGCATGCGTACGGATCGTTATACGCATGCGCGAACCAGTCAGTGCGGCCGAAATTCATGTGCTTGCAAAATAGCGAATGCCTGATAACTTGAGTGACAGAAAGAGGCGTATGTGGGTGGTAACAGGGGAAGGTGCTTGAAAACGGGGAGTGGAGATCCGATCGCAGGCGTGCCAAACGGTCAAAACGGGCGTTTTATGGGTGTGCATAATTAAAACAGCAGCGTCATTGAGCACGTCACTGGGTTATTTTATAGCCAGAACTGCTCGCAAAATTGTGATAGCAAAAACCAACCACAAGAATAGCGAGCAGCTCATACCCTGGTCGATGTACTCGATTAATCTAATAAATAGCGGACATGACGTAGGATGCGAGCGGCCAGGGGGCGTAGTTTCCCAAAAAACGACAGCAAGTTTTGTGCGCTCGTTCAGACCTAGAGGCGTGAACAGACCGCAAAGAGCGAACGGTTCATTTGAATAGCCACCCCTTTTTTTTTTTAACGAACGACTGCAAATAGCGACCGGCTCTGAATCAGGCCCTTAGTTTGTTTCTAAATTGCAATATGATAATAATTGGATAATCATTGCCTATAGCAAAGGTTCCCAAACAGTTCAGGTTATAGAGATATCCATGGTTGGAAATATCCCGATGCCGGCAGCCCAAAGGGAGAAGATCCTGACAGGGCAGGTAAGTACCCTACCCCTCCCCCCCCTAACCTTCTCTTAGTGGTGCCTAACCCTAACCTCCCTAACCCCACCCTTACCGCATCCTAAACCTAACCTCCCCCCGGTGGTGCCTAACCCTAACCTCACCCCCTCTTCCCCCTAACCCCACTACTCTCCCTACACCTAACACCCCCTCCCCCCCGCGGATTACGCTAAGGGCGTCCCGGACTGACCTCTTTTGGGCTGGCGTCCTTCGGTGTTCTGGCATTGGGATTAAGATAGGCGTCGGTAATTCAACGCCTTTCTTAAGTCCCTTGTCGGGATTTCCTTGTCGGTATTGAGGCCGGCGGTCTCATAACTACATCCCCCATGGTTGAGCACATGTCACTTAGGACCTCAGTAAATTTGATTTAAGCACCTGTGCTCAACCATGGATATCTCCAAAGCCTGAACTTTTGGGGAGCCTTGAGGACTGCTTTTGGGAACCTCTATTATATAAGTCTTTTATATACTTTTAGGTGGTTCCAATTATTATAATTGATCACTTATTGTCTATATGACATTAATAAAATACACTGTTATCTTTATATATTAAAAAGTGTGTTTCATGTATTTCACCACGGTATATTGGTCTAGAATTAGCGCATCACCATGGAAGTATCATTATTGTTTTAGAGAGTATAAGCAATTATCCTTTATTGGATTTCTCTTGTTCTTCAGTGGGGGCGTGAGCACGGACACACCCCGGTGTCTGCAGCTTTTTCGTTTATATTATTAGTTTATTTTTATTCTTTTCATATTTCACTGGGATTGCATATTTTTATAAGAGTTTGAATATATAAGAAAATTCATACCCTAATGTACTTATGTCCGTATGTACAGATATCCTCGCTCATCTTTGCCACCAATGCGGCAAACGTGCGCACCCATTGCCGTATGCGATTTGCTGCGCATGACACAGTACACAAGGCCACAGCAGCATTTGCACCATGCAATCCTGTGGATTGCGGGAGCGAACAAGACACCTGTGCCCATTCGCAGGTGCACAACTCGCAGCAATCGTGCCGCGGTAAGTCACATTGGCGGCAACGACACATCTGTGGGTTCCTGTCAATAGATAGACAACAGATGTTAAGGTGCCTACACACTTAGCGATATTTTACACGATTTGCCCGATTCCGATGCATCGTGACGACAAATCGTGTAAAATATGCCGAAATCGTGAGTGTCCACTCACGATGCCGATGCGTGTCCCTGCAGGTCGTACATTGTATCTTCAGATCTGCCGTGCTGTAGGCAAGATCTGACAATCTCAGTCACGATGCACTGGAATAGTTAGGAGGCACAATAGATCGTTTGTCACATTGGACAGTTTTTAACACGAAATCGTGCCCACGACTGCTGGGGAGAGTTCAAGGGGAAATCGGACATAATGTCGGATCATGAGCACATCGCCAAGTGTGTAGGGACCTTTAGACAGGCAATAGGTCGACAGGGACAAACTGTTGACTGGGTCAAAAGGTCAACACAGAAATGGTCGACATGATGTTTTTGGGGGTATTTTAGGGTTAGGCACTTACAGGAGGGTTAGGGTGAAGATTAGGGTAAAAAAAATTCATGTTGATCGTTTTTATGTCGATCTTTCGTACCTTTCAACCTTTATCCATGTGGATCTTTTCAGTGTCGACCTTTTGCCTGTCTAACATATGTTGTCTATTTAGACATTGTTTATCTAATTACTGTTATCTTTTATACCAAACCCACATCTGTACCCTTATTTGTTTTATGTTATACATTTTTATTCTTTTGCTCACAGTATATTTTGCATTAATTCCATTTATTAACCCCCACAGAGTGTCATATCCACATTATTTAACATTAGCTATATCTCGCAACACATACTTACCATACTCTTACCATATCTAATTAGGTGAGTGCTATCTATTATTTACTTTGTCTATATCTGATTAGGTGGGTGGTGACCTCCAACAGTATAGCGGCTCCCGCATCCCCAAACCCATATTTTTAGGAGAATATACAAACTCCACACATTTGTTGCCGAGGTGGGAATTGAACACGTTTCCTCATTGCTGTAAGGTAGTAATTCTAACCTTTTTCAACTCCCGGCACACCATCAGTCCCTCACTGCCTCACAGAAAAAAATATAAAACAAAATGGTCCCCACAGAAAAAAACAAATACACACATTGGTCCCCACAGAAAAAAATAAAATAACCAGCTGAGAAGGCTCACTGTCGTCCCTGTCCTGTCCCTCATCGGCTGGGGTAGCTCAGTCACACTCAGTGATTGAGCACACAATGCAGAGCTGGGAGCAGTGTGCTGACGGGTGCTCAACACGACATGCGTGACATATGTCACGCCACCACGTCTCCAAAGGTTACGACCTGGGCGTGCCGGAGCCTCCTAATGAACCCAACACTGCCTGAGCCAGCAGTACAAGTAAAGCTTTTGACTGCACTGACCTGGCAGCATTACACCAACCATGCTGCCCATTATGATATGCAATTATCTAGTTCATAACACTAAAAAATAAAATCTATCAACTAAAATCAACTCTGTGAGATCTACATTAATGCACAATGCTGGTTGACGTATTTTATTGAGTTGAGGCAAAAAAAACTAAGATCCATATGAATCCGACGCTTTGAATTTCAGCCACTTGTACCACTAAGCCTGATGCCATCCATTCACCTGAACCCCTCCCCTGTTAATAGAGGTAAGGGAGATTTCCAGTGTACCAGGATAAGTACTTTTGCTGCATTATTTTAGTATTTCTGAAGTCAATTTATGTACTTGGAAATTAGCATATTAAAGAGTGCCATAAACCAAGATCAGCAGGCACCTCGCTTCACACTATTTCCCTAGTTAATTTAATCATTTTCTGCCATTAGGGTGTAATCTCAACAGTCCAATCATTTATATGCTAAATGACAATTTATACCTACAACATGTTGCTGCACATTCAGGGGTGCTAGGGGACCTATATCATTGTACATGATTTTAAACTGGGCTTTTGCTACTGAGTCACTTAATAGGCACGTATGTGTGACAATAAAACCATTGACCAGGCAATTACTCCTATGGCTTTACCCAGGTTTTTCTCCCTTGCCTCCATAAAATGGACTTAAGGTGCCTATCCACTAGACTATTAAAATGAACGATAACGTTCGATAATCGTTTGCAGACTGTTTAAAAAATTGGTCTTTTAGACATCTATTGTAGGGCAAACATGCTGGTCAACCTGACGACTGCTCGTTCAGTGTAGGCACGTCACAGACTGACAAACGACTGCACGATTACAATATCGTAATCATGCAGTTTTTTGCCTGTCTTCTAGTGGATAGGCACCTTTTAGAGTCAAAAATATCTAGAGTAAGTATTTTTTATATTACAAATGGTATGCTTTGGCTCTGAAGTGAGTGAAGAATTATCTCAAAAAGAGATGGCTCTCCCAACTGAAACCTCCTCTCATCCCAATATTAATACTCAAGGAACCGTAAGAGAGGAGCATTCTTGAAGTTCTTGGAAAGAGGTTGTGTCTTTGCTAACTACCAATTGGCCCATTCGCCACACTCCTGTTGCAGTCTATGGGCCTGATTCAGAGATGTATGCATACCCAATGGTTAGTGCACATCTCCGATGTTTTGGGGTCTGTGCATTCGCAGGACCCATTCTGCCCATGTGCCCCCAAGCTACAGCATTATTAACATGCTGTGGCATTCAGGGGGCGTGGCATTCATCTTTCCCAGAATTGGAGGCATGTCAGCCCCATTTTCAGGAGGGGTGAGGCCAAGGTCTGCGTCGGTGGACGCAGATTTCCTGGCGTCGCTAGTGACCAGGACCCGGTCTAGCTACAGTAAGCTTCAGACTAGGCAGCCTGGCCAAAGGAGTAACCATCGCGACCATCAGTTGTGAATGGTGATCACAAGCTGCAAATTTGGTCTCTGTGCTGGGATTGCAGATACAAAAAGGGGGTGTATGTTTCCTACAGACACCTGCTGCATTAGTATTTTAGATGGACAGAATTGCACAGCCGCTTGTGTGCGGCTCTGCAATTCAGTCAATCTCTAAATCAAACCCTATGTCTTTAGTGACTCATTCAGCATTATCAGTCAGTGGAGTGTAATGTGATATGGGTGAAGAAATTAATCTAGTAGACTAAAGTCTCCTCAAGCAGTGTAGGTGGGCCTGTTCATAGGATAACTGTAGGTCATTTTGTAGCCATGTATTCATGTTAACTTGCACATCCAGGATAGTTTTTCCCTTCCATTCATTGCTTTTGCACCATTGAACTTGGGGCCTGATTCAGACCCGCTCGCAAGCGGGTCGATGGTGGCCCAGTGCGCATGCACACGACGGAGCTGGCTCCGTCATGCGCCTGCGCGAGATCCGGATAGCGACGGGCAAACCGTCGCTCCGGGTCTTGTACCAAAGGGGGCGTGCTGTCGATGTTGAGTGACAGCACGCCCCCTTTGGTGGGCGTGGCTGCCCAGACAGAAGCGTTCCCATGGGAACGCCTACCGTCTGGGGCCGGCCCCACTGACATCACAAGTGATGTCAGTGGGAGTGCTTTCGGCTCTGTTTGAGCCGAAAGCACTCCAGGGCTTGCGGCAACGAGACCCTGCCACAAGGGTCTCGTCGCAAGATCGATGGTCTTGACCATATTCCTGGCTGCTTGCTATAGCTGTGGGTGGTCACTCACAGCTATACGAGATCAAGAAGGACGGCCCTGATTCAGAGCGAGCGCTCTGTCATAGCGTCCGGCTCTGAATCAGGGCCTTGGTCCAGTCCATTACTCTACGCAGTATTAATTTGTATTAACTCAGCAATACGGATAACTGCAGACCACCTTAGTATTTGTTGGTGCAGGGGACATCAGGTTTAATTTATGGTCGCCTGCCAATCCAGGCAAAACCCCTAACCACTTTATGGAGGTCAGAGAAAATCGCTATCTGACTGGGTCTAGAGACCCTAATTATGTAGAGAGGTAGCGTATACTACTGAAGAGCTGGCTGTGGCAGCGTCTCTGATGTAATCCAAGGGGTCTTCACTGATCTCCCTGTCCTCCATGAATGGGGATCTGCTCCACCCACAAGAATGGTGTCCAGTCTGTGCAGCCTTTGCCTGTATTTTGACTCTTTCTCAATCCAGAAGTTAGTGTAAGGTCCTTTGCAGTTGCGATTCTCTCAAATAGTGTGTAGCACCACATGGTGTTTCTGTGATCCTTACTGTCGGGCCAAGAAGGATTATGAAGTCTGACTCCAGCTGTTCGACATGTGACGTGGCTCCTCACATCGCCTCTGATTGGACTGACAGGGAGAAGATCTCATGCTTTGAGGAGGCTAAATTTGCCTGGCAGCACCACACCCTTTTTTTCCCTACAAAATAACCCCTGTGCTCTGTTGGCTGTCTGCGGGTCTGTTTAATCCTGCATTTATAGATGATGCCCGAGCATTGAGGGATTCTATACTCTCTCTCCCCCAGCTACACAAAGATGCAATGGGTTTTCAAAACTAGAATTAATTTATTGTACACTTTGTAGAGCATTTCTAGAGTTTGTTTAAAAAAAAAGGTTTGTCAAATATTTATTTATTGAAGCATTAAAACATGTGACAAATATAAAATGGACAGATATAACAAAAAATAACAACACAAGGCATATCTGCACAATATATAAATAAATAACATGCAATCAACAGTATTCATGTAATAGTAAATAAATACAGAGATTAACTAGACTCGGACCTGCGTATTACCGCCATCTCGGATCGAAGTTGTATGTCAATGTAGTAGCAATTATTGTATTTAAAACATGGACATAGTAAATGAACAGTAAAATATAACTTTATATATCCTCATCTCTGCTTTGTGAAGGGCTTTGTTGGCAAACTCTATTGTGGTAATATGGTTACCTGTTTTACCAGGCTACCCATTATTGGTTGGATACTTTGGGCACTAAAACACCTAAATAAATCTAGTATATCTTAATGCATAAACAGAGGCACCTATATTTTTATTAAAGTATATCATGTACCAACACAGAAACAATAATAACACACAATATGTCCCTTGGTGTGAGGTAATGTAAAGTTGTTCTTCTCCACTTTCTTCTTTCTTTTTTTTTTCCTCACATAGAAATGGAAGGAGAAAAAGTCCAATGTGTAGTAGATCACAAATGAAATGATTATGAACGTTCCCAGAGCCGTAACTAGACTTTTTGGTGCTATGTGCCAGAAAGATCATTGGTACCCCCTTATTTTTAAAATAGGGACATAAAGCACCTGAAAAAGGGGCATGGCCTCATGGGGAAGGGCCAGGGAAAGAGATAGGGGAGGCCAGGAGATGCTGGGTATAAAATAAGAGGAAGCTACAAGTGAGAATGATAATAAACAGAAAATTGACTGGCCCGAAGAGCGCCCCTTGTCCGCAGTACCCTAGTTACGGCCCTGAATGTTCCAACCCTAAGTGTACAATTGTTCATTCTAGCACCCTGCAACTGTCCCAACCCGTGCAGTTCCTCTTTCCTGCCTGGGGTGTCGCTCTCTGATCTGGTACTCCTAGCACACTCGGCTAATACAACAAACTACTGAGATACAGACCAGTGTGTGCTACAAGCACCAGAGCAGATAGTGACACACTGGGCAGAATAAAGGAACTGCACGGGTTGGGACAGGGTGCTAGAATGAACACTGTACCATGCAGGTACAGTGATAGGAGGATGAAGACTTGATGAAGGTTTGTTGAAAGCGTACCCCACTCACACTGATGGATGGTGAATAAAGCCCATAAGGGTTTCTTTATATGTCTCAGGATTCGTGTTTCATTTTATCCGGTGTTAATACACCATTAATCCAAGGTGACGTACCCCACTCAGTGTACACTTTATACCGCGCATACAACTCTGAATACTTACCTCACACCAAGGGACCTATTGTGTGTTATTATTATTTCTTTGTTAGTACATGATATACTTTTTTATGAAAAAGTAGGTTCCTCTGTTTATACATTAGGATATGCTAGATTTATTTAGGTGTTTTAGTGTCCAAATAAATCCCCTTTCTTGGATATATTGTTTTGGGGTCTCTTTTTGGTGGAAGGACCAGTGTTTTTCTTAGGCTGCTTATATACACCAGGTGCACCCAGAATATCCATTGTTTGTGTCTGACCAGGTTGAAATAACCATCCTTGGTTTTTACATAGGGTAAAGGGCTTGATTTAGAGGTGGATGGTATTTCAGCCGCAACTGCAGCTTTATGCTAATGGCGCAACTGATGGGCTCCCTACTGAAACACTCATGGGTTGAGGCGCTAATTAGTCATATTGCGCACAAAGTTAATAGATGCAGCCAGGGCAGAAGAGAGAGGGAGCTGGCCTGGGTACAGGAGGGGTCACGTGCCGCTCATGCAGTGGCAGATTCGGAGGAGTGCGATCGTTTGGGTAAGGCTGGGAACACCTCCAATGTGAAGGTCAATGGAGTGTGGCTCCAGAAGGAGCCATTAATCCTATTTAATAAAGTCAGCAGGGATTTTAGAGCCAGTATGGATCCAGATAGAGAATTTGGGAGGGAATAGTCCTTGGGGAGGAATGCTATATTGTACCAAATATGGTTCAGGAGGGAGAGGAAAATTTACTGTGAGTGCATATTGATTGCAGATTTTGAGATGAAATTTAATTTGTTGAGGCCCATAAATGATCAAGTTTAATTAACCCCTCAACAGATTAGCTAGGTTAAAAATAAATATATCGCAAAACTAAAATGTGAAAATTACATTTTTATCCATGGCTGTTAGCTGTAAACCCGGTGTGTCAGGCCATATGTCAACTTTTATGGTACATCAGTTTAATTATTATTATTATTTTTTATTTTATTTTTAAATGTAAGTGTTTATGAAGCACTTTGACACTCTACTAAATACCTTTTTTAGAGCACACCAGATAAAGTGGAAACATTAGTATTAGTGATTCATTTAAAAGTAAAATATCCATTTGGACGTACCCTTTGTTGTATTTTGGACCTGCTAAGTTCATGAAAGTAACAAGGGTGGCTATTTTATCTACATACATAGATATGAGACCTGTTCTATGTAAGGGTTTAATTGTAGGGTCTATTCTGATAGGGTTCTTCTGTAATTGGAACTATGCTTATAATTTATTACATTTAAATATTATCTTACCCCTCACTATCCCTGGTATACTTATTAAATTGTTTTTTCCGTTCTTATATTTCTTTTTTTAGATCCTCTTCTGTATTGTGGCAATCTCCTGGGGCTATGTCCTGTATGCAGCAAGAGTTGCAGCCCTATGGCAGCTGCAGAAAAAATACCCAAATCAAATTATAAGATGACAATATTGGAACTCCTAAATTTAAGAGAAACAACTGTTTTTATGACAAATACAGACTTAGAATTTCCACATCATGGACTGTTTTTTTTTATGGCAATAAATTTCTCTTCGGTTTTTTATTTAAAAACAACCTATGAGACTGTACCACAATAAAGTGCTATAATGTTTGCACGGAATAACCGTGATATGGAGACACTATCTGTTTTTATATTTGTTTTTATATAAAATGCGTGTATTTCAGCTATTGAATAAAGGAACATATAAGTCATCTAATTTTTGTAGGCGTAAGGGTTGCCTATGTGATAAATACATGTTTTAAGGCAAGATAACAATGTATTAAACCATTGAGCTTCTGAACATTCAAAGTAAAGCTGAGGAGCACACGGGGTCTTGGCTACTTTATCAAGACTAAAGCTAGGTACACACTAGATGACTTGCAATAGATGCAATGTCATCAACGATTTCCCTTGAATGCCAGGGCAAACATTCTAGTGCAGAGGTGGCCAACCAGTCAGCGGCAAAGAGACCAAAAATATCTGTAGGTATGTCAAAGATCCGAGATCATGCGCACGCTGAAGGTGCACGTGCAGAAAGGAGCATGTAAATGCGCATGCACACATCACCTTGGAGGTAACTTTAAAAGGAAAGAAAAAGCCAGAACAATATAAAAAAAATTAAAAGAAACAGATCCACATAAAATACACTGAAACAAGCCAGATTCACATAAAATACACTGAAAAAGCCACATCCACATATCATACATAGAATAAAAAGAAGCATTCACATAATACAATCCAACACTCCCCTGCTGTCACTTCAACCCCCCATTTTTCATTCCAGCAACACCCCATGTGTCACTCCAGCCCCCCCTCTCTTCCCGGGCCACTCCAGTCACCTTCCCTCCCACTCCAGCCCCCTCCCCACATGTAATAAATTAAATGAACAAAAAACAAAACCCCAATGCTCTTACCCTGTTGCGATTGTCTGTGTCACGTAGGTAGGCTCTGGCGTCTGTGACCGTGTCCTCATGGCTGCAGGTTCATTCACAAGTTGAGCTCTGCCTCCTATTTGTGGCACAACATCACCACATCGCCCATACATGCCTCTGGAGCGGAGCAGACTGCTGCAACAAAGGACAAGCCTCCTCTGAACAATTGCATGCCTATCAGAGGAGGCAGTCAGGGGAGCCACATCAGAACAATGGAAAAGCCACATGTGGTTTAAGAGCCACAGGTTGGCCACCGCTAATCTAGTGTATACATCTGTGCAATGTAACAAACAATATATCTTGCATCGTTTGGTGGTTAGATTGTTAACTATATCATGTAACCAGATCACCTGGTCAATTGGTAGTGCATACACACTGCACGATCTGAGGGGAATCGTTAACGAGATTGACAGATCTTCCTGCATGTACAAAAGATCTGAAGATGCGACGAACGATGCCGCGTGAGCGCACATACAGTACTGTGTACACACTTGACGATTTGAATTATTTGTCGTTACACCGGAATCAGCCAAATCATTCAAAATATCGTCTAGTGTGTAGGGGCCTTTAGATGATCTTGGTTTTAACTTCAGTAACTGTGTTTAGAAAGGCAAGGTTAGAGGGGGGTAAATGTAAAGTCAAAGGAGAACTAAGTAACAATGAAAATCTTTCCAGCTAACATTAGATTATCTGTGAATATAAAAATAATATTGTAATACTTAAATCTTTCCATTTCCTTGACTTGGTTTCTACTGATCTACCTAGTCCACTCTTAACTGCACCCTAAATTTTACCATAGTCACCCTAAAATTGGGTGTCAACATGCTGGCTGTCAACATTGTGAATGTCTACTTTTTACTCATATCGACATCCTGAATGTCGACATTCAGAACAAGATGACATTATGATGTCCAAAAATTGCATACCATTTCCCCTCTATCTCAGGAGTTATCAGCACCTGGTCACCAAGCCATTACTACATACTGAAAATACATTTGTTTGCCTGGTAAGACCCAGATAAGAAAGAAAACAAAATAATAATATGAAACGATTCACATGGAACGTGTTCTCAAAGAATAATCCTTCTGACAATTTAATTCGACCTGTGAACAAGTTGGCTTACAGCTTCCATTTTAAATGGATTACAACAGTCATTTAACCGTTTTAACTTGGTCCCTGCCTCTTTTCTATATTTAATTACATTTTTTGCTATTTTTTTCTTTGTTATTTTGTACTGTATAAAGGGAAGTGTCTTTCCCAATTGCACTAATAATCAGCTTTAGTGGAAGATGCAGTCGCTCCCATCCCTTTGAGAACTGTTTGTTGAGCTCTGGGGGCTTTTCTAACATTTCCTCACAGCGCAATTATTTCCCTTTTTTACTTGCATGTGAAGCCAAATTGAGTCTTGCATCATACTGACACACATTTTCAAAATGCTTATGTTAACCCCTGCAGTTGACAATTAGTACTTATAGGGCCTGATTCAGAGATTTACGCTAATGCAATCGCAACTACGAATCGCAATTGTGAATAAATGTCTTCCTGAGCATAGGGACACCCACTGCCGCCTTCTCATATACGTCAGACGATGTAAACATCAGCAATATAGACACAAATCGGGCAGCCACGCAGCTTCTCAATCTAGCCTGACCTGTCTCAAACACTACATCTCTCCTGCCACACTGAGAACTCTCATGTTCCGAAAGAGGTCGCAATGGATAATTAATACACGCCCATGAAACTGCGTTTAAACGGTCAGACATGCCTACGTTTCTTTAGCCACCCCCATTATCTCCCCCAAATGCTGACTACCTGTCACTCACTTTGTGAGTGAATTCTCTGTGCGAGGAATGACATACAACAGTACATAAAAAATATTTTCCACAGATGGTGGAGGGGTGTATTGCCCAGATCTCCTCCATCTTGTGTCAAATTAAAATAGCAGTACTCTCATTTAGTGCAGTATATTTACTTGGTTTAAAAATGCTGTGTTGGGCTACCATATTATTTCTGCACATTGTAGGAGTGTGTGTGTGCAGTCTGCTGCTGTTTGTGGGCATGGAGGGCGCGGCAACGGCCTCAGTTTCCGGATACGGAGGCATGTTGGGCGGAGCCGTTGAGGGGAGGGAAGAGGCCAGGATCTCCGTCAGCCGAAGCAGATTTCCTAGCCTCTCATCTGCGGTGGCTGGCTTGCATGACCCCATGGGTCACTTAGCCGGCCGATGTTCCCGCAGATTATCCGATGCTGCGTTGTACAACGCAGCTCGAATAAGTAAAGCTGCATTACCATAATTGCAAGGACAGAATTGCAAAGCTGCTTGTGTGCACCTTTGCAATTCCACCCAAGCAGAATCAGGCCCAGAGACAACTATAGCACTACCTGAGGACCAGGTGAGGAGGAAAGCCGTCTACATCGGATGATGGAGCAGGATGGCACAGTCGTTATGTAACTGTGTCAGTGAAAGCCCAGCTGGCTGCAACCGCTCCTATTAAGTAATTAAAAGCCAATTTTTTGCCTTTTTTCTGGTTTCAAAACCCCTGGTCTGTGAATACCAGGAAAGTAAAGGAAATGTGCTAATTGTGTACTGTAATAAATCCTTAACATATATGGCTTTATATGTTTAGCATTTTGTTAGCATATACTAAATGCAGAGCCTTGATTTTTGACTAAATCCACTTGATTGCTGCACATTTGAAAGTGCTTTGCGTTTACCAATGTCTTGACTTGTACGGGAGGGATGAAGTACAATTCTTTTATAAGAAAGCCACTCAAACGCTATCTCGAGCATCATAATCCAGTATATCTCTGGCATGTTTTATTGGGTTCAGTACTGGTGACTAAAGCTGGGTACACACTAGGTTAATGTGTCAGCCGTTTGGTCACTTACCAAACTTCTGCCCGATGTGCCAGGTTTGACATTCAACTGGACGGGCATTTCAATTTGCCCACCCAGTTGAGCTGTCAATCGGCGGGTTGTCCGTACACACCAGCAGATGACTGATATATCTTTCAGATACTGTATATCAGCCATCGGCTGTGCTGCACAACAGATCAGATAGTCGTTCACAGACATCCGCTGTACACACCCGTCGATACACTATAGATATATTGCCCGTTAAATGGAGTGGGCGATATATCTATCAGTGTGTACCCAGCTTAAGAAGGCCATGACATGCTCATAAACCACTGGGTGATGACTCATACCCTGTGAATAGGAGCATTGTCATCATTCAAGACTCTCCTCCCATCAGGAAATAAATATTGCAACATGGGGTGAGGATGATCAATGTGTGTCTTAAAGAAGTGATCAGCATTGATCTTGCCTTAAGGTAAAGACTGCATGCAAACCGCGCCAGTAAACTGCTACCTAAGCATTATGCAGCCTTCTAGAACTGTGGGAAACAAGCAGTCGGAGCCGTAAAGTTCTTCAATTGGCGCCATATTAGCACTCATCTGTTTGTAGAGAACATGGTTCATGTGATATCACCATCCTTTGATATAGAGAACATGGTTCATGTAATATCACTGCTTTGAAGCCCATTTCCTTTGCAACACTGAAAAGATAAAGATTTATTGCCATGTGTGATGAGATGCTTACGCACTGCAACCCGATTAAGTTATCCTGTGTAGTTTCCTGTTAGAACGTTTCTAATTAATCAGTGTGATGTGAAATTTGAAGTAGCTCTCCTGATTTGCCTTGCATTTTCAAGTCTCGCACATATATCACAATCCTAGAATATGCGCTTCATGCTGATATCACCTTAGACACCATTTCCCAGGAAACATTACTAGTTTAAGTTGAACAATCACTGATGCTCCTGCCAAACAATTACCTTCTAACTTCCCACAAGTCATGCCTTCTCACCTAGATCGCTGACAGGGCAGTTGGGAGGTATACAGTACATTGTTTTTTCTTCCAAACTATTGGACTTTTCCGTTCGGTGCTTATTTTAAGAGCTCAAGTTGTTTCATTTGTGTACCGTCACTTTTGTTCTATCCTGATAGTATACAGCTGAATTTAGACTAGGGCAACTAAAATAAATATGATCATATAAATACAGCCCACTGTCTTTATACTACCCTCACAGCCTCTCTCTCTCTATATAATATATATATATATATATATATATATATATACACACACACACTCACAATTAGTTCTAGACAATACTTTTATTGCAGAGCTGTAGGCTCTTAAAGTAGATTTTTCAGACTCTTAAGTATTCAACCGTGCAGGGCCGGAATGGCAGGGACCTACCAAGAGGAGCAGCTAATTTCCTTCAACCGTATTATAGTCATTTAGAATAGAGAGAAGTAAGTAACATTTACCTCAGAATAAAGAGTAAAGTTTGTGTCATCTATCTATCTGGGTTGGGTATATGTCGACATTCAACGTCTACAAGAGGATATCGACATGGTCATAATGTCGATGTTGACCATGTGGACATTCATCATATAGACAGTGCTAAGATGTCAACAAGTTAGAATGTTGACATACGGTCCCTTGTGGCCTGGCAGTGACTTATCTGCTCCCTGCAGCGAGTCTTCCTGGTTCTGGGTCAGGCCTCCAATCCTCCAGCATTTGGTGGAGTATTTCATCCCTAACCTCCCCCCGCAGCCTAACCCTAATGTCGACATTCTGACAATGTCAACACGCTGCCTGTCAGCATTGTGGTGTCAATATTATGAATGTCGACACTGTCATTGTCAACTTTTTTATTACATCCCCTATCCATCTATTGCCAGATGATAAACAAAGGGATGGATGGGACTTCAGCACCAGGCCACTGCATAAAAATAGGCACATCTTCATGATGTAATTTTTCAAGATTTACCTAAAAAAAAAACCCATTTTCCGTTGAAAATTTTTCAGTACACATCAGGTCCCGGAAAAAAAATCACTGATAAGTGCCGGTGAGAGGCCGGACTTCGGGATTAATTGGATAGCCCCGGGGGATTCATTAGCGCCCAAACAATGTTCCGGGCTCATTGGATACCACCCACAGTGACACATACTCATACAGAAAACACACATATAACAACATGTGTTTAACACAGGCCACTATTGAGATGCATTGCTTTGAACACCCTGATTTTCTAAACCATAACAGGGATAGCATGAGCTACATTCGCAGCCCATGTCTAAAGAATAAACTGCATACTATTATAATACTATCTAAAATGCAAAATACCTAGGTTTTAAAGGCATATAGGGATACTGAGAATTGTTGAAAGGTGATGCAGTATAAGCAAGATTCAGCATTACAAATATATGCCGGTCAAATTTCATTTTAATTGTGCCCCCACTGGAAATACAGGGCAGCAGGGAAATAAAACTAAAAAGGTGCAATCAGAAAAGAGAGATAACACCGCTAAAAAAGAACTAAATTTAAGGGGCCCTAAAACAATGTTGGGACATTCGTAGAGAAACAATATGTTAATCAGCTAATAATTGATGAGCCATAAAAATATGAGATATGGTAAGAACTTACCCTTGTTATCTCTATTTCTACGAAGTCCATAGGGTTCCACAGGATACCTTAGGGGTATAGGTGTGACGTCAGTCGCTGGGCACCATAGAGTTAAGCTTTTCAGCCTCCCAGGATGCACTAGGGTCCCCCTCCTGTACCCCGCCCCCGAGCCAAGGCACCTCAGTTAGTTATCAAGCCATAGGCCGGAGGAGGAGAAGGAAGAGAGAGAAAAAAGATCTGGACACATACAAGAATCACATTCTCACCAGAGGGAGACGGAAAACCGGTGACCAGAGCAAAGCCCATCTGCAGCACAGGTGCGACAGGGCGGGAGTCCTGTGGAACCCTATGGACTTCGTAGAAATAGAGATAACAAGGGTAAGTTCTTACCATATCTCATATTTTCTACTTCAGGGTCCATAGGGTATCCACAGGATACCTTGGGGATGTCCCAAAGCAGTATCCTTTAAGGGTGGGGACGCTCCTGTGCAGAAAGGAGAATCCGCCGCCCGAAGGAAGCATCCTGAGAGGCGAAGGTGTCAAACCTGTAATACCTCACGAAGGTATGGACAGAGGACCACGTAGCAGCCTTGCAGATCTGAACTGCCGAGGCACCACGTCGAGCTGCCCACGAAGGACCCACAGACCTAGTGGAATGAGCCTTCAGAGAAGGAGGGACCGGTAGGCCTTCATGAAGATAAGCTTCAGAAATAGCCATACGGATCCAGGCTGCCAAAGTTTGCTTTGAAGCAGGCCAACCCTTTTTACGGAAGCCATAGAGGACAAACAAAGCGTCCGACTTCCTAAACGAAGAAGTGCGGTCAACATAAGTCCTTAAGGCCCGCACAACATCCAAAGAGGCCTCACCCACGGAAAGACCCGGTGAGTTAAAGGCCGGAACAACTATTTCCTCGTTAACATGAAACTGGGAAACAACTTTGGGAAGAAACTCGGGCCGAGTGCGGAGCACTGCCCTGTTCCCATAAAAAACCAAGAAAGGGGGTCTACAAGAAAGAGCCCCTAACTCAGAAACACGTCTGGCCGAAGCAATGGCCAGAAGGAAAACAGTCTTAGCTGTTAGCCATTTAAGATCCACTGAGCCCAGTGGTTCAAACGGCGGTCCTTGGAGAGCCCTCAGGACCACAGCCAAATCCCAAGGCGCCACAGGTGGAACAAAAGGCGGCTGAATGCGGAGAACACCCTGCATAAAGGTGCGCACATCCGGGATTGTAGCAATCCTACGGTGAAACCAGACAGATAGGGCCGAAACCTGTACCTTCAAAGAAGCAAGGCGAAGCCCATGATCTAGTCCCGCTTGCAGGAAGGCGAGAATCCGAGACAGACGAAACTCCCGCGGTGCATAACCTCTCGGTCGACACCACTGGAAGAACGTATGCCACACGCGATGGTATATCCTCGCGGAAGACGGTTTCCGAGCTCGTAACATGGTACGCACCACAGAGCTGGAAAACCCCCGGGACCTCAGCATGGCCGTCTCAACAGCCACGCCGTCAAAGACAGCTGAGTCAGGTCCGGGTGAAGGCAAGGACCCTGAGACAGAAGGTCCGGTCGTAGCGGCAACCGCAGAGGACTGTCCACGGACAGACCCTGAAGGTCTGAGAACCAGTGCCATCTGGGCCACGCGGGAGCTATCAACAGGAGCGTCCCTCCTTCCTGTTTGAATTTCCGGATTACCCGTGGAAGAAGGGAGACCGGAGGGAACAGGTATGCGAACCGGAACGTCCACCGGACGGACAGAGCATCCACCAGAGACGCCCCTTTGTCTCTTGTGCGAGACCCGTACACCGGTAACTTGTTGTTGTGCCGGGACGCCATGAGGTCGATTTCTGGAAGACCCCACCTGTCCACCAGTAGTTGAAAAACGTCCGGGTGCAGGGACCATTCCCCCGGATGAACGTCCTGGCGACTTAGAAAGTCCGCCTCCCAATTTAGCACTCCCGGGATGAAGACCGCTGATATGGCCGGAAGATTGCGCTCCGCCCAAACCAGGATCCGAGAGACCTCTACGAGAGCCGCCCGACTGCGAGTTCCTCCTTGCCTGTTTATGTAGGCCACGGTGGTAGCGTTGTCCGACTGGACCTGCACCGGGCGACCCTGGAGAAACCGCTGTGCCTGCTGGAGAGCATTGAAGACCGCACGGAGTTCCAAGATATTTATTGGAAGCTCCGCTTCTGTCGGCGTCCACCTGCCCTGGAACAAGTGTGGACCCGAAACTGCTCCCCAGCCCCGAAGACTGGCGTCCGTTGTCAACAAGGCCCAATTTGGAACCCAGAACGGACGTCCCTTGTTGAGGTGGGTCGTCTGTAACCACCACGCAAGGGACAGGCGAACCTCCTGGGTGAGCACAATCATCTGGGACTTCAGAGACTGAGGCAGCCCGTTCCACTTGGACAGGATCAGGTGCTGCAGAGGTCTGGAGTGAAACTGGGCGTATTCCACCATGTCGAACACCGACACCATGGAGCCCAGTAACCTCATCGCCGAGTGTAAGGACACCCGGCGGCTGTGCAGGCAACTGCGCACCCTTGACTGTAAAGCAGAGATCTTGTCCTCCGTCATGAAGATCCTTTGCTGTCCCGAGTCCAATAAGGCTCCAAGATGCAGAATCCTCCGAGACGGGATTAGAGTGGACTTCTGCCAGTTGATTAGCCAGCCGTGCCGTTGCAGCAGTGCAATGGTCAGGTCCAAGTGGCGTAACAGGAGCTCTGGAGATCCTGCCACCAATAACAGGTCGTCCAAATACGGCAACATGCGGACTCCCTGCAGCCGCAGAGAAGCCGCCATGACCGTCATCACCTTGGTGAAAACACGTGGTGCTGTTGCCAGGCCAAAAGGTAACGCCCGAAACTGGAAGTGGTCGCTGCGGATTGCAAACCTGAGGAACTGTTGATGGCGCAAAAGAATAGGGACATGCAGGTAAGCGTCCTGTATGTCCAATGACACCAAGTAGTCCCCAGGTTCCAGCGCCAGAATGATGGACCGTAGGGTCTCCATCCGAAACTTCGGGACCCGCAAAGACTTGTTGAGTGCTTTGAGGTTGAGAATCGGACGATATGACCCATTGGGTTTCTGTACCAAAAATAGATTTGAATAGAAACCCTGGCCCCTCTGGGAGAATGGAACAGGCACTATAACTCCAGCCTGGAGCATAGTGTGCAATACCTTCCGCAGCTCCGTAGCCTTGTTCCGGTCTGATGGGAGACCCGTGGTGAAGAAGCGAGCCGGGGGTCTGTGCCGGAAGGAGAGGGCGTATCCGTGGGAAACCACCTCCAGAACCCAAGTGTCTGTCGTAGTGGTCGACCAACACTGGGCGAACTGTAGCAGGCGGCCTCCCACCCTGGGATCCCCCAAAGGGAGGCCCGGACCGTCAGGCCGCAGGCTTGTCATCTGGCTTGGGGGCCGGACGTCTGGTACTCCATGCCTGCTTCCGGGGCTTGACCGATTTCTTAGGGCCAGCCTGTCGAGGAAACGACTGTGGTTTGGGCCTGCCCTGGGCCCTAGATGACCGAAAGGACGATGGTCCCGAACCAGAAGGAGCAGCGGCCGACGGGAGACAAGCAGATTTGGCTGCCGCCAGCGTGGCCACAATCTTATCCAGATCCGGACCGAAGAGAACTTCTCCGGTAAACGGCAACGCTTCCAGACCTTTCTTGGAATCTGCGTCCGCCTTCCAGGATCGCAGCCACAAGGTGCGACGAGCAGCTACCGCTGCTGAAGAAATTCTAGACACCAGAGTACTAATGTCTAGAGCCGCCTCGTTGATGTAGGTGGCCGAATCACGGAGATTGCCAATCAACTCCGCCTGTTCGGCCGGACAGTCGGATTCAAAAGAAGCCTCTAATGAATCCGCCCAGCGCTCCATCGCTCTGGCAACCCAGCAAATGGCCATAGCCGGCCGTGCTGCCCCCCCTGCAAGGGAATAAGCGGACTTCAGGCAGATTTCTACCTTGCGGTCCGTAGCATCCTTAAGGGAGGACATGGATGGCATCGGCAATGTGGCACTACGGACAAGACGGGTCACGTGAGAATCCACCTGTGGAGGGGATTCCCACTTAGCAAAATAATTATCCGCGAACGGATAAGCCACCGCCAGGCGTCTCTGCGGCTGGTATCTTTTGCCAGGTTGTTTCCACGCCTCCTCTAAATGGTCCACCAACTGACCCGAAAGAGGAAAGACTGTGGCATCGCCCTTCACATCTTTGAAAAAGGCATACTTAGATTTAGTCGCTGGGGGAACTTCGTCCTCAATCACCAAGGCTGTGCGGACCGCCCGAATAAGTCCAGGAATATATACTTTGGACTTAGCATCAGCGTCCTTAGTATGGAGAGGTTCCTGATCGTAAGGATCCAGAATCTCCCCATCATCAGACGTCCCTTCGTCATCCTCATAAGGAGCGGACAGAGACGCCACCGGCCTTTTATGAGGCCGCATCACAGACTCCCCTTGCAACACATCCGACAAGTGCTGTACAGAACTAGTCAGGGAGTTAACCCACGCTGGCTCCTGAGAACCCGGGAGCGGGGAAATAGGGAGACTGTGGGGTACCACCAATTGTCGTGGGAACCCCTGCATGGGTGACGACACCACAGACTGCTGGGACAAACCCATCGGAGTAAACGCGGGCTGCGGAGCTAACTGGCCCACTAAAGCTGTTAACGCCTGAGCGAAACAAGCCCAGGGCGGCTCCTGTACCGGTGCTGTAACCGTAATAGGCCGCGCCATGGACAAACACTGCCGGCAAAGGCCCTCCGCGCTACCCTCCCCCTCCGCTAACGGTACTTTGCACGTGGTACACTGTAGCCGGAGGGGAAAATCACTTTCAGACATGATGGCACCACGTATGTGACCTCTCTCACCAATTAAGTATTAAATAGGCGAGAGACCACCCTGCAGCACCGCACCGCAAGGGCTTTAGCAGAAGAACAGGGACAGTAATAAAGCTGACAGTTTAGAGAAGAAAAGTTACAGGCAGCGCTAGCACAGTCACATACAATGCAGAGAAATAACAATTCCTGCACTAACAGCGCTGATCACTCAACTACACAGACACAGGGCCTGGTAGGACACAGCGCTGCATACACAGACCTGAGCCACAGCGGAGGAGAGGTATGCGGGGGGACCCAGACCACGATGCTTCCGTCCAGCGCTTCCAGCAGCGTTCACCATGCGTTCTGGAGAAGATGGCCGCCGAGGAGCAGAGAGGAGGCTGGCCTGGGGGAGGAGCGCTGCCACAGGACCAGTCGGCAGCATGCAGAGAGGACTGTGTGCAGCGGGGGAGGCGCCGGCTGTGAGACAGGGAAGGCGCGCTCCCCTGGCATGCATTTAACCCCTGGGACGCCGCAGCGCTACCGCTCTGCTGCGGTCCGCTGTCCCAGGGGGTAGTGGAAAGCGCAGGTTGGTCGCCTGGCTCCACGCTGCAGCCAGTCCCCAGGGAGCCCCCTGCCTGGGGACTTAGGACCATGTGACCAGCGGGGACCCACCGCGGGACCCCGCTGCTTACCTTTGTCCCCCTTGGATCCGGCCATGGTCCGGAACATCTGGGGTCACCGCTAGCTGTGACCCCAGATGCTCACCAGCATCCCCGGATCGGTACCGGCGTTCTGGTACCGGCGGGGGTGTAGGGAAGACAGCATGGACGTCAGGACTGACTGTCCATGCTGTACATCCAGATGTGCAGCCACAGCTGCACTGAAGAAAGCTTCAGGGGCTCTTCTAGCCCCCCACTCTGACAGGTGCACCCGACGCCGGCCGGGCACCAAACTAAACTGAGGTGCCTTGGCTCGGGGGCGGGGTATAGGAGGGGGACCCTAGTGCATCCTGGGAGGCTGAAAAGCTTAACTCTATGGTGCCCAGCGACTGACGTCACACCTATACCCCCAAGGTATCCTGTGGATACCCTATGGACCCTGAAGTAGAAATAGGGATGAGAAAAATAGATAAATGTAACCTATACTATACTACACTACAATAGCAAATGCTGGAATAAACATATGAGATATGAGGATACAAACGTCACAGACAACCCCCAAAAAGTTGGGAGAGTAGTAGAAATTTCTTTCAGTAGAGAGGATGGCAGACTAAGCACTTTCCAAAAACATTTGTCAGTATCATAAAAATATGGTTAGCAGGAGAAAAGCAACTGAACAGAAATGATAAACCACCTCTTCATGTAATTGTCCCTGCAAGGAAACAAAGGAAATAGATACATGGTGGGGGTAAAATAAATTGCCACATGAACAATAACCCATTGTCATATTGGTGAAGCTGACCAAAAACTGTAAAGAACAGAATGAGATTTACATGTGTCGATTAGTGGCCATCGAGGCGACCAGGATGGAGCCTGCACTGAGAGGGTCTCCAAAATATATTGTGCAGCGTGTACCAATTAGGGAGCATGCACCAAAGTGTCCAATTGTCCAGCAGGAAAGACACAGTCCAACTCAATGTTAGGACACAAATCGCCCTGACCTCACACAGGAGGAGTAACCCCTTCCAATTGCTGGGGACACAAAGCAGGAGGCCTAGGCATCACAGCTGGTGGAGAGGTTGCGATCATAAATGTATCTGTGGTCTGGGATGGAGGATCATTAGAACGGGGCCCCAACGAGACAGCAAGTGATTGGCACGGTCATCCAGGTATGGTAATAGTAAATCGCTCAGTTCCTTTGTCAAGCGAGTAACAAATTCAGTAGTCATATTTAGTGAAATAGGGGTTGCCATTTGTGACTGGAAAGAGAAGTATGAGAGGCACCACAGTCCAGGCCAACAGCAAGCTGAGACAGCAGCAGGAAAGTCCAGTATCACGGGTGTAGCATAACATCGTAACTGCGGGCAGCAGAATTTCTGTCATCAATGAAGCCCCTGTAGCATGTAATCCTTAGGGATGAGAGTAGCACAGTTTGAGGCTTGCAGGCACCCCCCCGATAGTTGCACCTAAAAATGGCTGTGGCTGGTCATAGATGCCTGAAACTTTGCAATGTGAAAAGAGCTGCTCCAAACCGAGAACCAGGACAAAAGCTGCAGCAAGGTCTAAAGGTGTATGCAGGCAGCTGTGAAGAAGGGGTCCTGGATTAAAGCTGATATTTAAAAACAGTTCTTTGCAGCTGGGTCCAGAAACCATGTAAAGTGCTCGCCCTCCAGCCAGCCCTCCAGAAGTCAGACATTTATTTTTCAGTGACTTTAAGGTATTCATTTTAATTAGTGCAATTCAAATCTAGCATCTTACAAACCCACTTAGAAGAACAACAGGGGTGGTTTTTTTTTTTGCTAGTTTTATGATGGTGACAAAGTACATAAGTTTAATAACTTAAAAAGCAAAAAAAAAAAAAATTCCAACATTGTATGTTGCTTACATAACTGTACACATCACTGAGCTGCAATAATAGCTACACTTATAGGCACAAGTGCATCATGCAGGACATGGAAGAGCAGGAAATGGTTATTTTTATATAGGTGAATTACATAGCAATACCGGCATATTAGGAGTAGTAGTGAGAAGGAAGTGATTAAAAGCGCTATTCTGAACAATCTGAGGAGGGAGGAAGCAGCCCAATGCGGGTTGTAGTCCAACCCCAACCCCTGGACTTGATTGCTTTCCTTCTCCTTATGACAAAAAATGGGTTGGCCAGGGGGGTCCCGTGCCCTGTATTTGTTCCATAGGAGTGTTAGGGACCTGCCTGATAGAGGTCACCTGAACGCGGTAGGTAGGCCCATAATTATGGCCATTATTATGCTAAGAAAAGAACCTCTTGGATGCAATTTAGCAGTATTATTATTAGGTCAGCATAGTTACAGTGTGTACTTGCATCTGTTTTTTTTTGCTTTTAAAAAATCAAGTCGGTCAGGGAACTGGGGGTGGGTCCATATAAAGTAACAGTGAGTAGACTATAGTGGCTGGTATGGACTCAAGACAAGTTACTAAGTAGCCTCCGTAAAAGAAAACTAGCCTTCCAGCACACACCTCTTTCCCGCACATACACCCTGGTGACCCTGCGCCCCAATTGGGGGGGGGATGTTGCACTTCCCTAGATTCTGCCCTGGAGCAACTTGAATGAATGGAGTGCCTTCACTTTTTACTTTCTTTAGTACCCTTACCATTGCCTGCAGAGGATATAAGTAAATAGGACTAAAGTCCCACAGTTCTGACTAGGCAACTACCAAATGCCCTCTGACCAATTGTCAGAGAACTTTTGTTTCCTGTAGATCGCAATCATACAGATAGTTGGTAGACATCAACTTTCCACTACCTGAAGATAGACCTCTGGGTAAAGGGACCATTCATGAATTAATTTGCTTCCAAGTGGTCTATGCCCTGAAGGAAAACCAACATAATTTCCGGAACATTTTGCTCCATCACATAATCATGTGGTTCTCTAGGCAGGAGGACTTTTGGTTCACACTGAAACCTCTGGAGTCACAGTATGTAATTTAAACATCCAGGAAGGAATTAGCACTATCCTTAATTTGACATATTTTATTTTTTTCTATATAGTCGGTGCAATTCTCTCAAGGTCGGGAGTATGATTTTGTACCTTTATAGAAGTCAACTACACTAGCAACTGAATCCTAGTAATTCTTTACAATTGAAAGTACAGTACGTCTTTAATACGGGCCATCTTAATTATGAACTATCTAAATATTAGGACCGTGTGTACTAAGAATTGTGTCACTTTTTTTTCAGTCCATATTGCAACTAGAAAAGTTGCTCTTGACATATTTAACACCACTGTGTACAATGGACGAGAAGCAAATGTATTGTCTGTCTGTGCGCAGGCACTGACTTCAGTTCGGGCTTGCGTACATCCAATACAGAGTCACTCAGGACAGCGAAGTCAGAGCGCAGGCAGCTGACTGTAGGTACTGCTGTGCAGAGATGACTGAGAGGGAGACAGAAGGAGGAGTTGCCGACCCAGCGGGGAGGGAATGAAAAGATCAGTGGAAGTAACACATAAGTTCTGACGGCAAAGGGCTTTTCACTCACATTACGGAATCTGAAGCTGTCATAACTTTACCCAGAAAAGGTAATAATATTTTCACTTAGCATGACATGCTATACATGTGTATGGGGAGAGATAGGGAATTAGAATGCAATAAACTAGGAGCTGGCCATTACAGCAACAGTTTCTTGTGAGATATTTAGCAGTGTTCCCTTAGTACATAGCAAGAATATGTAAAGTGGTATAAAATATTTTGAAAAAAACCCGTTTTCATGCGTTTAATCAGCAATTTTTACTTGATAAATAGGCCCCTTAGTGTTTTTCATATGAGCAAAATTCGAGACACACAAAATCATGCAGCTTTAGTTTGGAAATGCCTCAAGCTGTCCAGCTCTTCTTAGAAGATGGTATATATTGTACCTCCAGCAAATGCTGCTGTCTTTATATACAGGTTATATGTGCACTTTGTATATAAAAATCACATGAATTTGTTATAGCTATAGTAGGTGCAGAGAGTGCGGCTGCTATGGGGCCCAGCCCTGTCCCTGCACTGCCATCTAATGGGCCCTGGCTTTTCTATCCTCACCAGACTGCTTCTGCAGGACATCTGGGCCCAGAGCTGATATAAGATACAACCATCTCTAGCTGCTGCCTGCATTGTGATGTCACAATGCAGGTCACAGCCCTATATAAAGAATGCACAGCTACTGGCAGCCATTTTGTCCTACACTGACACTGAGTAACTCCCGATTTATTTAAGCGACTTTGGATAACGACTACTGATATGGACTTTGGATTACATCTTCCAATAAGGTCCTGAACAGCAACATCTTCTGAAAAAGAATCTGAATAACATCTTCAGGTAAAGACTATAATACAAATGTTGGTCCGTCACCCTTACTCCTTCAGACACCTCCCTCCATTTTATCTGCAGTTTTTAATTTAGAAACAATTAATAAAGCAAATCATTCATCTGCTATGATGCTGTATGACTTAAGATGGACACTTGTCCAACCTTCGGAGAATCCACCTCCAGACCAGACTATTAACACAATCCTACTGGATATCTGCACGTAGATTCAACAAACAAAATATGCTTCCACACCTATTTCATTTTGCAGAAGATCTGACAGTCGGGGGTATATTTACTAAAGTGCGTGATTTTAGAAGTGGAGTTGTTGCCCATAGCAACCAATCAGATTCTAGCAATTATCTTCTAGAAGGTGCTAGACAAATGTTAAGTAGAATCTAATTGGTTGCTACGGGCAACAACCCCACTTCTAAAAACCCGCATTTTAGTAAATATACCCCTAGGTGTAGAGAATGGGGCTGCAACAGGGCCCAGGCCGCCTCTGAGTGCTGCTGCAGTTTATCTGTTGTCACTGATCCAGCTAGCTTCGCCTAGCACCACTAACTGACTTATTAGTAAATCAACCTTCTTATATATCACGCTATATCATAAACATTTAGGATTAGAGAGACTATATACGTTTTTCGTTTATAATACTTACTATATCCTAATCACCATTCATTTAATTCTGCATGTCAGCTAAGTAGGCAGAAAACATAATTTACAATCAAAATGGATAAACTGTAAAATAATTTCCCCAGAAGGGGGGGATGTGAAGGGGGCCTGTGGAAATTTTGCTATGGTGCCCCCATAGGTCTTGTTAAGCGCCTGGGCATAAGCATTGTTGTAGTGAATTTTGTAATTGACCATTAAAAGGTGCTTATGTCACTATATTGCTTCAGTACTTTTAAAAGATTAATAATAATAATAAAAAAAAAATGGTGTCTTCTTTAAATGTTTTATTTTATGATTATATTAGACATCTCACATTTTAAAAATCAATAACAGCGCAATTGCCGCAAATGTTGTTCAGTGGTGATGCTCATTGCTTGGCTCCTCAAATGGTGGAATAACTTCTCCAGTCTCTAGAATGACGTCACCCTAAAGTGAAAAACAAAAGGGGTGTTACGGGATAAACAATGTGATAATAAGGTAGCTCATGTCTCTCACTCGAGAGATCCTAAAGCTGGGTACACACCATATAGCGTTCCCGCTAGGCTGTTTTAGTGGGGCGCTGTCCCCTGCCCCATTCTGAAACGCTAAAATGCGCCTGCCCTTATGGTGGCGCACCACTGAAACAGCCAGATGCGGTCCCCACCCGTAGGCCACACTGTTTAGCAGGTGGGAAAAGTTACGGTGAAACAGTCACCATTGGGTGAATAGATGCCATGCACATGTGTACAGCATCTTTTCACTCTGCAGGGAGAGCTTTGGGGTTGCCCAGCTTCTCAGTGAGTGCTGGGCACACCCCCTGTATTGACAAAAAGGGGATGCATCTTAAAGGCACGCCCTCTCTTCAGGTACGTACGCTGGTGCGATTTTTCACACCAGGCACACTGCCACCCTCCCGTCCTAGTGTGAACACTACCATACGATATATTGTACAATATATCGTCCTGATGCGGATCGGAATAATATATCGTATAATGTGTATGTCCGATCAGTCGTTTCCAACCGACGTTCATTGAATCGTGAATTAAAATAGGCCCACAGGAGACTGACAGCATTGACAGGAAAAACTTTTTTCTCTCCTGTCACGGCTGCCGGTGGCCGTCCTCCTAGGCCCTGTCTATACAAACCCTACCACCAGATGACCCTCACTTGCCCAACAAAACATCTCCAGTCTCTTGTCAGGTCACAGCTGGGCATTGTGAATGGTTACACAGTGTGAGTGAAGACATCACATAAGTACCGCTCAGTGGCGGTACCTACGTGCAACGATTTTTCTTTCACGGTCAGTTCCATACTAAAATTGAATCGATCAGTGGTAGCCCCGGCGGCCGGGCAGACCCTGGCAATTACTGACTGCTCAACATTAACAGCCCCTGAGGCTCCTCCCTCCACTTCTTCATCTTCGTTTCCACCTGCCACAGGCCCTTGATGTGTGCACTGTGCACAGCGGCAGCAGCCAGCCTAAAGTTGATCTCTCCTATCCCCACTGTGATGCGACATGGTTACCACAGGACTCTTCAACTCCCTCAAACCATTGTGAGCCGCGCCAGCCCCTCAGCCCAAGTTAGCTGCCGGATGAAGCCTGTTTAGAGGGAAGCAGCATTTGGCATATACTTATGTGCTATTGCAAGCAGAAGCTAAATGGATTCATATCTTACAAACTGTTCACCCACTGGGCCTGAATGAAATTCTACCTCTTACGTGCTTCTTGTAATTTCTGTCGTTGGACGTTTTTCCTCCATGGTTCCTTTTTGCATCTTTTTTTGAGTGGGCATTAAAAATATTTTTTCCATAGCTGTCACCTAGTTGGTTTATAACATCAGTGTACACCCATAGCATTCCCGCTAGGCTGTTTTAGCGGGGCGCGGTGCCCTGCCCTCCTTCTGGAGGGCAAAAAGCACCCTGCTCTCCAGAAGGAGGGCAAAAAGCGCCCTGCCCTCACAGCCTGCGGGTGCCATCTTCACCCACGGGATGCAGTGTCCCGCGGGTGGAGAAATGTGCGGTGACCCCGTCAAAGCCGGAGAATAGAAGCCGGGCGCATGCGACTGGCATCTATTCTCCCTGTCTGCAGCGCTTGGGGGCTGACCGGCGTGTCCGTAAGTGCCGGGCACGCCCCCAAGTATGACGAAAAAGGGGATGAGTCTTATAGACACGCCCCCTTTTCGGACACGCGCGCACAAAGTTGCCCTCTCTAGCTCCGGCGCCCTGCCTGCCGCCGGAGCAAAAGTGAACACTACACCTATATAGAATATAGCATGATTACAGCAAGCTGGACAACCAGTGTATTACACCTCCAGGTTAGTTCACAACGCTTGTAACCAGGCATTGTTATTGTATAGCCGCATACTTTGCTCATTTTGCATTTACATCCTTTTTAACTATTCTATTGAACAGGTGAAATTTTCCTTATTTCCCCAGTAGTTTGTTACATTCAGTTAGTTCATGATCAGTACCATACATTTTGGAGTGTCCAGCACCCAGACCAATTTTACATGGTTTTACTCGATTGTGCATATATAACATTTATCTCTATCGCAAACAATGTGGTTGATGTGTATGCACCTCTACTGAGTAGCCGCTGTAATGTTCTATAAGGTTATCTCTTGCTGCTGCTCTTTATGTAGGATTATGCCTCCGTTTTTATACAGTTTTTTTATCACCATGGTAACAGTATGCACAGCTCTAACCAAACCTTCCTGCTGGATCCCGGGTGTCGTCGCTTACTGATGACATCACCAGTACTCCAGTGTTTGCGGCAAGGCCAGGAACTTAACTCTCACTGGGTGGATACAAATATTTACGTCTCTTTTTGTTCATTTTACTGCATGTTTTGATAAAAGAGCCAACGCTCTGAAACGTTGACTATGGCCCTGATTCAGAGCCGGAATCAGGGCCCACCTCCATTAATATGGAGCGTCCTCCTGGACGCTCGTATAGCTGTGGGTCACCACCCACAGCATATACGAGCGTGCAGGATGATGTTCGCGATGGTCTTGACCATCGCGACCATCGAAACTGCGAGCAAAAGCCTGCGGTTGAGTTTTTCAACCGCAAGGCCAGGAGTGATTTTGGCTCTATCAGAGCCAAAATCACTCCCACTGACATCACTAGTGATGTCAGTGGGGCCGGCTTCAGACGGTAGGCGTTCCTTTGGGAACGCCTCCGTATGGCAGGCACGCCCCCGGCACGCCCACCAAAGGGGGCGTGCTGTCAGTCAACATCGACAGCACGCCCCCTTTGATGAGACACTCCGAGCGAAGGAAAGTCCTTCGCTCGTCGCGTCTCGCGCATGCGCACGACGGAGCTCCCTCCGTCGTGCGCATGCGCAGTGGAGACCATCGACCCACTTGCGAGCGGACAGCCGCTCGCGAGTGGGTCTGAATGAGGGCCTATATTTTCTGGCTGTGCCTGTTATTTATTAGAAGTACTGTTGAGACCCTGAGTGCCATCCTTTCACTATATACTACATATATGTGTATATTTATTTATACATGACCAGTTATAGCTTCTCAAATTACAAAACAAGCATGCCTCTGCAAATATATGCAACACACTATGCTGTGTGTGTGCAAACACGCTAGGCTGTGTATGCAGCACGGGTCATACCCCCCATCACTAGACACACCCTTCTTAAATGTCAGCTTCAGGCCCACGTAGACCTTAATCTGGCACTGGGCACACGCAATGTATCATTATTTTGCTCGCCACGTCGCTGGGACAAACCACTGTAAAGTGTGTACTCTGCATAGGTCAGTTACCTCACGTATCAAGCCCACAGTCAAAAAAACCCAAAGGAAGCTATTTCATTTTTACACAGGAATTTATACGAGGCGGCCACTATTTTGCGTGAGAATGCATGGGATTAGCCACGTTAAGCAGCTTCTCCCATGCTAGGGCACGCCCGACACTTGTGACCAGCCCCGTAACCCAACTTAAAGCACATTTCTGTTTGCACCTCAGGAGAGTGTGAGTAGAAATCTGCAGTAAATGAGTCACAGGCACTAATTTAATGGCTCCTGGGCAACAAGCTAAATTCCTGCGTAACAATTGAATCGCCCCCAAAGATTTTGTTAATGGGCAATCTCTAGATAACAATTCTTCATTATTATAACTTTTTTTAGTGGAACAGTCATATTTTCACAACTGTATATTTATACGTCTTATGGAACTAGACAAATTAAAATATTTGAGTCATAACAACCTGTAGTTATTCTTATCATACTTACTGGGTACAGACTAAGTTTTTGATATACAATGGCATAGGGAGTTGTCTGAAATAAAACAAAATACTTCATTATTTCAATACACTTCAACCACACACAAATCATATTTTCTCATTGATTTACTGCATTCTTCTTACATAGCCAATTGGGGTGGAAAACATAAGTATCGCGAGTGCATCGGCACACGTGTACACCCAATATATCTGAATAACGTTGTTCATAGACATATCAGGTCTGCCCTACAGCACAGCCAATGTTTTATGAAGATATATCAGTACATCCGCATGTACAGTATGTACGGGTGACCCAATGCCCACCCGTACACTGGCCGCAGGGACCACAGACACATCATAACTGGAGGGGCAAACTTAAAAGCCCGTCCAGTTGTGATGTCCGGCCAAACATAGTGAGTGGCCTATTAGTAAGTGTGTATAGCTTACCAAATCGCCTTACCCAGCTTTATACAGCAATTTATTTATTACCAGTTATTTATATAGCGTACACATATTCCGCAGCGCTTTACAGAGGCCATTCACATCAGTCCCTATGAATGGAATTTACAATCTATATTCCTAACCACGTGCTCAGACACAGACACACTAGGGTTAATTTTTTGGGGGGGCCAATTAATCTACCAGTATATATTTGGAGTGTGGGAGGAAACCCACGCAAGCACAGGGAGAATATACAAACTCCACACAGTTGGGGCAGTAGTGGGAATTGAACCCACAATCTCAGTGCTGTGAGGCAGTAATGCTAACCATTACACCGTCTGTGCTGCCCTGTTTTCTATCACTCTGCTGCATGCATGTTGTTGCTAAAGACATCCAATCATCTAGATTTCTGATGGGTGTGGCCACAAACAAACTACCATACAGGGTTAATGAACTTGAATGAGAACCTCAGACACTTAAGTGTAGCCAGTTTGAAAGCAATTTACTAGAGGCCGTGGTCCACCTCAACTTCTACAAACTTTTGTGACTCAAACATAGATACTGGACCACACACAACAATCATAAACCATGGGTAACTTTACTTTGGCTGTCTTCCAATCCACTGCCGACACAGTTAATAAAATTACCGATCAGCCACTGTTTACCCCTGTGCAATCCTCAATTAACCCTTTCTAGTGGAACGTTCAAATCTTCACCTATGCCACCAATGGCGTCCTACATTATGATATGTTTGGGGTACATGAGAAAAGCTTATAAGTATCGGAGAGGTCCATACAGGAGGATGTGTGAGAAAAAGCCTTGATTCCGATTTTAAGCCTTCATTTAATGTTTTGAGAGATTAGAGCCAATGATTTATTATAATCCCTACACTATGGCCTGTTTTTCTTTTGAACATTCTGAGGTACCTCCTGTTGTGGATCGAATTGTACAGAAGACTCAGAGGGAAGAAAAAGATTGTTTGATGAACACCTATAACACTTCTTTTTTTATATGCACATAACAGTGTTATTGTAAAGTTATTAATCTCACATTTAATGCACTGTGTAGCCCCTTGTTCTTTCTAAAAAATATAAATTAAAATTTTATAGGCTGATTCATAGTTGAATGCAAGTCTGATTTGCTATGGAATCCTGCAATCTTTAGCACTGCATGTGCTCCATAGCTAAATGCACAATTCTACAGGTGATTCAGAGTTGTACGCATCTTAGTCACATCTCCATTTGTGGCTGTATGGGTGGTAAAGGGACGCACACACTTAGGCTAAATTGGGTAATGACATGCAGTGGTCATGTAAGGCAGAATTGTGGGCCATACAGAGTTGTGCTAGGTATAGGGTTGGTGCAAATGTGCATTAATAACGATGGGGTTGGGTAGGGATGCCGGTGCTCAGGATCCTGGCAGTCAGAATCATAACGCCGGCATCCCGACTGGTTTACAATCCCGACACAACCATGTAAGTATCTCTCCCTAGTGCCTAACCCCAATACTTACAGTCAGCATTCCGGCGCCGGCATTCTGAGCGCAGAATCCCGACATCCGGGATCCTACTAGATCCCTAATGATGGTGACTATTTGAAAAAGTAGATTCAGAGGAGGTGTTGCCACACAAATGACTCACAGGCATTTGGTTCCATGCACACAGTGCAAGTGTAATGGTGGGTACACACTGGGCGATATTACTGAGCGACTGCACGATTACGACATCGTAATCGTGCAATCGCTCAGTAATCGTGCACCCTTATGTCGGAAACGACCAGCGATGCGCACTCCCGCTGGTCATTTCCGACATTGTCCATCGCCTGAACATGCAGCACAATCTGACGATTTCGACAGATTGGCATGTTCAGGAATGATGGACAGTGCCTGCACTGAACGACTGATTGTTCAGTGCAGACACTACAGGAGATCAGGAACGACGGTACACTTACGATGTCGTAATCGTACTGTCTTTCCTGATCGCCTAGTGTGTACGCACCTTAAAGGTGCGTATCCACTAAGCGAGATTTGCAGGCGATTGAACGATAACGACGTCGTTATTGTTCAATTGCATGCAAATCGTGCACATTTATGTCGGAAACGACCAGCGATGCGAGCGCTGGTCGTTTCCGACATCTATCATCGCCAGTACATGCTGGACAACCTGACGATCACGTCAGGTTCAGAATGTACAGGGATGATGGATGTGCCTACACTTAACGTTCACAGACGGAGAAACGACAGCACGATTACAATGTCGTAATCATGCTCTCGCTTCTCCATCTATTAGTGGATACGCACCTTAAGTGCAGCTGACTTGCATGCCACCCAAACTGGAAACGGAATATTGAGCCAATTTGATTCAATGACAATACAGCTTTTGCACTTGGGTTGTGTACTGCTGGCTTTGGGGAGTATGTTTTTTGGGATGCTGTCTGCTTGATTAACTTGCAAGTGGTTAGTGTCATTTCTATGTTTTAAATATCTGAAAACATTTGAGATCATATTTATGCAGAAATTCCCTTCTAGCACCATTATAGATAATACTGCAACAGGAATAAAAAAGGTGTTTTTTTTTTTGAAAGGCAAAGCAAGATATTACCTGCAAATGGTATTTAACAACATAATGAATAATCCAGACTGGTATTAGAATTTTCGTTACGGCCGAAACACCAAGATTATATGTTCTGAAGGTCTGTAGATTAAAAAAAATAACTTTGAAATAATGCATAACTAATTTATATTATGCATGGTACCTATGCCATTGTATTATTTTATGACTCTACACATATGATCATCACTGAACCTCGCTAAGACATTATCCCTGCATGCTTAGCTAGCATCAGCGTATGCTCACCTACATACCCTCTGTACATTACCCAGGGTAAAGACCTCCCTCCCTGACCCTGTTCCCAGTCACCCACGTAATTCCTCCACAGGCTGTTCTTCTGCAGGAAGTTGCCCCAGAACCTCTGCATGACACCTTGCTTGGTGGGGGGCATGACGGGCTCCCGAGGGCTCAGCTCTTGATCCTTCAGCCATTTTCTCCGGAGAACTCTCAGCTGCTGCTGTCGGAGCTTCTCATCAGCCGGGGTCACCGACATGTCTGCGCCCCACTGCCCAAATCCTGTGCCCTCACTGTCTGTGACTCCTCCGTGCCTTCCACAGCTTGCAGAGGGCACTCAGCGGCTTCAGCGCACACTGATGACATCACGCAAAACACGGACACACCAGCTCTGTGGCTCCCTCTGCTGTTTGCTTGCTGCCATTTATTACACAGGTTACCCTGCCGAAAGCAGCAGAAGTAGAAACATTGTATATCGCAGTGAGATGTAAGGTTGGACACACAGGGGCCCATTTATCATTGAAGTATCACCGAATGTATCAAGGAGGGACCGCAGAAGCTCCAGTCCCACTGGCAGCCGCTTCCCCCATAGGTTTCTATGGGGGATGTGACGCTGCCAAATGTACCAATATCGATATTGGCCCCAGCAGCCAACGCCATCTGAAGATAGCGTTAGCCACTGTAGCCTATGGGTACTTACTGCATATCAGCCGGCGGAGGGATCTCCCAGAACCCTCCACTCATGTGCAGTCCCAAGTGCACTCCGGCCACATCGCAGGGATGGGCTGTGACGGAGCCCGTCTCCCTGCATGTGCCAGGTAATACATCCGGCCGTTATGATCGCATTTTGCAATGCGATAATGGACGGTACTGACATGCCCTGATCGCATGTCAGTAAACGCGATCATTAATAAAGGGGCCCCTTAAATAGATATACACAGATAAAATATGCAAGTTAAATATAAAGTATGTATTACATTGTGAGTACTACTGCTTGGGGTTCAAAAATTAAAACGTAAAAATATATGGAGTGTTGTTCCTGGCTCATGGGCAATCTGCTATCTGGTAGCCCATCCGTATGGGTAATGTCTAAATCCCCTTCACGGAGAGTATGCTAGTCACTACAGCTCTCCACAGCCCAGGGTATAATAAAGCGTGCAGTTCTACACAATTTCTACAGTTGTACACCCAAAATGTGTGTAATTCCAAGAACACTTTCATTCCAAATACAGAGGTAATAATTCCCTCCAATTAGGTCTGTGCACTATTGTTGGAAAAAATAAATTTGTATAAACAATATTACTCTATGTTTGGGGATATTCTCTCCTTAATGTTTTTTTATATATGTTGAAAAACTGTGGTCCTGATGGATGGCATGAGTGAACAACCGGCAATACAGGGCTGTAACTAGGGTAGTGCAACCAGTGCTATGGCACAGGGCACCGCAGGGCACGGGGTGCTGTTTGGACCGGGTAAATTCTCCTGTTTATTATCATTCTCACTTGTAGCTTCCTCTTATTTTATCCCCAGCAGCTCCTGGCCTCCCCTATCTCTTCCATGGCCCTTCCCCACACAATCCTCTCCCAGTCCCTGGCCGCCGAGAGAGACTCACGAGATGATGATATCATCATCTTGTGAGACCATCCCCAGTAGCTTTTCAGCAGTGCGTCGTGGGACAGGGGTGAAAGCACAGTGTCTGTGAGCTGCTCAACCGCTGCAGAGTTTTAATAGACGGGGGGGAGGGGGGGTGCTGCAGGGCTGCATTGTGCAGCGGGTTGCTTGCTGGGCCGGCAGGCCCCCTAAGCTGCTGGGCCCCATAGCAGGCGCATCCTTTACACCCTCCATAGTTACGCCACTGTATACATCACAACTTCCCAACATTACAATACTGCACTACATCCCTAACCTTGTCACCTAAGTTCAGACAAATAACAGAGTGCAAGGTAGTGCCGTTATGAGAAAGAGCATCAGTCCCAGTATGATCTAGTAAGGAGTGGTACAGTGAGATGAAATCCCAATATGCTCACTTATGTTATACAGTAGAGTCCTAGGTCCCCTGCTAATTTTATCAATTTACCTGGGCATGCAGAGTCTGGAGTTGGAGAACAGCACAGAGTGTGTTTGGCTAAGTCACCACTGAGATGGAAGGCAGTTGTGGTCACTGTTCCAATGAAGGAGGAAGGTGTGTTCACGGGATACAATCAAAATGCAGAGGGCCGGGAAGCCATCTGACTAAATCCCGGCATCTAAACACCGATGCAGGACTAAAGACAGGCATCGAAATCCCAATGCCCGTCTATATCCCAACACCGGAATCTAGACAGGTTTCCCGAATGAAGGTAAGCCAGGCAGTGTTAGCATTTAGCATGTGGAGGGGAGGGCTAGGTTTTGATAACTCCGGGAGGACTTAGGGTTAGGCACTACCCCGGCAGGGTTAGGTTTATTGTGTGGGGAAGGGGGGGTTAGGTTTATGCACCCCTGGGGGGAGGTTAGGGTTAGGCACCACCCTGAGAGAGTTAGGTTTAGGGTGCGGGGAGGGGGGGTTAGGTTTAGGCACCCCCGGGGGGAGGTTAGGGTTAGGCACCACTAAAGGAGGCTAAGGGGGGAGAGAGGGGAAGGTTAGAATACTTACCAGCCCCAGTCGGGATCTTCAACATTCGCAGTTTCGGCATCGGGATTTAGTCAGACGGCTTCCTGGCCATTGGCATTTCATACCCAACCCGTGTTCACAGCTATGTATGTTGCAGTAATGCATATACACTGTCCACCAGGGATTATTAACACTCCAGACACATGTCCTTATTTCCATAGTCTCTGTAGCAATCCAGGACGGGAGGCAACCATAAGTCTGAGCCAATAGACTGCAGCAGAAATAACTGCCCCCACTGCACTTTCATTATAGCTGCTGGGCCAGCATCTTCACACTGACATTTACCCCTTAGGTGCTGATACGGGGCACAATCAAAATTTGCAGAACTCTTCTCACCCACACTCCTTCTCTCCAACACACACTCTTTCCCTCATCCGACATTCCCTCTCTCCTGTCCACTTTGCCTCCCACACTTCCTCACACTACCTTTCTATTCCCACCCACTTTTCTGACAGTTTTATACCAAGCAGTGACATTTATATGAAAGCTGACTGACATCACAATGATTGTTTATGATTTATGCCTGTCACATTACCAGCCTACCAAATAGTTACTTTTATAACAGCTAGCTGACATCACAAATGCTGGTTGTGATGCAAGCCTGTCATATGATCAGCCTAACAAGCAGTGACTTTTACAACAAAGCTGACTTGCATCACAAAGGCTGTTTATGATGTAAGCCTGTCACAAGATCAGTTTACCAAGCAGTGAATTTTTACATCAAAGCTGTCTGATATCACAAAAGCTGTTTATGATGAAAGCCTGTCACATGATCAGCTTACCAAGAAGTGACTTTTACAACAAAGCTGACTGACATCACAAAAGCGGTTTATTATATAAGCCTAACACATGATCAGACTACTAAAGTGCTAAAATTCAAATTAAATACAGTTCACCATTAATATCTATCTATCTATGTATCTATCTATCTATCTATCTATCTATCTATCTATCTATCTATCTATCTACAGCAGGGTATATAAAAATGGAGTATCAAGTTAAGGAAATTACTTTAAATGAAGGGCCACAACATTTTTTCTCACAGTTTGCCTCTGAACAAATACACTTATTTTTAATGATTTTACTCACTTTGATGAGATGCTGTTTTAATGGGAACAGTAGAGTTGTGACTTGATATTTTCAACCTTTTCCAACTTATAGTTTGCTGAATGAGATGCTAAAATTGTCAAGGGCACATCACTTTAGTCACACCCACAGTTGGAAGGATTACTCAGAGAAGACTGCAGCAGAAAGGACCAGACTGGCCATGACACACTCACAGTGATGTTGCCAGTGCTTTGCCCTGTGACATTCCCATACACCACCTGTCCAGGTTTAAGCAGGCCGAAGACAGAGCTGCTGATTTCTGAGCATACCACAGACAGGGGCCGGATTTCGGCAGGAGGCTGTAGTGTGGCCATCTATGTTCTACACAACAGTATCTGTCTCTAACCATCCGTTATTTTCATATAACATTTGAGCTTACTCTAACTACTGTTTTCAGAGGTTTTCCGCAATCTCCATATGTATCAATTTCCAGAAAGCAAAATTTTTCGTTGCTTGTGCCCGATAGTCAACGTTATCCACAGATGGCATTGCCTATAGAAGCCTATCTGCACATGTGCAATAGCACTCCTGGGTCATAAACCCAGAAGTTATAATTTCGCAAGAGACAGCTCTTGTCAGAAGAGCTGTTCCGAGCATAAATATTCATGCACACAGTGTTAATAATGTGCCGGTATGCTTCCGAAAAGGGGTGTGATTTATGACATAGAATATGCAATACATTATACATCCCACCTTTTGAGTTGTCATATCAGCAGATGCAGCTGATAACTGACAGATTTCTAGTAAGCAAAGCTAGCAATGCACTAAGTGATTATAGATCAAACCAGCCAACTAGTTGGCTGGTTGGAACAATAATCTGCTAGTTTGTGGGAGCAAATTAATCAGCCATTTGCCTCCACGCACTGAAAAGCGGCAGAAAACAGTCTGTCCAACTTGCAGGAGAAATTAAACATCTTTGATTTCTCCCTAGTTGGACAACTATTGTTCAGGGTATAGGGAAAGTTAGAAGCTTTCCACCCAACTGAACAATCAGCCTGTCTAAAATAGGCAGACACTGCCAGCCTACGTCTACCTACTTCTGTAAAAGAAAAAATAAATATATATTTTAAAAAATGGGTGGGAGTCACACTCAATTTGCTATGGGCAACATCTCCATTTCTAAAAACCCACACTTTAGTAAATATACCCAGGGGCGGATTGGGTCACCGGGACAGTGGGAAGGTTCCCGCTGGGCCAGTCCCATCCTCCCCTCTGCAGGTCCAGCTCACAGATATATTTTGTGATCCATAAGAATGATCAGTTTGTATCAGCTATATATCTGTACAAAATTAACCCACTCACACCGCTATTTTGACATCCTTGTTTTATTGTTATGATGTAGTACATTGTTACCCCTGAAGAAGTCTGTATAGGACAAAACACATCAGGTAAAGATTGGGCACACCTGTTTGGGGTCCCACAGATGTGGAGTATAGAATTTTAAGGTGGGAGAATTTTTTTCACTATACCCCCAATCTGAATTGTGTTAAGCCTTGCTGCATGTTTTTTACTGTCAAGTGTTTTAAAGATAGTTATCTTAAATAAATATACATATGCGCATCAGAATTTTTATTTATTATTCTTTGGGTGTCTTCCCTTGGTGTGAGGGTTTATTTCTCTAGAGAAGGATAATACTCCAAAAGGAGGAACGCGCTGGATAAAAAAAGCTTTGTTTACTTCTATGCATTTCGAGAACAAGTCTCCATATGGACATTTACTTTTTCAAGCTAAAGAATCTAATGTGGAACATATAGCTTGAAGATAAACTACGTGATCTGTGGGTCTTCATTGCATTCTCCTCCACAAAACTTTGTCTTTTCCAACACATATGATTGAAAAAAGATAATGTATTTGAAATCAAATATTACCTAAAGACTAAAATAATAGCGCCCTCTTTCATATATATATATATATATATATATATATATATATATATATATTATATATATATATATATATCCCTATCTATATATTTATCTACATATATCTATATCTATCCATTCTCTGTAGCTACCATTTATCTATATACTACTGAATGCAACCTATATCCATCTATATAGTATATGCTGAATCTATATAGAGCATGGATAAATCTATATAGCCATCTATATATTATGCATAAGTCTATATCTAATGTATCTAACCAGATGACACATAGCTTACATGGTGTCCGAAAAATGTCTGACTGAAATAATGGGGAATTTACATTTTATTTTATTTATTTATTTTTCTCTATATTTGGACGAAGTTGTTTGCCTTTTCCTATTAAGGCCAATGTGTTTTGTTTTCTTCTGTAGGGGCCAGTGTGTGTGTTTGTTTTTTCCTGTGAAGTCCAATGTTTTTTATGGTTTTCCTGTGAGGGCCAATGTGTTTTATGGTTTTCCCGTGCAATGTTTTACGTCTGGATTGCACCGTGCATGCGGCCTTGTGGTGTTCGTACAGAGCCGCAGCACAGATTCAGATGCAAGCACAAAGAAGTGTATTAGAAATGTGTTGGACATTCCTGGGCAGTTACATGGGGCTGGCTAATCAGACGCAGATGTAGCATAGTGACAGTGTGAGTCTCAGTCCTTGCGCATTCAGGCTTTACACCAGGGAAGGGCATTATAGTGGTATTAGCATAAGGTCCCTGACTTTATTCCCGTGACTGCCTCAGACTCAGAATCAGGCTCTATGAGGATCAATCCCGCCCCCTTAACAAACCACACCCCCTCAAAAGACCCCACCTCCATTTAGGCTGCTTCCAGATATTTCCCAGGCTGGTTTTCCATCCCAATCTGCCCCTGAATATACCCCATAGTCCTCCACTGGAATAAAAACACACGCATAGGCCTCCACATGAAAACAAAACACACACACACATAGGCCGCCACAGGAAAATAAAAATTCACACACACATTGGGCCCCACAGGAAAGAAAACACATTGGCCCCCCACAGGAAATATCATCACACACGCATATGTGTCAAAGCTTGGAGAGAGATAAAGTGGCGAGAGATAAAGTGCTAACCAATGAGCTTCTAACTGCCATTTTTTTTTTCAAAAATGTTTTTATTGAAGTTATCAGATACAATACAATACACAAGCACATATATCACAAAGGTATGTCACATTCATAACATAAAGAATACATTTCACTTGTGGTTTTGAGATAATAACTTTGCAACAATTTTCACTTTTTACCAGTCAACAGAAAAATAATCAAGAAAATATTGTAGTGACTTCAGCCATAATAAAGGTAAATAGGAGGAAAGATAGAAAACGGGTAATGGGGGGAGGGGGGGTTTGGTTGAAGGGAAAGAGGAGAAAAAGAGGAGGAGGGGAGTAAGATGGGAAGAGGGATATGAGCCATGCACTCCGGGGCCTAAGCCCTCACTGTTTTTGTTTTTTTTACAAGTTATTGGGGGATCCTGTAGAAGTATTCTAGTTTAATGCCATTGTGTCAATTTGAAACATTGTTGTATTTGTCTTTTAATCTCAGGATTTTAAGTATCAATAAAGCTTTCCCTGATTGAGAAGAACTGCTCCATTTTCTTTTCCTTGTTAAGAGAGGAGTCAACTCAATCCATTTTGAAAATGTAGAATAATTTCTCTTTGAACATGGCTAATGAATGAGTAGGATGATTCCATTGTTGCAGGATACATTTTTTAGCTTAACGATACTGGATTAGAACCTCTATATACCCCTACCTATACCTTCTAATATTCCTACCTATAAACCTCTAAGGATGACGCTAATTTGCATACGCAGTCATACAGTAAATAGAGACTCCATACTTAGAACATGCGGTTCCAAAGCACAAAGTATTATTCAAGTAAAAGTACAGTCAGTTACACGCTATTGATCCAGACACAATTCGGCGCAAAGGAATTATACAGACCCAAGCACAGTATACATACACAGCGCTTCCGGACCAGATGTTAGGCATCAGCAAGAAACCCCTCGTCTATCAGCATTCAGCATGAAGACTAAAAACCCAGCGTTTGAGCACACATATTTATACCCCTAAGGAATAGACAAAACAATAGAGACATTTGTTGCTGATGTCATTGGTTCCCAAGGGGGATACATCTGTTACAGAGCGTTTAACAGGCTGATTCAAATAGACCCAACCTAGCCTCTAACAACTGGGGGTCTGTGAGTTCCCGCCACATGCAACATCCTAACAGTTGTTCATATTATATACATTTTGTTGCTTGAAGTCTCTGCGGTCCATAAGTCGAGAATGCATGATGCGATCACCATACTGATAATACCGGAATTCTGCTGAAAGAGTACGCATCAGTACATAACCAAACACGGCTTACTTAGCATGTATAAAACCTAAGTTACCAAATAATCTTTATTTCACAGTATTTATACTAAGTGAACAAACTTAAATCTTATACCTTAAAGCTTATGGAACCTTGTATGTGAATATGTAATGTGTGAGTATACGGGGTTTGATATAAAGACGCTAGTTAACTGGGGACAGATGCGTGCGCATTTAGCTACTAAACAGCGTTTTCATATCGGATCTTATGCATTCGCTAATATGCGACTAGTTAACAGCGCAATTGTGCGTATTAATGTGTATATGAGAAATGATGAAAGATGCAATCGCATGGTGCTAATAGTAATATCGCCTTATGTATTTAATTGTGAGTTTATCCAAAATGGTGCTTGGGTGGCCATTCGCAAAATGGCGTCTTGCGATCTAATTTCCAAGATAGCGTCTTGCGGCCAGTCGCAAGATGGCATCGCGTGAATCAATTTTAAACTGATCTTGTCTCAGCCAATTATCCAGCTTTGACAGTCCACCCTTTGATAGCGAACAACATGCTATCACAATCTGATTTTAAAGTATAATTTAGGCTTACATTTATATAATATTTAGTGTTATTATGGGATGGCACAAGGTGGTTCTTAGTCCATCAATAATGTGTCTCTGAGTGGGGACATAAAACTACTATTATACGCACACCGCGGATCTTGGAAGATCATGTGAAAGGTGTGGGGATACACCAGTCCTATAAAGGCAGTCTTGAAGGGGAATTGTGACTTTACATTACCTGAGGTGTTTTTAAAAATAACATTTCAATAATACATTCTATGCATGTCTAAATATAATACATTAAATGATGGTATTTCCTAGTTCAGGGTTGTAATGCAGTTCTATATTTACCTCGGTATTCATATTGTCATTTCTGACCACCATCATAGTTTCGTTCTTTCGTTTTACCCTATTTTTACACTTTCCACACTTCAACACAATAGGAACACACCGGACACATATGCCAATCATTATGATGACAATTAGTATAAGGATCAAGAATTTGCCTATGCTGGCAATCACTTCCTTAACCCATTCCCCTAGACCTGAGAACCATTTTACTGTGTTCAGCCATGAAACCCATCCTTCTATCTTTTCCCCTACTTCAGCCACTGAAGTGTTATGGTTCTTACGAAACTCCCATTTTAGCTGCAGAATTTCATCCATCTTTCGGTCTATCACCTCCTTGGGGTCGCTAGTATCATTAGTGACGTAGGTGCAACATTTTACTCCAAACTGGGTGGCTAACATTACGCAATACCCTCCAGTAACAGCAGTTAAATAATTCAACACTAACCTGTGTTGCACCAGTTCTTTCTTGTACACTTGTAATTCTCTCCCTGTATACCTGAATGTCTCATCGTACATCTCGGTGATATTATCTATCAATTTAGCAAGTTCCTGAATATATCTAAAATTTAATGTACCCCGAGCAATCCTGGTGGGATCCAATGTGACTAAAACCTGAAAGCCAGTTGTCTCACTGATTAACTGAGTGGCTTTATGCACGTCACCAGGTATCATATTTCTTTTGCCTCTGGTTCATATTGCGTGTGAAGATATGGTGATGGTGTGTTCTTATGTATACCAAGCATTTCAACATGTGTGAGGGTCATAACTTCTGGGACTACTCTTCCCAGGTAACATAAACCTTCGGAACTCGGGGAGAGCCACTTATACGCTTTTCTTCCACATATAAAATATACATTATCAGGGAGAACATAAGGGATGGTATGCATCATTATCATTAAGCACATTTCTCTTGCAAACAATCCTATTTCTGGGTTTTCCATCTGGTTCATGCAAGTCTCTGGCTGTATTATTTTAGCACAATAACCATCTGGCACCTTACCAATAATTTCTTTGGTGGAACTCAATGTATACCGATACCTAAAATGTTTCCCACTAGATTTAATTGAGCGTAACAGATCATGGTTTATGGACTCATTATCAGCTGTTTGTGAGAAGGTCATCGACTGATTATTCCCTGCCACTTCCCAACTCCCGGGTTTATTGGGGTTGGTTATGTTTAAACACAAAAGTGATCTATCTACTTGGAATTGATAGAGTTTGAAATGGGGTGGTTTGGATGAGAGGAACTTTCCATCCAATGTTTTCCCTTTCTGTAATTCTAAAATTTCCGTGATATTCAGCGGAAATGGCACCAACCCTACGTTATGCTGTCCCTGTGGCACATGTGAACACACCCAGCAATCAGTTTGATTTAACACTTTGCCTACCATGCTATGATAATCCTCTAAAGGATACCCACCCCAGTACGGGTTATATTTAGGTTGGCACCGTTGGATACAGTTCTCATCAACTAGGGACCCACATAGCTCACAAATACAGGAATCTTCAGACGATAAACCTCCACACCATCCCCGAGTATCCGGAATGACAGCTCTTTTAACAATAACAGTACCGAACAGTATTTCAAATAGGGACAGATTTAGAGGAGGTCTAGGAGTGGTCCTTATGCTATGTAGGACCAAAGGTAATTCTTCTGGCCATCCTAGTCCAGTCTCTGCCATGATTTTACTTAACTTATTTTTAATAGTCCCATTCATCCTCTCTACCTTGGCACTGGCTTGTGGTCGGTAGGGGGTGTGAAGTCAGCTATTAATACCCATCAGTTTACACATATTTTGAAAAACATCACCTGTGAAATGAGTACCCCTGTCACTCTCGATGATTTTAGGGATACCGTACCTGCATACAAATTCCTGAACTATTTTCTTGGCAGTAAACGCAGCAGTATTAGTGGCCGCTGGGTAAGCCTCAACCCAATTAGAAAATACATCCGTGCACACTAATACATACTTAAGATTCCTGCAGGGTGGTAATTGGATGAAATCAATTTGTATCACCTGGAAAGGTCCATCAGTCGGTGGAATGTGGGACGGTTCGGTAGGGATCGCTTTCCCTATGTTCTTCCTCAAGCAGGTCAGACAGGACATTGCTATCTTTTCTGCTTGTGAAGAGAAACCTGGTGCACACCAGTATGCTCTCACCAACTTGCACATACTTTGTTTTCCCAGATGAGTCAGACCGTGTGCTGCCTCAGCCAGGCTGGGGTAATATGCCTTGGGGGCTACTGGCTTACCTTGTCCATCCCTCCAGAGCCCGGAGGACTCTTGCCCACATCCCTTAGACTTCCAAATGGATTTTTCCTGAATTGAACACAAATTTTGCATCTCAATTAATTTCAGCATATCAATTGTTTGGAAAGACATAATTTTTTCAGTTGGAGAAAACATTTTTAACCCTGCTGCCCATTTTGCAGCTTCATCGGCTCTGTTGTTGCCCAGTGACACCGGATCATCCTCACATGTATGGGCTTTACATTTAATTACTGCCACCGCTTTGGGCTGTTGGATTGCTTCTAAAAGATGTTTTATGAGTTGGGAATGTGCAACTGGTGTGCCTGCTGCTGTCATAAAATTTCTCAGATGCTATAGAGCCCCAAAATCGTGCACCACCCCGAACGCGTACCTCGAGTCAGTGTAAATGTTACCAGATTTGCCTGTTGCCAGTTCACACGCTCTAGTTAGTGCTACTAACTCTGCCACCTGGGCTGAGTGAGGAGGACCAAGAGGTTTAGCTTCTATGATGTCAGTGTCATTTCCAACAGCATAACCTGTACATAATTCACCTGTGTCTGTCTATGACAACTCCCATCCGTATTAAAAGTCACATCCACATTCTCTAAAGGTGTGTCAAGTATGCCAGGTCTAGCAGTAAAGGTCTGATTCAGATATGTCATACAATCGTGCGTATCATTATGTCTGCTGAACTCACCTCCCGCTAGCAACTCGTCTCTTACGTTGCTGGATTCAGCGTGCTGCAACATTTAACAGTGATGTTTGCAGGTGCGATTAGAGCTAGTTCCCATTTGGTAAACCTAGCCGAAGAGATGTGTCTGGTTTGAGCTGAGTTCAACAGAGCAGATACAGCATGGGGAGTGTAGACAATCATATCATGACCCAGTACTACGTCCTCACTTTTACTCACCAATAGAGCGGTAGCTGCTACACTTCTCAAACAAGTGGGGAGTGATCTTGCTACAGTGTCCAATTGGGCACTGTAGTATGCTACGGGCCTACTGGCATCACCATGTTTTTGTGTAAGGACACCTGCAGCACAACCATCGGCTTCCGTACAATACAAATCAAAAGGTTTTTCATAATCAGGTATTCCCAATGCAGGAGCTTTTGTCAGACTATCCTTAAAATTAAGAAAAGCCTGCTCTGTTTCCTCTGTGTGTATGACACGATTGGGCTTTGAGGAAGAGACTAAGGACCTCATTCAGAGTCGGTCGAAGCGGCCGCACGGTCGTACGCCACCGATGTTCGCTATACTGCGCAAGCGTAAAGTTCACAATGCACGTGCGCAAACTAGCCGCTACGATCAGAAATTTCTCTCTCCTTGAACACAGCCAGGTCGGTAGTTTGAGTGACATATGGAGGTGTTTGTGGGTGATAACAGGGGAAGGTGCTTGAAAACGGGGGAGTGGAGATCTGAATGCAGGCATGCCTCATTATGCAAATGGCACTTTATGGGCGTGCATACGGATTATGGGAGTGCATAATTAACAAAGTAGCATCATGGCACATGTGACATGGGAGGTTTTTACACTGACAAGATCGTAGAGCTTAAGAGAGGGTATGGTCAACCTTAAGCTCTACGACCAGTTCTGATGGTTCCCGATGGTCTCGATTAATCCTTATATGCCCGGAGATGACGTGTAATGCGTACGAGAAGGGGGCATATTTTTTTGTCTTCCGACCGCTTCCTCCCCTTAGTCGGTCAGCTACCGATCCAAACTTAGGGATGCAACTTGTGAGGGAATCATTTGGATATCTGGCCCCTTTTCCCGTACGACTGTGCGGCCGCTTCGACCGACTCTGAATGAGGTCCTAATTCCTGTAAAGGCAAGGCCAAAATAGAAAAACCTGGGATCCACATTCTACAGTATCCACACAAGAAGGTACGAATTTGCTGTTGATTCTGCGGCAGTGTCATGTTTTGTATGGCCTGGATTCTATCATTTGTTAGATGTCATAACCCCTGGGTTAGGCAGTGTCCCAAATATTTTACTCTGGATTGGCACGGCTGTAGTTTGTCCTTAGCCACCTTGTGTCCTGTATGCGAGAGATGAAGTAACAAAAGTTTAGTATTATTCAAACATGACATAAACGAGTCAGAACATAGCAATAAATTGTCCACATATTGAATTAGAACAGATCCATTGGCAGGTTGGAAAGATTGTAAACAGTCGTGCAATGCCTGGGAGAAGATACTGGGGTTGTCTATGAAACCTTGGGGTAACTGTGTCCATGTATATTGTACACCTCTGTATGTAAATGCGAATAGATACTGACAGTCAGGGTGGAGAGGCACAGAGAAGAAAGCAGAACAGAGGTCAATGACAGTGAAATGGGTTGCATTTGGTGGGATCTGCATCAGAATGACAGCTGGATTTGGCACTACAGGGAATTGGCTCTCTACCACCTTATTAACTCCTCTAAGGTCTTGTACCAGCCTATAACCCCTCCCACCACTTTTCTTCAACGGAAAGATGGGACTGTTGGCTACACTAGCTGTACGAACTAAAATTCCCTGTTGCAATAATCGCTCAATTATTGGAAAAACCCCTAACTCTACCTCCTGTTTTAGTGGGTACTGGGAAATTTTTGGAGCTTGCCTACCACTTTTTAAATTTAGCATTACAACGCTTACGTTTGCCATTACTCCACTGTCCTGTCCATCCTTAGTCCAAAGGGAATCTGGAATTTGGGACAACATTTCATCTATCTGAGGTGGATTTTCATTTAAACTTGTAGAGTAATACATTATCCTTTGGGGAGTGTCCAATATATCCCGCACCTCGTGTACAACTCTCTCTGGGATATCTAAAAATACACCATCAGGGGTGCAATATATAACACACCCCATTTTACATAACAAGTCTCTACCCAGCAGGTTAGTAGGAGCCGCAGCAGCCAGAAGAAAAGAATGCCTGGTATGCAACGGCCCAATAGTAACCTCCGTGGACTTAGTTAAAGGATAATGTTCCACTTTACCTGTTACACCCATTGTTGGTACTGTCTCGTTGGTGACCTGTAAATTAAAGGGGGGATTTCATCACTGACCTGGTCGCCCCTGTGTCTACAAGAAAAGGATATTCAGTACAAGCTACATCAACCATCATGACCGGTTCTTCCCTAGTACTTCCCGTTAACCTGACTATCTGTAGACTACAGGTATGACCTGACCCCTAGCATTGGCTACCATTCTCCAATAAAGCATTTACGTCCACAATTGGAGCTGGTGCCTGCTGAACATTTGCTGGTCTCTGTGCATATCCCTTATGGGGATATCCAGGTCTTCCCTGATATGGGGTTCCTACTCTTTTTACTGTACAGTTTCTGCTTAAGTGTCCTGTTTGCTTACAATTAAAACATGTCCGTGAATCGGGTAATATGTATTGTTGTGAGGTTTGAGCAGAGAGTAAAGGTGGTGGATATGGATAAGGATAGGGAGGGTAAGGATATTGTGGGGGTTATGAGTATGGGACCTGTGGTTGTATTGGGTTAGTGGAATAGAGCTGTGTTTGTTGTTTCGTGGGGTTAGTGAGGGCATATAACTGTTCAGGTGTAAGTGTGTGTGCAGGTGCGAGTGTGTCTGTTGGCTGTGATGTTACCGTCATTCCCTCCAGAGCTTGGATACTGACAGCCATTAGTTTTTCGCTCTGGGTCTCTCTCTTTTTTGAGATGTTTTTATCATGTTCTATGGCAGATTCTATGAGGGTATCTATTGTGAGTCCCCTCCAGCCAGGCTGTGAGGTCTGAACCCGAGTCTTTAAATTCTCTTTCAGACCGTCCATTAGTACCGTGACTATCATTCCCCGGTGGTGAGTGCTATCTTTAATATCTTCTATCCCAGTGTACTGAATGATAGCCTGCAGAGCTACGTATGGTATGAACAACTTCCTCTACGGTTGCAGAGGGTGTTAGCACTTCCCTTGCTGTTACCGATGGAGATGGCGGTACCACTCGTGATTGTGGTGATGCAGCATCTATCATGTGCACAGCATGGGAAATGGCAGACATTACAATAGGCTCATCATCCACATCATAAACATTTTCTTTATGGTTGCTTAAAAGAGGGTACAAATTGCTTGTTACATTTTTATGGGTATTTTTGGTAACTGTACTTGCACCTCCATCCACACAAGGTGGGGGAGGTGAGCGTGAACTGCTGGCAATACTCTCCACAATGCTACCTTCCCGCACGTGCGCGCCATTTTGCGGCTCGCCCGTATTACAATTTAGCGTCGCATATGTATTCTCTGGCAATGCGCTCACGACGCTAGTTTGCGTCGCTTGCACATTTTTAAGCCACACATCCCCTTCATGCTGCCACAATTTTAAACATTCATAATATTTAACCTTTTTCTCTCGGGAACACATCAGATTGATGTGATCATTATCTAATACATTATCATTATCTAATACATTATCATTATCATTATCTAATACATCTTTATCAAAACTACCAATTCTGGGAAACGGTCTAACACTCTTCATCGTCATTTTAAACCATACATCACAATACCTTATTGCATAAGTACCGTACTTAGTATGCATAATACGACGAGCCGATCCGATCGGTGCCTCCATTAGCAGCACATCATTGTCTAACATCTCTACTGTTTGCGCGGCTCCCATTCTGAGACAAAATCCTACGCTTTTCAATAAGGATTTAAACTGGTGAAAGACAATCAAGATACTTTCACTTACCTGTGGATGATTTAAGTCGGTGGCGCCCACACACCTGGATAAGATTTGAAAAAGGCAACTTCCACACCCGGATAAGATTTAGTAAGGCAACTTCCACACCTATGGAAGTTTGTATGTCGGCTACTTCCACGCACCTCTCTACACCTGCTACTATGTATAGAATGGTAAAGCTACTTACCGAGCGGCTAGACTAACCCTTGCACCTAGCCCTTAAGGATCATACGATACCCTTAACCTTTGTTCAACAAATACTCACTGTTACACACTTTTTTCCTGCGCAGAAAAATACACGTTAACCCAGATATTGATAACAATTGAAAAAGGTAAACCTCAATGGCTTTATTTAAACATGTGGCAGCACGACCGGAAGTACGTATACGCTATTGTGCGACCAGTCGCATACACAATAATGCGAACACCACACAACCGTATGACAACTTTTTAGCTGCGTACGCAAAAGTGCATCTTTGCTGTGCGCAAAACCGACTCAGCTGCGTACTCAATCACTTCACACCCACCCACATATACCACAACCCCCACACCACACCATACCTTGAGCGTCTGTTACCCTCCTCTCTAGAATGTAGTCAATTCTAGTAAAGGAGACTAGAAGCATAGTTGCCTACACTCCCGAATCCTGCAGAAGACTCCCGTTTCACTGTGGAGTCTCCCGCTACCCCGGAAAGTTAAATAAAACACCGGATTCCCCATTGCTTCCTCTGATCATGTGATGAGGCAGTGCCTGAATGATAGAACAACATGAGAAAGCCTGGCACCACGCAATTGGAGTCACGGTCACCAGGTCCCCCAGAGTGTACAGGAATACTTGTAGTCTGTCCCAGTGGCAAAAGCTTTGTCGGCGGTAACTGCAGGAGAATGGTGAGCGCTGCACTTCACATCATATCCAATCCGGGTCTTCCAATTGGGGCAGCAGGGGAGTGCTTGCACAGGCTTGCAGAGCTCCCGTCTCCCCACACAGACATACGTCAGGAGAGACAACTTCTCTAGCTGATCGGTGGGAGTTTCTGACAGGGATCGCGGCACACTCGCCTCCCCACACTGAGGATAAGCTGGTGGACTGGAGCGGCACGCCAAGTAGCAGCTGTCCAGAATGGCAGAGCTGCTGTCCCCGCAGTGGAGAGCAGCGCTGGAGCAGCGATGAAGCGGTGGGGAGCTCGGAGGTGAGGGCAGAGGAGGAGTGCCTGTTTCCCAGGGTGAGTGTTGGGTTTTAACTACAGTAGCTCTACAGGCTGGCACTGCCCCGTGTGTGTGTATGTGTGTGAGTGTGTTTGTAGGCTGGCTCTGAACTTTGTGTGTTTGTGTGTAGGGTGTGTGTGTTTGTGTATAGTCTGACACTGACCCATGTGTGTGTGTGCTGGCTCTGAACCCTGTGTGTAGGCTGTGTGTTTGTGTGTAGTCTGGCACTGACCCCTGTGTGTGTCTGTGTGTTGGCTCTGAACCCTGTGCGTAGGGTGTGTGTTTGTGTGTAGTCTGGCACTGACCCCTGTGTGTGTGTGTATGTGCTGGCTCTTAACCCTGTGTATAGGGTGTGTGTGTAGTCTGGCTCTGAACCCTATGAGTAGGGTGTGTGTGTGTGTTTGTGTGTAGTCTGACGCTGACCCATGTTTGTCTGTGTGTGTGTATGTATTGGCTCTGAACCCTGTGTGTAGTGTGTGTGTTTTTGTGTGTGTGCGTGTAGGCTGGCTCTGAACCCTGTGTGTGTGTGTGTGTGTGTGCGTACATGTGTGTTTGTGTAGGCTGATATATATTTTCACTAGCACAACTTAGAAATATAAAATATATTTAACAGGCAGGTCAGAATGTTCCACACACACCCTGAGTGGCATTAGATACGTTCATAGGTGGAGTTAGACATGCCCTTTGGGCAGTGCATGACACTGACCCCTGTGTGTGTCTGTGTGTTGGCTCTGAACCCTGTGTGTAGGTTGTGTGTGTTTGTGTGTAGTCTGGCACTGACCCCTGTGTGTGTGTATGTGCTGGCTCTTAACCCTGTGTGTAGGGTGTGTGTGTAGTCTGGCTCTGAACCCTGTGAGTAGGGTATGTGTGTGTGTGATTGTGTGTAGTCTGACACTGACCCATGTTTGTGTGTGTGTGTGTGTGTGTGTGTATGTGTGTGTATGTATTGGCTCTGAACCCTGTGTGTAGTGTGTGTGTGTGTTTGTGTGTAGTCTGGCACTGACCCCTGTGTGTGTGCGTGTAGGCTGGCTCTGAACCCTGTGTGTGTGTGTGCGTACATGTGTGTTTGTGTAGGCTGATATATGTTTTCACTAGCACAACTTAGAAATATAAAATTATATTCAACAGGCAGGTTAGAATGTTCCACACACACCCCTGAGTGGAATTAGATACGTTCATAGGTGGAGTTAGACATGCCCTTTGGGCAGAGCATGACATGCCCCATCAGTGCCGCATTCTGGAGTCTCTAAGCATCGATCAGGGCATGATGAGAACAGAGAAGGGAAATACCCTTCCTTGGAGAGACAGAAGGTCTAATCGGTGGATTAGAGTGGTCCAGAATGCTGTTATGTAGTGAATTTAAGTCTCCGCCGATTATAAGGTTAGGTGTATCCTGTTTCATTAGTATATTAGAAATAGACTTATAAAAAGAAAAGTTAGGGGAATTTGGAGCATATATGTTGAGGAGTGTAAAGCGCTCACCTTGGATTGTGACATGAACCAAGAGAAACCTGCCCTCAGGGTCCGCCAGCGTATTCGTAATAGGATAAACTAATTTTCTGCTAAATAATATAGCAACCCCATGTTTTTTCTTACATTATGAGGTAGACACACATTCCTGTATCCAAGGGCTTTTTAAAGTAGAGTTAGCACTCTTTAACCAGTGTGTTTCATGATGCATCATGATGTCAGGGCGAAAGCAATTGAGATGACATAGGACCTTACGTCTTTTAAAAATGGAGTTAGACCTGCGACATTCCATGACATACATCTAAAGGAAGTAGAGATGAGCTGCAATTAGTTGGTGAGGAGGATTGTAAAGACATTAACCTACCCCAGTTCTACAAAGAGAAGTCCAGCAAGGAACTGCGATGGAGTATATTCCGTCTCATCCCAGTGAGCAAGACGAAAGAGAATCCTAGGAATGTAAAACAACCAGACCTCAGGAGTGCACAGCCCAAGGGGAAGAGGAGGAGGAAATAGGGGATAGCAGAAGAAGAGAGAGAAAAACAAGAAAGAACAAAAACATGTAGTATATAAAGAACTGCAATATCAATGATCACCTTACACTGTAGAGGCAATCAGTAATAAAAGTACAATACATCAAATATATCAAATTGTAACCGTATGATATTCACGCCTAAACAATACCAAATCTGCTATATATAAGCACTTAGAAAAAAGCAATCATCTATTAGGGGGTGGATTGGTAGAAGATGTGCTCTGAAAGATTCTAAAGTGATTTCTGGCCAAGAAAGGGTCCTCAAAAACAATGGGTTTACCATCAACCATAACCCTGAGCTTTGTTGAGTATATTAGAGCAAATCGAATGTTATTGTCAAACAAATGCTTACAGATAGAGGTGAATTCTTTACGCTTCTGGGTGACAGAGACAGTAAAGTCTTGAAATATTAAGACCTTAAAATCACGCACCATGAGTGTGCGTTGTTTCCTGTATGCTATCAAGATGTTCTCTTTTTCCCGATAATTTGACATTTTTGCAATGACTGGTCTAGGATATGCATTACGGATTCCCGTTCAGGTTCAAGGCAATGTACCCTCTCTATTGTCACCGTACCAAACGTGGTAGGGACAGTTAGTGTTTTAATAATGTCCGTACTGAGGAGGTCAAACAAGTAATTCCCTTTAATATGGGATTCATCTCTCAGTAGCGCCAGGTCCCATCAGCTGCACACCAGACTGCTTGTCACAGCGCTGCAGAGTCCAGGTCCCACTTACCTGACCTTGGCTTTGTTCGTGACTCTGATTCTGCTCGACCCCTGATTCCTTGTTGATATATGGTTCTGACCTCGGCTTCTCCCTGTGACCCGTTTATGCCTGCTTCCTGGTACCGTCTCGTCCGTTTGGCTTTGACCTGGCTCGTTGACTACACTTAAGTCTCCTGCACTCCAACCAAAGTTCACCAGCACCTGTTTAGGGAAACCTAGCCTGAGGACTGTGACCTGTGTCGGACGCAGCCAAGTCCATACCTTCTTGCAAGGGTCATTGGTGAATACCGCCGGCACATTAGACTCCGCACCTCAGGTATAGGTCAAGCCAATTCCCTGAATGCCTACCATTTTGTGGGCAGCCACACTGACATCATCAGTGATGTCAGTGGGAGTTTCCTGCTCCATCAGAGCAGAAAGCTCCCTGGGGCTTACGAGTGCCCAGACCCAACCTTAGGGTCTGGTCGTAAGCCCCGATGGTCGCGATGGTGATCACCATCGTGACCATCAACCTGGTCGGTCATTAAGCTGTGGGTGGTAACCCACAGCTTAGCGATCGACAAGGAGGCAGTCGTTCAGGATGCAAGCGGCCGTCCTGATTCAGAGCGACCGCTTGCATCTAACGACCGCCTCTGAATGAGGTCCTTTGTGCCATTAAAAGGGTTACCATCGGCTTCAAAATTGGGCAATATATTTATAAATCTTCAAGCTACATGGATTTCCCAAGACATTGTCTCAGGCCGTGGAGTACAATTTACTTCTAGGTTCTGGAGATCCTTGTGCAAGAGTTTTGATATCAACCTGAGTTTCTCTTCTGCATACCATCCTCAGAATAATGGTCAACCGAAGCGTGTGAACCAAGATCTAGAGAAATTCATTCGGATGTACATCTCAGCCAATTAAGATGATTGGGTTTCTTTGTTGCCATGGGCTGATTTTGCTCACAATAATTTGTACCATGAGACATTGTGGTACTGTCCATTCTTCATTCAATATGGGTTACATCCTGTGATACCTGAGTTGCCGGCTCTTCAGTCAGTATCCCTTCCAGCTGTGGGTGGCACAGTGAGTCACTTCCTCAAAATTTGGAAAGAGGTGAAGAAGAAATTATGTGCAGCCACTGCCAGGTATAAAAAGGTGGCAGACCAGAAGAGAAGGAAGGGTCCTGTATTGTACCCGGGTGACAAAGTTTGGTTATCTACTAAACACTTGCGATTGAAAGTTCCCACCATGAAATTTGCTCCCAGATTCATTGGGCCTTTTCAGATTCTTCAGGTAATCAATCCAGTGGTTGTTCGTTTAAAACTTCCTGGTGCTATCAAGATTCCCAACGTATTTCATATCTCTCTCCTCAAACCTCTGGTGTTCAATCGATATTCGAGACATTGCAATCCTCCTTCCGCAATTCCAGTAGATCACCAAGAGGAGTATGAAGTTGAACAGATTTTGGACTCCAGAATGTCCCGGGGTTCAGTTCAATTTCTGGTAGACTGGAAAGGATATGGTCCGGAAGAACGTTGTTGGGTTAAGGCTTCAGATATTCATGCACCTCAACTCCAGTTTCATCAAAAGTTCCCAGGCAAGCTGTTTGTAGGGTGTTCGGTGCCCACCCCTAGAAGGGGGGTAATGTCACAGCGCTGGCGAGTCCAGGTCCCTCTTACCTGGTTTGGCGGCGCTGCGGTCCAGGCTGGCGTGGGACAGTGGGCGGGAGATCCCCAGCACCTGCTGTCAGCTGTTCTCCTTCCCGGCAGCTGTGTGCAGGCGGCCGCGGCTTCAATAGGAGCGCGCGCGCCGCTCTGCTAAAATATTTAAAGATACATACACGGAAATAGGAGGTGCTGATTGGGGACTAAATTGAACTCTGACCTATATAAGGAAGTTCCTGGGAGCACTCCAGTGTCAGAGTATAGGCTCCATTACCATACTCCAGCATTCCTGTGCATATCCTGATTATCGGTTCTGACCTTGGCTTTGTTCGTGACTCTGATTCTGCTCAACCCCTGGTTCCTTGTTGATATCTGGTTCTGACCTCGGCTTCTCCCTGTGACCCGTTTACGCCTGCTCCCTGGTACCGTCTCGTCCGTTTGGCTTTGACCCGGCTCGTCGACTACGCTTAAGTCTCCTGCACTCCAATCTAAGTTCACCAGCACCTGTTTAGGGAAACCTAGCCTGAGGACCGTGACCTGTGTGTGGGACGCAGCCAAGTCCATACCTTCTTGCGAGGGTCCCTGGTGAATACCACCGGCACATTAGACTCCGTGCCTCAGGTATAGGTCAAGCCAATTCCCTGAATACAGGCCGCATCCACAATCCGTCCGAGAGTTTGTGACACTGCTCCCCCATCAAGGCTCCCTGCTCTATGGATCAGACCGTGTGAAAGCAGAAGGGAGAGGTCAGCAATCACAGCGGTGCTCCTCCTCTCGGATTCGAGTGGCAAGCAGATAGGAGCCGAGAGTCTAATGAGGTTGGATCAGCATCCGGAGGGGGTCCGTCCAGTAGCCTCGTCAGGTTCCGTCAGCGGCAGGACAACCAGTAGAGCTCCCGATTCTATGGATCGGACCTCACAGAAGCAGGAGGGAGAGGACAGGACACCCAGCAGCGCAGCCACCAGGAATCGTCTCTGCAGCGGGAGGACCCCGCCTGTCGGGACCATGCCACACTGGGAACGTGTTCACCCGGTAAGTGGACCAGCCAACAAAAGGTCCGTTCTCCGGTGATGTTCTTCTGCGACGGGGGGGAGGGAGAATAGGGGGATAATGGTCAGATGTAAGACAAGGGTGGGATACTGTGCAGTCCGAGTGCCCAGCTAGACGGGTGTCCCCTTGCCTCAGAAGCTCCACGCCTTGCACCCTAAGTAACTAAGGCCCGACTCCAGTGGATAATATGGTCCGTTCGGCTCACAACCATGATCAACCGATAGCTCTCACCCTAATTTTACAGATGTGATATGTGAAGGGTGGTAATATTAGTCAGTTGGGTCACAAATGGATAGAGATTTTTAAGAGCTGAGACAGAGAGCTCAGTATAACATGGCCTTCATGATGCTCCACCCACCGGAAGTCTCCTAACTGCCTTTTTAAAGGCTGTGTTTGAAAAATGACAGTTAGGAGCTGATTGGTTGTACTTTATCTCTTTTGACTCTCCAAGATTTGATACATCTCCCCCATTGTCCACCACAGAAGAAAAAGACACACACATTGTCCTTCACAGCAAAAAAAAATAAATACACACATTGTCACCCAAAGGAATAAAAAAAATAAAACATATTAGTCCCCACAGGAAAAAAATTAAACAATAATAATAATAATAATTGTCCCAGCCCTTCCCCTCCCTTCCACCTACAGAAGACTGACCTGACCTGTCTATTTGCTGAAGAAGATGAGAGAGGAGCCCCCAGTCCCTCTTTGGCCTTAGCCATAGGTGGACACCCAGTAGTGGCTGCAGCCTGTCCTGCTGCCTCAGTGACAGTCATTGGCTGTATCAGAGCTGAAAGCAATTTGTGGACGGGACAGTGGGCGGCTACGTGACTTATGATGTCATGCAGCGTCGCCATAGAGCTGCCCAGATGAGCCCAGAGCTGCCATGGCCTGAAGTTAGCACTAAATTCAAAACAGTACAGAAACTAAACAAAAACCTCAATCATCTCCTGTCTCCCACCACTTTCATAATCCTTTTAAGGTGCCCTATTAAATGCATGTTCTTTTTTTTCTTATAAATTAACCTCCATCTGAGACCACTTTTCTTTAATCTATCACACATGAGTTAAATAACCCACATTCATTTTTCATGCAAAGCAATTGACCTTTTTAATGTGCTTTAATGAGTGACGAGCACCTTATTTCGGCAAGGTGTATTTTCCATTGAAATTACACTTATTCACAGCATAAAGCTATTTAGCTGCAAGCTTCAAATTAATACAGGATATGGTAAGCATTAATGTGGCTTTTTCTTCACATCTCATAAGAGTGCCAGTTCAATATGAAAATCCTTACTATGTAATGTTTAATTAAAATAAACTAATATACCTGATTTATTTGTGGGTGTAGGTTATGTTAATTTAAGTACTAATTGTCTTTAATAATATAACTTTCCTTGTAAAAATGGATCTTTTAAAAGGAAATATTGGGCCTGATTCAGAGCCGCTCGCAAGCGGTCGCTCATTCACTCCGAGTGATGTTTGCCCAACTGCGCATGTGTACGGATCGTTATACGCATGCGCGAACCAGTCAGTGCGGTCGAAATTCATGTGCTCGCAAAATAGCGAATGCCTGATAATTTGAGTGACAGAATGAGGCGTATGTGGGTGGTAACAGGGGAAGGTGCTTGAAAACGGTGAGTGGAGATCCGAACGCAGGCGTGCTAAAAGGTCAAAACAGGTGTTTTATGGATGTGCATAATTAATACAGGAGCGTCATTGACCACGTCACTGGGTTATTTTATAGACAGAACTGCTCGCAAGATTGTGGTAGCAAAAACCAACCACAAGAATAGCGAGCAGTTCATACGCTGGTCGATGTACTCGATTAATCTAATAAATAGCGGACATGACGTAGGATGCGAGCGGCCGGGGGGCGTATTTATCCAAAAAACGACCGCAAGTTTTGTTCGCTCGTTCAGACCTAGAGGCATGAACAGATCGCAAAGAGTGAACGGTTCATTTGAGTAGCCACCCCTATTTTCTGTACGAGCGAGCGCTAATTGCGTCCGGCTCTGAATCAGGCCCATAGTGTCTACCTCTATAATTCCTTTAGGGAAAACTTTTTTCACTACTGCTCCTTATCATAGGCGTCTTACTTTGTTTCTGGTGACCACAACTGAACGGTAGCCCAAATCATGGAAGGATATCACATATTTAATTGCCAAATTGGCAGAAACTTAACTTTTTAAGCAAGCTCATGTTGTTTCTTTCTTCCCTTATGCCATTCCATGGGCTGATATTTCTATGTAGTTAGCTACAGATTTTGCTCTAGAGATTTCAGTTATGTGTGTTGTTGTCTTCTTTTTAATTCATTTCTCCTTATATATGTATTACTTTTGATACTCAGTTGTTATATTGTATATGTATTTTTCATTTCTGCACTTCCTAGTATTTTTATATTAGTTGTTATACAAGTAAAGGAGCATTATTGGGAACAACACCTTGCATGTTTTTGACCTTGTGGAAGGACTGATTTAATGTTAATATTTAGTTTACATTATTTTTTGCTTTTAAAATGGATTGGCTAGAGACCACTCTGCATAAGAAGACTAAGACAGCTTTTTTCCAACTGTGGGAGAGTTTTATAGACTCCTTTATGTTGGCCCTAAAACACCAAATACATTTGTGTTTCCGTAGTACTTCTTGGTATGAAACATGGAGTTTACTGGATGGTCCACCCGTTTCTTTGCCTGTTACAGGCTGAGATGGGATCTGTTTCTTTTTGGGTCTCCTTTCTCCTATTTTATTTTATTGGTAAATATATATATATATATATATATATATATATATATATATTGTTTAGGGGGTTGTGCCTGCCTTGTTTAGACTGCTCTGGATATTATGTGCCATTTTATTTTTGTTATGCCTTTCGATAGAAATATTTTTGTGTTAATACATTGTATTACAGGTTGAGTCTCCCATACCCAAAATGCTTGGGACCAGGGTTATTTTGGATATCGGAATATTTTGTATTTTGGAATATTGAAATATATTTGTAAAGAAACCCAAATCTAAACACAGAATTAATTTATGTATTATATAATAATTTTGTGCCTTAACTAAAGTTTGTATGCTTTGAACCATCAAAAAGCAAAGGTGTCACTATCTCAGTCATGCTAAAAAAAATTATGTATTTCGGAATATTTGGCTATGGGAAACTCAACCTGTATTTAAATATGCATACCCTTAATGGGTCTTTCTTCTATTTCTTATTTATTCTGTTTTATGATATTTGATGTGTAATGTATTATTGATCTGATGAATAAAAAAATTTGAACAATATATATATTTTATATTATTTTGTATTCATTTGATGATGATAGTCTGTGTGACCCAGTCTATATTTTAAACACAATCAATTTCTTTTAACTGTTCTGATATAAGTTTGCTTGGCTGTGTAGAGTAAAATGTAGAGTATTATTTCTAAAGGTGCGGACACATTGAAAATATGTGATATACACTGTAGGATAAGGACTTAAATGGATGAAATCATTAATCTAAAATGTATTTGCTTTGGAATTTATAAATTTTTCTTACATTTTGGACTAATACAGATGTACTTATTTTAACCTAGATCCTAAAATGTCATTCCATTACTTAAGGTTGCATCAAGAATATTGTAAACATTGTCACAAGAGGGCAGTAGTTCCTTAAAAGTAAAAATGGACCACAGGACAACATATAGCTGTGTCTGATACATTTAGATATAGATACGTTTAGATACAAGCTGCACATTAAAATATGAAGACTGTTATAATGCCATATAAATACTATTTTAACAATATATGAATACTTAAATATAGTAGCTTTAGTGTAAGGTACTCGTTACTGCAAGTCAAACCCATAAAATAAATGACTGAGAACATATAGGGATCAGCCTAATTTATCTTGTACATTTCTGCTTCTTGCTTGATGTTCTTTTAAAGAGTGAAGCAGAAGTTCTGAGGAATCAAGAGCGTGGGATGAACAAGAGAGGTTCTGTGTGGAGCACTCATGAGATGTATTTATGAGTTCCAAATAGTGAGTTCGAGAGTGAGTTCTGAGGGGTGGAGAATAATAGAGAGAGATAAAGGAGATAACTCATATATTATAGCAGACTTTGGGATAAGGAGAAGGTAGAGTGTAATTAATACTGATTTATGTAAGAATTTTAGAGTGTAGTTGCACACTATGATCTCGGGGGAGATTTATCAAACTTTGAAGAGAGAAAGTGGAGAGAGATAAAATACCAACCAATCACCATCTAACTGCAATTTTACAGACTGTGTTTGAAAAATTACAGTTAGGAGCTGATTGGTTAGTACTTTAGCTCTCTCCAGCGCCCCTGGAGAGTGCCATCCTGGCTAAGGGGTAGATACGCCCCTGGCTATGGATATTGATGTGCATGTTATTAGGAGTACAATTACCCTTTTATACAATTATAATATGAAGGCAGCTGGGGCTGCCTTCATATTATGACAGGGGAATGCCACTCTCCATGTCCAGGGGACATGCTGTGAACAGCGGCAATGACAAAACTTTCCTCTTAAGCCTCAGTTAGGTAGGAGCTGGAGTAGAACTGATCAGATGGCCCCTATATACATGGATGCTTTCCAGGATGTGGACACAGATAATGACATTTGGTACGGTACAATTGTGGTACAAATTATTGGGCACCATATCCTCTCATAATGTTATTTATTTACCAACTTTTTCACCAGCATAATACTTTAGCAGATGTTTTTTTTCTCTTGACCACTTGTCTGCCATGGTCACATGAGTTTGCAACCATGCAAGGCTGGACTTTTCCTGACACAGTCGCATCTGATGTGATGTCAGAAACGCTCAACTGTGGCTGCTGGAAGCTAATAACAGCCGCCGCACTCACACTGCCTGCCCCAGCCTCTGTTGACCTGTGGCTCTGCCTCCTGCTTCCTCCCCTTCCTGGCTGTGGTTGCAGGATGAGAATCTCTTCCTGCAGCCTGTTCTGATGGATCACTGCAGCCGCAACTCACCACTTGCCACAGTGATTGGCGATCCTGACAGGTTCAACCACCCAAAGCTTTAGGAAGATAATCTTCCTGCAGTCTGGGCTCACTGCAGCAGTGCCTTCCCCCAGTCTCTCATGTTCCCAAGCAGCAGTGATGGGCGATCCACAGGAATGTCCACCCCCTGCTACTAGCTGCTATTCTTACAGGATTTTGAAGTCCTGCGGGAAGTATATCTTGAGAGATAGTTTTATACAGTTAATCAATAAAAAAAAGACTTTCATGTGTCAACGCTAATATATATATATATATATATATATATATATATATATATATGTATATATATATGATACATATATGTATACACATACATATATGTATGTAGTGTATATATATATATATATAGTGTATATATAATTATATGTATGTATATATATATATATATATTATATTCTGAAGTGTTTTTTTACTGTATAAAGAGGTTTTTTTTAAAAAAAATCACAAATTGTTGATTTTGTCTTAAATCATGTAAATAGCTATTTAAATCTGATTTATTATATTTTTGACAAATCTGCATATTTGTTCATAAAATTGTACTGAATCAGGTTTAAATAGATATTATTTTCATAATTTAATAATAAAAAAATCAACAATTTGGGGAGCATTTTTTTGAGAAAAAAAGACAGTATTAGCCAGTTAAGTGGTTAAATCGGACAACAGTCTCCTCCAACAGCACATTTTTTAGTCACAGCTGTGGTAATAGGTTACATATAGATGTTCAGCAGCACTGTCACAGTAACTCAGGAGTATACTGTAACATTACCATCCCTATACACCAGAGATCACTTCTTGCAGCTGTTCCCTAAGCTGGGAATTAAAGTTGTAGCAAGAATGCCCAGTTACAGTGGTCCCCATTACAGTATGGGGCTGCTTTACAAGGGTACTCTCATACTGCAAGGACTTCTTCCTCTGCATCAGACAAAACCACTTTAACCATGCTGTCAGACTGCAGCAGCACCCCCTCAGAAAGTGTTTATAATTGGTGCAGGTTGCAATTCACAGAGCACCTGAGTCAAATGGGGCCATATCTTGCAGCAAATAAACTAATTTACACTGCAGCTAGCGTCATATTACTGAAGTAATCAATACAAATATGGTGCCAGTGCCATATTTCCAAAGATATTGCTGGACAATATGGCACATGTTAAGAAGATAACAAAGACTCTGTAATAGTGCTACAGTCTCTGCTACCTACTGTGCAGTGCGCAGACTCTTCCCTGCTATACACATGGACACAGAGGGACTAAACCTTTCCTTCATTGTGGAGCACACTCAGGGGCCTAGGTGTTATTGAGGGCCTGAGCTCCTGGGAACTGTGAGACCTTTTCCCACCTGTCCTATGGTCCAGTCAATATGGCCACTCTCACTAAAGCCCGGCAAACTGAAGTATTCCACCCAGGGCAATTATACCTAGTGCGCCCAAGACAGCTGCCTTGTCTGGTACCTTTTGTGGTTGGAATGGACAACCCGTGGAAGCTAGTACACAAAATGTCTGCACCAATCCTGCAATATGCTTATTGTGCTCTCTAGATATTGTTATTTTTAATTATTCCTGTGTGGTTTTCTTCTTGCTCTAATTCTAAATCATTTGTATAATCAGGGGGGTAGCGAGGGTAGTTCTGGTGGAGCATGAGCTCCGGGCGCCAAAATGGACAGAGGGCGCCATCCAGGGTTCCCGAATTCATGGGGCACCGCACAGTATGGCGGCCGCTTGTTAGTTTTAACTCGGTTTGTTTGCTCTATATCCTAAATAAGTTACGGTTCTGAGATCCATTTCTACATTTCATGCTCCCTCAAGCTGCCCAGATTGTGTCCCTTCCGACCCCCCCTCCTCTGTGATCATCACCACCCCTCTCTGATAGACTCTTTGCCCCCTCCCTTCTCCTCTTTGATCCCCTCCCTCCTTCTCTCCTCATTCATTCATTGTGCTTCAATAGATTTAAAAGTGACACATCTGAGGTAGATTCCTAAACTTCAATTATTAGGTATGGAATTAAACAAAGTCACTGCTTTGCTATATAAAGTAATAAGGTGCTCCCAGGCATGACCACAAAGTGTTGTTTGAAAGGTCTTTTAAAAAATATTATGAGACCTGAAATAATAATAATGGTGATAGACAGGACATGATTAGTAGTACTCATATTAATATAGGTGCAATGTATATTTGTGAAGTAGGAGCATAGCTGAGAAGGGAGATTCCCATAGGTCAGTGTTGGCTAACCTTGACACTCCAGCTGTTATGGAACTACATAACCCAGCATGCACTGCTACAGTTTTGCTATTAGGGCATGCTAAAACTGTGGCAGGGTATGCTGGGATATATAGTTCCACAACAGCTGGAGTGTCAAGGTTAGCCAACACTGCCATAGGTGTTCCCACTCCAGTGAAAGCTGCTTGGGGCAGTAACTGCAGTAATAATCTGTGCACCCTGTGGCATTTCACTCTTGCACATTTATTCTGTAAGTTTAAATGATCACAATATATAATACAAACTCTTCTATTGACTAATAACAATCATTCAAAGGAGAAAAAAGTCAGATCGTAGGTGCTATACATATATAACTTTAATAAAGCAGTGTCAAAGGAGCTACCCCTTAATGTCAGATTGTGCATCACCGAAGCATTCTATTCCACCAATGGGACCTCCATGCCCCAGCATGATACTGTCACTGCAGTTTTTCTCTTCACTTCAATATTCCCCCGCAGGCTTGCCATACCCCACTGGCAGAGGTTCAGTACAGGGAGGGAGGGGAGGGGGCTCGCTAAGACATACACTTTCTCCCTGTGCTGTGGTCCCACGCTACTCCTCTGTGTACAATGTACCATGTTTGATGTCAACTTTGAGTCCTGTGGAAGAAAAGTGCTATATAAATACAATTATTATTATTATTATTATTATTATTATTATTATTATTATTATTATTATTATTATTATGTTCTTGGGTTCCACACAGACTCCCAATACCTGGTGTTAGGTGCTCTTGATGACTACACCAATTATTGCGTCACTCTCCCTCCTGATTTGAGACCTGCATCTCTCTCACTACTAGCCTTCCCAGTTAGTTTCATCTACGTTACCAGGTGTTTGGGCTTAAAACTGGTACAATGCTAGGTGCTACAGTGCTTGTGTAAGCCCCAACTGTAGTGAACTTGCACATGTTGACCCCAAATCCACTCTCAAAAATAAGGGAATACTAGTGCAAATGAATTCAATTCTAAATAAGTAGACATTTTTTCTGTGTATGCAAACTGCTATAAAGTGCATTTTTATGCACTGCAGTATTACAACTCTAAATAAGAACCTTTATCTTCACTTTCTGCTTCCTCCAAATTTAGGGGATTTCTACAAAATATTATTACCGGGAAAACAAGTTTTAATTATTTGCTGAATTAGGGTATAGCTTTCTTCTTTTCTGTTTTTCCATTTTATTTTATCCATGTATTCAGTGCACTCTTTGTTCTTCAGCATATGTTTAAACATTAAACAGCAGCCGTGTAGAAGAACTGCATAATTATATACGGCTAATGATATGAGTGCCACACTATCAGAGTAATTGATTGTTCTGCCTCCTGTAGTTAAGCATATCATTTGCATCCTAAATCAAAGTGTATTTAAGAACGTAGACTAAAACAATAGGTCAAGCAATATATAAATATTGGAACTTTATAAATTGACATTAAAAATATGTTAGCAATAGTACACAGAAAAACTTTACTCTTTAATATTCATTTATTCACTAATTCATATTAGGCCCCAGCCTCATCACTGGTCCCTATTATTATTATTATCATTTATTTATATGGCGCCACAAGTGTTCCGCAGCGCCTAACAAAGCATAAACAAATAGGTGACCAGTGACTTGCTAGGGCCTGATTCACTACGGATCGCAACTGCGTATGCAATTGCAATTACGCACGCAGTTCAACTGCGATAGTATGTTAATTCATTGCAATCGCTATCCAGCACTACACAAGGACGCCCACTTTACTTAGCACACATCTGTAATGTTTAGCAAGACTGCGAAAACATTGGTACAATCGAGTACCATCGCAGCCTCACTCACACTTGCACAACCCCTGACCTTACTCAGAAATGTCTACCTCCATTGCACGCTATCTTTTCCACACCTGTCTAAATTGTTTGCATAGTATTGTCTATATAAAAAGAAATACAATTTTCCCAAAATATGGTTTAGTACATTAAAAAAATTCAGTGGTTTATTAATACAATTCCATAAACATAAAACAAACATATCTGTTGCCAAGATAAACAATGAAGGCTTTACCAGATATTTGTTTCACAAAGGCATTTAGAGTACACAATCTTTGTTAAGCCACTGCCTTGACAAAGAGCATAGACTCGAAACGCGTTGGTGGCTAATGAAGGGGGTGACCTCGTTGTTATTATTAATGGCACCTTATCCAGGCCTTGGTTACATCAGAAGCTGTGGGTGAGGTTCCATTTACATTTGATTGAAACACCACTGTGAAGCGATTATCTGGTAAAACCTCCATTGTTTATCTGTGGCAACACATATGTTTACTGGGAAGGTGGGCAGCACTGGGTGGACGCATTGGTGCACACTCCAACCACTGAGAGACTTGAAATCTCTTCCGGACGGCCGGGAGCAGCATCTGAAATTTGGAAGCCTCCCAGCTGTTCCAGGAGAGTAGGCAAGTATGATTATAGGTAATTCCTGTATAAATTTATATAATATGTCAGTATTAGTGATGGTAGAGCCCCATCTGATGGGGCTCACCTTGATGTGGTAAATGGGCACACATTTTTGGCCAAACGTGTGCTAAGAACCTAATTTATACCCCATGTTAATTGTAGAGCTTATCATAATTATCAATATTCTTAGTGCTTAGTGGCCCTGATTCAGAGCCGGACGCTCTGACAGAGCGCTCGCTCTGAATCAGGGCCGTCCCTCTGAATTTTAGAGCGGCCTCCTGGCTTCTCGCATAGCTGTGGGTGACCACCCACAGCTATAGCGAGCGGCCAAAAAGATGGTCGCGATGGTCAAGACCATCGTGACCATCGGGCTTGCGACGAGACCCTTGTGGTAGGGTCTCGTCTGCTGCAAGCCCTGGAGTGCTTTTGGCAAGCCCTGGAGTGCTTTTGGGAACGCCTCCGTCTGGCCAGCCCCGCCCCTGGCATGCCCACCAAAGGGGGCGTGCTGTCACTCACCATCGACAGCACGCCCCCTTTGTAGCGAGACCCATAGCGACGGCTTGCCCGTCGCTATCCGGGTCTCGCGCATGCGCACGACGGAGCCGGGTCCGTCGTGCGCATGCGCACTGGCCCAACATCGACCCGCTTGCAAGCGCTCAGCACTCGTGAGCGGGTCTGAATCAGGCCCAGAGTGTGCACCTGCATTTTCTTTTTTCCTGCATGGCACTACAAGTCTCAGCATGGTAACACCTCTTACTATGTTTATAATTAGGTTGTGCAGTCCATGCCCCTCCTTCTCAGTATTTGTGTATATGAAGTACACTTGAATGTAGACTCCTTCTGCCAAGTACTAACACCCCCTCCCCATCTGTCCTTAAGTGATTTTAATTAGTTGAGTTTCTTGCATTGCTGCCTACATATTAGAATGGACACTATTATAGGTAAGTTCTTGATAAATTGATATAATATATCAGTAATAGGGATGTTAGGGATCCATCTGATGGGGTTCACCTTGACGTGGTAGATGGGCACGCATTTTTTTTTTAAATGGGCTAAGAATCTCATTTATACTCTATGTTAATTGTAGAGTTTATCGTAATTGTTTTGACTATCAGTATTCTTAGTGCTTAGAGTGTGCACCTGCATATTCTGCATAAATGTTATTCCTATTACTAAAAATACTAAAGCTAATAAAGATATCTAAATAAACAAGTTTTGAATGATTTTAGATTTCAATTTTGCTCACTATGATAAGATGTATAATATGCCTTACAGCAGTGGCTCCAATTCATAATATGTCACATAGTAGTACCTTCAATTGATAATATACCACAGTAATGCCCACATTGATAATATGCCACACAGTAATACCCCCAATAGACATGTCATACCATAATGCTCAAATTGGAAATATGACACACCATAATGCCCCAGGTTGTAATATGCCACACAGAGCCCCTTCAGTCATGCCATCTATATGCTTCATTCCTCAGAGCTCCCTCATGTCTTCATATTGCCATCTTAGAGCCCTCCTCGTGTCCTTATATGCCACGTCACAGCCCCCACTTGAATATGTGCCAGCACAGAGGCCCTTTACATGCCAGTCTAGAGCCCTCTCTTATGAACCAGCCCAGAGTTCCCCCTTAAATGCCAGCTCAGAGGTCCCCTCTTAAGTGCCAGCCCCAAATCCCCTCTTATGTGCAAGCCCACAGTGCCCCCTTAGGTGCCAGCCCAGTGTGTCCCCTTTCCTTGTGATCCTGGTTTCCCCCACTTAGTTGCCAGCCTAGAGTGCTTCTCATATTAAGTGCCAGCTCAGAATCTCTCATCCCCCCCCTTAGGTGCTAGCCCAGAGTCCCCCCATTAGGTACAAGCCCAGAGTCTCTTATTTTACTTTCCTCTACGAGTTCTGTCTGGAGCTTGTTCTTCATCATCTGCTAATGCTGCTGCAGAGTACATGCATGATACTGCTCTGTCATGTGTAGAGGTGGCTCGGCCAGCAGTGGCGTCACCAAGCCACTCTGCCACTCAAGGAGCTAAGTTACCACTGGCGTTCGGAGAGAGGTGTCCAGAGACCCGGTGGAATCCCAGACAGGGTGAGAGGTTAAAGTCTAGCAGGGGGTGGGTCATGTTTGGCTTCCCTTTTCTATGGATTGTGGGTACTAAAAACAGTTTGTATAGGGTTCTTTCCAACCCTCCTGGACCTGGAGAAGGTTGGGACCCTTGGAGTACCACATTGCTTCCATCATAATTGACAGGGGTGTGTAGTTAATAGACCAGTGGATGAGATGCCGCCAGTCTATATCCCGTCAACAAAAGCCAGATGGGGGAATCAAGATAGGCGTCGAAATGCTGACACCTATCTTAATCCCGAGGCCGGAATGCAGAAGGACGCCGGACCGATTGAGGTAAGTCAGGGCGTCTTAGCACATAGTTGCACGTGCGTGGGGGGGGGTTTAGGGAATCCTGGGGGGACTTAGGGTTAGGCACCCCATGGGAGGGTTAGGCTAGGAAGAGGGGGGTTATGTGCCACTGGGGGAGGTTAGGGTTAGGCACCACCCCGGGAGTCTTAGGGTTAGGCACCACTAAAGGAGGGTTAGGGTTAGGGGGGGTGGGGGGAGGGTTAGGGTACTTACCAGCCTAGTTGGGATTTTGTCCTGTCGGGCTTCTGGAGTCGGGATTTGAACCGGCCGCTGGTATTTCAGACCCATCCCATAAACGCCAGCACTGAAGTCTAAAGATTGATCCCATTATTGCTGTAGGAGCAGCCCACAGAGGTAAAAATTGTGCAGCACAGTATTCCAGTGATAGACTAGCTATGATCATAGTGGTTTTCTAAACTGTATTGTCCCTTTTTTACATATATTGGCAAAGCAGAACTGATTTATGAATTTGTTTGTTAGTGGCAAATTTCCAATCTTTAGAATCACTGCAATGATTCGCCCATCTCTAGTAAAAGTTCTAGACACAAAATTCATATTATCTCACTGCAGTATATAAAGTCACAATGATCACAGGCAGCATATGGCTTCACAGCAGCAGTACAATTTAGTGTGATTGGAAAAACCTTTCTCCTGTAAGAAATGACATGCAGGAAATGTTGGTGGACTATTCTTTGTTTTAAAAGGTCAAAAACTACAAAATGTATTAATGTGCTAGCAATAATTATTTTAAAATGATTGTATAAAAGTTAAAAGGTGCTCTGTAAACTAAGACCTACAGTATGAACTTAAGGATATACTGTATGGTGCAATGAGTAATGCCTGGGCTACAAGCCCCAAATCCGAGATGCCTTTTTTATAATTTGCCACTGAACCTGCTTCATCCTTCTCCAGTTTCATTTCATTGTCTCAGGGGGGTGATTCGGTAGTGGAAGGAATTGCAAAACTGCACACAAGCAGCTTTGCAATTCTGTCCTCGCAAATATGTAAATGCAACAAAAGATGTCTGACAACTCCTCCTGTATTTGCGATCCCAGGCTGGGATAACCATTGTGAGCATTGTTGCGATGGTGGACAATGTCGGCTAGCTGAGTAAGCATCTGCTGTCCGCGGACGCAGATCCTGGTCTTGCCACTTCCGTAACATAGGGGTGACACACCCTTGCATCGCTCCTTATATTCCTCTGCCTGTCAATCAGGCAGAGGCATAGCAAGGGCTGCCTGCGATCATGCAGTACCTGTTCTTCACATAAGCAGAACGGGTCCTGTACATGCACACATTCCCGATAATCGTGAATCTGCGTTCTGCATTGCACTTGCGTGCAATGCTAAATCAGACCCTCAGTTCTCCTAACCTAGACTTCTCAATATGTGCTGCTCAAAATCCACATGTAAGAATACACTTGAGCGTCTGCAGTTTTGCATGTTTACACAGGCTGCACTTTTCATGTATTCCTAATATATGCCCATATTGTTCTCCATACTAAGCCTGCAAGATAACATTTCCTGTAGGGTGGCGAGATAAGAAAGGCAAAACTTGCTTAATCTGTAATTATATATCCTCACCTGACCAGCACAGCTCTTTATGCCCTGTCTTTGCTTATGATTGATTGACTACTTGGATACATTATCACAAAGTTTACAAGAATCTTAATGCAACAACATAAAGTTAAAACTACAATGTTGACATTCTTGTTGACATATTCAATGTAATCAGTCTAATGTCTCCAACCCTTCTCCATTTGAAATAGAAACCTTTTATCCTCTCATAACAACTACATTATATTACTTGTGACAATGAAGGTTCCTGTTGCCATCCACTCAGCACAGATGCATGAGATAGGTATTAAATTTATGGTACAGGCTGAGCTATGGTCATAAAATAATATCTTATTGATTGATTAATATATTATAGATAAAGCACAAATGCTGCTTAATCTTGATTATTCTTATGAAATTCCAGTTGTGGATGTCATTGTGCATAGTGAGGCCAGTGTAGATTAACATAGGGATTTTAAAACCTGTTTCAGAATATCCCTCATATTTACTTACTTCCTCCCTGTCCCCTCATCAAGCCGCCTGGACCACCCACTTTACTCTATAAGAGGGCGGCACCGTGTTACGGCATAGGGGCTGTGGGAGACTTGCCCACTTCTTTTCGTGTCCAGGAAAGCCTATCGAGTGTCATGTTTCTCCCTGATATTCTGTGAGAGTACACAAGTGGTATCAGACTCAATCCTAACAAGATCTCTAGTATAGCTGAAAGTGAATAGTGGAAATTAGGTTTAAATACAAATCTCATCTTTATCTTCTCAGATCCTCCCCGAATTTGTATAAACAATCATTGATAGATGTATCTTTAGATTAGTCACCAAATGTTGCATATTTTACAAGCCTCGCTCTTAAATAAACCATAAAAAATGGCAAACATTCTTATGTTGTTCTCACACTGCAATATTGCAGCATATAATTAGCAGTTTTCCAGGTATTGTAACTGATACTGACCAACTGGTCTAATATTACAGTGTTTATGGAACAAACACAACCACAATGACCTAAGTAATCAGGATAGAAATGAGTGCTCCGCATATGTTGGTAAAGATGATCACTATTGGTATGTGTGCACAGTCACAGGACCAGTGATTCTGTAATAGATGTGTCCACTAGGGCCGAGGTGCTGAACAGCTATGCATCTGGCCGATTGGACAATAACCCTGTGTACATTAATTGCTAGGATTGGTACAGCTAGACTGAATTTCTAATTTGACACTTTCATTCTAGTAGGGGAATGATATGCAATATGCTAGGAATCTGTAAACTAGCATGTAATTAGCCTATTAGCAGGGTTGCCTGCCCCTAGTCAAAGCAGCATATGTATATGTGGTTTTTTTCACCATTAGGCTTTACACGAAGGACCTTATTTTTTTTTCTATTTTTTTTAGTCACACCCTGGAAATTTTGGGCCCAGTACAAGTAAAACTGGCAGAACCCACCTCCTCCTTGACCCATGATATGTGAACCCCCAGACTGCTTATATGTATACAGCAGGTAAAATAAGTATTGAACACATCAACATTTTTCTCAGTAAATATATTTTTTATGTGGTTATTGTAATGAAATTTTTACCAAATGTCATCAACAACCCATGCAATCCACACATGCAAGAGATCAAACCATAGATGTCCATAAATTAAGTTATGTGTAATAATGTGAAAAAGTATTGAACACGCTTACTGAAATTTATGTAATACTTTGTACAAAAGCCTTTGTTGGTAATGACAGCTTCAAGACGCCTTCTGTATGGAGAAACTAGTCGCCTGCATTGCTCGGGTGTGATTTTGGCCCATTCTTCCACACAAACAGTCTTCAAAATGAAGGTTCCGTGGGCCTCTTCTATGAACTCTGATCTTTCGTTTTTTTCATAGATTTTCAATTGGATTCAAGTCAGGTGATTGGCTGGGCCATTCTAGCAACTTAATTTTCTTTCTCTGAAACCAGTTGAGAGTGTCCTTGGCTGTGTGTTTGGGATCATTGTCTTGCTGAAATGTCTACCCTCATGTCATCTTCAGCATCCTTGTAGATGGCAGCAGATTTTTATCAAGAATGTCTCTGTACAATTTTCCATTCATTCTTCCTTCAATCATATGAAGTATGCCAGTACCGAATGCTGAAAAACAGCCCCACACTATGATGTTCCCACCTCCAAACTTCACTGTTGGTATGGTGTTTGTTGGGTGATGTGCAGTGCCATTTCTCCTCCAAACATGTTGTGTATTATGGTATCCAAATAGTTACATTTTGGTCTCATCTGACCAGACTATATTCTCCCAGTATTTCATAGGCTTGTCCAAATGTTGTGCAGCAAACTTTAAATGAGCTTCAACGTGCTTTCTGTTCAGCAATGGAGTCTTGCGTGGTGAGTGTGCATACAGGCCATGGTGGTTGAATGCATTACTTATTGTTTTATTTGAAACAATTGTACCTGCTAATTCCAGGTCTTTCTGAAGCTCTCCACAAATGGTCCTTGGCTCTTGGACAACTCTTCTGATAATTCTTTTCACTCAGCCTTTGGGGCCAATGTGTGTGCCACAATATAAAAATTAATCAGGTGTCTTAGTGTGCAGAGACCTGGTGGACAGTCTGATATGAACTGCACAGTATTGAGATGTGGGGGGGTGTCCAAAGTGGACTGTACAGTTTTGGAGTATGGGGGATAGTTATGGTCTTTGTCCTGCACACAGTGATCTTGCTAAATCCGGAATGTATTACCGGTGAATGAATTAAAACACCGGTGCAATATTAAGAAAGGTCTTGAGTCACATAACCTATCCCTACATTTCAGAGAGAGACATAACAAGGACCCCAAAGGGATGAGATATATAGGGATAATTAGAATTGAGAAGAATTGGAGAGGAGGGGATTTCGACAGGTCACTAAATAGGGAAGAACTAAATTGGATCTACAGTCAGGTGCATAAATATTGGGACATTGACAGAATTTTCATATTTTGGCCACTATTCACCACCACAATGGCTTTCAAATGAAACAAACAAGATGTGCTTTAATTGCAGACTTTCAAATTTAATTTGAGGGTAATTACATCCAAATCAGGTGAACGGTGTAGGAATTACAACGGTTTCTATATGTGCCTCCCACTTTTTAAGGGGCCAAAAGTAATGGGACAAACTAAACAATCCTAAATCTAACTTTCACTTTTTAATACTTTATTGCAAATCCTTTGCAGGCAATTACAGCCTGAAGTCTGGAACGCATAGACATCACCAGACGCTGGGTTTCATCCCTGGTGATGCTCTGCCAGGCCTCTACTGCAAATGTCTTCAGTTCCTGCTTGTTCTTGGGGCATTTTCCCTTCAGTTTTGTCTTCATCAAATGAATTGCATGCTCAATCGGATTCAGGTGAGGGGATTGACTTGGCCATTGCATAACATTCCACTTTTTAGCCTTAAAAAACTCTTTGGTTGCTTGTGCAGTATGCTTTGGGTCATTGTCCATCTGCACTGTGAAGCGCCGTTAAATGAGTTCTGAAGCATTTGACTGAATATGAGCATATAATATTGCCTGAAACACTTCAGAATTCATTCAGCTGCTTTTGTTAGCAGTCACATCATCAAGAAATACAAGGGAACCAGTTCCATTGGCAGCCATACATGCCCACGCCATGACACTACCACCACCATGCTTCACTGATGAGGTGGTATGTTTTGGATCATGAGCAGTTCCTTTCCTTCTCCATATTCTTCTCTTCCCATCACTCTGGTACGAGATGATCTTTCTCTCATTTGTCCATAGGATGTTGTTCCAGAAGTGTAATGGCTTTTTTAGATGTTGTTTGGCAAACTCTAATCTGATCTTCCTGTTTTTTAGGCTCACCAATGGTTTACATCTTGTGGTGAACCCTCTATATTCACTCTTATGAAATCTTCCCTTGATTGTTGACATATACACCTACCTCCTGGAGAGTGTTCTTGATTTGGCCAACTGTTGTGAAGGGGTTTTTCTTCACCAGGGAAATAATTCTTCAGTCATCCACCACAGTTGTTTTCCGTGGTCTTCCGGGTCTTTTTGTGTTGCTGAGCTCTCCGGTGCATTCTTTCTTTTTAAGAATGTTCCAAACAGTTGATTTGGCCACACCTAATGTTTTTACTATCTCTCTGATGGGTTTGTTTTGATTTTTCAGCCTAATGATGGCTTGCTTCACTGATAGTGACAGCTCTTTGGATCTCATATTGAGAGTCGACAGCAACTGACTCCAAATGTAAATGTCACACCTAGAATCAACTCCAGACCTGAGGAGGGCAAAATATGAAAATTCTGTCAATGTCCCAATATTTATGCACCTGACTGTATATCCTAAAAACCCTTCAACCACTGGGCCTGAATGTAGATAACGAAGTCAAATCAGTCATTACATGTCAGTAAATATCCATCTACTATCCAGATTCACTTCAAAGTATATCTCCCCGGTACCGTCCATTTACGGGATTTGGGTGCAATAATGTTGATACCCTATCCCTACATCTCTCTACATATGTGTACACTAGTCCCTAAATGCACCAAGAGGAATTACAATACACAATATAATTATATATGCACACATACTATTTGTGAGTACAAGAGCAGGAATGTTGTAACATCCTGACTACGTACCTGCCCACCAGATAACATCAGAACTTGATATATAGCAGACCAATTAACCCAAATACTCCATATTGAGCATATAATGGAGGATTTGTTTGTATGACTTGTTTATATGATTTGCTTCACACAAGATGGCCACCGCTATAAATAGCATCAAATAGAAGATCCATATATATGACTTGCCTAACACAAGATGGCCACCGCTATTGCCACACACAAGATGGCCATCGTCAAATATGATTAAGACCACAACCAAAATGGTGGACACTAGGAAGTGAGTATAAATAGCTCTGCAGTATGATACACACTATTCCCTGAGGAAGGCTTAATTAAAGCCGATACACATTGGAAGACAGCCCTCCCACTTTACCCACAGCGATACCAGCCTCCCTCCCCTCTCCCGGTCTCCTCGCAGTGCTGAATCGAGCCACCGTGCAACACTGCTGAGCCCGGCACACTGCGCAATCTCGCGAGAGCGCAGTGACCCGGAAGTCTCGCAGACACGCCGTTGAGGACACCGCTCCCCAGCCAGCACATGGAGCCCCGCATACTGACAATCTGAGGGAAGCAGAAGAACCGTGACGGGGACCGCAAAGAGGACATCATCTATCCGGAGGTGAACAAGCACCAGACGCTGAGGGTAAGTATGTGCACCTGGGGGATACGGGACACCGCCCACCAGATACATACTAAACTACCCAGTGTACCGAGACTTGCACTGGCTGAACTTTTAATTCATTCACCGGTAATACATTTCGGACTTAGCAACATCACTGTGTGCAGGACAAAGACCATAACTATCCCCCATACCCCAAAACTGTAAAGTCCACTTTAGACACACCCCCCACATCTCAATACTGTGCAGTTCATATCAGACTGTCCACTGGGTCTCTGCACACTAGGACACCTGATTAATTTTTATATTGTGGCTCACACATTGGCCTCAAAGGCTGGGTGCCTTGATATCAATAAATACAGTTTATTCTCATATATCTGCAGTTCTATTCAAGTGTGTAGAGCTGACCTCCCTTCATTATAATTTATATCTACTATTGGGCTGGGTACCCATTTGGGGGCTAGCAGCAAGCACCGAAACCTTCACATAACCGGTATTGGAAGCGCAGGTCTCCTATTTCTCTTAAAATTCTTTTCATTCCTCTGTCAGAAATCTTGCGAGGAGCATCTAGTCGTGGCCAGTTTATGGTGAAACGATTTTCTTTCCTCTTCCGGATTATGACGCCAACAGTGCTCACTGGAACATTCAGAAGTGTAGAAATGCTTCTGTAACCAATGCCATCAGTATGTTTTGCAACAATAAGGTTGCAACGTTCTTGAGAGAGCTCTTTGCTTTACCCATCATGAGATGTTTCTTGTGTGACACCTTGTTAATAAGACACCTTTTTATAGACCATCAGTTGGGACTGAACTAGCTTATATTAATTTGCACTGACAAGGGGCAGGATTGCTTTCTAATTACTGAAAGATTTCAGCTGGTGTCTTGGCTTTCCATGCCTTTTTGCACCTCCCTTTCTTCATGTGTTCAATATTTTTTTCCCCTGTGTCATTTCACATTATTACACCTAACTTAATATATATATAAAAATATATATAAAATCTTTTATTGAAATAGGACAAACAGGTGCACATAGTGTGATACTGTAGACAACTGGACATTTACTTTTTTCCTCATAAGTATTGCACATACTTCAAATAAAAAGCATCTAACATATCCAGTATACTTTGGTAGGCAGTGTCAGACTGGGGAGTGAAGGGCCCACCAGGGGAAGGCAGTGGTAGGGGCTCATGCTTAAGGGGCGTGGCCAGCCACCACAGAGGTTTGACCAACCATTATAGAGGACAGAGCTTGCAGACAACATGGATACTACAGTGCATGGTCCGTTCATTGATGTTCCTGCTCTACCAGGTAACTGACCCCGTAATAGAGCAACAATATATAATTCAAGTGTACTGTCTGAAACTGACATTAGAATAGGAGGTTGGAATTACTAAATAGTGGGTTTTTTGGGGTGTTTATCCAAATGGAGGTGATGATAATGCTCTAACAAGGGGCAATTGCATACTACTTATCAAATTGGCAGCAGCTGCCAAAAAGGTTATTTTAACACAGTGGATTTCAACTGCTCACATCCCTATTCATTTATTCCATACCAAATTTACTTTTTTATACCTTATGGATTGGACAGAAGCTTTGCTGCATAAAGAAAAACAGACCAAAAAGTTCTTTGACACATGGCTTCCCTAAATCCATATAGTTTTGTATGTATTGAGAGAGAAGCGTTACGGAAATGCTTTGGTTTAATGGAATGGTACAACCTGGAATTTTAAATTCTGGCATACCCTTTTGATTAATGCGGTTGATCCTATGACCAAAATTTTTGTGTGGGAATTATATATTTCTGTCTATATTTTGTTAATCTATGTTATATATATCACTGCTATGTGGAATACTGGTTATTCTGCGACAATCATCTGTACCTGACTTTGTATTTGTATTTTTTTGTCAATCTGTCAATAAAACTTGTTTAAAAAAAAAAAAAGAATAGGAGGTGGGGCCCTCAGGCAATGAGACCCACCGAGGATTTCCCCTATACCCCAATGGGCCAGTCCGACCCTGTAGATAGGGGCCAGGGAGACACCCTCTCACTGTTGTGCAGTCATGTCAATATGACCTGAAAACAAGTTAAAACCCATACCAGACTGCCATAGCACAATACTGGTTTTTTCTTTTTGCCTTTATTGAAAAGTAATAATTTTAAAAATTAGCTGCTCACAGTGGACACACAGAAAACTTATCTGATAAAACTCTCTATTATTATCACATACTGTATGTATGAAATAAAAGGAACTGTGTAACTCAAATCAGACGATATCTTCTGTAGCAGCTTCCCAAAGCTTTGAGTCCATGGGACAGAGCTGGTTTAAGAGTTTGGGTCTCCTGGGCACTTAAAATAGTGAAGCCCCTATGAGCCAGAGTCACACAGACATGCACACAGGTATAAACACACACATATATTTTTGGGGAGAAACACGAAAAGTAGGTTACTCTCCTGAAAACAGCCCTTCTCTTGAAATGGTCTGGACAGGGTGTGCAATGTGCTCAGGGAATCACGCCATATTGGCCCAACAGTAAAGAGGCAGGGCCTAATAATATGAAGCACCCAGACCCACCCTTTCAGTGATTAGCTGTATCTCTCCACCAGGAAAGTTCCCTGAAGGGAAGATTTCAAAGTTGACAGTATGCTCCAGGAGTCTTTTGGGGAAATCCTTTTAATGTGCAGATACCTCATTCTATGTTTCAAGTTCAAAGTATGGACAAAGGGAGTGTGGAAGATTGTTCTACTGGTAATTTAATGGGAGGATCTGAACATCCCTTTGCTTTTCTGCCACCAATCCTGTTTATCAAGTTCCTGAAAAAGATGAGGATGGAGCAAATTACACATAGATTTCTCGTATACCCACTTTGAGCAGTAAGATTTTAGATTATCTTAATAATACGAAGGATAACTGATCATTTCCTGATATGGCGCTCCCTTTATTCCAGTGTCTTCTTCATACAATTTTCCTAATATTTGGTAAGAACATATAACTTATAAACCAAAAGAATTTCATAGCATAACACTGTATCGAATTAAAGTTCACCACGGGATTCTTTTTAAAGGGAGAATGTGTGACTTCTCCAAAGATGTTACTAATGCTGGCCATACACGCTGCAATTATCGGGACGATCCGCCCGATATTGGCGGATCGCCGCGATAATTGTAGCGTGGGGGGAGGCGACCGAGGGTTAAATATTGCTCGGTCGGGCATGCTGGATTGTCCAGCATGCCCGTCCGATGCGATATTTACCCGGTAACTGTCGGCCGCATCGGGCAGTGTATGCCCAACGCGGACGACAGACAGACATTTCCTGTGTTCCTTCCTACGGAAGGAACAGGGAAATGTCTCCTCCCCCGGGGGCGGAGCGCAGATGTCGGGCTACATCTGCGGCTGGCAGCCGGCCAGATAAAATGTCTGTCGGTCTGTCAGGCATTTTATCTTGCCGTGTATCCCCAGCATTAGAAGGGAAGGTAACATTACCACTTCTTCCCCTTCATATAGTGAGCATACCGAAAGGCTGATGGTCATGAACATATCATCCCTTATTAAAATAATGGTGTCTAAGTGATCCTCTTCCAGCAACACCAGTATTACTCTGAATCTTTTAAAGACAGCAGATGTTCCTTTTTATACATTCAACCAACTTAATGTATAAAAGGGAATATCTGGTCTTTTACATAATGAGTGTAGTGGCATACATGTGGATCTGACAACAGTCTGCAGTGCAGACAGGTCTCACAATACATTGAACACCAGACAATCTTACTTAGTGGCATATCTATTAATCAATTATGCCCTAATAATGTACAGAAACTGCTGTTTCCATATATTTAGGGGCATAATTAAGTATCCCCTAAATGTAACACAGAAAGCAGGACATATTGGAGATATCTCTTGCTTTTTGTTCTCCAGCCCCTGCAGTAACCATACCCATAGGTTTGTATAGGGACAGTATTTAACAAGATCCACAAGGCAAAGCTTTGCAAATGTTGTCTGCATGGGCTAACACCATCTTCGGATGACATTAGCCTATTTACTGCAATGGGGCTGCTCTGCCAGAGGGAGGCCCCACTCTGCACTGCAGCTTTTTCCACATTGCTTAGCAGTAGCCACAAGGGGGTATGTAGGTGGTAGTAAAGTGAAAGCTTTACTACATTCTGATTGCCGAACTCTTATTGGAGCCCATGTCCCAGAGATTTATATTAGTACATTTAAAGGAATAAAGAGCCCTTGTTTCAGCGACATGCGGTGATAAAGATTATTCATATTTTGGGGCATACCTCAATTAATAATAAAATTCCACTTAGGCTCAGTCCATTCCCTCATCCTGCATGTAACTTAAACATACATTTAAATGTACAGTTTAGTTGCAGATAAATGAAACATCTGAAAAGCAGCTACTCAGACAGCATAGCAGATTCTCCTGGGTGTAGTGATTCCAAAAGCTCTGATACACCCGCCAGCTCTTAGCTGAACCTCATCTCTCACTTAAAGATCCCCTTGAAACTGATTCCTACTGTATTTCAGAGCCCCTGGAAACAGACTCCTGTTTCCAGCATGCACTGCTTCTTTCCCTGTAACTGTTTTTTGTTTCATCTCTTTTTTTTTTTTTTTTAATTTCTTTTGTTGGCAGCATCTTCCCTCTCTACTCCCTATCTCGCACACTGGCAGCGGTGGCACATGCAGAATTTCTGCAGTAGGGTTTAGAAAATGCTTAATTTTAGAGCAAATGTGGGTAGTCTATCAAGAGGGCATAATTAGCATTTAAAAAGTCTCATACAAATTGAAGTGTATGTACAGTATGCAATACTTCAGAAGTTCAGACATACTATGTAGGACCAGCAATCACAGCAAACTGGTACATGCCTCAGTAGGGTCTGCATTCCTGAGTTGAGCAGGACCAGGAGTCTGGGGAGCAGCAGAAGAATCTAGCATTGGCCCTGAACATATATGTACACATTGGCCTCCTTATACACAAGACTTTTTTGAATCACGGCACCGTAGAGCATCAGCATTTTTTCATGGCACCTCTTGGTTAAAAGTTTCTTTTTGAAAAATTTAGCAAAAATTGTTAAATTAAGTAAATTGTGCTTACCTGTCATCCATAGGTTCAGTTATGTGGTGGTGGACAGGGTTGTGTTTCTTTTTGTTCCCATATTTTATGATTGGCAGCCACCAACCCTGGTTTTGCCTATCATATTGACCATAAATAACTTGATTCAGTCCTGGACCACCAACCCGTGGATCCCCTTCAGGTGCCCCAGGGTGCCACGGGCACCCAGTTTGGGAACCACTGGTGTATGCAATACAATATTAATAAATAACACTATACATAGACTATCACATAGACTGTAAGGGAGAGTGTCTAAAATATTTATCTTTCTGTATCACACATTTATTTTTTATAAATAACATAAGTGGTCAGGAAAAAGTTAAAGATCCACACAAGGTTAAAGATCCACACACACAGTAGATTTGGTAGGAGAAGCTGTTGCTGATGGGCATGTGCCGCAGCTCCATTCCTTCCCTTATACTGCATGTTGTCACTGCAGGTCTAATAAAATAATTTTATACTATATACTACTACTGCTGTTATCATGATTCAAGCCTCTGGCTGGGAAGGTTACAGGCAACTGGTAACACCATCCCCTATGTTTACCGTTTACCAATGGGCAGGTTTCACAGCTCTTCAGGGCTTACACACTAGATGATATTTTACACGATTCACCCGATTTCGACGCATCGGAACAACAAATCATGTAAAATATGTCCAAATCGTAAGTGTCCACTCACGATCAAGATGCCGGATCTTGCCTGCTGCTGCTGCAGGTAAGATTTGCCAATCACATACACGATTTGGTGCAATAGATAGACTTTAAGCATGATAGATCTTCAGTCAGATTGGACACTTTTTATAGGCTGGTGCGTGGCCAGCCTATAGTACATGGAAGCAGCTGGTAGTACATGCTTCTGTCAGGTCCTGCTTCTGTCACATCCGGACTTGCCCATGCGCAGTCCGGATTTCAGACAGGGCCGTGGGGGATACGGGAGATTTCATATGTTTTGCTTGGCAGCGGGAGGCTTGTTAAAAAAACGGGAGCCTCCCGCGAGATGCGGGAAGGTTGGCATGTATGTATTATGCCCCCAGTAGTGAGGCAGGCCCCTGTAATTCCCCCATATTATGCCCCCAGTAGTGAGGCAGGCCTCTGTAATGCCCCCATATTATGCCCCCAGTAGTGAGGCAGGCCCCTGTAATGCCCCCATATTATGCCCCCAGTAGTAAGGCCCCTCCTGCCGCACACCGACACACACACACACACACACACACACACACACACACAAATAAAAAAACATACTTAGCTTAAACCCCTCTCCAGTGCTTGCTGCTGACGTCCATCCCCGGCGCCCGCTCCTCGGAACTATGGGAGTGATGTCATGATGTCACTCCCATAGTGCACTGCAGGACCCGGAAACCGGAGCTCAGGAGTGAGCTCCATCGTCCGGGTTCTGCTGGCGCCGGGGGGGGGAGATAGAAGAGAAGGAGCCCAGCAAATGGAGGGTGCAGGGGGTGTGATCGCTGGGCCGGCGGGCCCCTTAAGCCGCCGCGCCCCATAGCAACCGCACCCCCTGCACCCTCCGTAGTTATGCCACTGAGTGTGTCATACTTCACTCTGAAAAACATGGTTAATATGGGTATAAGATGAACGGTTTAGTTTAATCGGGGATAGGTTCACGTCCTGGTCAGCCCTATATCTAATTCCATTGTATCATCTGTTGGTTGCCATAGAGTCAGGTCTCAAACCTTGAGTTTTGCTTTACATGTGTACACTGACACTGTCAGTCTTCACCAGTTATTTCCATGTATGACTCCTGCTGCCTTCTAACATTGCTGCTGTATTACTCCTCATATATCCAGCTGCCAACACTTCATGTTCCTGACTCAATTGCTGTTTGATCCTCTTTGTTCGTAGTGGTCTGTATGATCAAGACTGCCTCCTGTGTGGATCCTTTTCTTCCCTATGTCCAAACACATGGTCAGTGCCCTGCTATCGTCATTTACAGAGCTGGTATAATACATTGGATACTTGTGTCCTTGACACATCCTGACTCTGTTGTGTGAATGGGCCGTCGGTCGGAGTGTCCTAGCCATCGCACCAGTTCGGAGTGGACTGCAGCCTTCCATGTGATTTGAAGTATTGTGTGTAGTGTTAGTTACTGCATTTGATTTTTTATTCTTTTGTGCTGCGTTATACATATATGATTAATGTTTCCTGTGTTTACATGTTGTATTTTTGTTTTTGTTCAGCATTCTTTTCCACTCTGCATGTTGTTCAGACCATTCTGCAGTTACTGTACTTAACGTCTCCATAATGCTTACTTGTATAATATATTGTGGTGAGAGGGTTGTTTTCTCACCTGAATCGCCCACATTCTGGTGGGATCAGCTCCCTCCAAGGGAGAGGAAAACAAGATTGGCACATTCTGCACCTACAATAGAAGTTTGGAATTCCAGGTTTTCTGGGCTGCACAGCTCAAACTGGATATATAGAGTTCTGGGTTCTCCAGGTCGCCCAGAGCCAGCAAGAAGTCGGCAGCACAGGAAGGGTTAAAAACTCTCTCAAACCTGTTGCTCATGGCTCCTGATGCTGGACAATCTAGCCAGGTGATAGGCTGGGAGGGTCGGGACGCGTAGGTGCCGAAGCGGAAGGTTGTTTTCATCTGTAAGGGAGTTCCTGAACTGCAGCAGGTCTCACCCTGATGACTTACAGTACATGCTCTAAAAGAACTGTCTGTTGTCAGTTCTTGCATCCAGCCGGTAATTACCCTGTCATCTGAGCACATTGGGATATCCAAGTGTGAATGCCGATTTATGTACTCATGCTTCATTTTATGATTATGCTATAGATGTGTATACGTGTTTTTATATGCTGCTTATTGAAAGGGTGTTATGCTATATATCCTTTTTTTCCCTCTTATTATTGAGTGAGCTAAGGGATTGCGTACCTGATTTGCAGCTGAAGGATTGCAATAGTCATGCATGAAAACCATGAAGGATTTTTTTATATTTATTGCAAAGGAGCACTGGTGATGTCATTCCATTTTTGTGTGCATCTTTTAACTGTTGGTGGAGAGGTCGGGAATACCTTCATTGGTGATTGTCACATCTAGCAGTTCCTTTTTTGTTCATTTGCGCATTGTGTGATTAACAATTTCTTTTTTAGTAAACAAAAAAGCTTGTTTTCTTTGCTTTAACAACAGACAGACAATTTTGGCTTTTATCTATTTGCAAAGTAATTCATTTCCAATTTTCATTAGCATAATAGAGGATTTATTTAATCACATGATTAATTAATTCAACGAACCAAGTAAACAAGAACAAACAGCAGCATCCTTTGAAAACCCTCATGAAGATAGCTTAAAACCCTTGATCTCACATGTGTTGTCATGGATACCTGGATTTAATAACAATCATTAAAATATAAAAGGTTATCAAGCCACGACCAGGTGTTTAGATCAGGGTAAATAACTTCACTCCATATCTACCAAATGTATTTCAGCCCTTAAGGTGCTAGGTTCTCCACTGACGCTATATAAATAGGGGTGCTTGAGAAGTTGAATAATTGAAATGGCAACATGCCCTAGGAATGCCAACCTGTATAATTGCAACAGAAAATCCAATTTACCAGCAACAAAATCTGTATGGCCTTTTATAGTGATCGTATGGCACAGGGAAGTGCTGTGTTGTTAGTTGCCCTCCTTAGGCCTGTACTAAGCATCAGTGGTGTAACTACGGGTTGTCGAGCGGGGTACATGCCCAGGGGTGCTATCGGACCCGGGGGGGAAGGGGGCGCCGAAGGCTGCTGTACAGGTTAGTGCGGTCCGCGACACTACACAGTAAAACAAACACATAGCTGGCGGTTTGTTTGTTTTAGCAGCCAGTAAGAGTCAGACAAATTCTTATTGGCTGCTGCACACAGGGCCGGCGCCAGCCTGGAGCTCACTCATGAGCTCCGCCTTCTGGCTCGCGCAGTGGGGCGTCATGACGTCTCTCCCATAGTGCCGAGCAGGAGTAGCGGATGGCGGCAGGAGCGGGGATTGGGGTAAGTATAGTTTTGTGTTCTGTATGTCTGTGTGTTTTATGTGCAAGGGGCACTACTTCTGAGGACACTGTATAAGGGGCACTACTACTGGGGCACTATATAAGGGGCACTGCATACGTGGCACTGCATAAGGAGCACTATTGAGGGCACTGCATAAGGGGCACTACTGCAGGGCACTGTATAAGGGGCACTACTACTGGGGGCACTACTACAGTGGTACATTAAGGTGCATATGGAAAGGAATGTTCCCAGAGTGATGAGAAATGGTGGCGTGTTATGTTGATTTTTCAGTAGCCACGCCCCTTGTGGCATGTGGCCATGCCCACTTTATTGGCGCACACAGTTGGGGGGCACCATTTTTCATCTTCATCTTGCCCTGGGCGCCAAAGGCCCTGGTTACGCCACTGCTAAGCATTATTGTGATTTTGCTTATCACGGCAATAAGAAATGAATGAATGTATCATAAAACACATCCAGGCACAGGGACTTTGATAGGAGTCTACCCTGCTATGTGTAAAAGTAAAGTGATAAAGGATAACCTGCGAAAACTGGTGTTTTCAGGGGACATCCTGCAAATAGGCTTGTCAAAGATATCTGACCTGGCTTAAGAAAGCCAGAGTACAAGAGACTCCCCCTAGAGGAATGTGTGTGGATGGTATAGTTCTCAGTGGGTGCGTGTGTGCCCTGTAATGGGAGCTGCGCTGCGGGCAGCGGGATAACCAGGCAGGGGAGGTATGGGCAGGAGAGCAGGATATTGCAGCAATAGCAGCTCGATTAAGGGATCAAGTAGAGGGGGTAAAAGCCCCCAGGCCACCCACTATCGGCCCCCCCAGCCTTTGATTTTACAGTTTAGAAGCTAAACAGTGAAAAGAGGGAGGACTTCGAGCAGGGGGCTGGGCTACATGGCAGGGGGCGGAGCTACTTGGCACCGTACATACATGCAGCATGAGGGACTGAGGAGAGGATCTCTGCAGACAGTGTACACACTACACAGTGTAAGGTAGTAACAGGGAGGGGGGACACAGTGTATAAGTGTGTGATTGTATGTAAATATTGGTGACAGTATGTGTACATATGTATATATATTTGTGTGTAACAGTATGTAGTATGTGTGTGACTGTGTGTATATGTGTGTGACTGCCTCTCCTCCCCCCCTCCCCTCCCCCTCCCCTATGTTTGAGGTCACCTCACCTTGCAGGAGTCCTTGCTGTCAGCTGTAATTATTAGCCTGCTATGCCCATGTCACACTGCTACATCGGGATACCACTGACAGCCAGCACCCCTTCCCCCACATACCAGGGGTCACCTCACCCAGCAGGAGGCAGTGGTGGCAGCTGTGACTATTATCCTGCTTGTGCCCATGTTACACTTTTACAGCAAAATATACTGGGGACAGCTGCCAGCTCTTTCCTGCAACCCCTATGCCCCCCTCCCCACCATACTAGGGGTCACCTTACCTTGCAGAAGGCATTGCTGGCACTGTAATCACCCTGCTGGTGCCCCCTTTTACGCTGTTACACCAAAATACTACAAAGATCAGCTACCAGCATTCTACTGCCCTCCCTGTACCTTGCCTATGCTGCTCTTAGTATTACTTATACTTGCCAACTCTAACTGATTGTCAGGGAGACTGAAATAGCAGTAATCTCCCTGTCTCCCTGAAGAGGCATGTAATCTCCCTGATTGCACCTTACCCCCATTATTTGGGGCCGTTTACATTTCGATGGAAACCAATTTTATGACACGCCTCTCAGATATAGCACTACACGCCCACTTTACCGCCGTGCTTATAGGTGCTGCTTTCATGATCTCCCTGAAATACTTTTTCAAAAGTAGGCAAATATGGCATAATATGGGGGCATTACAGGGGCCTGCCTCACTACAGGGGGCATAATATGGGGGCATTACAGGGGCCTGCCTCACTACTGGGGGCATAATATGGGGGCATTACAGGGGCCTGCCTCACTACTGGGGGCATAAAATGGGGGCATTACAGGGGCCTGCCTCACTACTGGGGGCATAATATGGGGGCATTACAGAGGCCTGTCTCACTACTGGGGGCATAATATGGGGGCATTACAGGGGCCTGTCTCACTACTGGGGGTATAATATGGGGGCATTACAGGGGCCTGTCTCACTACTGGGGGCATAATATGGGGGCATTACAGGGGCCTGCCTCTACTGGGGGCATAATATGGGTGCATTACAGGGGCCTGCCTCACTACTGGGGGCATAATATGGGGGCATTACAGGGGCCTGCCTCACTACTGGGGGCATAATATGGGGGCATTACAGGGGCCTGTCTCACTACTACTGGGGACATAATATGGGGGCATTACAGGGCCCTGCCTCACTACTACTGGGGGCATAATATGGGGGCATTACAGGGGCCTGCCTCACTACTGGGGGCATAATATGGGGGCATTACAGGGGCCTGCCTCATTACTGGGGGCATAATATGGGGGCATTACAGGGGCCTGCCTCACTACTGGGGGCATAATATGGGGGCATTACAGGGGCCTTACTACTGGGGGCATAATATGGGGGCATTACAGGGGCCTGTCTCACTACTGGGGGCATAATATGGGGGCATAATAGGGGCTTTACTACTGGGGGCATAATATGGGTCACTACAGGGGGCATTACAGGGGCCTTACTACTGTGGGCATAATATGGGGACATTACAGGGGCCTTAATACTGGTGGCACTGCAGGGTGCACTACTACAGGGGGCATTACTACAGGGGGCATTATTACTACGGGGGGCACTGCGTAAGGGGCACCATTACATTGGCCATTGCATAAGGGACACAATTACAGTGGGCATTTCGTGTTTTAGGGGAACTACTGTGGGCAATGTGTAAGACCTAAGTTAGGGGGGCCCCTTAAAAATGTTGCTATGGGGCCCAAAAAGTTCTAGTTACGCTCCTGGACACACTACTTCACTAACTCCTATATACATAGCTAATCTTTACAACCCTGCAATACTACACTACATCCATGACCTCATTATATCCTAGCACAGTTCCAACCACTACATTCCTGCGCTACCACATTAACACCTCTATATGCTGTAGTACATCACAGACCCTCCTATACACTGCACTAGATCTCTACACTACCTCCCACACTACATCACTCCACTGCAATACACTACATCAGTACACTCCCCCCACCCACACACACATACACACTACGTCACTAAACTGCATCACTGCACAAAACTATACATCTTCCCTCCTCCCCCGATAACATTAATACATCCCCACACCTCCACAGACACTTACCATGAGAAAGGATCTCTCATTCTTTCTGATCTCTGCGGAGCTCTGAACTATAAAAAGGCTGCAGGGTAGAAGGGAATGAAGGGGTGGGCCTGTCCTGGGGTTGGGACTGAATACTTCCTGACTGCAGTGCAGCCCAATGGTGGTTGGTCCTAGAGGAGGAACTAGCCACAGAATCAGAGCCTCAGTAGGAAACCCGTTGCGCTATAGTGTGCAAAAGGGAAAGCCATCAAAAAGTCTACCTCAGCACATTGTTACTAGAAATTGTTCCTCCATGTTGGGAAGCACCTGGAAGATGGGCTAAGTATACTCATACTTGGTTATTTGAGTGCTGACAACCCTAGCGGGTGTAGCCACCTTCCAGACTTGACTGACAACAGAGCTGGACTAAAGGTCCATCTTGGATTATATCACATTATTAGCTCTGTCAACCAGCTCCCAGCTACTCCAGTCACATGTTCAGCCCAGCCTATCGGTGCATGGAGTGCCCTATTTAAACCTTGAACTGCTGACAGCACATTGCTAGTACAGCATCCATCCATGAGGATCAGTAACCTGGCTCCTGGATCAGTATCTCCTCCAGACTTGCTTCTCAGCATTTTTCCACAGTGTGTTCAAGCCAATATGCTTCAGTATTTGCTTCACAGCATTCTATCTTGGTGTGTTCCATCACACCTGCTTCAGTAATTGCTTCACAGCATTCACTACAGTGTAATTCAGCAAACCTGCTTGAGTATTTGCTTCACAGCATATATCACTGCAGCCTGATCCATTAGGACCGTTTCAATGTTTCCTTTAGCTTGCTTCAGTTGCGTCCTCAGCATCTAGTTACAGTATCATTGCAGTCTGCTCCACTATATCCTACTTACTGCTACAGCCGCAGACTATCCTGCTAGCCTGCACTTTTCTCAATAACTGTCCTACACATTCAGCAGCAGTAGTCTTCTGCTACTACTATTGACCTGCATGAGAAATAGCATTATTAGGCAATCAAGCTTCACTCACACTCCAGAACATACAGTTAGCCCAAGGGGCCCTAAACTGAATAGGCTAACCCAATTTGTTATGACAGACACATATTAGTTATCCCCATATACTGTAAAAAAGGAATTGGCACAGGTTGGCTTGAGGAATCTTTACTGAATATCAATGTTCTTGATATCTGTTTCTCTGTATTAGGATCAATAGTGGTAAAAGTGAGAGTAAATGGTCTCAAAAAGGTATATATCTTCTAAAAGTGTTTAATTATTCCAAAATGAAGGTATTATGAGCATGTAACATCTCATAGGCTTATGTCAATTTCAGTTTCCAAAGTACTACGCGTTTCACGGGTCACTGCCGGCTCAAACAGTTACAGAAATGTGCTGATGAGAAAAGTGACACAGCTTGTTGTTTGGCAGAATTAGGTAGCCAGCAGTTTTCTGTTTGTTGCAGTGAAACAGCGTGTGGCCTCTCTGCTCTCAGTCCCATGTGGGTATACCCATATGGGACTATGAGGACTCATGCTGTTTCATTTCTTATCTAACTCAATGCTTCTCACATAGGGGCTGATTCTGAGTTGATAGCAAAGTAAAAAAAGCAAGTACCTTTGCACCTTGGCAAAATTAAGTTGCACTGCAGGTGGGGCAGATGTAAAATGTGCAGAGCGATTTAGATTTAAGAGGGGTGCATCCAAATTCAAATCTAAATTGCGGTGTAAAAATAAAGCTGTCCAGCATTTGTGGGCTACATGCAAAACAGCCAGTGTTCATCCTGCATGCAAAAAGAATAAATGTATTTGCACCCCTTGCATTGCAGCATGGTTTGTTGCAGTTGCAAAGTTACTTCCTTTTTATTCTTTGCCCTGGAATTAGGGTGGTATCCAATTACCCCCGAAACTTATTAGGGCGCTAATGCATCTTCCGGGGCTACGCCGTCACTTATCGTGGATTTTTTTCAGGACCTCCGAGGTTCCGATAAAAAATCCCCAATAAGTGCCCTGTTTTCCCCACCACGATCGCGAAGACACATAGGCCCTCATTCAGAGCCGTACGCTCTGAGCAGAGCGCACGCTCTGAATGAGGGCCGGGCTCCATTTTCATGGAGCGTCCTCCTGGACGCTCGTATAGCTGTGGGTCACCACCCACAGGCTATACGAGCGTGCATTTTGATGGCCGCGATGGTCGAGACCATCGCGACCATCGAAATTGCGAGCCGGAGCCTGCGGTTGAGGTTTTCAACCGCAAGCTCCGGAGTGATTTTGGCTCTATCAGAGCCAAAATCACTCCCACTGACATCACTAGTGATGTCAGTGGGCCGGCTTCTGACGGGAGGCGTTCCCGTGGGAACGCCCCCGTCAGGGAGGCACGCCCCCGGCACGCCCACCAAAGGGGGCGTGCTGTCAATCAACATTGACAGCACGCCCCCTTTGATCGGACACAACGAGCGAAGGAAAGTCCTTCGCTCGTCGCGATTGGCGCATGCGCACGACGGAGCTCCCTCCGTCGTGCGCATGCTCAGTGCATAACATCGACCCACTTGCGAGCGGACAGCCGCTCGCGAGTGGGTCTGAATCAGGCCCATAGTTCCGTGAATTTATCACGGATTATATGTGTTTTCGGGTGAAAATGGGAAAATTTTCAGCCAAGAAAAAACACAGGAGCTAATTGGATAGCCTGAAAAAAAAACATTGGGTAAATTAGCGAAAAACTCCTGTTTTTTGCACCCCAAAAATTTTCTGGGCTAATTGGATACGGCCCATAGAGTCAACCACATAGTGTGTCTGCTTTTATTGCTGACAACTTAATCTAAGATGTCGGTAGATCAGCATGATATTAACGTTAGTAGTAAACAAGCATGATTTCTGCACCCACTGGTGTGACCAAGCCTCGGGATCACCTCATGTGTGGCCTGCATAATAGTAGCATACTTTACAACATTTATAATGAGATTACAGGGATATGAGCTGTGGCCATGCCAAGGAAGGGGCATGTCCACATCATTGAGACACAGCCACAACCCAGGCATATAACTATGGTATGGTATATTTCCTCTTCAGATTTTGTACATTGAAGTGACACACGTGAGGACGGAAGTGCAATTTTCTGCCCATACTGTCCACCAATAGAAGAAAGTTGTCCCCCTCGTGGACTCGCTTCGCTCTCCACGCTTTGGGCTCGGTGGCTTGCTACGCTCGCCACAAGATTATTTTCCCCCTCTATGCCCACGTGGATGGTAGGATATGACGTTGGATGGTAACTGATGATGTCAGGGTATATCTACGGAAGGGGACCTAGCTGTAACCATATAACTATTCCTAAATAGCCCGAGGCTGCTGTTTTGTTTGCATGCTTGTATATGCATTCATATGAACACTGATGCATGGGTTTCAACTGCTATGCTCTTTATTCAGCCATTTGCAAACTATAGACCTACTGTACACAAGACTACACCCACTTCCCAGCATTCCCCATGGTCCTAGGGACCGTCACTGAAGATCCAGACTTTCACATACAAGTTAGGGAGTGTCTACAAACATTAGGCATATCTAATGCAATAACATCACAGCTGCCTCCTCAGAATCACATACATTCACTGCTGCTTGAATAGCTCCTAATGATCTGTATGTTAGTGTTCCAAACTAGTATCACCTGTTAATCTTTTAAACCGTCTCAAGGCCTGTTTCAGAGATGCCGCTGCAGCTGCAAATTTGTATGTATCATCTGTGCAAAAATATGCAAATGTCTCAGTCACCGGGATTTACATTGAGAAGCCCAACGGCAGCTTCACAAATCCAAGTGACTACGTACAAAGACGCAGCTCGGCCACAGGCGATTATTGGATTTCTGAGTAACCCTATGGTCACGGAGAATGGCGTCGGGCCAGAGCCATTTTTACTGCGAACAGGAATGCCACCCCACCCGCCGTTGCGGCAGACAAATGGACACTGCCTGTCAATCACTTTGGAAATAAATCCTCACTGCGAGCATCATAAGTAATGAAACTTGGCGCATGCACAGTGTGACTCAGATGCTTTTGCAGGACACCAATAATCTCTCAATTGCTTAAACATTTTCATTGTGTCTATCTCTGAATCAGGTCCTCAGTCAGGAATTAATACACATGTGTTCCAGACAAGTGATGTAGAAAACATGCATGGTGCTGCGGACCAGATTTGGGAAACACTGCTATAGGTTTTTCAGAAGCATTATTTACCCACCTGTTATTCTGCCCATACAGACTAAATAAGACATGGAATACTTTGAGGCTGCCAGGAGTTAGTTGCATAGCAGGGAGTGTGTTGAAAGAATAAAACAGTTGACAGGATTATGGATCTAAGAAAACAGAATAGCCAGATAAAATGAAACAGGAATAACAGTAAGAAGTCATATCAGTTGGGGTGGGGCCCTTCGACTCCTTCAACCATAACCAGGTTTGTTCTATCTTCTATTTTGCATCGGCTCCTCCCAATCCAATCGCTTCACAGTATTGGCGGGGCCACCTCCTGTTTCTCTGGCATGCTGAAATTCTTTAGTCATTTTTCCCTGACAATTTCTCGCCAGATGGTTGACTTCTCTCTGGCAGCCTCTGTGGAACATCCTTTGGCTGATGCAAAGGATGCCGTCAGTTCATATGACTGCTTGCAAAGCGCTGCAATGCAGACTGCTATATAAACAACATCATTGGAGACATAGGCTAGGCCCAGCCCTTCAATGATAGTGGGCATGGCTATAAATCAGCGAGTTCCACTGGGTAACTCCAAGATTCCCCACTGGGCCAGTCTGAGCCAATAGCTAGATAAAACTCACTAGCTAACTGCCAGGGGCGTTTTAAGAGAGGAGGGGGTCCATGTGCGGGCCTCCTCCTCTCTCTTGCGGTGCCAAGGCGGATGGTGCGGCAGTAGATTGCCGGCCCATAACAAGGCGCCCTTATATCGCACACTGTGAAATTGGGGGCATGGCCTAATTACCATAGGTCATGCACCCTACGTGACATTATTTGGCGGTGTCAGGCTGGGGGTAACCGATGGTCCGCAGAGTATCTAATGCTGCATTGGACAATGCAGCTCGGATACATAATGCAGCAGGAGGCGTGATGCCCCCTGCTGCATTACCATATCAGCACACATGGAATAGCCAAGCTGCTTGCGAGCAGCTTAGCTATTCCGTCTGAAGCTGAATCAGGGCCACTGTTTGCTGCTGCTGGACCCAATTGGAGCTGTCAGCTGAGCTCCAATCAGGGAGTCTCTGCTTAGCCAGCAGCAGGTGCCCCGGCCGTGCCTGCCTAAAATCTCCACTGGCCCCAGGCGGGCTTAGATGCCCCTAGGCATTCCAAATGCCAAATGCATTTTGTCAGTTTGACTATGCTTTATGCCGCCTCTGGATAAAAGGAAGTTTAGAAGAACAATATCGCCAATATTACTGAGCAGGCTCCAGATCTGTGCTCTTCTATCACCAGCAGCATTTTCCAAAATGGATGTTGGAACCACGCCGGGTGAGGCTTTTATATGAAGCGCAGGATTTTTGGACCAGCCCTCTCCCATGTCTCTATACAAATTACGTGGGTGCGACGACTGCGTGAAATTTGAAATGGAGGGGAAACAAAAAAAACCAGGGCCAACTGAATATGCCTCTTCTAGTTCTCATAGCATTCTTACTTTGCATTTTTTCCACACCAGCCTAAAACTTTTGCACAGTATTATATATTATTTATTTATTAAGTTTCTTATATAACGCAGCATATTCTGTTGCACTTTACAATTTGAAACAACATTAATAGAACAAGACTGGGTTGTAAGAGACAGACATATAGGTGTGTCATCTAGAAATGGCTCTTCTGCTTTTTGTTTTTAATCTTTTTTCTGTATATTGTGGGAGAATTATCAACCATGATTCATAAGGCATAGGCAAGGTCAAACCACATGTCCAGCCAATAATCCAATGACTGCAAAATCAGTCGAAACTGTAAAAAAAAGTGTAGCATAATACTTTAATGGAGCATTGTGTAGTATTCCTGTATGTATAAAATTGGTATTGCTTCAATGCAGGGCATTTTAAGAGAGGAGGAGGCCCGTGTGCAACCTCCGTTTGGGCCCCCTCCTCTCTGTCAGCGGCTCAGCACACTTAGCGCTGTAGATTCTGGCTTCATGTCAGAATCTACTGCGGCACCCGCACCTATTTTTCCGGGGATATCTTTTCTGCGGCCATTTTCCCAGTGTGTGTTTGCTACTCTGCAGCACCAGTCTGTCACACAGGAGCAGCACTTCGGGATCTACAGAGAGGTAAGTATAATTTTAATTATGGGTGCGGTGTGTGCGGTGTGGGCCCCCCTGGACCCAGGGGCCCGTGTGCACCGCACACCTTGCACCCGTTATAAAGACGCCTATGTATGTGTCAATGGTCATGCATGGATTGGACATGAAAAGATACAAATTGCCAATTGAATGTTCCCTATGTCACTGAATTTACATTCAACTTTCCCAAACCTCTCCTGTCAAAGGGGTCTATTAACCATTGTTGGATCAGTGGATGAATTCTGCATCACTGTGTATCTTAGCGATACAAAACACTGGGGTTGATTAATTACGGATCGCAATTGCAATAGCGATTACACTTGCAGTCTTACTGCGATAGTATGCTAATCCATTGCGATCGCTAAGTTGTCACATCACAACATAAGGAAGCCCACTTTACCTTACACACATCCGTAATCCTTAGCAAGACTGCAAAACCATTGCTAACATTGAGTACCATTGCAGCCTCATGTACACTTGCACAAGCTCTGACCTTACTCAGGAATTGCTAACCTCATCGCACGCAGTGAATACGCAAGCTGCATTTGGCATCGCAGTGGATAATCTATGCGCGCCCCTGCTATGGCGTTCAAACACACTGGCACGCCTACGTTTCTCCGACCACCCCTCTGTCACTTCCCACAATGTCACTTCCTGTCAATAACTCTGTGTTGGGTCTGCTCAGTCACTGAGATCGCAGTCCCTGCAGTTCGCGCACTGTGATGCATACAATGCATACAATGTATACATAATGCAATGCAATTGGCCGATTGCGTGCGTAATCGCAGTTGTGATCGGTAATTTATTTATTAATTACCAGTTATTTATATGGTGCACACATATTCTGCAGTGCTTCACAAAGATTATTTGGCCATTCACATCAGTCCCTGTCCCAGTGGAGCTTACAATCTATGGGCCTGATTCAGACCCCCTCGCGAGCGCTGACCGCTCGCAAGTGGGTCGATGGTGCCCAAGTGCGCATGCGCACGATGGAGGCGCCTCCGTCGTGCGCATGCGCAAGACCCGAATAACGACGGCCAAGCCGTCGTTAAGGGTCTCGTACCAAGGGGGGAGTGCTGTCGATGGTGATTGACAGCACGCCCCCTTTGGTGGGCGTGCCGGGGGCGTGGCTGCCCAGACGAATGCATTCCCATGGGAACCATCGCGACCATCATTTTGGCCGCTCGCTATAGCTGTGGGTGGTCACCCACAGCTATGCGAGCGGCCAGGAGGCCGCTCCAAAAAGGAGCAGGGACGGCCCGCTCTGTCAGAGTGTCCGGCTCTGAATCAGAGCCTATATTCCCTATCACATGCACACACACTGGTTGTGAGCCAATTAGCCTGCCAGTATGTTTTTGGAGTGCAAGCACAGGGAGAATATAAAAAAACTCCATACAGGTAAGGCCTTGATGAGAATGAATCAGGCCCACAGTTTGTCTGCTATTTTTCACCGTCAAGCTCGCCTAAATTGTTCAAGTGAGGAACTTTAGTATTAGTAGGATCACTCTCCAAACAAAAGAAAAATGGGAAAATGTAGAATATATGGCACAATTGCTAAAATAATCTCAAGCTTGCTTTTTGAAGTTTGATAAATTAGAGAAGACCAGAGAGTATGTGTTGGGGTAGTGTGTGTGTGTTGGGGGACTACGATAATCCACAACGCAGGAATTATCACTGATATTTCAGTCCAATTTACACTATGTAGACAAAAGTGATTAGACACCCGCGCCCAAGCGAAATGCATACCATTGCACACGAGTTCCAAATGGCCACTAATGCAGCAGTTTCGACAAGAACACTTTTTTAGGGAAGCTCGTGCACTTGCAGTTCAATGGGAACAACAAATGTTTTTATCACGATTACAATGCCAACTGTCATGTTTCCAGGGCAACACTGGACTGGCAGTGCCAGATTAAGGTCCACATGGGCCTGGAGCTGACCTTTCTGACGGGCCTATTTGTGCTGCCGCAGAAAGTGTGACCAGCACAGCGGGGGTGTGACTACTGATGTGGAGAGCGGGGGTGACCAGTGCTGTGAGTGTGTGGTCTGCACAGGGGGTGTGGCTAGCACCATGGAGGGCATACTGTAGCTACTGCCTACTGTCAACCACCTCAATCTCTTTTCCACACACACACGTATGTATATATACATACAGCGATCACACTGACAAAAATAAATTACAGTATGCGAGTCCAAGGGTCCCATAATGTATAAAATTTTAGAAAAATAACGAAACAATAGTATATAAAATGTATCACTGATCAGTGATCACCATCAGTTGTTTTTAGTAGTGACCCCACACATTATGCCAAATAGTAGTACCCCCAGTACAAATTCTGGACCTGACTTAGAACCTTGCGCAATGCCAATGCTAACGGAGTTAAGCAATAATGCGCATGCTCCAAAATTTCTAAACATCCCTGCGGGGCATGCGGCACACAAATGGTGCTTTTGTGATGGAGACCCGCAGTATCAGGGAAAGTGATGGGTGATCCTGTGTGGTGACTGGGAGGTGGAAAGAAAGGCACACAAATATGGTTCGTGTAATGGGCGTGTTACGCGAGGGTTGGTGAGATCGGCTGTGTACACAGATGCACAGGAGGCCATGGTCAGACGGAGAAACTGCACCTGGATGCACCACTCTGTATTACAGCGTGCACGGGCGCTTGATAGTGCATTCGGCAGCAGTAATGTAGACAAGGGAAACAGTTTGTAGTGACATTTGTATAAAGTGGCAGGTGGGTGACCATCAATAGACGCTGCTGCATGCTCGTCTCCATCTGACTCAGAATCAGGCCTTATACCACATTTTAGTACCCCCGGAACACACTATGTCACATTATTTTACATCCTAGTGCCCCCGATGCACATTATAGTGCCCACCGATACACATTATGCCACATTGTAATGTCCCAATACACAGTGCCACATGTGGTGCCCCCACAACACACATTATGCCACATTGTAGTGCCGCTAATACACATTATGCCACAATTAAACCCACTTTATCAGGGGATTTTCTATATCAATCCAAGTTAGAACCCCCACCCACTCACAGCTGTTGTGGAACAACAGTTTTGTAGGGCATCAGCTGCAATGCCAGCTTGTGGCACACATCTCAGCCACTGGCAGCAGTGAGTGAGGGTAAACGGGGTGGTGGATGGATAAAAGTGTAAAAATTTGCCCAAGTATGTGCCCCTGAGGGTACCACACTCCCCATACTTAATTTAATTCCACGACAGGATGGAGCCACCCCCCCTGGTCCTTCAAGCCGCTTTGTACTGCAGTGGGCCAGCTGATGCTGATTCTCTGAACCAAGTCAATGAAACTAGGAGAACGCCTGAGAACGTTCACAACTGGGGCGCGAGCGAGGAGCAGAAAGGGGTAGGACAAAGCAGCCCTATCTGTGCTGGTTCACAGAGAAAGGACATCTAGAGTGTGACTGAAAATGGCAGGGGTAGGCATGGTCCAACAGGCTTGTCCCCGCTCTGTGTCAGTGAGGTTCACCCTGCCAGCACAGCACCATCCTCTCTGCTCACAGACCTGCCAGTGTTTGTGACAAAGCACAGAAACTCAAGGGCCCCATACATCTGCGACGGATCGTTGAGATATAGCGATCCTGCAACCCGGCATCGCAGGATCACTGAGATCCAACATGTTGGATTTCACAGATATGCCGATCGCGATCAAAAAATTATCGTGATTGGCAGATCGGTGAAATTTAACATGTGAAATTTCACCAATCCTGCGACAGATCGCGGAACATCGACGACCGCCAGTCAGCATTTCCGACCGGCGTTTCCGATCCCATAGCTACATTGTGATGATCCGTCGCAGATGTATGGGGACCTTAACACAGCAAGATCTATTGGCTATAGCGTTTTCTATGGAATTTGCTCATTTTGAAAAAGTTGCTACTCCCTATAGTGTAAAAGATGGGCTATAGCACGTAATAGTGAACCCACACACATATAAAACATATATAATATATATATATATATATATATTCATTTATGCATATATACATAATAGTTGTGTAAGGCTATCACATGTTCTTAATGCATGGACACCAACTGTTCCCAGCCTTTGGATAGGGCCTGCTGCTGAAGTAACTAAGGGTGCCCGGGGTGTTAGGAAGGAGCCGCGAAGGGGTAGCTGGGGGATTAGGATGGAGCCATGGCAGGGAGGGGGGTGGATGGAGTCACAATGAAGTGGGGGTGAAGGGTGGAGTCCTGGAAGAGGCCAGCAGAAAGATGGTGGGGCTGAGCAGAGGGGAGACAGAGCTTGCTTGGCAGTCAAACTAGAATATATACATTATATATTTTATATAAATATATATATATATATATATAAATATATATATATATATATATATATATATATATATATTAGGGATGTGCAGGCTCGGTTTTACTCGGATTTACTCGGTTCTTATCGCCACTTTACCGCAAATTCGGATTTATTATATTGGCTATCCAAAACACACGATAGGCGATAGCCAATAAAATGCCGTTTAAAGATCCGAGTAAATCCGAGTAAAACCGAACCCGCTCACCCCTAATATATATATATATACATACATACATACACACACAAACAGTATCTCTATGTTATCGCAGAGGCAGAAACCTCAAAGACCTTCTAGTGCGTAATGACATTACCCAATTGGGTAAATCCAAGAAAAGCAGCTTTTTGGGAAATCCTAAATTGGGTTGCTATAAATGTTCCAACTGCACCACTTGCAGCTATTTACAGACAGGGCCTTCGTTTTTCCATCCATTCACAGGTGTGAAATACAATATACGCTATCACCTTACATGTACTAGTTCATACATTGTTTATGCGATTATCTGCCCTTGCTCCAAAATGTACATAGGGAAGACAGAGTGTACACTCAGAGTCCGTATGGCGCAACACAGGTCAGCTATTAGGGCTGCTATTGTTAGCGGCACCAGTGAACAGCCTGTAGTGAGACATTTTTCTGAGGCCAACCATAGCATTGCGACGTTACGCTATCGCATTATTGACCATGTGCCTCCTCTACAGAGAGGTGGTGATCGTGGCAAGAAACTGTTACAGTGTGAAGCCAATTGGATCATGAGGTTAGAGACACTGGCACCTCGTGGTTTGAATGAGACTTTAAGTCTTCAATGCTTTGTATAAATAGTTTAAGACTCAATCATCCAACAGTTAGTGGTGTTTGCCGTAGTGGCTAATAGATTATTGCTCCCAAGGGGGCTGTTTGATAGGTCCTAACATCATTGTACATCTTAGCGTAGTCTTTGGTATTTTAGGCCTGATTATAGTCATTATAAGTTTTTTGAGGGTTGATACAAGGTGGGTACATATCTGCTGCTGGTTGTCTGTTTACCGTGTGCATTAATATTTTGTTGTACATTGTAAATTGATATTGTTCTATATGTCTATTGTCATATATGTTAAGGTACGTCGTGTTGATGTTGTCAGTCATGTATGTATAGGTGTAGATAGTGTTCATGGTGCTTTTAACATAATTACGGCAGTCTGCCGAGAGTAAGTTTTAGAGTATTGGTGTTTTCATTCATTTTCACTCAATGGTGCATATTCTGTTTCAGGCCGCTTAGCGGTTTTGACACAGAGTTTGCTTTTATCTTATGATCATTTTATTAGCAGTCACAGTGAGTATTAGTGTGCATTCATATCACTATGGTTACACCAGGGGCTGACCATGAGGTCATGTCCTGTGCGACTGCTGTCTGGCAGCGCACGTGTGCAACATCGGAGGTTTGGCCTGCGGGGTGGTGAGCTATTTAAGTCTGTTATTCACATTTGTATTACTGTATATGCTTGATAAAAGCGCTGTTTAAAGGCGCTGAAACGTCGCTGAAACCAGCTAAGTGTCCGTATCGTTTGTTATCCGGAGTGCCGCCATTGGTTGGAGTATGTGTCAGTGTATCCCCGTTTGGAGGTCACAGTGAGGAGGGCACCCGGTCCAGTTATATAACATACCGTTGAGTGCCGGATCTTGGAGAGTTGTGTATGGCAGCAGATGTCCAGGCTCTTCTTTTAGTCGTGGAGCAGGTCTGTCATTTATCAAGGCACCTTGGATTAAGAGCAAACCGCAAGTGCAGGTCCAGCTCTCAGTGCGTTTATTATATGTATTTTTTTGTTGTCGTTTTTTTCTGACATTGGAACCAGTATGTGATATGTGTTTCCCTCTGCGTGTGTCAACATTGGCTGTATAGGCACAGCTTATTCAGTTGCTCTCTTTCTTGGTTGGGACCTTTGGGGGCTTAAGTCACACTATATTTTGTGGCATAATGGCGGAAGGCACTGCTGAGGGTTTACACCAACGCATTACCCTAGAGCAGGGGTCTATTTTCAGCTTTTCTGAATCAGAGGCTGAGGCCATACTGTTTACAGAAGATCTGTCTAAACATGTGTCAGTACCTACCTCATCAGATTTATTTTATGATTTGTTACGTCTCAAAAAGAAAGAAACTGACTTCTTTTTCCATGGACTCACGTTATCCAATTATTACAAAGATAAAAAAATTCCCCGGGGGTTCAGAATCAAAAATGTGCCTACCATCGGCCGCTATAACATCGATTTCTGTAAGAAATGGACTTCAATTTTGAATAAGTGCTCATTCGATCTATTATTACTGGTTATTGAAGAGTCCAAAAGAGAGATGGCAATTATTAGAGACAAAATTACAGCCTTTGAATCTTGCCACTTAATAACTCTTCAGAATGACAAACAAGGTGAATGGATTTCTAAGTTAACAACACAATTGGAAGCCTACAAAACGGAGCTTGTAAAATTCAAAGCAGACAAAAAGAAGAAGGTGGATCTTGATTACGATCAACAGCGAGTTTACAACTGTCTCACGGGGGCGAATTCCAAAAATGACAGGAGACCTCAGTTCAGACGTAATACGTACAAATCCCACTTTAATACCTCCGAAAGTGACACTGACACATCTGTTAAGTTTAAGACAAGACAGCGTATCCAATCCCCTGTTGGCAATCGCACGAGAGCCCGTTTTTTAGACTTGGGCCCAAGCGCACCCGTAGAGGGCAACAAAACAAGAGGGAGAGGAAGACCCCCCAAGGGACGCAGGACTTAGTTTTTAACTTATCAGATAGAATGTTGTCTGCTACAGAACTTTTAGTTCTACGCAAAGGACTTTCTTTTGTCCCTACCGTACCCTTCAACCAAATCCAATGGAGGAAAGAAATATTTATGTTGAATAGAAGTCTTAAAATAAAAGAATTTTTTACAGATAAGCCCTCAGTTTCCACATCGATACCCCCTCAATTAATGAAGTTGCAGGAGAAGTCTGCGTTTGAACCGATCAGCACCAGTGCGTCGATTACCACTTTCACTCGGCTTTTGGATAAAGCAATTAGTGAGGATTCCAATAATAGGACACCTCCTTTTTGGAATCTTACCAAAGATGAACGCATGGCCCTTAAACATCTAGCTGCATATGATGACATCGTATTCCGCCAAGCAGATAAGGGTGGAGGGATTGTAGTTTTAAACCTCACCGATTATATTGAGGAGGCATCCCGACTACTCAGTGACATCACTACATATAAAAAGCTCGCACAGGATCCAACGTGCATTTTCAAAAAGGAATTGGATGCTATACTGGATGAAGCTTGTCGTATGGGAACTATTCCTGCTGCTATCAAAAAAATTTTGGAAGTAAAGTTTCCCATCAGACCATTGCTTTATTTGATTCCCAAGATACACAAAGATCCCATTAACCGCCGGGTTGGCCTATCATCGCTGCTCGCGGCTCATTGTATCAACCGACATCCACTTATTTGGACGCGTTGCTGCAACCATGTGTTCAAGCTAGGTCATCATACTTAAAGGATACTAACACTTTGTTAAAGTCTTTTGCGGATCTCCCTGATTTACCTCTAGATTGTGTCTTATGTTCGGTGGACGTATGTAGCCTATACACGTGTATCCCCCATGGGGAAGGTTTACATGCCACCAGGAATTTAATACATGATAATCCCTTATTTAAGGGCATTAATGAGGAATTATTTCTACAGTTGTTAGAATTAACACTCACTAGAAATTACTTTATGTTTAATGGCGCTTATTACTTGCAGCTGTCTGGTTGCGCTATGGGGTCTAATGTGGCCCCGTCATATGCTAATTCGTATATGTTCGCCATTGAACATGAAGTATTTTTTTCTGACCCCAACATTTTGAAAAACATATTGGCCTTTTACCGTTATATCGACGATTTGTTGATTGTGTGGGGAGGTACCACACAGGCATTTGTCAATATGATTGAGCAATATAATAATTTGCATAGACCTGTGAGATTTACGTACCACACTAGTCTCACTTCGGTGAATTTCTTAGATGTTACGGTTACCAAGTGTGGAGGTAGATTAGTTCCGTCCTTATTTACCAAGGCCACTGACAGGAACGTGTTACTGGCCAGTAGTGCACATCCAGCACCATTAAAAAACTCTTTACCATTCTCACAGTTTTTACGTGCTTTGCGTATAGCGAAAGATCGAGAGGAAGGGATCAAACAACTAGATGGGATGTTGACTAATTTTTTACAAAGAGGTTACAGTTTGTCAACTTTGAAACAAGCCAAACTTAAAGCGTTGGCAATTCCAGCAGATAAACTGCTTGGTGTTCCCAGTACCGTTAAGAATGCTCAGTCTAACAGGCACATATGGGTTAACAACTTTAACCACATGAGTTCCTCCATCAATCGACAAGCTAAACGTCTGTGGCCAATCATTAGCACAGATAAGCACCTTCAACCCCTCATTAATTCATCTCTTATGTCTTGTTATCGCAGAGGCAGAAACCTCAAAGACCTTCTAGTGCGTAATGACATTACCCAATTGGGTAAATCCAAGAAAAGCAGCTTTTTGGGAAATCCTAAATTGGGTTGCTATAAATGTTCCAACTGCACCACTTGCAGCTATTTACAGACAGGGCCTTCGTTTTTCCATCCATTCACAGGTGTGAAATACAATATACGCTATCACCTTACATGTACTAGTTCATACATTGTTTATGCGATTATCTGCCCTTGCTCCAAAATGTACATAGGGAAGACAGAGTGTACACTCAGAGTCCGTATGGCACAACACAGGTCAGCTATTAGGGCTGCTATTGTTAGCGGCACCAGTGAACAGCCTGTAGCGAGACATTTTTCTGAGGCCAAACATAGCATTGCGACGTTACGCTATCGCATTATTGACCATGTGCCTCCTCTACAGAGAGGTGGTGATCGTGGCAAGAAACTGTTACAGTGTGAAGCCAATTGGATCATGAGGTTAGAGACACTGGCACCTCGTGGTTTGAATGAGACTTTAGGTCTTCAATGCTTTGTATAAATAGTTTAAGACTCAATCATCCAACAGTTAGTGGTGTTTGCCGTAGTGGCTAATAGATTATTGCTCCCAAGGGGGCTGTTTGATAGGTCCTAACATCATTGTACATCTTAGCGTAGTCTTTGGTATTTTAGGCCTGATTATAGTCATTATAAGTTTTTTGAGGGTTGATACAAGGTGGGTACATATCTGCTGCTGGTTGTCTGTTTACCGTGTGCATTAATATTTTGTTGTACATTGTAAATTGATATTGTTCTATATGTCTATTGTCATATATGTTAAGGTACGTCGTGTTGATGTTGTCAGTCATGTATGTATAGGTGTAGATAGTGTTCATGGTGCTTTTAACATAATCACGGCAGTCTGCCGTGAGTAAGTTTTAGAGTATTGGTGTTTTCATTCATTTTCACTCAATGGTGCATATTCTGTTTCAGGCCGCTTAGCGGTTTTGACACAGAGTTTGCTTTTATCTTACGATCATTTGATTAGCAGTCACAGTGAGTATTAGTGTGCATTCATATCACTATGGTTACACCAGGGGCTGACCATGAGGTCATGTCCTGTGCGACTGCTGTCTGGCAGCGCACGTGTGCAACATCGGAGGTTTGGCCTGCGGGGTGGTGAGCTATTTAAGTCTGTTATTCACATTTGTATTACTGTATATGCTTGATAAAAGCGCTGATTAAAGGCGCTGAAACGTCGCTGAAACCAGCTAAGTGTCAGTATCGTTTGTTATCCGGAGTGCCGCCATCGGTTGGAGTATATATATATATATATATATATATATATATAAATTAGGGATGTGCAGGCTCGGATAGGTTCGAGTTTGCACGTGGAGTTCGGATTTTTCCCTCCAAAAAAACGGAACTCAGAACGAGGCAAAACGTCATCTTACATGGACGAACATCATCATTCCTGGACTTTTGCCTCGTTCTGAGTTCCGTTTTTTTGGAGGGAAAAATCCGAACTCCACGTGCAAACTCGAACCTATCCGAGCCTGCACATCCCTAATATACATACATACATACACACACAAACAGTATCTCTCTCTATGTACAAAGACTCCATATATATATCACATTATCCACACATTTATGAAACTAGATAAAAAAAAAAAAATTGTCAGAGGTTGCATACCTTGCAGAAGCACTGACTGAGGCTCAGTGATCAGCAACCAGCAGGACATTCCTGATCAGCAGTCAGCGTCTCAGCTGCACTGCAAGATTGATACTGGACAGTCAGTATCAGAAACCCAGCTGCCCCCGTCCCCTTCACAGAAATAAGTTCCTGCTTAGCGGGGGTGCGGTGGTGGCAGCGGCACTCATGAAATCACGCGGCGCGGAGGAAGCACTGAGGAATGGTTAGTGACGCCTTCCTCCGCGCCTCATCTCTGGAGAGTCTGGTCGCTCGTGTTTGAACAGCGGGCGGCCAAGGGTGGAGGTGGGCAGCCAAGGGCGGGGGTGGGAGGATCTCAGTGGGCGGAGTTTCGGACGGCCGCTGGCAAGGCAGGCTGGTGCAGCAGTAAAAAAAAAAAATGGCTTCAGCAGCCCAGCCGATTCTGCTGTGGGCCTATCTTGATGGGCGGCCTGGAGCTGCAGCTCCACCCGGCCCATTGATAATCCGGCCCTGTGGACTGGTATACAGAAAATTCAACAACCCTGTGTTACGGTTCTCACACGAAGATGAGACCGCAGGAGTGCCGACCAAGAACAAGACTGGGTAGAGGAGCGGCAGTCCTTCCACAACTGGTGCTGGCTGGAGTGAGGCTGCAGAAAGATGGCACAACACAGAGAGAACATGGTGTACTAGAAGCGGCAGGTCACTATGGTCTGAGGTATGTCTAGGGACTGTAGTGCAGCTAGGACGCTAGGCAAGGAATGATTAGACACGGTATAAGCTGCAGGGCAGGAGTGACCAGGTCTGAGGAATTGCAGGATTGAAACAAGACTAGTCAAGACAGGACTGGCAAGAAACAGACAAGGACAAGACTGGCAATATTACGGACAAATGACTATACAAATAAGAAACAGACAAGGCACAAATGATGTGGCAAGAATACAGACAGGAATATGGATACAGGCCCTGATTCAGAGCCGGACGCTCTGACAGAGCGCTTGCTCTGAATCAGGGCCGTCCCTGCTCCTTTTTGGAGCGGCCTCCTGGCCGCTCGCATAGCTGTGGGTGATCACCCACAACTATAGCGAGCGGCCAAAATGATGGTCGTGATGGTCAAGACCATCGGGCTTGCGACGAGACCCTGCGGTAGGGTCTCGCTGCCGCAAGCCCAGGAGTGCTTTTGGCTCTATCAGAGCCAAAAGCACTCCCACTGTCATCACTAGTGATGTCAGTGGGGCCGGCCCCAGACGGTAGGCGTTCCCATGGGAACGCCTCTGTCTGGGCAGCCACGCCCCTGGCATGCCCACCAAAGGGGGCGTGCTGTCAATCACCATTGGCTTGGCCGTTGTTATTTGGGTCTCGCGCATGTGCACGACGGAGGCGCCTCCGTCGTGCGCATGCGCACTTGGGCACCATCGTCCCAACAGTTCAAGATACGGCTTAGCAGGCCATGATGCAGCTTTAAGAGCTGATGTGAACTTGTCAGAGATGCAGCTTTGAGAGCTGATGAGCAGGGCCGGCACTACCACTAGACAAACTTAGGCAGCTGCCTAAGAGCGCCAGCCCTGAAAGGGCGGTAGTGTGGACCGCACATAAGTGCAGTCGCACTACCTATTAGGAACAAAGACACAGCTGCTGGCGCCGGCAGCTGTGTGTTTGTTTTAGCAGCCGATGAGAGTCAGACAGACTCTCATCGGCTGCTGCGCCCACTGCCGGAGCTGAGCTGGAGCTCACTAATGAGCTCCATTTTCCGGCTCCCGCAGTGGGTGATGGGAGAGACGTCATGACATCTCTCCCATCATGCAGAGCGGGCCGGGGGACAGAGGAGCGGACGTCAGAGCGGGGATTAAGGTAAGTGGAGTTGTTTTTTTTTTTTTATGTGTGTGATTGGCTGGGATTACTGCTGGGGGGGAGGCTACTACTGGGGACACCGCACGACTACTACTGGGCGAGGCTACTACTGCGGGCACGATTGCTATGGGGGCATTGCTGGGGGGAGGCTACTACTGTGGGCACGACTACTGTTGGGGGAGACTACTACTGGGGGCACTGCTGGGGGGAGGCTACTATTGGGGGCACTATTACTACTGGGGGCATTGCTGGGGGGGACTAGTACTGGGGGCACTATATAAGGGGCACTGCACGGAGGTGACTACTAATGGGGCATTATATAAGGGGCACTGCATAGGGGGAACACTACTGGGAGCAGTGCATAGGGGGCCACTACTGGGGGCACTGTAGAAGGGCTTGTGTAGCTATCGGAGGGTGGGGGGGCGCAAGGCTGAAGAAATGCATAGGGTGCCAAGAAACCTTGCACTGGCCCTGCTGATGACTACTTGGCAGAGATGCAGCTTTGGGAGCTGATGAGTACTTGTCAGAGATGCAGCTTTGAGAGCTGATGCGAACTTGGCAGAGATTCAGCTTAGTCGCCGTAATGTGACTGAGACAACCACAGTGCTGCTACTGAGCCGCGATGGTAATAACATAGTTTGAGGCCTAGCAGGCCACAATACAGGAACCAGACAGCAGACATGAGTACTCAGACGTGGCAGGAACACAAACTGGAGGCATTGAGGTGGAGTACACTGCTGGCAGAATAGCTGGGAATAAACTGACACAGCTAGATGCGGCCTTGCAGGGCGAGGTGCAGGAACCAAACAGCAGACAGGTGTACTCAGACACAGCAGGAAAACAAACTGGAGGCAGCGAGATGGAGAACATTGCTGGTAACAGACTGAATGCAGACTGACATAACTAGACAGGACTGTGGTAATAATACAACAGAGCTGAATACTGACAGGTTCAGGATACCATAACAGTAGAACTTGGCAGAAGACATGGAGCAAACGCTCTCACCTGCTGTGCAAGCAAGGGAGGGGACAGCTCAGCAGCTGGAGAAGCGATATACAGTACAAATGTAACCCTGGTTAGGGTTACGGAGATATATTACATATAAACATAATTCATATATACAATTGAAACAGGTATACATTTTCATTCATCTATTTAGAGCAAAATGCCATTTATGAGGTAAATGTTAAATATACTGTAGGGATATATGTGATGTGATGTAAATATGTGGAAATGTATGTACCCTGTGCATGTTAGATATCTATGATGCCAGTGGACTTTAGTGCTTCATGCTGCAGATATACATTTCACAGACATTGGTGATAGTTGCAGAAGGGGGCGGGGTAATATAGATGGGAGTGAATCGGTTCCTGTCAGGAAAATAGGATCCGGTGAGGGGGAGGATATATAACAGCTGTTAGCAGCAGCTGAGAGGTAGTCTGCTGATCCCTCCCTCCAGTGCCTGCCCTCCTGTGACCTGGGCAGCCAGTGAGCAGCGATATGCTGCCAGGCGCAGGGGGGAAGAGCCGGAGAGGAAGCCCAGCTGGAGCTGGGGAAGCAGGAGGGCAGCAGTACTCACCCTGCCTAATTGGTGAAGTGGAAGAAGCTTACCGCTGATAAGAGTCAGGGTGGTCCCTGCAGCGGTGCAGAGCAGCAGTTACCAGAGGCATTTCCTGTGGGAGGAGGTAACTGCAGGGGCTCGTCAGTGGCTCCAGCTTGACAGCTGATCGGCTGTCAGAAGGAGGGGACAGACGCTCAGCACCACTACCTGTGAGGCGATGCTGGCATATAAAGTCAGCTGTACAGAGGGACCGGCTTCAAGGAGGTGGTGAGAAATCTTTTAGTGGAGCAGACTTATGGTGCGTACACACTGGGCGATTAAAGTGGACGACTGAACGATAACGATATCGTTATCGTTCAGTCGTCCACTTTATCGTCCATTTTTAACACAAAAAAGATGAACGATGACGACGACGCGCGTTCCCGCGGGTCGTTCGTCATCCTCGTTCATCGGGCTGACATGCAGGCCAACCTGACGACCTCGTCAGGTTGCTGCATGTCAGGGAATGGGTGAGAGAGCCCGGCGCTGAACGATATCGCTAATGATATCGTTCAGCGGCTGTGCTCAATGTCATGAACGACATTGAGCACAGCCTGCCGGGGACACACTAGACGATATCGCTCAGGGAGCATATCGTCTAGTGTGTATGCACCTTTACACTTAGCAGCCACAGCTACTCTGTAGTTAACACCACATCAAATAGAGAGGCTGTATAACGGGACCAGCAGCCTCCTGGCTGCCCCACAGCTGACATGCTGTGATAAGGGAATGTGCAGCTGATAAGGAGAGAGGGATGACCTCAGCCAGTGTGTGGATAATCTATCAGTGTGGAATTCCTGAGGCAGCGTGGAGTATTCTGACAGCAGTGAGTAACTAACCCACTCTGTAGCACCACACAATGGGGCCTATTCATCAACACTAAAATAACGTTTTTAAGGACATTTTCCTTAAATAACGTTATTTTGGTATTCATGTAGCCACTTAGCACAGGAGATATCACAGATATCTCCTTGCTAAGTTCCCCTGCGTTAATTTCCACACTCCCCATACATTAGTATGGGGATGTGGAAATTGTGGTATTCATCAAATTCCGAACATTATCAATTTTCGGAATTTGATGCAGTTACTATTCGCCACTGTGAGGTGGCGAATAGCAGGTGAAACTTACCTGTATTCGCGTGTGCAGGTCCCCCGACGAGTCCCTCCGGCGCTCTGCTCCGTCCTCAGGCTCCGGAGGCTGGTCGGACATGTGTTCTCCCCAGCAGAGCACAAGAAAGTTTATCTGTCATGTGGTCTGCTGGTAAACCACATGACAGACCAGCAGGACGGAGCCGGAGGCTGCTGCGCGGACAGGTAAGTCGGGGGGGGAGGTGAGCGGAGGGGAGTGGGGGTCAGGGGGGGTACACAAACTTAACGCATCTGTAGGCAGTGATGCGCATGCGCGGGTTTTACAGATGTAACAGCGCATGCGCAGCACTGTTTCCAGATTCAATAAGGTAGTGTAGGCAGGGAAAAGTATCTATTTCCCGAAAGCTGTCATCGCAAAAATGACAGCTTTTCGGAATAGATACTTATGGAGAGGTGGAATGATGAATTCCACCTATAATTAGCTAGAACTCCATGAGAGTTCTAAAGCTAATTATCTCCAGAGAATTTTTACGTTTAATGAATAGGCCCCAATGACTGGCCAGCTACTACAGTACAGAGAAAACAGGAGGGCACATAGAGCTCTAAGGGATCTGTCAGATGGGACAGTTATAAAATACCCATGCATTACAATGTACTGTCATCAGGATACAGCTATAATTGAAGCTTGGGGGAGCATGTTCTATATTTTTTGTAGTAACAGAGGAGCAAAAGCTAAAAAGTGACTTATTTCAGCTGCGGCCAGATAGGGAATATTCTATGCTATGTCAAAGTTTACAGCCTTATACTCTGGCTTCTGCGTGGCTGAACATATGAGGTATCGTTAGCGTCCAGCTCTTAGGCTATTAATCCTTAATGAACTTTTAGCTACATAAGTGGAAACCTATATGAGAGGGATACTTTGAGTGTTCACCTTGGATACTATTCATACTGGAGATACAGCGAATTGAAGACTTGGACCAAATGTATTTAAGTTGTTAGGAGTGGTATATTCCAGCACAGTTGAAGGCATATTTACCACCATATAGTATAACGGAAAAAGAACATTTTATTCTTCCGGATTCCAAGCATAACTTAATTTATGGCGATAAACTGTGCATCTGCTTAAAACTGTACAATTTGCTACAATGTTCAGTTAATATTTATGTAAACCTATATGTATAAGAAACTGTGTATGATTATAGGCCCTGATTCAGAGCCAGACGCTCTGACCAGAGCGCTCGCTCTGAATCAGGGCCCACCTCCATAAATATGGAGCGTCCTCCTGGACGCTCGTATAGCTGTGGGTCACCACCCACAGCCTATACGAGCGTGCAGGATGATGGTCGCGATGGTCTTGACCATCGCGGCCATCGCCAGTGCGAGCAGAAGCCTGCGGTTGAGTTTCTCAACCGCAAGGCCAGGAGTGATTTTGGCTCTATCAGAGCCAAAATCACTCCCACTGACATCACTAGTGATGTCAGTGGGGCCGGCTTCTGACGGTAGGCGTTCCCTTGGGAACGCCTCCGTCTGGCAGGCACGCCCCCGGCACGCCCACCAAAGGGGGCGTGCTGTCAACAACATCGACAGCACGCCCCCTTTGGTCAGACACAACGAGCGAAGGAAAGTCCTTCGCTCGTCGTGTCTGGCGCATGCGCACGACGGAGCTCCCTCCGTCGTGCGCATGCGCAGTGCACACCATCGACCCACTTGCGAGCGGACAGCCGCTCGCGAGTGGGTCTGAGTCAGGCCCTTAGCTCTTAGTGTAAAGGAAGTATTTATTGCCATATTATATTGTTGACACATAAAGATGTTAAAGCTATAATTATAGTGAATTTTATTCCTGGAGGAGTCTGTCAGTCCTTGGGTCTACGTGAATGAAGAAGAACTGGCCATATATATAGATATGTATGTGATGTTACACTGTAATATTATATGTAATTTCAATCTTCATACACAAACATCACATTACACTAGCAGAACCTTATTAATATTAGAGTGTATCACATGGCTTATCCAGGCAAGCCTTATTTAATTAGCTTGGGTGGAGGCACTGGATTAATGATAATATAGAAGGTACATCACCTAGAGAGGTTAAGGGTGGGTGCATTATACAACATTGGAGTAACAAAGGTGGTAGTAACCTGGTGACCCTTTAGTGGAAAAAAAGGGGGGTACACACACACCCTACACGACATTGGGGGTATGATGTGTGTTCAATCTTCTTATACATGTACACAGCGAAGGCTATCACATGAGAACCCGATTCCTGAGTCCCAATTTTAGATCTTTTGGCACCCCCCCAGTCTTAGGTGCCCATTCTCTCCCGGCTACTGCAGGGACCGCTGGTGTCTCATCTCTCCTGCTGCGGCTGCTCCCAGCTCCTCTGACCGGAGGCTTGGGCTTCCATAGGGACAAGCTTGCCGCTCTGTCTCAGATTTGAAGGGCCAGGCATGCCAAATGTGAATGTTTGGCACCAAATTCTGGGGCCTAGCCATCATCGAAGGCTGTATGGCCTTCGATGATTTAGTATTGATCTCGCTGCGAGTGATACTTAAGTATCCAACTAGCAGCGGGGATAGATTACACCAGAGCAATTAATCCGAAAAGCAACTGTGCCCTCGGTTAGTATCGCAGCTACAGATGCAGCTGCATTACTTACCTCCTCCCAGTCATCCCGGCTATGCATGCATGACCTGAGGTCACGCATGTGCACAGCCACCGAGGAGATAGTGAGAAGGTGGCAGAGGGATCCGCTGGGATCCCTCTTCGCATCCCTGGAACACCTTCCCATAGGAAGGAGCGAGGCTATGAGAGCAAGCTCTGTCTGAAGATGGCGCTTGTTCTCGGCAGCAAACTCCGAAAACTTTTATTATACTATAAGGGAGCCTCGCAAATAATTACTGTATACCAGGAGACTTGCTGTATACCAGTTAATTGACCCAAGAACCCATTCCTGTAAAGAGAATAAAATACAGATCTTTTCCTCTGATGGCTGTTATACAATACTGAACTGATGATGCATGCCAATACAGGGGTATATTTACTAAAGTGCAGGTTTTTAGAAGTGGAGTATTTGCCCACAGCAACCAATGAGAATCTAGCTGTTATCTTCTAGAAGGTGCTAAATAAATGACAAGTAGAATCTGAATGGTTGCTATGGGCAACAATTCCACTTCTAAAAACCTGCACTTTTGTAAATATACCCCATAGAGTCCATTGACTTGTGACTAGCATTGATTACAATGCCTGGAGGCTAGGAAATAGTACAATAGTCAAATCTAATGGCTAATGTGCACTACAATGCCCTTTTCATAATCACTACACTAAAATATAAAGCCTATTCCCTGGTGAATACAGTACAATTTCTTCTTTGGTGACCAGTATACAGTATAATAGACCCTAATACTTGGTTGGCCAGTATATTATAATAGCCATGCACTGATGGCTAATTTGTACTTACTTTCCTCCATGCTCCTTCTAGTCTCCAAGTTTGAGCTGCTGTCAGCCTTTGTTATATTGATAATTATTTTTTTTATTTTCCTCCACTGTCCACCATAATCTAACTGCTTTGGTCTGCATTGGGCTGATATTAGTAGTAAATTGCTGTTCTGGTCCATCCCCTGGGAGTTTAAAGGAGAAATCCATTCTGCAAGTGTGCAAAACTGATTTCCTCCTTCCCTCCGACCCTCCAGCAGTGATGTAGAAGTCTGCTACTACTGCCATCACTGCCAATTTTGTGCTCCAGCATGCAGTGCGAACAGTACTCTGGAGCACCTATGTTAGTGACAAAAGTGCAAAAAGGTGAACTTCAGTTCCCCTCTGATTACTAATATGCTGATCTCTGCATACATTCGATGTGCAAAGCTGGCACTCAAAGGAATAGTCAGGCTGATCTTTACCAGGTGCCTTCCAAAATTGCAGCAGCTGCTGGAGGATGTTTATAAGTGTGGTCCGGCGGCAATCCAGATTAAATGACAGAGGGCCTGATTCAGCAAGGAACGCTATTCTGCTTATACGCATGCAACGCAGTTGCTAATATTAGCGGTGATATGTAAATGATTGCATTCGCATTGCGATCGCAACATGGCATAAGGACGCCAACTTCCCCTTACTCACATCCTTATACTTGGCCAACATAGAGAAACAATCGATAACATCGGACCCATACAGACAGTTAAGGCAGGTCAGACCTCACTCAGGATTTGCTTACTTCAGTGCACGCTATGAGTCCTCAGGCGGCGTCTGGGATAGCAGAGGCTAATTTATGCATGCCCATGCAATGGCATTGAAACGCACTGGCACGCCTGCGTTCGCCCGACCACCCCCGTCACCACCCCCAAACGGCACTTCCTGTCAATCACTCTGCCATGGGTCTGCGTAGCCTCTGCCATCGCAGTCCAGACCGCAGCATCTGGTTCGTGCACACGCACTGCGATGCATATGCATGCGCAGTGCAAATTAATCGGCCAATTGCATGCGTATAAGCAACTGCGTTCCTTGCTGAATCGGGCCCAGAGTTCAGTACAACATAAATTTATGTTCAAATTATCAATGCCCTCTATTAAGCATTTTAGCTTCCTGACGCTTGATAAAGAGCTCTGAAATGTTGAACATAACCTGATGTCTGGGCCTGACTCATTACAGATCGAAATTGCAATGGCGTATGCAAATCGGCCGATGGTGCGAACTGCGCATGCATATGCACCACAGTGCGCATGCGTTATTTAGCATTGCGATCACCTACAAAACATCACAGATCAAGGGACGGGATGTCAGCGTTTGGGAGTCGTGACGGGGGGGTGGTAGGAGAAATGCAAGTGTGTCTGTCCGCAGTGCATCACTGGGAATGCTGGTCTCTGAAGCGTTCGTGCTTCAGAGGCCAGCATTCCTAGTGATGTTCTGCGCGGGTGACGTCATGACGTCACCACCGATGTGAGAAGTGAGCCTGCCCTGCGCGCCGTCAGATCGACTCAGAGGCAGCGGCGGTGCGGCAGCGGGAGTGTGGTGAGGTAAGTACTGGGCTGGGTGTCTGCTTATGGGGCAAAACCACAGGGGGCACTACATAAGGGGAACTACTTTAGACAGCACTGCATAAGGGACACTATTTTAGGGGGTACTGCATAAGGGGCACTTCTTTAGGTGGCACTGCATAAGGGGCATTACTTTAGTGGGCACTGCATAAGGGGTACTACTTTAGGGGGCACTGCATAAACGGTACTACTTTAGGGGGCACTGCATAAGGGGCACTACTTTAGGGGGCACTGCATAAGGGGCATTACTTTAGTGGGCACTGCATAAGGGGTACTGCTTTAAGGGGGACTGCATAAGGGGTACTACTTTAATGGGCACTGCTTAAAGGGGCACTACTTTAGTGGGCAATGCATAAGGGGTACTACTTTAAGGGGCACTGCATAAGGTGCACTACTTTAGAGGGCACTGCATAAGGGGCACTACTTTAGGGGGCACTGCATACAACCGGCAGCAGCAAACCAGGCACATATGCTTCATGTGCAGTTGCATATCGATATACAGGGCCATAAGGAGTGGTTTGCGGCCGCACAGGGCGGGATCGCCTGGGGGTAGTACTAGCCATATCTGCCATTCACTGCAGTCCACGCCCTCTTCCGGCTCACAGTTTCTGTACTGTATGAGGGGGCTGCCTATTTTGTCAGTCCCGGGCCCCACAATCTCTGATGGCAGCCCTGTCACCAGGCCAATACCATCCCTACAGTGAAGCATGGTGGTGGCAGCATCATGCTGTGGGGATGTTTTTCAGCGGCAGGAACTGGGAGACTAGGCAGCATAGAGGGAAAGATGAATGCAGCAATGTGCAGAGACACCCTGGATGAAAACCTGCTCCAGAGCGCTCTTGACCTCAGACTGGGGCGACGGTTCATATTTCAGCAGGACAACGACTCTAAGCACACAGCTAAGATATCAAAGGAGTGGCTTCAGGACAACTCTGTGAATGTGCTTGAGTGGCCCAGCCAGAGCCCATACTTGAATCCGATTGACCATCTCTGGAGAGATCTGAAAATGGCTGTGCACTGACGCTTCCCATCCAACCTGATGGAGCTTGAGAGGTGCTGCAAAGAGGAATGGGCGAAACTGCACAAAGATAGGTGTGCCAAGCTTGTGGCATCATATACAAAAATACTTGAGGCTGTAATTGCTGCCAAAGGTGCATCAACAAAGTATTGAGCAAAGGTTGTCAATACTTATGTACATGTGATTTCTTATTTATTTATTTTTTATTAAATTTGCAAAAATCGCAATAAAACTTTTTACACGTAGTCATTATGGGATATTGTGTGTAGAATTTTGAGGACAAAAATGAATTTATTCCATATTGGACTAAGGCTGTAACATAACAAAATGTAGTGTAGTGAATACTTTCCGGATGTCCTGTATATATATATATATATATATATATATATATATATATATATATGTTTTAGGCAGGTGTGGGTGTAGAAGAAATGCTGCAAAGTAAGAATGCTTTTAAAAATAGCGGTGTTGTTAGTTGATTTTTATCAATTAAAAAATTGCAAAGCTAATGAACAGAAGAGACATCTACATCAAATTAATATTTGGTGTGACCACCCTTTGCCTTCAAAACAGCATAAATTCTTCAATTCTTCTAGGTACACTTACACACAATTTTTGAAGGAACTCGGCAGGAGGTTGTTCCAAACATCTTGGAGAATTAACCACAGATCTTCTGTGGATGTAGGCTTGCTCAAATCCTTCTGTCTCTTCATGTAATCCCAGACAGACTCGATGTTGAGATCAGGGCTCTGTGGGGGCCATATAATCACTTCCAGGACTCCTTGTTCTTCTTTACGCTTAAGATAGTTCTTAATGACATTGGCTATATGTTTGGGGTCGTTGTCCTGCTGCAGAATAAATTTGGAGCCAATCAGACGCCTCCATGATGGTATTGCATGATGGATAAGTACCTGCCTGTATTTCTCAGCATTGAGGACACCATTAACCCTGACCAATTCCCCAACTCCATTTGCTGAAATGCAGCACCAAACTTGCAAGGAACCTCCACCATGCTTCACTGTTGCCCGCAGACACTCATTATTGTACCACTCTCCAGCCCTTCAGCAAACAAACTGCCTTCTGTTACAGCCAAATATTTCACATTTTGACTCCTCTGTCTATAGCACCTGCTGCCATTTTTCTGCACCCCAGTTCCAATGCATAGTTGAGTCACTTGGCCTTGTTTCCACGTCGAATGTATGGCTTTTTGGCTGCAATTCTTCCATGAAGACCACTTCTGGTCAGACTTCTCCGAACAGTAGATGGGTGATCCTGGGTCCCACTGGTTTCTGCCAGTTCTGAGCTGATGGAACTGCTGGACATATTCTGATTTAGAAGGGAAGTAAGCATGATGTGTCTTTCATCTGATGCACTAAGTTTCCTTGGCAGACCACTGGGTTTATGGTCCTCAAAGTTGCCCTTTGTGCTTCTTCAAAAGAGCTTGAACAGCACATCTTGAAACCCAAGTCTGCTTTGAAAACTTTGCCTGGGAGAGACCTTGCTGATGCAGTATAACTACCTTGTGTCTGGTTGCTGTGCCCAGTCTGGCAATTATTGTATGACCTGTGACATGAAACTGTCTTCCACAACCTCACCTTTGTAGCAGAGTTTGGCTGTTCCTCACCCAGTTTTAAACCTCTTACACAGCTGTTTCTTTTTCAGTTAATGACTGTGGGTCCTATTCATCATTGAAGGCCATATAGCTTCCCATGATTTAGTATTGATCTCGCTGCGAGGGATACTTAAGTATCCAACTCGCAGCGGGGATTAGATTACACCAGAGCAATTCATCATTGCTCCAGTGTGTGGACAGCTGCTCCGAAAATCTTGGTTACTTACCTCCTCCCTGTTAGCTTAGCTATGCATGCGTGACCCGAGAATGCCTCTTCGCATCCCCGAAACTCCCTCTCATAAGAAGGAGCGGGCTACGAGAGCAAGCGCCATCTGAAGATAGCCTGAAGATGAAGAGACACAGGGAGCCTGGAGAACCACAGGGGGGAGAGACGTAGGGGGCTCTGGAGTAACACGGGGGCCTGGAGAGACACAGAAATTTTGTGTTCAGGGAAATTCACATTTTACCCTGCACAAAACTTCTGTTACTATATATTTTCTGGTTATGATGATGACATTGGTTATATTTCTATGTAAACTTGTATCTTCCAGACAATGTGATCTACATGTGTCTCTCCATCTCCAGGACTGCCTGCCTCTCTCCAGGACCCCCTATGTCTCTCTCCAACACCCCATACGTCTATCCAGGACCCCCTACGTCTCTCTAGGACCCCCTACATTTATCCATGTCTCTCCATCACCCGGCACCCTGCGTCTCTCCAGGCCCCCCTGTGTCTTTCCATCCTCTGGCCCACCTGTCTCTCAGCCTCATTCCCACAGAACTAGTGTGTCTTAGCCCCATTCCCCAGCCCTAGTGTGTCTCTCAGCCATTCTCCAACCCCAATGTGTCTCTAAGCCACATTTCCCAGCCCCAGTGTGTGTCTCAGCCTCATTCCCCCAGCCCTTGTGTGTCTCAGCCTCATTCCCCAGCCACTGTGTCATCAGCTGCAGCCTCCCCCCAGCCCCCCAGCCCTGTGTCATCAGCTCTAACTTCCTCCCCCCAGCCCTGTGTCATCAGCTCCAAAATCCCCCCCAGCCCTGTGTCGTCAGCTCTAACCTCCCCCCCAGCCCTGTGTTGTCAGCTCCAACCTCCCCCACGCAGCCAACACCGCCACAAACACTTACCTGCTTCTCCTCTTTTTGGCTGGCCGCTGCTTGTCTCTGTGTCACCGTGCAGGCTGCTTGTTGTTGCAGCATGCTAGCAGATTGTCCTGGAGGTAGGGCCTGGCCGCGGATGGGCTGGAGGGGGAGCTGTCAGTGGTGACTGACAGGCTCCACATAGGCTTGTAGGAGGAGCTGCTGCGACTGGACACGTGGAGCAGCTCCCCCGTCTGCCATTTGTTTTTTCCCATTCCTACCTATATATCTGTCTGTTATTACCCAGTTTTGTTCTATTAATGGTTACAATTGTAAAGCGCAACGGAATATGCTGCGATATATAAGAAACTGTTAATAAATAAATAAAAATAATTAGTAAGCTTCTGCGCATGCACAGAAGCTGTAGAGCTGCCCAATCGCAGCTGAGTTCCGATCACGGCAGTGGGTGTGGGTGAGTGGAAGCCGCCCGCCGGCCACTGTAGGGACCGGCCCCATGTCCCGACGGCCCAATCCGCCCCTGGATATGAGCCATTGCCTTAGCAAAAGCAGATTGCTAAATGACCTCAAAAGTGAATTCCTTATTGCTGCGATATGTTGCAATAAGGAATGATAATTTTCAGGGCCCCCACTGTCACAATGATAAATAGGCCGCCTAAGATGTCTGTCCACTGCTATTTTGCCTATTCTAATTTGTTATAGATTATGCTTAATATGTTACCACTCTCACACTTATTCCAAGTTTGCAAACCTTGTACCCAGTAAGAGGCATTGTTTAAGTACAGTATATACTTGTACTATAATTTGTAACAGCAATCCTTCACAGGATTATATCAAATTCTATTATTTGTCAATACACTGAATGAAGACTTCTTGCTGCAGTAGGGATCCAGTGTACAGACGAGACCATTAGATCAGTGAAGCTTACTGCTGTGTGAGGAGTGTGGCAGGTTCATTTGCATGTCTGCAGAAGCGTGAATGCTGTTGACAGCTTGTATCGAAAACCCCACACACAGCACTTTGCTACTAAACTTCATGAGGCAATATAGGGCAGATCAACTGAGGCATATCACTATGTGAACATGAGTAACTTTGATTTAAATACGAATTCATTGAATGATACTTTGTTTTAAACATACTGTTTGAAAACATAATTTATAGTATCAATATTATTCAGAAGTAACTGCATCAATGTTATTAAAGCTGGCCGTACATCTAAAGATTATCTTTCCAACCTCTAACTAGTTTGCTGATTGGAATGAAAATAATGTATGTGAGCAAATGTCAATCGACCATTTGCTCCCAAAAGTCAGAAAACTCCCAAATTGGTTAAATCAAATGGATTTAACAAATTTTTCTGCACGATTGTTGTAATCCATTTGTTTGAGTGCAAATAGTTGACTGTCATTTAGTCACATTCATTACCAGATTTTCGTTCCAGCCAGCCTAGTTGGATGCTTGGAAAGATAATATTTAGGTATATGGCTAGCTTAAGCCATAAGACTTCCCCCCAACAGTCAAGGGTAAATTTTCTTCTATTGTAACCAGTGGCAAATTTAACCAAGAGACTGCAAGGCTGGGGAAGCAATCGGGAAGCCGACTGCCTATATACTGGCAGCCGGCTTCCCGACTGTCTTATCCCGGCACAGGTGAAATGCCGGGCGTCTAGATGTAGACGCCCGCATTTCCCCGACGACGGGAGACCGGCGCCCGGCATCACTATCGTAGTGATGCCGGGCGCCACGAGCGGACAGGTCCGCGGGGGGGGGTTAGCTTTAGGGCTCCCGGGGGGGACTTAGGGTTAGGCACTCCCCCGGGAGGGTTAGGGTCAGGCTAGGGGGAGAGAGGGTTAGGGTTAGGCACCCCCGGGGGGGACTTAGGGTTAGGCACCCCCTGGGGGACTTAGGTTTAGGTAGCGGGGAAGGGGGTGGTTAGGGTTAGGCACTTAGAGGGGGGATTAGGGTTAGGCACCCCTAAGGAGGGTTAGGGTTAGGGGGGTTAGGTTACTGGATACTTACCTATCCATGGTCGGGATTTCCAGCGCTGTCAGGCTTCCGCTGCGTCGCACTCTGCTCCTGTCGGGCTGCCGCTGACGGGAATCGAACCGCCGGCCGCACATACCCATTCCCAAGAATGACCACCTCCTCCAGTAATTTCTTCCACCCGCAGGGACTGCCTAGCAGTGGGATTGAGTTCCTATTAGAACAGCGGTTTTCAACCGCTGTGCCGCAGCACACTAGTGTGCCGTGGCCGGTTCTGAAGTGTGTCACGGTGGTCGGAGCCGCTGGGCACATTTTACAGTACTGCAGCAGCCCTGGCCGCTGAGCTCCTCTGGGAGACTCAGGCATGTCCGAGAAGTAACCTGCAAAGATGCGGCGGCATGACATCACAGGTTACACACGCCGCACCCCCTTGTGACACCACTGCCCCCAGGGCCCCCACTCTGACATCCCCCTGATACAGATGAGCGATATTTATAATTCACTCCAGACTCCCTCTCCCTATGATCAGCCCAGCTATGACCTGTCATATCACCAGACAGGACAGAGAGTGAGTCCTGCATGCAGCACTGATAGGTCTCCCGGTCCAAGCCTCCAGCCCCATTACCATTGGTATTGTCCTTCCCCAGCCTAGGATCATCTCATCATGAATTTTAAGTAAACCCTCAGCCCAGATTTTCCTGATCTGCTGATCCTCTGGTGGCTAGCCTACCACTGCTATCACCAGGCACTGACTGCAGCCAGTCAAATTGTCTCCACCCCACTCTGCCCTCTCCCCAGGTTGTGAAGTTAACTTCAGACTCAGGGCTCCATTTATTAACGAGTTTCTGCTGTTTAAACTCGTTAATGATGATAAACAACTGTTCCTGATATTTATTATTGCATGTGAAGAGTTTGTATACATAAGTGGTATTTGTTAGCATTTCCCCATGAAAACAGATGGCGACTTTTATTTATTAACGAATGGTAATGATAACTTACAGTTCATTTTCCTTAAATGAACTCTCCAGGTAATGGCTTCTGTTAAACAGCGCTCATAAGCACTGTGGTCCATACCATCCATTCAGGGTACAACACCCGACAGCAGCCCCCCCCCCCATGGAGTGTACAGCACCCGGCTGGAACCAAACACAGCAGGGGCAAGCATTCAGCCCTCTGACTAAAAAGATATTCAGACTGTAAGAGGAGATCAAAGCCTCACCATATTTTAACAATTTTTGGTTACAATTGATAATTCTATAACAGCTGGGAGCTTCCAAAATCATAGGAATATACCTGAAGTCTGTACACAGGTCTGATGTGATTTGGGAGTCACTAGGATGAGGTATCTAACTAATCACACATATCAGAAGTATTTCGTTTACACTCATATTATACAGATGTATCCTCATACATCTAGCCTCCTTGCACGTTAAACAGCCTTTCTAGTCGCTCCATGACATGTCTTTTTGAGCAACTTTTTACATTCAAATGCATCATATTTGCAAACAGTTAGCACAAGCAGCTTTTGCTGATTAAAATGATATGCAGCATGCCTATATTCTGTAAGCAACTGTGGGTGTATCTGCATGCGAAATGCTGCATTACAGTGTCAGCGGCAGTAACACTGTAACATAGTGTTTTGTATGCAGAACATAGGCATGCTGCATATCATTTTAATCAGCAGAAGCTGCTTGTGCTAACTTCTCACATCGCATTGCAAATAAAACACATTTCAAGGTAAAAAGACACACAAAGACACTCAAAGCTACTGATTCACACAGAGCTCCCACGTTATGAGTAGCGCAACTTGTAACGCGTGGAGGATAAATGTATGTGGACACATCTGTAGCTTATATATTAGAGATTAATGTGGACATACCATAGCTACATGAAATACAGTGAACATACCATACTTCATGTGGCTATTACACAGGGCAAATTATGTACAGTTATTTGTTCTTCAGTTAAAAGTTATGTGGGCAGTCCAAGTATGGATCCTTGGTTAATTAACAAGTCAGCAAGTCATCAGGGACTTGTTCGTGACATTACTTAAGGGGGGTGGGGGAACAGTGGATAAAAGGTATGGGATCCTTTTCTTCTGTGTCAGGCTTGAGGGATCAAATCTATGTTGAAGCCTGGACCTGCATTTTCCTGCCATTCTCCCTGGCCTCAGAATAAGCCAAGTGTGATATTGTGTACAATTTTAATTTTTACTTTGAAATTGCAATCAATGTTTGTCTGTGTAAACTGTAACCCTTTTTATTTATACCCATTTTTTAACAAAGCATTGTACTTTCTTTTGTAAATAAAGAGTTAATTAATTATTTTATTTATATATGTGCTTCAGAATTCCATCTTTGAGGATGCTATTATATTGCTAAGGATATGCAATAACTGTTATTTATTTCTAACAGCATGGGCAGGCCAACTAACTGCATGGTAGTTTGGTCGCCCGAGTCTGTGCAATTGTGATAGAGTGTTAGGGGACCTGCGGCTCCTTTATACTGTATACCATGAGTGGTGGCAGAAAGAGGTGTATGGTATAATAGAGTGATAGAACATTCACTTACTACACCAGGACTTGGGTATTTAAGCGAACACAGTCCTGACGCTAGTGCAGTACCAATCAGGGTGATACAGTCATAGACTTTGACCATAGTTAGAGTACAAAGTCAGGGATACCTACTAGGGTCTATGACAGTGGTGGTTATACAAAAAAAACATTTGTTTTAATTTCACCTTTTTGGGTACATTTTGTTTGCTGTGTAATGAGATATAAACAAACTAATGCTATTTTCTGAAAATTCAAAGTCTTCTGGAAGAAAAGAAAAACAAACAAACAGACAAAAAACTAAAGTAGAATTTTTGTGGTTATGGTATAATTAAATATCTGATACTGATGTTGTAATGTAACCAGTCCACAAATTGCCAAAAAGGCTTAGCACAGGAGTGTGAAAAGGCTCAGCAGTAAAGAAGTCAAGTGATGTTAAAATCACTTGGGTGTTGGGGCTGTAGGGCCACGTGACAATGGGAGCATGTTTTGGGAGTATATGGGACATGGGGAGCATGGAGAATGTACACACATCATGAAGGGAGAGAGAAGAATGTTCTGCTGCAGCAGCCTCTCTCCATAGCCCAGCACACAGCAGCATGCACTGGGCCGGGAAGAGAGGCTGCTGCACATACATGCCTACTCTCCCGGGAGTCGCGAGAGGCTCACAATTTTTCGGGTAACCACCTGCATCCCCGAAAGAGTAGGCATATCTTCTGCATCCTGCCCACTTCACTATGAAGTGGGCAGGATGGGAGATTTTCTGAGAAATTTGCAGGTCCGTAGGGAGGGGGTGGAGCTAAATGACGCGATTCGCCTAGTGACAGCTATAGTCTGGCCCCGACCCCCTGAAGATGAGAGCAGCAGGTTCTTTCCAGCTGCTCCCAAAAAGGTGCTTTGCAAAGTTGGTAAGTATGCTGCTGCAGCAGTTTCTTCTGTCTCCCTGCCAGAAGTGTCGCATATCCTGTTACAGTGGCAGGGTGCTGCAGGATCCGGGCAAAAAGTACACGCTCCCCACCCCTCTGGGCACGCCAGGCAGCATGGGACGTATTTTGCACAATCATGCCCAGACATACTTTGCCTATGTTTACATGCCCCCTCCAACCTACTATGTGCCTCTCTATGCGTCCTAGCAACGGACAGGCCCGGCGTCAGGGAGGTATAAAGGGTACCCCCGCCCTGGGCCACGAGGTTCAGAGGGCCCTGAGTTTCAGCCTGAAACTCCGCCCCCCCAACACACCCCGGGAACTCACCTCGTAGTCCATTCCGTTATGGTACACTCACTGTGCATACCAATTACGTTGCGACGTGTGACATAATTAGGCATGACGCTGTGCCAGGAGCCAGCCCCTCACCTCCACCGCGGCCCAGGAAACTTAAGTGGGGCACTGCACTGCAGGCAGCCGAGCAGTAATTTCCACATGCCGGGAACATTGACAGTACAGCACTGTCAACTTCAAGATGCAGGCCTGCAGCACCACTTCTTCCTCTATAGATACCCTCCCTCCCTGGCTGGCAGTTCCGCCCATGAGCCAGCCCAGAGTGACTGACATTGATTGGGCAGTGTAGCAGCCTGAGCCTGTGGTAAGTCAAGTGATAGCTTATTCTCGGGGGCTGATGGGAGGAGCAAGTGCTGCTGGGAGATGTAGTTCTCCCAGTGCCCATTCCGGGGGGCCACACACACCGCACCGGGAGTCACACACACACACACTCACTCACTCATACACACTTACATACACCATACACACTGACATACTTAACCTGTTGCAATAGAGCCGGCTCCCGAAGCTGGATGCAGAAGAAGATGCAGAAGACAGCGCTTCGGAAGATAATTAATTAAGGACTAATTAAGCTAATTGGATACTTCCAATTGCTTAGTTATTCCTCGGGGGGGGGGGGGGGTGCCGCGGGGAATAATCATCGTTTTTAGGAAAAATCACACTTGCTCAGGAGGTGCGTGAAAAAAAACCTCCCGATGCGTGTTTTTTGCTATTCTTGCACACAATTGAATATGCCCCCATGTGTATATATATATATATATATATATGTATGTGCGTATATATATATATATATATTAATGTGTGTGTGTGTGTAATGTACATATATTTATTTAGGGTACTTACCGGTCCCTGTCATATAGTGAAGATCAGGATGCCGTGGTCGTTCTTCTGACCCTCGGCATGCCGTCCACCGGTATTTCATATATAAACACATATATATATTTTTCATTCATGTATTGGTAAATGCGGGGGTTGGGGGCACGTGGGGGCCCCATTGGTATCACTCTATCGGGCCCCCAGATTTCTGTTGCCGGCCCTGGCAACTGATGCATAACAATTTTTAGTGCTCTAAAGATGCATATTGTAGGGGAAGGCTAGTGCAAATGTTCAATTCTATATGATCCTCACTGTGTGTGTGTTGGTATCAGGTCACCCTGTTGTCACATACTCTAGTCTACAGTACCATCCCCACATGCTGAAAAATGGCAGAACTTCCTTTGACAAGGAAGACTATTTGGGAAGGGTCACTACAAGGGCATTATATATTCATATATGGAACATATTTAAATAAAGCACTACCTTTTGTAATCCATATTTGTAGTGGAAATAGTTATATGATATCATGCTTCATTAATAGATACTATCCACTTCAGGAAGCATGGAAATAACCTATCTTCCTCAAGAATCCATATTAAATTACATAATAATGCTTTATATGCATATGTGCGAAGCACGATAACATTTTTATTTTGGGTGTAATATTATATCTCTGTTATGCTTCTGAGGAGAGATTCCAGTTATAGAATTCATTATTAGAAGTTTGTTTGAACACAAAGGGCATTAAATTCACTTGTTAAACAGATCTGCATCGTCAAGAGTTGGGTATGGGATGCCGCTGGTCGGGATGCCGCTGGTGAGAATACTAGCAGCGGCATCTCGACAGTGAGAATCCCGACTCCCTTAAGGTAAGTACTCTAACCCACCCCCTCTCCCTACACTAACCCCCCCTCTCTGGTGCCTACACCTAACCTCCCCCCTAGAGTGTGGCCACATGGTAAGGGGGCGTGGCCTCGTGGCTGAACCCCTGTGGTCCTGTTATAACTGGGGGCAGGGGGGGTGCCGGAGGAAGGCCCTGTGTGCAGTGCCGGCCGGCTCCCTCACAGTTGTCAGGGGCCGAGTGCTTCACTTATTATACAGTGCAGCACCCGGCTCCTGTCACTGAGGGGGAGTCTGCACCTTGGAGTCACCCCTCGGCGAGTGACACTCAGGTGCGGCCCGCACCCCCCTTGTGATGCCACTGTCTCTAACTGTTCAAAATTAGTCTATTTACTAAGCCTTAGATGGAGATAAAGTGAACGGAGATAAAGTACTAGCCAATCAGTTCCTGACATGTCACAGCCTATGTTTGCAAAATGACAGTTGGGAGCTGGTTGATTGGTACTTTATCTCCGTTCACTTTATCTCCTTCCAAGGCTTAGTAAATAGACCGCACACAAACATGTCGTTATTGTACTTTGCTTATGATAGATCACGTCTCCCATACCCAGTACTATCCCTGCAGACGCAAGATGACGACTATGTCAGACTTGAGCATATCCGCAATTATGCGTGCATTCTGTTTACTAGGCATGTGCAGAACCAATTTGTGTATTTCTTTATGCTTCAGAAACCGGCATAAGTCCCACTCTTTATCAGTATCATCCCTTAATGCGAGAAAGCCTTTATAACAAATGCAAAATATGTAGCCATTTAAGATTCTTGATTTAAAAATACACTGTTCATTGCTGATGTAGTCCAAAATTAACTTTTTTTTCCATGTCTTTCCATATTGTCATAAACTATCTAGAAAACATAGATGTTACATCCCTTTGCACAAACCCATGATGAGTGCAAATTAAGTGCAGACTCAGACGGTCCTGGGGATGAACATTAATAAAAAAAAAGGAAACATGACAAGATGCTGAAAGGATTGAGAAGAATATTTAGTCTTTCAGTGGTACATTAGTTAACATTGCTGCCATACAGCACTGGGGTCATGGATTTGAATCCAACCAGGTCATATAAGGGAGTCGTGAATAGGCAAGTGCCTAGGGAGTACAGGTGCCCTTCAGAACAGATTTCCGTATTAAAATATTTCAGATAACTGTTGCACTATTATTTATAGAATTGTAAAAGCATCTTTAATAACTCATCTTTATAGAGTAGTTTGAAATGTAGGCTTTATCCAGAGCATAACAAATAAAATGTCAGTATATACACAGTATAAAATAAAGTCCCTGGTAGGTGTCTCTCTGTTCCTTCAAACTAATCTCGAAAACCACTGGGCGGATTTTGATGCAGTTTTCACTAGTCTATAGAACATTTGGTGAGGAAGGTAAGGTTAAAGTGTATGAAACATTAATGTGTGACAAAAGGGAGACGAGCAGTGATGATTTTAGTGAAGCAAGTCAATGAAAAAAACGGATGTCTGTTATCTTGGTTTACCCTGCCTAAACCGTTAAAGAAATATCACAACGATGGACTTTATTTTATACCATGTAGAGCTTCCTCGCCATGATGTCCCTGTCTGAGAACAGCGCTGACTTCCATGGGAGGTGCCTCCTGTTCGCCAAGGGCATGTTGCTGAGCGGGAACATCATGCTGAAGAAGGAGCACTTCACGGTAGAGGAGTGGTAGCCAGAGTCTGTCTGCAAGTTCAGTGTAGGGATGACATCAAAATCTGATGATTCAGAATAGAATTAACAGCGCTCTAGAGAGGGAAATATCTAGATGTCTCAGTGGTGGTGGCTCGGCAAGTGGGCAGTCCTAACTACGTATTATAATCTAAAGCAATCAAGTTCTGTGTCAAGCGCTACCCTCTGAGGGTCAGTATTCGTGCATGTAGTGAAATGACATCCAATTACCAAATATGGTGGGGGATAAACTCATTCGTTATGAGGGTGTGCAATTGAAATGCAACTATGGGATGATGGTGTATGCCTGCTGATATGAAGTAATGGTATTCAAACAATCCTATTGATCCTAAAGACTTGAAAAGACGTTATTATAATTTCAATATATTTATTAATAAAATGTCACAGGGTTTGTGTGCACATTTGTAAAATCATCTGTATGTGGTGGCCGGAAGTAAGGATCAAGTGGTAAGTTATGTCCAAGTGAGTCACTTATGTAAACTTGGCATGCCTTGTATGGTGATGAAGTATTGTCTATAGAGATGCGGCGTCCCGCGATAACGTTTTTTCAAGTCCTTAGGATCAATAGGATTGTTTGATTACCATTACTTCATATCAGCAGGCATACACCATCATCCCATAGTTGCATTTCAATTGCACACCCTCATAACGAATGAGTTTATCCCCCACCATATTTGGTAATTGGATGTCATTTCACTACATGCACGAATACTGACCCTCAGAGGTTAGCGCTTGACACAGAACTTGATTGCATCAAAATCTGATGGTTACTAACCATCAATGTTTTTGTTCCGATGGTAGTGTTTTTGTCATTTGATGGCAGTGGTCCGATGTTTGCCACCATTTGATGGTGTCCCGATGGTTGTTTGTTTTTCTGGTAGCTTGCCTCCCCTGGCTCCTTCCTGGCTACTGTGTTTGCATCAGGTCATCTTCATGGGTTAATTGGAGGCTATTTCTCACTTTCTGTCTGCCTCATACGTGACCCTGCTAAGTCCCTGACTCTCTAGGACTCTCTAGGATGCTGCTAAGCAACAGGGCACATTGCTATCTCAGACTGGCTCAGTTTTAGATACTCTCTTGCTGTATCAGCACCCTGGCCAGTTCTTATACAGAAACTTGGTGCAAGATTTTCTTTCTATGAATTGCTTCACTAAACTCGTGACTGCTCGACTCCTTTAGGTTACAGATGAATGGTTTATAAACCTAAACCCTCCTTGACCGATGCTGTACAGAATAGTGAAAACTCCATCAAAATCTGTCCAGTGGTTCAAGAGATTAGCCTGAATGAACAGAAAACCCCTAAACTGGAGACTTTGTATGTGTGTGTATATACTGTACATAAATATATATATATAGAGATATATATATATATAGATATATATATATATGTATTTGCACGCAGACACGCACACACGCAGACACAGAGTTCGGAAAATCCCTCCGCAGTTACTGTGTGCTGATTGTGTCACAGGCTCCAGAGGTGGAGCTTCAAAATTAAAAAATTAAAATAGGGGAGTCACAGCAACTGCCATACTTTGCTGGCCTGGGCTCACTGACAGTTGGTGTGGCTCACCTATTTGAATTTTCGACAGTCACACACTTAGAACGCAATCACTATGGAGGGACTTTTTGAACTCCCAATATATATATATATATATTTATATATATATATATATATATATATATATAATCCTTTATAAATATGTCATGTTGTTAGATCTAACAAATTGACATATTTATAAAGGATTATTTGCAAGAAGTCCTGGAGTTACCCGTTTGGTTTTGTACTTGTTTATAAGTACCTTCCTCAGCATCTCTCTCTCTCTCTCTCTCTCTCTCTCTCTCTCTCTCTATATATATAATATATATATTGTACTGCCCCGCACTAAGTGTCTGACAAATTTGGTGCAGCCAGCATAACCAATACTATATCTTCCAATAATCCAGTTAGATGTGATCTGAAGAACTGAGTTCATTATTCGATAGAGGAACTTGCGTGGATGTACATAGATCGATTAGCATAAACAAATGTGCACATGTGTGATGTGATGAGATGAGTGATGATAAGTGATATGACAAGTGATGTGGTAAAACTGTAAACAAACAAACAATGAAAAGCAATTACTATATGTACATGGGAATGCAAGGCAAACATATACATAACATGGGATATGCAAACAACATGAAACATACAGTATGCAAAGTACAGGCTGCAATGTCACATAGTACAGCTAACAAGCCTAACATTACTGGCTAAGCAGATCTACAATATGATGGCAAGGTTGAAGCTTAGAACTCACCATCGGATGCTGTACCAGGTTGAGCATATGTAATGATGACTGTCTGGGACCATGTGAAAAGGAAAATGGCTGCTTACAGCTCCTTTAGCCCAGAATGCATTGCTAGACTGCTATGGAATGCTAAGAAGGTCAAAATGGATCAGATTTAAACTGCTGGTCAGCTTAATTTGTTAAGCTGACCACCGCTTCATGGTCATTCCCATCTGGCCAGTCCCTACACTGATTCTCAGGGACTGGCCAGATGGGAATGACCGTGAATGACCGTGAAGCGGTGGTCAGCTTAACAAATTATTGCAATATTTTGGAACCAACATTCCCTATGTTCAAAGGAGTTGCAGTTTGAAAAGCATGTGAGTGCCGAGTTTGTATGATATTTTTTATGTAGATGGTGTGGTCACATGCCAAGGGCACCCCAGATGGTTGAGTACCGTGGATTAAGCCTGTCGTTTATTTAAATTTTGTGGTCACACTTGCTAGGGCACCCTGTTTTTCAAATGTAAGACAAACTTTTTTTCTTTTTCCAGGTGCTTATTAACTGATAGCCCTGGGTGTGGTCCTGTCTCTTTAAGGCAGGACCCAGTTTCATGTTTAAAATGTATGCAAGCTTGAGCCAAAGGTGGCAGATCAAGTTTATTTATCTGAGAATCAGTGTAGGGACTGGCCAGATGGGAATGACCGTGAAGCGGTGGCCAGCTTAACAAATTATTGCAATATTTTGGAACCAACATTCCCTATGTTCAAAGGAGTTGCAGTTTGAAAAGCATGTGAGTGCCGAGTTTGTATGATATTTTTTATGTAGATGGTGTGGTCACATGCCAAGGGCACCCCAGATGGTTGAGTACCGTGGATTAAGCCTGTCGTTTATTTAAATTTTGTGGTCACACTTGCTAGGGCACCCTGTTTTTCAAATGTAAGACAAACTTTTTTTCTTTTTCCAGGTGCTTATTAGCTGATAGCCCTGGGTGTGGTCCTGTCACTTTAAGGCAGGACCTAGTTTCATGTTTAAAATGTATGCAAGCTTGAGCCAAAGGTGGCAGATCAAGTTTATTTATCTGAGAATCAGTGTAGGGACTGGCCAGATGGGAATGACCGTGAAGCGGTGGTCAGCTTAACAAATTATTGCAATATTTTGGAACCAACATTCCCTATGTTCAAAGGAGTTGCAGTTTGGAAAGCATGTGAGTGCCGAGTGTGAGTGCCGTGTTTGTATGATATTTTTTTAATATATATATATATATATATATATATATACTGTATATAATAATTCATTGGTCTGTTTGTCTCTTTGTTTGTTTGTCCGGTTATGCATTCGGACACCCCTGCACCGATTGGGATGAAACCAACGCAAGATGGTCCAGTTGGATCCTACCCAGATTTTAGGGGGCTATGGTCCCGGTCGGACCTCCCATTGGTGTACGCAGGGCAGAACTTTTACCCGGGAGCCTGCTCTGAGCCTTCCAATGGATGGATTTGGACGAAAACTTCACAGAGTGGTAACATTGGATCCCAGAAGACATACTAGGCTGTTGAGGTCCTGGTCAAACCTCCCATTGGTGTACGCTGGGTAGAACTTTGACCCGGGGATGCTGGACAGATCTTTGACCCGGGGAGCATGTTCTAGACCTATCACTGGATGGATTTGGATGATAACTTGGCAATTGGTCTGGGATGTCTAGTGCAATAGTTGGGGACCCGGTCGGACCTCATTGAGGAGTGCACCGGGAAGACCTTTGACCCAGGGAGCCTGTTCTAGGCCTTCTACTGGATGGATTTGGACGACATCACTTAATTTGGATGAAAACTTCACAGAGTAGTAACATTGGATCCCAGAAGACATACTAGGGGGTTGAGGTCCCAGTTGGACCTCCCGTTGGTGTACGCTGGGCAGAACTTTGACCTGGGGAGCCTGTTCTGGGCCTTCCACTGAATGGATTTGGATGACATCACATAATAAAACTTAATAACTTGAAGAGTTAAACCCGGGCAACGCTTGGTACTTCAGCTAGGAACAGTATGATCACAACTAGAAAAAAAGTGACTTACAGTACAAGACACTGTAGAACATGGAGAGGGTTTTAAACATTTCTTGATTAGTAGTCATAAAACCCAAATAAGCAATGGGACAGCAGAACCCAGAAGTTTGGTGCCGTTCATATTTTTATCAAAACATTTAAGCTTGCAGCCCTCTGTCAAGGGACACAGACCTACTTTATCACTCAGAATTATAAACATGGCAATTGCTATTACAACAGAATTAAATTTAAGATAGGGGTGTGCACCGGCCACTTTTCGTGTTTTGGTTTTGGATCTGGATCTTTCTTCGTGTTTTGGATCTGGATTGGTTATGCCAAAACCACCCTTCCGTGTTTTGGGTTCTGGGTTTTGTGTTTTGGATCTGTATTTTTTTGAAAAAAAGTATAAAAACAGCTAAAATCACAGAATTTGTAGGTTTTTCTGCTCCTATGCTATTATTAACCTCAATAACCTTAATTTCCACTCATTTCCAGTCTATTCTGAACACCTCACACCTCACAATAGTGTTTTTATGTCCAAAAGGTTGCACCGAGGTAGCTGGATGACTATGCTAAGCGACACGAGTGGGCGGCACAAACACGTCACCCATCTAGGCGTGATACTGCAGTGGCAGACAGGATGGCAGTTTGAAAAACTAGGCCCCAAACTGTACATAATGCAAAGAAAAAAAAGAGGTGCAAGATGGAATTGTCCTTGGGCCCTCCCACCCACCCTTATGTTGTATAAACAGGACATGCACACTTTAACAAACCAATCATTTCAGCGCCAGGGTCTGCCACACAACTGTGGCTGAAATGATTGGTTCGTTTGGGCCCCCACAAAACAAGCTGGCAATTAATGTGTCCCTGCACAAACTGGCTCTACGGAGGCAAGATGTCATCCTCATCCTCCTCATCCACCGATTCCTCACCCTCTTCAGTGTGTACATCCTCATCCTCACAAAGTATTAACTCGTCCCCACTTGAATCCACCACCACAGGTCCCTCTGTACGTTCTGGAAGCTGGTCTCCCTGGAAGAGCTGATAATTCATTTTGATGAACATCATCTTCTCCACATTCTGTGGAAGCAACCTCCTACGCCTTTCGCTGACAAGGTTCCCGGCTGCACTAAACAGTCTTTCGGAGTACACACTGGAGGGGAGGCAACTCAGGTAAAATAGAGCCAGTTTGTACAGGGGCCTCCAAATTGCCTCTTTTTCCTGCCAGTACAGGTATGGACTGTCTGACATGCCTACTTGGATGCTGTCACCGATGTAATCCTCCACCATTCTGTCAATGGTGACAGTATCATATGCAGTGACATGTCAGAAATTGTTGCCAGGTCCTTCAGTCCGGACCAGATGTCCAAACTTGGTCCTGCCTGCCCTGCATCACTGCCAGCGGGTTGCTTAGGATACCTAAGTTTTTTCCTGGCAACCCCAGTTGCTGGAGAAAATGAAGAAGGAGCTGTTGACATGTCACGTTCCGCTTCAGCTGACAGTGTGTTCACCAGCAGGTCTTTGCACCTCTGCAGGCTTGTGTCGGCCGGAAAGAGAGACACCACATAGGCTTTAAACCTAGGATCGAGCACGGTGGCCAAAATGTAGTGGTCTGATTTCAACAGATTGACCACCCTGGAATCCTGGCAAAGCGAATGAAGGGCTTCATCCACAAGTCCCACATGCCGAGCGGAATCGCTCCGTCTTAGCTCCTCCTTCACTTTCTCCAGCTGCTTCTGCAAAAGCCTGATGAGGGGAATGACCTGACTCAAGCTGGCAGTGTCTGAACTGACTTCACGTGTGGCAAGTTCGAAGGGCTGGAGAACCTTGCACAACACGGAAATCATTCTCCACTGCGCTTGAGTCAGGTGCATACCCCCTCCTTTGCCTATGTCATAGGTGGATGTATAGGCTTGAATGGCCTTTTGCTGCTCCTCTATCCTCTGAAGCATATAGAGGGTTGAGTTCCACCGCGTCACAACCTCTTGCTTCAGGTGATGGCGGGGCAGGTTCAAGAGTGTTTGCTGGCGCTCCAGTCTTCGGCACGCAGTCGCTGAATGGCGAAAGTGGCCTGAAATTTTTCGGGCCACCCAAAGCGTCTCCTGCACGCCCCTGTCGCTTTTCAGAAAATTCTGCACCACCAAGTTTATTGTGTGAGCAAAACATGGGACGTGCTGGAATTTGCCCAGATGTAATGCCCGCACAATATTGGTGGCGTTGTCAGATATCACAAATCCCCAGGAGAGTCTAAGTGGGGTAAGCCACTGGGCGATGATTTCCCTCAGTTTCTCTAAGAGGTTGTCGGCGGTGTGCCTCTTACTGAAACCGGTGATACACAGCGTAGCCTGCCTTGGAATGAGCTGGCGTTTCTGAGATGCTGCGACTGGTGACGCTGCTGCTTTTGCTGCGTAAGGTGATACATCTACCCAGTGGGCTGTCACAGTCATATAGTCCTTAGTCTGCCCTGTTCCACTTGTCCACATGTCCGTGGTTAAGTGGACATTGGGTACAACGGCATTTTTCAGGACACTGAGGACACTTTTTCTGACGTTTCTGTACAGTCTCGGTATCGCCTGCCTAGTGAAGTGGAATCTAGACGGGATTTGGAACCGGGGACACACTACCTCCAGCAATTGTCTAAATCCCACTGCACTAATGGCGGATACCGGACGCACGTCTAACACCAACATAGCAGTCAAGGCCTCAGTTATACGTTTTGCTTCAGGATGACTGCTGTCGTACTTCATCCTCCTCGCTAAGGACTGTTGGAGGGGCAATTGTTTAGTAAAAGTAGTGGTGTTCCTACTTCCTCTCTGGGATGATGAATGACTCCCAGCAGCAGCAACAGCAGCAGCGGCAGCAGGAGGCGTAGCAATGCAGGATCCTCCAGAGGAATCCCCGATAGGAGAGTCAGTCATGCCAGTGACATGGCCTGCAGGACTACTTCCGATCCTGACTAAGGAGGAAATTGACGAGGAGGGAGTTGACGGTGTGGTTTGCAGGCGCTTGGATACAACAGGACAACGGGATTTAGGTGACCCTGGACTGCTTACGGTCTTAGCCAAAGTTTCTGAACTTGACAGTAACTTATTATGAACGCGCTGCAGGTGCCGTATAAGGGAGGATGTTCCTAGGTGGTTAACGTCCCTACCCCTACTTATTCCACCTTTACATAAGGTACATATGGCAAGACAGTTGTTGTCCGGGTTTGGATAGAAATATTGCCAGACGAAAGAGGTGGAATGTTTGGTCTTCTGCCCAGGCATGACCGTAATGGGCTTTTTCATCCCACGGACAACAACTGTCTCCCCCGGAGCCTGATTTAAACAAACCACATCACCATCAGAATCCTCCTCGCCAACTTCCTCCTCAGCGCCAGCTACACCAGTATCCTCATCCTGTTGTACTTCAACAGTGACATCTTCAATTTGCATATCAGCAAGTGGACTGTGGGCGCTCCTTTCAGCACTTGCAGGGGGCGTGCAAATGGTGGAAAGAGCCACCTCTTCCCGTCCAGTGCTGGGAAGGTCAGGCATCGCAACCACCACCACACTTGGACTCTCCTTGGGGATTTGTGATATCTTCTTAGGAAGCACAGTTCTTTGCTGTGCTTTTGCCAGCTTAACTCTTTTGATTTTTTTTAGTGGGAGGAGGGCTTCCATCGTCATGTGAAGCTGAACCACTAGTCATGAACATACTAGGGATCGACCTTAGCCGTTCCTTGCCACTCCGTGTCGTAAATGGCATATTGGCAAGTTTACGTTTCTCTTCAGCTGATTTAAATGTTTTTTTCAAGGTCATTTTCCTGAACTTTGTCATTTGGGATTGTATGTGCCCTCTATTATGACATTGGGCATCGGCCTTGGCAGACGACGTTGATGGCATGTTATCGTCTATGTCATGACTAGTGACAGCAGCTTCCACTAGGAACCACTTCCACTAGGAGGAAGTGGTTCTTGATCATTCTCTATTTTATTTTTATCGGAGAAAGTTTGGTCCTCCATTTATGTTATATCGATTTGATATATACGTGCGGCTAAACACAGAAAATATTTTTTTATTTTTGCTGGAGAGTAGTGCACTTTGTGGGTTACACCAGCCTTTAAGAAATGAGCCAGCCGGCTCTTTACTTATGGGACACAGGCGCACGCTTGGCACTACTTTGTTGATGCACGTGCGGCTACTGCGCACACAATTCACAAACACAGAAAATATTTTTTTTTTTGGTTTGGACTGGAGTGTACTTTGGGGGTTACAGCACCCTTTAATGGTCAAGCCAGCCGGCCCTTTACTTATGACACAGGCGCACGCTTGGCACTACTTTGTTGATGCACGTGCGGCTACTGCGCACACAATTCACAAACACAGAAAATATATATTTTTTTGGTTTGGACTGGAGTGTACTTTGGGGGTTACAGCACCCTTTAACGGTCAAGCCAGCCGGCCCTTTACTTATGACACAGGCGAACGCTTGGCACTACTTTGTTGATGCACGTGCGGCTACTGCGCACACAATTCACAAACACAGAAAATAATTTTTTTTTTGGTTTGGACTGGAGTGTACTTTGGGGGTTACAGCACCCTTTAATAGTCAAGCCAGCCGGCCCTTTACTTATGACACAGGCGCACGCTTGGCACTACTTTGTTGATGCACGTGCGGCTACTGCGCACACAATTCACAAACACAGAAAATATTTTTTTTTTTGGTTTGGACTGGAGTGTACTTTGGGGGTTACAGCACCCTTTAACGGTCAAGCCAGCCGGCCCTTTACTTATGACACAGGCGCACGCTTGGCACTACTTTGTTGATGCACGTGCGGCTACTGCGCACACAATTCACAAACACAGAAAATAATTTTTTTTTGGTTTGGACTGGAGTGTACTTTGGGGGTTACAGCACCCTTTAACGGTCAAGCCAGCCGGCCCTTTACTTATGACACAGGCGCACGCTTGGCACTACTTTGTTGATGCACGTGTGGCTACTGCGCACACAATTCACAAACACAGAAAATAATTTTTTTTTTGGTTTGGACTGGAGTGTACTTTGGGGGTTACAGCACCCTTTAACGGTCAAGCCAGCCGGCCCTTTACTTATGACACAGGCGCACGCTTGGCACTGCTTTGTTGATGCACGTGCGGCTACTGCGCACACAATTCACAAACACAGAAAATAATTTTTTTTTTGGTTTGGACTGGAGTGTACTTTGGGGGTTACAGCACCCTTTAATGGTCAAGCCAGCCGGCCCTTTACTTATGACACAGGCGCACGCTTGGCACTACTTTGTTGATTCACGTGCGGCTACTGCGCACACAATTCACAAACACAGAAAATAATTTTTTTTTTGGTTTGGACTGGAGTGTACTTTGGGGGTTACAGCACCCTTTAACGGTCACGCCAGCCGGCCCTTTACTTATGACACAGGCGCACGCTTGGCACTACTTTGTTGATGCACGTGCGGCTACTGCGCACACAATTCACAAACACAGAAAATATATATTTTTTTGGTTTGGACTGGAGTGTACTTTGGGGGTTACAGCACCCTTTAACGGTCAAGCCAGCCGGCCCTTTACTTATGACACAGGCGCACGCTTGGCACTACTTTGTTGATGCACGTGCGGCTACTGCGCACACAATTCACAAACACAGAAAATAATTTTTTTTTTGGTTTGGACTGGAGTGTACTTTGGGGGTTACAGCACCCTTTAACAGTCAAGCCAGCCGGCCCTTTACTTATGACACAGGCGCATGCTTGGCACTACTTTGTTGATGCACGTGCGGCTACTGCGCACACAATTCACAAACACAGAAAATATTTTTTTTTTGGTTTGGACTGGAGTGTACTTTGGGGGTTACAGCACCCTTTAACGGTCAAGCCAGCCGGCCCTTTACTTATGACACAGGCGCACGCTTGGCACTACTTTGTTGATGCACGTGCGGCTACTGCGCACACAATTCACAAACACAGAAAATATATTATTTTTTTAGCACTTGGGGGGAGCACCCCTGATGGACAGAGCACCCCCTGGACAACACTACAGCACCCCTTTAGGACTGGGACACTGCACAGGACTTTGGAGTGGACACAGCCCCTATGGAGAACTGACTGCACAACACAGTCCAGCCAGCCCCTATGGACTTTGAAGTAGTGGACACAGCCCCTATTAACAACAGCAGCACAGCACAACACAGCCAGCCCCTATGGACTTTGAAGTAGTGGACAACAGCAGCACTACACTACACAGCCCAGCCAGCCCTAACTCCCACCCTCCCTCTTCACTGTCCACAGCCGAGTGAGAAAATGGCACCGACGCGGGTACCTTATATAGGATCCAAAACCCGCGAGACTCGAAAGGCGGGATGATGACGTTTTGCCTCGATTTCAGATCCGAGTCAGGCAGGAAAAGTCGAGCCTGACTCGGATCGGACTCGGATCAGGGGGGCTCGGGGGGGTTCAGATTTCAGAAATCCGAACCCGCTCACCCCTAATTTAAGATATGCCTCCTGGTTTGAAATTCACCTGCCCACATGCTTTTAAAGGTGAGACAGCCATACAGCATATCACTCATAAAACACCTAGGAAAGTTTTAGCTCATTTATGCTAAATTGTGTGTGTAATAGCAGTCTGTCCCAACATTGCTTTTATACAGAAAGGGGATTTGTAATCAAATAACTAACAGAAGTTTGGATACATGTAGGAATGAATCACCACTAAAATTACAATATAAAAATATTTTTACTACTATTGATTCAGTTGACCGTTCAATGTAAATAAACAATGGTTAAAACAAACACAAAAAATTAAATCATTATAAAATTAATAAACACAATGGTTAAAACAAACACAAAAATTTAAATCATTATAAAATTAATAAACGCAATTTACCAATATATTATTGTGTCTATATATTAAAAAGGATCGCTGGAGAAGGTGGATCCAGAAAAAAATATTTTGTTATAAGGACAATTGTTGTCATCCAATGTGAAAACGTAGATTATTCTGTTTATATCCGCATCTGCAATTAGTGATCGTTGTTCTCACCAGGGGTTAAATAACTAATGTTCACACTGTTCAAAATATTTTTTGCTTATTCATATGATTATTGTGATGACTTTCAATTTCTTTTCACTAGATTAACATTTCATATACAATTATACCATTAGCGCCGGGTTTTGTTTTCTTGTTCACATGTAGGAATGGTTTGCATGAAGTTTCAAGACTTAATTTACTCCCATTGCTGCAAAATAGCTGTGAGTTAAGTTCCCTGAAAAAGACATATATATGAGCAGAGGGGGTGCACAATGGTAAAATAATGTATAAAAATACAACTTTAATGGTAGAAAACATGTACATCTAAATTTCCAAATATAAGTATGACACCAGTTAGCTGGTCCCCGTAACCTAAATAATATAGATTCCTCTGGGTCCTCTGATGTCTCCTCCACTTGATTATACCCAGTCATTTCTTGGTCACTCTCCGACGCGTTTTGTTTTGCAATTATTACTCCTTCCTATTATCTGAGAATTCCTACAGTAAGGATCATTATAATAATGGTAAACATTTGCAATTATTGCAAAGATTCATATAAATTCAAACAATTTATTTGAAAGTTTTTTCTATTCTTACGAAATGAGTTTAAAGTTGCAACTGTGTTGGGGCACTAGATATTTGTTTCCTTCTGGGAATTAGTATCTATACCCAGGTATAAAAGGAAGGAATTGCTGCAGAATAATGAATATAGCAGACTGATAAAGTTGGTGCAGTTTTAAGCAGCAAAGATTGATATCCTCAACAAGACCTTTGGTAGTTATTAATTTGTTAAAACAGGGAGAGAATACATTTTCTAAGACTTTTCCTAGCATTATCCCAATATAGGATGATGAGTGGAACTGCCTCGCTACTGCAAAAGGGTACTTTGTGACTGACTCATTTACAGTTTTTTGGAAACTCTATGCTTAATGGTCACTGAAATAGATGCTGAAAACTCATGACTATAGAATCTAACCAGATTATTAAGTCAATGGTCCTTCTTTGATCCTTTACAAAAATATTTTAATATATTTCTAAGGCAAAAAACAGTTAAGTTCCGTGTTGAAAGAGGCACTGTAGTGAACACTGGATCTGTAAGGAAGCTGGTTCTGAGGTAAAAGCAGCTTCTCTAGTGTAAACTGTCTATGAAGTGAAGGCTGGCTCTATAATTATCTTTTCACAGGGTCCTATTCTATGTAGTTAGGTTGGTATAGACTGGATGGGATTATTGTGCCGCACAAGAATGAACGGATATAGGCATTCAATCGTGCAGGCACCCACCTCTCTGGCAATTCATTTCAGGGCCCAGTCAGCTGGACAGTTCCAGCAGCCTCAGCATCTTACCATCCACCAATCAGTGTACAGAGCCCACTCATCATTGTGATTGTTGAATGGCCAGTGCTATTCACCAATCAGCAGTGCTATTTACAAACCAATTACAGATGTCCATCTGTGTTGAAGGAGAAAGTACAGACTGGATAAAGATACCTTTATGTGCTTTCTAAACATCTTATGTAACCAAATGAGTAAGCAGTTCCATCTATACCCTGATTGAGTTTACACTGAAAGGGTGCTGTATGGGTTCCTTTGGTTTCTTCCTGAAAGACACACTGGTGACCGTAGAGAGCCTTTTTACACAGGAAATTGCATTTGGTAACTTTTCTGTGCTTTCATCTTTAAACGATACTTACCAGTGCATTGATTGAATTTTATTATTTATTTTCATTCTATATCTATGAATATCCGGATATACTGCTTGGGAAATACAGGATTTCCGGTGGAAAAAAAGACATCACTTCTATGTGGAACAATTTTGGCTCTTTCTGGTTGTATTGTCATATTGTGGTAGTGAATCTGATGTTTAATTTTTTGAGGGCCGAGTGCTGCTCTGTTGTGTAGCGCCGAACGTTTTGTATATCTTGTTTATTATTATTCTATTTACACCTCTGCATTATGCTGTAAACTTTGGTTGTCTTGACAAAGGTCCTATGGGACCAAAACGTCGACCTTGTATGTGAGATGTGGGTTTACTACAAACAAATCCTTCACAGTTTGAATTGGTGAGTCCTTTATTGACTTTACATATTTCTGTGGGTGTACATATATATATTGTGGTGAGAGGGATCAGTCCCCTCCAAGGGAGGCTAGAGAACTCCATGTTTTCACAGTTGCACAGGTCCAGCTGCAGCTCATCACAGAAAGAGTTTAAAATTCTCATACACCTAGTGCTCTGGGCAATGATGCCTGTTAGAGGCCAGTTAGTAGGGAAAGTGACTGTAGTGCCAGGGACCAAGGGCTCTACTGGGAGAGCATGGCCGATTGTGGCTGCAGGCCATTATAGCAGACTGACTGCTAAAGCATGAAATTTCAGGAAAAAGAGCTATAGGTGGAGCTATAGAAAAACAATTATATATAATTATATATACTTATATATATTACATGTACATATATACTGTATAGTATTTAGAAAAGAAGGCACTCAAAATTAACTTTAAAATAAAACTTATCTTATAGAAAACACATTTTGGCGAGTTCCCGCTGAAAAACAGTCCTGTACATATACTATATATATATATATATATATATATATAATGTATATATATATATAGTGTTCCCTCTAGCTCCGGCGCGCCGAAGGCGCGCGTGCGACCGAGAAGGGGGCATGGTCATTGAAAAGGGGGCGTGTCTATAAGACGCGTCCCCTTTTCGTCACTCTTGGGGGCGTGCCCGCCACTTACGGACACGCCGGGCAGCCCCCAAGCCCTGCAGACAGTGAGAATAGATGCCGGGTGACCGCACATTTCATCGCACATTTCTTCACCCGCGGGTATATATAAAATGTCCATTGGTGGCACTCCCAATAATCAATAATGTGGTGGGTGCCCTCCAAGAAAGACAACAACCGCCATCCTACAATATAATTCCAAATAGGCGGCACTCCGAGTGAAATAAAAGAGACACAGGAATGTGATCAAATCACCACCAACATTTCGGGGCCATTTATTGCCCCATTATCAAGGACCTCCTTGATAATGGGGCATTAAAGGGCCCTGAAACGTTGGTGGTGATTTGATCACATTCCTGTGTCTCTTTTATTTCACTCGGAGTACCGCCTATTTGGAATTATATATATGGAATTATATATATATATATATATATATATATGTAGTGCCTCCAGAAAGTATTCACAACGCTTCACTTTTTCCACATTTTGTTATGTTACAGCCTTTTTCCAAAATGGAATAAATTCATTTTTGTCCTCAAAAATCTACACACAATACCCCATAATGACAACGTGTAAAAAGTTTTTTTGAGATTTTTGCATATTTAATGAAAAAAAACCCCACTAAGAAATCACATGTACATAAGTATTCACAGCCTTTGCCATGAAGCTCAAAATTGAGCTCAGGTGCATCCTGTTTCCATTGATCATTCTTGAGATGTTCCTACAGCTTAATTGGACATGATTTTGAAAGGAATACACCTGGCTATATAAGGTTCCACACTTGACAGTGCATGTCAGAGCACAAACCAAGCATGAAGTCCAAGGAATTGACTGTAGACCTCCGAGACAGGATTGTCTCGAGGCACAAATCTGGGGAAGGGTACAGAAAAAAATCTCTTGCTTTGAAGATCCCAATGAGCACAGTGGCCTCCATCATCTGTAAATGGAAGAAGTTTGGAACCACCAGGACTCTTCCTAGAGTTGGCCGGCCATCTAGATTGAGCAATCGGGGGAGAAGGGCCTAGTCAGAAAGATGACCAAGAACCCGATGGTCACTCTGTCAGAGCTACAGCATTCCTCTGTAGAGAGGGGAGAACCTTCCAGAAGGACAACCATCTCTGCAGCAATCCACCATTCAGGCCTGTATATTAGAGTGGCCAGACGGAAGCCACTCCTTAGTAAAAAGCATATGGCAGCCCACCTGGAGTTTGCCAAAATGCACCTGAAGGACTCTCTGGTCTGATGAGACAAAGATTGAATTCTTTGGTGTGAATGCCAGGCGTTATGTTTGGATCCAACCAGGTACCGCTCATCACTAGGCCAATACCATCCCTATAGAGAAGCATGGTGGTGGCAGCATCATGCTGTGGGGATGTTTTTCAGTGGCAGGAACTGGGAGACTAGTTAGGATAGAAGGAAAGATGAATGCAGCAATGTACAGAGACATCCTGGATGAAAACCTGCTCCAGAGCGCTCTTGACCTCAGACTGGGGCGACGGTTCATCTTTCAGCAGGACAACGACACAAAGCACACAGCTAAGATATCAAAGGAGTGGCTTCAGGACAACTCTGTGAATGTCCTTGAGTGGCCCAGCCAGAGCCCAGACTTGAATCCGATTGAACATCTCTGGAGAGATCTGAAAATGGCTGTGCACCGACACTCCCCATCCAACCTAATGGAGCTTGATAGGTGCTGCAAAGAGGAATGGGCGAAACTGCCCAACGATAGGTGTGCCAAGCTTGTGGCATCATATTTAAAAAGACTTGAGGCTGTAATTGCTGCCAAAGGTGCATCAACAAAGTATTGAGCAAAGGCTGTGAATACTTATGTACATGTGATTTCTTAGGTTTTTTTATTTTTAATTAAATTTGCAGAAAACTCAAAAAAACTTTTTACACGTTGTCATTATGGGGTATTGTGTGTAGAATTTAGAGGAAAAAATTATTTAATTCCATTATAAAATCAGATAGGCGGTAGCCTTGTCGAAAAATTGTACAATCACCGGTGCTCTCCATAGGTAGACCCTGCACGGAGCCCCAACAATGAAATCAAAGAACGGCGGCACTCAGACAGAATTCCTCCACACAACAGCAGGTATGAAAACCAACGTTTCGATGATTTATTTAATCGTCATCAGGGCACAATAGTGTACAAACAGACTCTTACCTTATACCCTTTCCCACACCACGTGCAAGACGATGGCAGTCCGTTAATTATCAGCGGAAATTGTACACAGGAATACTCTTCCGTGGCCCCATGCACACGAAGCACCCTTACAGGTGGTAATACTTGATCCGCTTCTCTTGGAACTAGCCCTTTTGATACGATGGATTTCAGTCCCGGTATCCACAATGGCCCAAATGTCTCAACCCTCAATTTGTACTGTCACACGGAACAGGGTCGACTCTTTGAGGGAAAAAAGCCCGGTGCACATACTGATAGCTGGTCTAGCCACTTTGCCTGTGGTGCACTCCATCAGTTCAGACTGATTTGGGCAATCACGACGAATATGCCCAGCTCCCCACATCCATAACAGACTACCACAGGGTTCCTAGTGATAGCTTCTGGTAGACCCCAGGTGCACAGCTTGGGTACAGGTCGTGGGTTCGGCCAGGCACTTTTGTCTTTTTCTCCAGTGTGAGGTACTGCTCGATAACTGTAGCCAATTCCTCAAAGGTCTGGGGGTCAGCCTGCAGAGCCCACCTCTGTACTCCTCGATTCAAGCTCCATATACAGTGATACAGTGTCTACTATTTCCACCACTCTACTCACTGCATTTTCCTCCAGCTTTAACCATGCCTTACCCAGCCTGACTGATTCTGCTATCTGGATTCGGGGTGCTTCTGAATGGGAAAATCGCCAGTCATGGAACCTTTGAGCATTGCTCACTCCTGTCATCCCTATTTTAGTAAGTATAGCAGCCTTCAGCTGGGTATAAGAAGTGGCTTGCTGCTCGGGCAGATCAGTATATGCTTTCTGAGCTTCCCTGATTAAATAAGGGGCCAACTTATTGACCCATTCTTCCCTCTGCCAACCCAGGCGAGTTGCAGTCCTTTCAAAGGTGTTAGCAGAGGTGGGACCCAGTGGAGATGCGGGCATTAACGGCGGCAGTACACGGTGAAGGTAGCTACCATGGCGGCAAGCCTGAATCTGAGATGATCCAGTCCCTTCCAGCCATTCTGCAGAGATCGGCAGCGGTGCCAATTTAAAAAATGGCATCTTGGCAGCATTTTTTAAATTCAAGATGACCGCCGGGAGCCAATCACGGCTTGTGACTTTATCGCCCTGCCCCCTTGGCTGGCTTATATAAGCCAGCGCAAGGCAGTGGCATGGCAGTCTTTTGGCAGGGTGGGAGCGTGAAAGAGCCACTGAAGAAAGAAGATGGCCTAGTGGGTGGCGGCCATGCAATAGAGCTCAAAGGCTGGACAAGAGAAGCACTGGGGAGGTGGCAGCCTTGAAAAAGAGCTAATTGGCTGCAAACCCCCAGGTGAGGACACCAGAAGCCCTAGTGGGTTGGCGGCCATGTAAAAGAGCTAATAGGTCGCCGCCCACCATGCGAAGACACCGGAAGCCCTGGTTGTTTGGCGCCCACAAGGCAAAGACGCCGGAAGTCCTGGGTGGGTGGCAGCCATGAAAAAGAGCTGAAAGGTCACCATCCCCCAGGTGAAGACACTGGAAGCCCTGGGGAGGTGGCGGCCCCCCAGGTGATGACGCCATGGAAGTCCTGGAGGAGGCGGCAGCCATGTAAAAGAGCTTAACGGATTACGCCCCCCAGGTGAAGATGCAGCAAAATAAATTATTAAAACATTCGTTGTTATGTTTTTTCTTTTTTTTTTCTTTTACAGGGGTACTATAGATACCAGCGGGCTTGCTGGTAGTTGTGGTCCTCCAAGTGACAGCATGTGGGGGAAGCTTGCTGGAACCTGTAGTTTTTCTGCAAAATACAAAATGTTTACTTCTTTCTTTGCACTACTATTTTACATAATCAACAACGGCATCCTCCTCCCAGGGGTGCCAGGGATAGCCGTGGGCTATCAGCCAGGCCTGGGGTGCCCTGGTGGTATTGCATAAGGGGCACAACTGGGTGCACTGCATAATGGGCACTATTCCTGGGGGCATAGGAGTCTTTATAATGGGTGCAAGGTGTGCGGGGCACATGGGCCCCTGGGTGCAGGGGGCCCACACCACACACCCATAGGTAATTATACTTACCTCTCCGCCGATTCCCAAAGAGCTGCTCCACAGCACCGAATCAGCGCTACAGAGCAGCAAACACTCACTGGGAAAATGGCAGTGGCCATTTTCCCAGTGATCTGCGCATGCGCAGAAAAGATGTCCCCGGGAAAGTAGGCACGGGCGCCATTTTCCCAGAGACCCGCGAATGCGCAGTAGAGTACAGCATGAAGCCAGAATCTACAGCACTTAGTGCCACTGAGCCACTGACAGAGAAGAGGGGGTCCAAATGGAGGCTGCACACGGGCCCCCTCCTCTCTTAAAAAGCCCCTGACTGGGGGCATTGCTTAAGGAGCACTACTACTGGGGACACTGCATAAAAGGCACTACTACAGGGAGCACTACCACATCTGTCCTATCTTAATCTATTGATCATTCCTCTCTTACCTGCTTTCAGCTGGGCAGGTCCTCCTCCGGCTCGCTCTGTCATTCCCTCGTCCCTCCTCCGGCTATGGCTGCTTCTCCGACTGTGTTCTCCCGGCAGAACACAGTAAAGTTTCAAAAAAATAAATAAATAATAAATATATATCTTTTTCTTTTAAACTTTACTGTTTTCTCCTTTTCAGATGGGAGGTCGGGGTCCGCGGCTGCAGCCAGGTAGGTGGGGGAGGGGAGTGCTGCGCATTCGGCGATTTTGTGAATGTAACGGTGCATGCGTAGCACTGATTACAGCTGCGGTAAGGTAGAGTAGATAGTGAAAAGTATTTCCTGAAAAGCTGTCATCGCTAAAATGACAGCTTTTCGGAATAGATACTGATGGAGAGGAGGAATGATGAATTTCTCCGGTAATTAGGTAGAACTCCATGCGAGTTCTAAACCTAATTACCTCCATCGATATTTTAGTTATGATAAATAGGCCCCTAAATGAGAAATATTACTTTATTAGCATTTTATGAAGCACAAATAATATTTTATTTTTCAATTATAATAAAGCGGCAATATTAATTGAAGACAATAAAAATGTATTTATGTCAGGGCAACAATTAATATTTTATGGCTCCATAAATGGTGCCCAAACCATTAAATAATAATGATTGTTCTCATCATAAATATATTTATATATAATAATTAATATTGCCCCTGTGTTATATAATGAACAAATAATATTGCTCTTTTTAATTTAATTAAATAATTTTGCTCCCTTATATTTAAAATAATATTGCCCCCATAAGAGATTTGCTAATGTTATTTGCATTAACAGTGTTCTGAGCTTCCTTATCTGTTGGATGGCCAAAGGAATATGTCAGTTTTGCAGCATTTTGTTCTGGTAGTTGTCTGGCAGCTTTGCCATGTCTAAACCACCATGCATCACCCTACAAAGCACTTTGCTTTTCATTTCAGTATTCAAGTTTGAAATGAAGTGCACACATGTAGGTGTGAATCACCTGATGTATCCAGCAAGACTAATGTAATATGGGCCTGATTCAGAGTAGCACACATGCCCATTTTGTGGATAGATCACGGAGTTGTAAGCATCTCATCAACATCTCCATTTGCAGCTGAGAGGGGGTAGCTAGATGGCAAACAGGCTGGATGTGTGCGTCCGGGTATGCAGAGATCTGTCAGATTACCTAGGGCTGTCTTGCACCAAGGATTAGGCTGGTGCTGTTGTGCAATGATACATAGGGGCGTTGGGGCTGCATTCATGTAGCTAACTCTGAATACAGGCGAAGATCACCATTTAATTATGAGCATCTGCAGCCACAGATGCATCCATATTGCATGTAACTCAGAGTCATTCCCTAAGTGTTTACAAGAGGTGTCCCTCAAGATCAAGGGGTCTTGTAATATGATTTATTTTACATAGTTACAACTGTAGATTTTATATATATATATATATATATATATATATAGTATCACTTGAGTTTTTACTGTCTGTAGATATGGCACACTCTTTATTACTAATCCCACATGGATTGTCATGACCTTGGAAATATTTACCAAATCCATCATCTTGCTATTAGTTAGCTGATTTTGCTGGCTCGGTGAAATTGCTCAACCTCTCACTTATTTTTTCTGCAGGCTAGATAGTAACACCTGCTAGTACAAAGCTTATTGGTTTTGGAAGCTAGATGAGGTGTCATGGGACGTACGTCATACAGACTAAATATATCTAACGCAACATCCATGACTTCAGAAGCACAGATAAAGCCATGTGACAAAATTAGACTGTACGTATGGCTTTACAGGATCATATGCATGGCAGTACCTTTTGGTCAAGGTAATTATCTATAGGTGAAAATGCACAGTAAATTCCCCTCACCCCCCCCCCATCTGCACACACTCAAAAAAACCCCATTGCAACATGATATATATGTATATATAGAGAGAGAGAGTGAGAGAGAGAAAGAGAGAGAGAGAATGTGAGAGAGATTCCGCACTGAAACCTAATATATATTCAGAAGGAAATATCGCAAAAAGAACCAACATACGGGTATTTGACCTCCTGAAGGTCTTTATAATATTCTAAGGTGTGTGGTGCTCCCAAGAGTCAAGGGGTACTATGTTACATATCGTAAAGTAAAAAAAGAGTAGACACTTTGTATTATATGTGATTATTAAAATATTTCTATTGAGATTTTTATAAAATAAGTATAGTATCCTGTAAACCAATTTCAGACAGAAAGCTTTGGTAAACAAACATACAATCATGGTTACAAAATGATTAAATATAGACCACTGATAAAAAGTCCCGTATCTTTGTAAATGGTAGATCTCGGATAGGGAACTATCCTAAAGATTACTAATACAGGGGAGCAAAGAATATCAGTGGGGAAAGGGAAATTCCTTCAAATAAACATCCAAATAATGCTTGTTGCCGATATTTAATAATGCTTGTAGCAAAATATTTAGAGATACATAAGCAATCCCTAAATGTACAAATAAACAATAGTGTTTCAATCAAATCATTTTGTTAATTAGGATTCTGATGATCCTGGGAAAGGATAACTATCCACATACTATAGTAGTAGCGTTGTTTACAAGGCTTAAAGTGATATGGATCATAAAGTGTGTCAGTATTGCTACAACAAGAAATCAGAGCACTTAATAGAGAAAGTGCATTTAATATGATATAAATGTGCAGGATCCTAGGTATACACTTGCTACTATTTTGAAAAAAACAATGTAACTGGGTAATGTCTGCGCAGATAAAAATCACTGCATACCACAGGCGTAAAACATTGCGAGCAGTGATTTAGATTAAAACTATTTATATTATTGGATTTAAATTATTATTATTCCTATTATTATTCCTTCCTTCCTAGTTGGAAACACAACTGCAGCAAAGGATGCAAGGAAGGCTGCCTCAGAATCAGATCCTATGAAGAGGGAGTACCCGGCCCCCCTCCACAGGCCCCTCCCGCTCAACAGACCCCACCCCAAACTAGGGCTGCTTCCTGAAATTTCACGATCTGGTTTTCCATCCCAATCCACCACTGCAGGGTAGCAGTAAGCTGTACTTTGCCGCTGGAGGTGATAAAAAGACATAGATCAAGAAATGGGCAGCGCCCAGGGACGGCGCTTCCATTAGGCAGCTTTAGGCAGCTGCCTAAGGGCTCCGTACCTGAGGGGGCATTGTGGATTTGCACTGACACAACTTTAAAGACAGATAACAGGCGCTGCTAATTAGCCTTGCTTTGTAAGCCATACAACTGATCCCAGGAAAACCTGTACTGGATCTCATTACCATATTATTTACTGCTCCATCTCTGCAGAAACCTGCTGCTCCACATTAACCTCATATGAATTCATGCTGACCCAGTCAGAATATACACACATACACACACACACACACATATATATATATATATATATATATATATACATGTATATATGATATATATGTATATATATATATATATATGTATATATATATATATATATACACATATATATACACATATAAATACATATATATGTCTATATAAGATATAATCCTCTACCACTTTCCAGAGCTCGTCTTGCACCCCCTCTTCCTCCACTAGCTTCTCCACATGGTTGCTCGGAGGTTCGGGACCCACAAACATTCTGGAAAGGGCATCAGCATTTTCCCTGGCCGATGCTTTACCTCAAATTTGAATGGTTGTAAAGCCAAAAACCAGCGGGTCACCCAGGCATTCACCTCTTTTGTTTGTGTGCATCCACTGTAAAGGAGCACGATCTGTGACTAGCCGGAACTCTTGCCCCAACAGACTCTACTGCCCACTTTAGTGACTCTACTGCCCACTTAATTGCCAAGCACTTGCGTTCTCTGTGCAGCAATTTTAGAGTATAGGTTTCTCCTCCCCGCCTAACTCCTGGGAAAGGACTGCTCCTAAGCCTGTCCCAGAGGCATTTTCTGCAACACAAACTGCATCTTAAAGTCAGGAGCTTGCAAAACAGGCTCTACACACAAAGCTCATCTTAAATCCTGCCAAGGAGTCTCTGCTGGCCTAGACCACATTATCTGGTCTGGGGGTTTCTTAAGGTACTCAATCAGTGTAGCTGCCCTAGTGGCAAAATCACGTATGAGTCTGCGGTAATAACCCACCAGACCAAGGAATGTTCTGAGCGTTTAGGCCACGTGAGGACTGTTTCCACTTTACTGGTTTAACCTGCCCTCTGCTTACGACATATTCCAAGTATTTCTCCTCCACCATTACAATGGCACATTTCTCAGGGTTAGCGGTGTGTGCCCATAAAGACTGTAACACTACCTCTACCCTTGGAAGGTGTGACTCCCAGTCAGAGCTAACGATGATGATGTTGTCTAAATATGCAGCTGCATACTCCCTGTGGGGTTGAAGCAACTTATTCATAGCCTTCTGGAAAGTTACTGGGGCTCCATGCAAACCAAAAGGCAGCATTTTGTACTGGAACAAGCCATCTGGGGTAGAGAAGGCTGCTTTTGCTTTAGCAGCTTCAGTCAAAGGAATCTGCCAATATCCTTTTGTCATATCAAGAGTGGTGAGATACTGGCTTTTTGCTAGATTCTCCACCAGCTCCTCAACCCGGGGCATAGAGTAGGAATCAACTGAGAAACTTTATTTAACTTGCGAAAAGGTTTAGGCACTAAGACAATGGGGTTATTCCATTCACTGTTTGACTCCTCTATGACCCCTAAGTGCAGCATCTCCTCCACCTCTCATTTTAATCTGCCGGTTTTGCCTCAGGTATGCGATAGGGTCTCTGCTGTATTATCACCCCAGGAGGAGTAACAATATCATGCTGTATGATTTGGGTCTTTCCCGGAATAGCAGAGAACACATCTTGGTTTCATGCTACTAAGCTCTCCACTTCCTGTTTTTGGCTAAGACTGAGGGTGACCTCAATTGGTACCTAACAGTCTGTGGTTTTCTTTGCCACTAAAGAGGGCTGACTGGCACTTTCTTTCCAAGATTTTAATAGATTTACATGGTAAATTTGTGTCTCTTTTCTTCTACCCTCCTGTCGTACCCTGTAGTTTACAGGTCCCTCTATGATCTCATAAGGGCCTCGCTATAGAGTATAAAATTTGTTTTCAGTAGTAGGCACAAGCACGAGTACCTTGTCTCCCAGTTTGAAGGACCGGTCAACTGTGGTCCAAAGCTGCAACCATGCCTTACTCAGCTTGGCTTATTTGGTCAGCTGGATACTTGGACGATGTGGTGCAACCCAAAGTAGCGGGCGACCGGCTGCTCACTATGGCCACTAATTAGTGCAGCTTGTATGGCTGATCAATGAGCGGTCATATGCTCCTTAAAGGCGCGTTCAGTGTTTCCTATAAAGGACAAGCCGGAAGGGCATATGATGTGATATATTATAAATTTACTGTTACATGTGAGTTTACAATTAATGGTGTAATGCTTGCTTGAGTGGGAATGGTAGAGTGAATCACTTGGAATCATATAGCTGCAGGTAGTACAGGTGCGTTTAATACATCCCTTTTTGCCCATAAGGTAGTGAGTCTTACTGGATGATTGTATAGACGTGATGTAAGTCTTAACAAGGTAGTCTCTCAAATTGCGACCTCTCTTGTACCTGGCCATCAAGTTTACATCATGTAACTTAAAGTCAGGATCAGATTTGATCATAGGCCATAAGTTCTTTGAGACTTGGTTGATATGCGTGCTTGCTGAATTAAAGTGGGTAACCCACGGCAATGATTTAGGTTTAATATTTCTGTTACAATTAGAGAGTATTGTATCTCTATCCATTCTAAGGACTTTATTTTTGGCTTCAATAAGAAGATCCAAACTGTAGCCACGGTCTCTAAATTTTTCTATCAGCATCCATTTGCACATTGGCTTGGATAGGGTTAGACGTAATGTGTTTAATTCTGAGCAGCTGAGAATGGAAGACCCCCTCTTTAATGGGTATGGGTGAGCGCTACTCATATGCAATGGATTATTGCGGTCAGTGAGTTTAGTATATAGTGCAGTATTAAGAAATCTGTATGTCACGACCAGGGTTTTCCGGCATAGCGGATGACGGGTATTACCTGTGAGGGCGCTATGGCATGGTCCTGCCAGCAGAGGGGCTGATGTCTGGTGGCAGGCGTTGGTTGTGCGAAGTTTTCCGCAGGCACTGTGTCATTCTGGCTGGGGTAAGTCTGGTGGTGTTTCAATTCCGCTCTGGTATGGGCGCCGCCATCTTTCTTCTAGTCACGTGCTCTCTCCAACCTATCACAATCCTGCACTGGGTACTTAGGGGAGTTCAGAGCTTCCCATAGTTGCCAGTGCAACGTGTTTCACAGCGCATGCTGTGAGAGTGTTCCTGTGCTCCTCAGACCTGTCTGTTCCAGTGCTCGCCTGTGCTCTTCCTGGATCCCAGCTTCCTAGTTGCTTGCACCGCTCCGCCTGTTCCCAGCCTCCTGCTGGAACCACCCTGAACCTTCTATCAACCCTTTCCCTCCCAAAAGACCTGAGTGTGCAGTTAACCCTGTACCTATACTGCCTCCGCTTACCTAGCTCTCTGTTGGCTCATATTGCAGCTAATCCAGTTTTTACAGGTCTGTGTAAATACCTGCAGCTGGCCACATGCTGTATATGCTCAGAGGAGCAGGGCCAGACAGTCTGTGTCACTTACTACTGGCTGGCCACCGGGGCGTGGAGAAGCTCAGCACTGTGGTGGAGGCGTTGCTGCTGCCTGATGTCTCCTCGGCTCACTGGCTGAGAGATAGAAGCAGCCATTAAGCTGCCCCGCCCCCACCCCAGTGCTCTGCTTCTCTCGTCTCAGCCTGCTGCAGCAGTCAGTCCGGACTCAGAAGTTGCCTATATGTCATAGGCAGGAAGAAGCTCCAGCCTCCAGCAGGTAAGTGCAGCATAGGGGAGGGAGGGGGGAATACAAAATGTGGGATAGGGTTGGGAAGCACAGTGTGGGGTGGGGGATGGGAATGTACAGTGTGAGATGGGGGATGGGAATGCACAGTGGGAGATGGGGTATGGGAATGCACAGTGGGAGATGAGAGGGCACAGTGTGGGATGGGGGATGGGAGGGCACAGTGTGGGGTGGGGGATGGGAGGGCACAGTGGGATGGGAGAGCACAGTGTTAGATGGGGATGGGGGATGAGAGAGCACAGTGTGAGGTGGGGGATGGGAGGGCACAGTATGGGATGGGGGATGGGAGAGCACAGTGTGAGATCAGTTATGGGAGAGCACAGTGTGGGGTGGAGGATGGGAGAGCACAGTATGGGGTGGGGCATGAGAGAGCACAGTGTGAGAAGGGGGATGGGAGGGCACAGTATGGGATGGGGGATGGGAGAGCACAGTGGGAGATGGGAGATGGGAGAGCACAGTATGGGATGGGGGATGGGAGAGCAGTGTGAGTTGGGAGAACACATTGTGGGATGAGATATAAGAGAGCATAGTGTTAAGGCGATTAGGAAAGACAGTACGATTATGACATCGTAATCGTACCGTCGTTCCTGATCACCTGTAGTGTCTGCACTGAACGATCAGTCGTTCAGTGCAGGCACTGTCCATCATTCCTGAACATGCCAATCTGTCATTATCGTCAGATTGTGCTGCATGTTCAGGCGATGGACAATATCGGAAACGACCAGCGGGAGTGCGCATCGCTGGTCGTTTCCGACATAAAAGTGCACGATTTGTGCACGATTACTGAGCGATTGCACGATTACGATGTCGTAATCGTGCAGTCGCTCAGTAATATCGCCCAGTGTGTACCCACCATTAGATGGGGGAATGGGGGAGCACAGTGGGATATGGAAGCACAGTGTGTGATGGGGAGGTTATGTGTATGTGTAAAAGTAATGGAAAAAATTTACAGTTATTAAGCAAAGGAGCTAATACCAACCCCATGCTGCTTAGGTTAAGGCCGTAGAGAATCAAAAAGTAGCTGGCTGAGTCAACCCAGCACCGAGAGGCAAGAGAGGATCCGGCATTTGACGAGTGGTGCTGACCCAAAGAAAAGACACCCAAGCAGAGATGGTGCGACAGGCAGACATAGAATAAGGTAAGTGTGGGGCATGGAGAGACACTGAGGCTCAGAGACTCCCCAGAGAAACCACATATAGGTAAGGTAAACTCTCAAGCAACTGGCCTGTACCTGCCAGAGACCCTGGGATGGGGGCCCCTAAAAAAATGGGTGTACCGGTCTCCATGATTTCTGTTGCCAGCCCTGTGTGCAGGTATGAGAGCCCCCATGAGTTTGGTAGTAATATGTCCCTCATTAACAGCCTTGCTAAGAATGTCAGTCAGCTGCTTTTTAAACATGTTAGTAGGATCTCCACTCAAAATTTGATACGTATCAGTATCACTAATACCCCTTTTACACCAAAATCCCCGGGTCTGACCCGGGATTTGGAACACGTTTCCAACCCGGATCAGACCCGGGGCAACCCCCTTTTACACTGCGGCGCTGACCCGGGCTATGCCCGAGTCGGCACCATTCACACCAGACCCGGGTCAGCACTGACCCAGCTGCCCGGCGAAGGTGACCAGCGCTTTTTCCCCTCCCTCCCCCCTCCGCAACCTACTTACCTTATCCTGCAGCGGTCCGGAGGCAGGGAGAGCAGGTGGGATGCGCTGCTTCGTGCCGCTCGGGCAGGCACTGCTTGCAGTGGCCGCTTGGAGATGATGTCATCTCCAAGCACCACTGAAGCCGGCCAATCAGGCGGCATGCGACGCGACCCGGGTCATCGTGAGCCGGGCCGCGACGTTTACATTGCAGGGTGACATGGGAACAACCCGTGCTCAACCCTGCAATGGAGCAGGGTCGGATCCCCGGGTCTCTGGACCCAGGTTGATCTGTTCACACCGACTAAATTCCCGGGATTATGCGCGCTCACGTGCATCAACCCGGGATATTTCAGTCGGTGTAAAAGGGGTATAAGTTGACCTCAGTCTCCATAAGATAGTCCACAGTGTTCTGGATCATGAGGGCTCCCCCTTTATCAGCTGGCCTAAAGACCAAACTGTCATTACTTGCCTGTTGTTTGAGCATTATCAATCCATCTTTTTTGGTTCTATTGGGAGGTTGATCTAGAAACAGCTCAATTTGTTGATCTCGGTGACGCATGTATGTTTTAATCGTGGGGATAGAGGACACTGGCTCAAAGGTTGATCTTGGCTGTAATTTGGCCAATGGAGGTGGTAAGGCAGGTCTTTGATCTGTTGATACCTGGGTGAGCCGGACCCATTAATGTGTGTGTGTCTGTGTATATATACTTTAAAAAACAGTGTTTGTTTTATTTTAGTATTTATTTTGCAGGAGTACTATAGGTACCAGTGGGCCCTTAATGCCCAGCCTGCTAGTACTTGTGCTTCTCCAAGTACCAGTCTGCGGGTATGCCTGCTGGGACCTGTAGTACTACTGCAAAAGATAATATTTATAGTTTCATATGCACCACACTACACAATCAACCCGGCACCCACCGGCCAGGGGTGCTGGGGATAGCCCCAGGTTATCAGCCTGGGCCTGGGGTGCCCTGGAGAGGGGGACCCAGCTCCCCAGGGATCCCCAGCCTGGGCTGACTAGCAGTCAGGGGTGATGCTTCGGCTGTGGGGCCTGGTGAAAAGCCTCCCCTGGCTGTGGCATCACCCCCCTGCTAGAAAGGGTGTGGTGCTGGTTCTGTTAAATACAGGGTGACTATACACACTTTTTTCACCTGTATTTCCAGAACCAGGACCGGCTCAGAGACCAGTGCTGGTTGCGCTGAATACGGGGGACCCCTACGTCATTTGTCCCCTGTATTTAGCACAACCAGTAGTGGCTCTCCAAAGCCCAATGCTGGTTGTCCTTTGGGTGGTGGGGCCATGCCATTTTCTTTTTTTTTTACACAGGGTTTTATTTTAAAAACACAAGCACAGACTGGTCTCACTGATCCCGTCCGCGCTTCTGTTTATTTATAAACAGATGCAGGTATAACGGATCTTTCGGATCCAAGCTGGCATCTGTCTGCTGCTACCTGGCCCAGGTCCTGCCGCCTGCCCCACTGCCGCCGCTGGCGCACCCGGATCCTGGACGCAGCTAATGCCTGCTACCCCCCTGGGTTCTGGCCATAGCTTACAGCTGCTTCCTTCCCCTGAGCCCACCCCTGCACTGACCTGCCATCTTGGTGCACCCAAGTGAAGCCACAGTGAATACACCTGATGGACGCTCCTACTAAGGCTGCGCATCAAGTTGAAACTTCCTATATATATATAATGACGGATTCGTGAGGTAATAGTTTAATAAAACAAACCCCAAGTCTAAATTTGCCCCCTACCCTGAGTTATGCCTTCCCAAAACTCCCCCATAGAGAACAGCAGAAAAGTGGTCCTAATTGAGTGTCAGAAAAAACTGACAGTTGGAAATTTAGATTAGTCCTAATTTTTTATGTTTTTGCTCTAAAATTTGGCACGCAGCACTGAGGGCCAGTTCTACTAACTCATGCCAAATTTCAGCTCGGTACCTCCAATAGCTTTTGAGGTTTAGCCCCTTAAACACTATGCCCACCTCGGGAATTCTCTATGGGAAAATGTTATCTTTTGTTGAGGGGACCCGTACGTTGTTTGCCCCCTGTATTTTGGCAACCAGGACTGGCTCTGATTAGCTTGGTGCTGGTTGTGCTTTATACAGGGAACCCTTACATCATTTGTCCCCTGTGTTTAGCATAACCAGTACTGGGGCTCCAAAGCCCGATGCTGGTTGTGCTGTGGGGGCACGTATTGTTTTTTTATATTACACTTTCATTTTTTAAAACAATGCGGATCTCACTGATACGTCCATGCATCTGTGTCTTATTGATTTGATTTTCTCAGGTGCATGCCCAGCACCAGTGAGTCCCTCTGTCGCCGGCTGATGCTTCTGTGCACGGCTCTGTTGCTGCCACTGCTCCGCATCCCGCTGCTGCCACTGCCCCACACACCTGCAGCCTGCCCCGCAGCCGTCACTCCCTCTGGACCCTTAAAACACCTCCTGTGTGCTGTCTGCTCTTCCACCCATGTTAGTGTACCTATTGTCCTTCTGCCCTGCAGGTGGCCCGGTTTGCCCCTCCAAACCCTAATAGTTAATAAATTTTAAAAAGCAATGAAATTCCATAGACAAAAAACCTTTACGGTTTCACATGTCCCATTATAGCTTCTTACACATGATCTGAAATTTCACAAAACCTATAGAATTTGTGCCACTCAAACCAAAAAAAGCAATGAAATTACGATCATTAAGGCTGACGCAATACAGATATGGTATACCATCAAATCCTGTGTTTAACTGCAGATTCAGCACTCTCACAGAGTGAGATTGCTGTCACTCACAAAATGGTGGAGCTGCTAATTCACAGAATTGTCTGCTCATTGGAATACACATAGGCAGTCTATGTAACTGAGGTCTGAGCAGAAGATAGAGCTGCACAGATGGGATAAGAGTGGAGGTGGGTGGGGGAAGAGACAGAGCGATGTGGATGGGGACATATAGGCGTAGGGAGGGGGTGAAGATTAAGTAACACTGATGGGAAAAAGCCAAAGTGATGCAGATGGGTGAAAAACAGTGGTGCAGATGGGGGGTACAAGTGATGCAGATGCGTGGAAAACAGTGGTGTGGATGCAAGGGACACGTCTGGGAAAACACAGCAACGTGGATGGGGGTACAGAGTGGCATAGATGCTGGAAGACAGAGCAGCGCAGATGGGTAACAACAGATTGGTACGAATGAGGGAATACAGACTAGTACAATGGTAGAACACACATCAGTAGAGATTGGGGAAGACTGATAGGTGCGGATAGGTGGGAAGAAAGATTCCCTCGGTTGGGGGGGGGCAGGGGTGCAGATACAGGAATAAAGAGTGGCACAGATGAGTGGAAGGCAAAGTGGTGTGACTAGGGGGAAGGCGGTGGTCCAGATGCAAAAAAACAGAGTGGCACGAATGCAGTAAGAGAGGGCAGCACGAATGGGGAAAGACAGATTGGTGCGGATGAGGAAATAAACAACTAGCACAGTTAGGAGACCACACAGTTGTAGGGATTTGGGAAGTTATAGCAGCATAGAGGAATAGATAGTGTACATGCATAGACAGAGTATGATAGTTTTAGCAATTAGGCAGCTGAATGTGTATTCTGAATGAAATGGATGTATGGAGTGAGAAGGATGTTGGAGCCCAGTGGGATTGTTGTGGTGAACGAATGGGAAGATTGTGAGCACTCAGTAGGATATGTGTGCCACATAACTGCTCAGATCTCAGTTACATAGACTGTCTGTGTGTATTCCAATGAGCACACAATTCTGTGAATTAGCAGCTCCACCATTTTGTGAGTGTCAGCAATCTCACTCTGTGAGAGTGCTGAATCTACAGTTAACCACAAGGTTTGATGGCATACCATATCTGTATTGCGCAAGGAACACGTCCATTAAGGCGTCAGCCTTAATGATCGTAATTTAATTTAAAGGTTTTTGTCTATGGAATATATATATATATATATATATATATATATATATTTCTATACGTATACATGTAATATATATGGGCCAGAGGCATTTTTTGATGGTTGCATGATGTCACAGGGTTTATGATGAGTATATCTGCCGATATTTTTATGTGACATGCGTTTCCTTTGATATATGACTATGACCCTGTCATGATATTTTTCTACTTAAAATACACTTTTTCTGACTCAGAAGGTGGTGTGCTGGTCTCTTGATTGCTTCCTTGGAAGCTTGCAATTAGTATAAGACTGTGATTGCAGCACCCTGATGGCTTCTTATATAAAAGTGAGTGCGATTTCTCTGTACATTCTTATATACAAATATTATATACAATATATATATATATATATATATATATATGTATGTGTGTGTGGGTTCTATCTATTTATATCTCTCTATGGGCATGTTACAAGTAACTAAGATGGACTGTAATGCAGTAGTAAGAATTTATTGTAGTAAGTCACCCATTGTTTGAATCTTACATTATGCTAATTCACTCACTTAACTACTAACTACACAGCCGACCATTATATTTGACTAAATAAAAGGCGGGTCCCTGCCCGGCGCAAACTGGCCTGAGGTAGAACCATTCACCCTTAATTGGCATAGCATTGGCCCCTCCCTAAGATGATGGCCCAGTCCTCCCCTAATGTAAATGACCAACTCGCCGCTATCAAAAGGCAAATGCCACCCAGGCACTCTTATGTTATAATAGGCCGCCCAGGAGCACTGCTTCCCGCCAGGCTGCACCGCCACCTGTTAGAAGGAAAATTGAAAATTGCACAGTCCAACAACATTTCAAGAATTGCATACAAAACAGCTTAGACGGGTGGGGGTGGGTGGTGTTCAAAAGCTGGAAAAGAGAAAGATTGTTCCTCTTCCAGACTATTTATGATGAATAGTAGGGGCCTTGCCCCTTATTACTGCCATAGGATACTATTTTGATGGGCACATTGCTGGCTACGCCCCCTACTCTCCTTTAACCCTTGATGAACTAGCAATATTCCATCACTAAACAGGGTGCTTATCTCTCCTCTAACTTATTCAAGTATTCAGATCTATTAAGTCACCCATTGTTTGAATCTTAGATTATGCTAATTCACTTACTTAACTACTAACTAGAAATAACCACACGGACACCTATGTGGAATTGAAAGAGGACACAGCTGAAATTTATTGATCAATTTGTAATTAGAAAGATGGTGGCAGTAAAAAGCAGTGCTACAAGGCCACAGCCCGACCATTATATTTGACTAAATAAATAAAAGGCAGATCCCCGCCCGGTGCAAACTGGCCTGAGGTAGAACCATTCACCCTTAATTGGCATAGCATTGACCCCTCCCTAAGATATTGGCTTGGTCCTCCCCTAAGGTAAATGACCAACTCGCCGCTATCAAAAGGCAAATGCTAACCAGGCACTCTTTTGCTATAATAGGCCACCCAGGAACACTGCTTACCGCCAAAGCTCGGCTCAAAGAGCTGAGCCCCGCCACCCATCAGGAAATAATCACCCCCCCAAGGAAGACAACAATGTTACTAATGCAAGACTCTAGACCTGCGCCTGTGAGGTGTATCCCACTGGGCCTATAAAAAAACTCCTCTCCTTGTAAGGCAATTGAAGGTGCCGATATAACCATCCGTCCGTTAGTGACCGGACTAGATATATACTGCCAGCCTACCCTACTGCTGGCCATCACTAGTAGACTATTTGCAGGTCCTTCCTAATAGCAAGTGTAATTGCAATGCAATTGCCAGTACCCAGATACTTGTCCCCAAATGTACCCCCAATCAGGGTCCCAAATCTGGCTTTCTCTGTCCATAAACATCTAATAAAGGCAACTTCAGGGCTTGCCCCTAGAAACCGAACCACTAAATCTTATTAGTACCTAATAAATGCGGGGCCTGAAATGCTAAAGGATGCTCATTAGCCCAATAGATACATGAATGTCATACGACCCACACCCGACAGCTAGCATTCCTATAAACCTGCAAGAAAGGTTTATCATGCCTGGTTAGGCTAATACAATTTATAGAGAAACAGCTAGCCAAGGGAAGGAAAACAATAGTTGGGTGACCCATCTGAAGGTGAAAAACAGCAAAACCTCTTTGAGGGCAAAAGCTGAAAAGCCCTTCAAAATCCCTAGCGGCAGTAGGCATAAGGCCCCTGGGTTTCCCAACAAACTCGCAAGAAGCGCTGCTAACTATGCAACTTATCGCTGCGCAACTATTACCTGTAGGCTGACGACTACCATTGACCTAAATGTTTTAAGGCGTCAACGGAAGCACCTGCAGCTGCCAATGTAGGCCCCTTTTAATAATGCCCCCAGTGGTAGTTCCCCCCCAAGTAGTAGTCCCCAGTAGAGTAGGTCCTCCCAATGGCGCCCCCAGTAGTAGTCACCCCTCCCCCAGTAGAGGTCCCCCGAATAGTAGCCACCCCTCCCCCAGTAGAGGTCCCCCCAGTAGTAGCCACCCCTCCCCCAGTAGAGGTCCTCCCAGTAGTAGCCACCCCCCTCCCCCGTTGTGCAGATAGGTTAAAAAAATATATATATTTTATATATATATAAAAATATACTTACCTGAATCTCTGCTCCTGGTCCTGGTCCTGCTCGCGATGCCACTCCCGCCCGGGCTGGCGCGCTCAGCATTATGGGACAGACGTCATGACGTCAGTCTCATTACCCACTGCAGGAGCCGGACGGAAGTCCGGCTCTTGCAGTGGGTGCTGCAGCAGTCAATGAGAGTCTATCTGACTCTCATTGGCTGCTGTTTAACACACGCATCGCCGCCAGCGCTGGCGGTGATGCGTGTGTTATGCACAGCCTGAGCCCGCCTCAGTTCCTGCTTTATTTAAGCAACTTTGAAAAACGACTACTGATATGGATTTTGTTTAGGACTTCCAATAAGGTCCTGAACAGCAACATCTTTAGAAAAAGAATCAATAACATCTTCAGGTAAGGACTATATAACAAATTTTGGCCTGCCACCCTTACCCCTTAAGATATCCCCCTCCATTTTATCTGCAGTTTTTAATTTAGAAACCATGGATCAAGCAAATTATTTATCTGATATGATGCTGCATGACTTACGATGGGTACACACTTGTTCAATCCAGTGGGGATCTAATTCCAGACCAGACTGTTGACCCTGCACCCATTATAGATACACCCCTGGATCTTCGATCTGCATGTGCTAAAACAAACTACTAAAAGAACTATATCACCGTACACACTCTTTCAATCTTTGGTAGACAAGCTAACACTCATAGGCAAGGGTGTAGCTAAGTAGGTGCAAAGAATATTGCTGTTACAGGGCCTAGACCACCTCTGGGGCCTGGCTCTCTCCCTGGATTGAGTTATACTGCCATCTCCTGAGCCCCAGCGTTTCAATTCTCACCAGAGTTAATGTGCAGCAGGGCATCTGGGCCCAGAGTTGATTTAAGCTACAGCCATCTCTAATTGCTGCCTGTATGCATTGCAGGCTTGCCGACTTTCTGGCTGCCCCTTCCGGGAGGGAGCAGCCTGATCGGCATTACAGGGGGCGTGGCCATTGTGAGGAGACGGGGTCGGCCAGGTGATGCACATTTGTGGGCGGAGTGGGGGGCAGGGCCACATGATCACATCATTTTGGCCCCGCCCCCGCTACACAATGGCGATATTACAGGCATTGTGAAGCAGGGGGCGGAGCCAGAATGACGCAATTCGGCATGAATCGCGTCATGGCCCTCCTCGCTGCGGGAGTTTCTAAGGTAAGTGCGGGGGGTTAAGCGGGGTGGACGGCAGCCGGGAGGATTGCCTGCCTTCCCGGAAGGTCGGGAGTTGCACCCGATTTTCGGGAAGCTCCCGACCAAATCGGGAGGGTAGGCAAGTATGATGGATTGTGATGTCACAATGCAGGTCACAGCTCTATGTAAAGAATGCACAGCTACTGGTAGCCATTTTGTGGTGAAATTTTGTTCTACATTGATGCTGTCTGAGTAGTTCCTGCTTTATTTAAGTAACTTTGGAAAACGACTAGTGATATGGACTTTGGATTACATCTTCCAATAAGGTCCTGAACAGCAACATCTTCAAAAAAAATAATCTAAATAACATCTTCAGGTAATTAATGTATAACAAATGTTGTGCTGCCACCCTTACACCTTATGAAACCTCCCTCCGTTTTGCCTGCAGTTTTTTAAATTTAGAAACAATGGATAAAGTTAATTATTTATTTGATATGACAGTTCATGACTTAAGATGGATACACACTTATTCAATCCTGTGGGGATCCAACTCCAGACCAGATTGTTGACACAATCCTACTGGAGACCTGGATGCAGATTCAAAACCCAATATATGTCTCCACACCTGTCCAATTTTTTAGCAGATCTTAAATCTGCATCTGCTGAAACAATCTACTGAAAGAATTGTGCCACCATACACACTCTTCCAATCTTTGGCAGAACAGCTGGCACTCACAGGCAAGGGCATAGCTACAGTAGGTGCAGGGAATGGGGATGCTACAGGGCCCAGGCCGCCTCTGGGTTCTGGTCCTCTCCCTTTACCAAGTTACACTGCCATCTCCTGAGCTTCGGCTGTTCTATTCTCACCAGAGTGCTGCTGCAGGACATATGGGCCCAGAGATGATCTAAGCTACAGCCATCTCTAGCTGCTGCCTGCATGCATTGTGATGTCACAGTGCAGGTCACAGCCATATATAAAGGATGTCCAGCTACTGGTAGCCATTTAGCGGTGGTATTTTGTCTTACATTGATACTCTCTGAGTAGTTCTTGTTTTATTTAAGCAAGTTTGGATAACGACTACTGATATGGATTTTGGATTACATCTTCCAATAAGGTCCTGAACAGCAACATCTTAAAAAAAGAATCTGAATAACATCTTCAGGTAAGTACTACATAACAAATTTTGGGCTTCCACCCTTACCCCTTTATTTTGTTTGCAGGTTCATAAATTTAGAATGAACGGATCCAGTAAATTATTTATCTGATATAACAGTACATGACTTTAAGATGGGTGCACACTTGTCCAATCCTGTGGGGATCCAACTCCAGACCAGATTATTGACACAATCCTACTGGAGACCTGGATGCAGATTCAACACCCAATATATGTCTCCACACCTGTCCAATTTTGCAGCAGATCTTAGATCTGCATCTGCTGAAACAATCTACTGAAAGAATTGTGCCACCAAATACACTCTTCAAATCTTTGGCAGAACAGCTGACATTCACAGTCAAGGGCATAGCTAAAGTAGGTGCAGAGAATGGGGCTGCTATAGGGCCCATGCCACCCCTGGGTCCCGGCCCTCTCCCTGGTTTGAGTTATACTGCCATCTCCTAAATCCCAGATTTTCTATTCTGACCAGAGTGCTGCTGCAGGACATCTGGGCCCAGAGCTGATCTAAGCTACAGCCATCTCTAGCTGCTGCCTGCTTGCATTGTGATGTCACAATGCAGGTCACAGCCCTATATAAAGGATGCCCAGCTACAGGCAGCCATTTTGTGTTGACATTTTGTCCTACATTGATACTCTCTGAGTAGCTACTTATATGGATTTTGTTTAGAACTTCCAATAAGGTCCTGAACAGCAACATTTTTAGAAAAATAATCAAAATAACATCTTCAGGAAAGTACTATATAACAAAAGTTGGCCTGCCACCCTTACCACTTAAGAAACCTCCCTTTATTTTGTCTGCAGTTTTTTTTACATTTAGAAACAATGGATCAAGTAAATTATTTATCTGATATTACAGTGCATGACTTAAGATGGATACACATTTGTCCAATCCTGTGGGGATTCAAACTCAGACCAGATTGTTGACACAATCCTACTGGAGACCTGGATGCAGACTCAACACCCAATATATGCCTCCACACCTGTCCGATATTTCATTAGATCTTAGATCTGCATCTGCTGAAACAATCTACTGAAAGAATTGTGCCACCATACACACTCTTCCAATCTTTGGCAGAACAGCTGGCACTCACAGGCAAGGGCATAGCTACAGTAGGTGCAGGGAATGGGGATGCTAAAGGGCCCAGGCCGCCTCTGGGGCCCGGCCCTCTCCTGGATTGAGTTACACTGCCATCTCCTAAGCCCCAGCTTTTCTATTCCACCACAGTAATGTTGCAGGACATCTCTAGCTGCTGCCTGCATGCATTGTGATGTCACAATGCAGGTCACAGACCTATATAAAGGATTCCCAGCTACTGGGAGCCATTTTGTGGTGATATTTTGTCCTACATTGATACTCTCTGAGGAGTTCCTGCTTTATTTAAGTGACTTTGGATAACGACTACTGATATTGATTTTGGTTTACAACTTCCAATAAGGTATTATCCATCTGATATGATGCTGCATCACTTAAGATGGGTACACAGTCAGGATATGTCTTTGGGGATTTAAATTTAACCACATATTGTTTTAACAGATTTGTACATTTTCGAATGTTCACCTTTATTATGATAAGTATGCATGGTCCCGATTGGCCTGTCAGGGGGCTGAGATATTCCCCAGTGGGCCCCACACTCTAAGCCCCTCGCTCTACCATAGGAAAGCGGGGCCTATGGTGCCACTGTACACAAGGGGAGCCCTTTGACATAACAAGGAAGCACAGCCTTGTTATGTCAAATGTGACTACCAGTGGCGGGCTGGGCCGGGGGGGCAGGGTGCCATGTGCCTCCCGGGCCGCAGCGTCATGCAGTCCGCGGGCAGTTTGTGTCACTGTGACACAGACTGCACCGCGTGTGTAGCGCTGACTGGACGGAGTTCGGTCAGCGCTACACACTGCCAAACACACAGCCGCCGGAGCCGGCAGCTGTGTGTTTGCTGTAATCAGCAACCGCTGAGAGTCTGTCAGACTCTCAGCGGCTGCTGCTGCTCCTACTGCGGGAACCATCTTCCGGCTCCCGCAGTGGGTAATGGGAGAGACGTCATGAGTAATGACGTCTCTCCCATGCAAAACGGCCGGAGGAGCTGTTAGCGGAGGGACCAGGAGCGGGAGTTTCAGGTAAGTGATTTTTTTTTTTTATTAAGTCTCTCTCTACTGGGGGGGGGGGGGACTACTGGGGGCACTAACAGGGGGGGAATTACTATGGGGGGCACTACCAGGGGGTGATTACTACTGGGGCAGGGACTACTACTGGGGGCACTACCAGGGGGGGATTACTATGGGGGCACTACCAGGGGGGAATTACTACTGGGGGCACTACCAGGGGGGTGGATTACTACTGGGGGCACTACAAGGGGTGGGGGGACTACTACTACTGGGTGCACTACTTCTGGGGGAACTACTTCTGGGGGAACTACAAGGGAGAACTATTACTACTGGGGGAACTACAAGGGGGGACTATTACTACTGGGGTCACTACAAGGGGGGGCTACTACTGGGGGCACTACAAGGGGGGGGACTGCTACTACTGGGGGCACTACAAAGGGGTACTACTACTACTGGGGGCACTACAAGGGGGGACTACTACTACTGGGGGCACTACAAGGGGGGGACTACTACTAGGGGCACTACAAGGGGAGGGGACTACTACTATGGGCACTACAAGGGGAGGGGACTACTACTAGGGGCACTACAAGGGGAGGGGACTACTACTAGGGGCACTGCATAGGGTGGAGGGGACTACTACTAGGGGCACTACAAGGGGAGGGGACTACTACTAGGGGCACTGCATAGGGGGGAGGGGACTACTACTAGGGGCACTACAAGGGGGGGACTACTACTACTGGGGGCACTACAAAGGGGGGGACTACTACTACTGGGGGCACTACAAAGGGGGTGACTACTACTACTGGGGGCACTACAAGGGGGGGGACTACTACTACTGGGGGCACTACAAGGGGGGGACTACTACTACTGGGGGCACTACAAGGGGGGGACTACTACTACTGGGGGCACTACTACTTGGGGTACTACAAGGGGGTACTACTACTACTGGGGGCACTACAAGGGGGGGACTACTACTAGGGGCACTACTACTGGGGGCACTACAAGGGGGTAGTACTACTGGGGGCACTACAAGGGGGGGACTACTACTAGGGGCACTACAAGGGGAGGGGACTACTACTAGGGGCACTGCATAGGGGGGAGGGGACTACTACTAGGGGCACTACATGGGAGGAGGGGACTACCACTGGGGGCACTGCATCGAGGGACCACTGCTGGGGGCTCTATATAAAGGGCAATACTGGGGGTACTGCATAGGGGGAGACTACAACTGGGGCCACTATTTAAGGGGCATTGCATAAGGGTTACCACTATTAGGGGCACTGCATGGAGGGTGGACTGCTACTGGGGGCACTATATAAGGGGCACTGCATAGGGGGTACCACTATTGGGGGCACTATATAAGGGGCTTACTACTGGGGGCACAAGGGGCACTGCACAGGGGGGATCACTACTGGGGGCACTATATAAGGGGCTTACTACTGGGGGCACAAGGGGCACTGCATGGGGGGGATCACTACTGGGGGCACTACTGGAGGCCTGCATAAGGGTGTTCTCTCCTGTGGCACACGGGGGCACTGCATATGGGCACTACGACAGGGGGCTGCCCCTAATCTTTATTTTTACCTTACATTAATCCCAAATGGACCCGCCTCCTCCCTGAAACACTTGGGGGGGGCACCGTAGCACGCACGTTCTTCGGGCACCCTGGCTACACGCTACTCCTCTGCCAGGGCCGCCTGCATGCTTTTGACCCCCAGGCTAAAAGTTGCCAGCCAGCCCCTGGTGACTACCCATAGCGGATAATTAATATTTTTTTTGACCTCTGGGACTCAGTTGATCCGAGTCCCAGCACTTGGAGGGAAGGGGTTGGAGCCTCAAGTGTTTGTGAATCTGGAACATTATGCACTGCCTCTTTGTCTGTTGGCTGCTCAGACTGGATGTTACAGCAAAGTTGTGCTCTGAGTGTCATCAGCATGGGAAAATTTAACCCTCTACTTCAATTGCTGGTCACAGCTAGGATTGGACACCTGAAGATGTGCCCTTTCACAGTGAGGTGAGCTTTATTATTAATGCTATTGTGTACTAGTAGATGTCCTTGACTGCCTTTTTTGTTTTTCTTTTTTCTCTCTCTCTTTTCCCCATCTCTCTCTCTCGCTCTCTCTTCCCCTCCAACTCACTCTCTTCCTCACCTCAAGCCCCGTAAACACTAGACAATTTTTTGAACTATTCGGCCAATAATGTGCACCCAGCATCAGTCTCATCCCCATCTCTCTCTTTCCCTCTCTAGTCCCCATTTCATTTGCCCTCTCTCTTCCTCAATTCAGTCTCGTCCCCATCACTCTCTTTCTTTTTCTCATCCTCATCTCCCTTACCCATCTCTCTCTTCACCATCTCTCTTTTTCTTCGCCATATCTCTCTCCTCCCTCCTGTCTATTTGTATTATTGGATTTTTTTTTCTGGATACTATTTTTTTTTAATCAAAGTTATTTAACACATTTAGGCTTATTGTATTTGTGAAGGAACTGTCATTTTTGTGTTAAGGAGATCTTGTGCTGAAGGATTGGAAGTCGGGTGTCACTTTGGGCTAAGGAGATCATGTGCTGAAGAATTGGAAGTCAGGGTCCAAAGGTTGGGAAAGGCGAGGGGCCTGGATATATGTCCTCCTCATCCAAAAGTACCGGATGTTGGTTAGACCTGACCAAAGGCGCGGAGTCTAACCTACTGGGAGGTGTTCACCAGTGACCCCTCCAATCGGGATTTGGGTTTAAGCTACACCCAGCAAGCAGGTCGTGGCCCTTTGGTCAGTTATCTGGCACAAGTGGGAAACAGAGGAACACAATTGCAGGGAAAGGCATTAGGAGTCAGTACTTGGATGACATACTGAGTACGCACAGTGTTGATCCAGACACAGAGCTGGTACAGGAGAACGGCACATGGAGATAGTACTCGGATGACGTACTGAATACACACACTGCGGCTCCAGATGCAGAACTGGCACAGGCAGATGACACTTAGGAGATTGTACTCGGATGGCGTACTGAGAACACAAATAAAATCTCAATGTATTCAGCGCACGATCCCTGTGAAAAATGACTGTATGACAGATGTGAAATGGTGTCAATAATATGGGATTTATTGTTGTTGACACTTATAAAAACATGCATATGCATATAAATTGATTGCGGCTTTGTTAATCCTCCTCCTGGGGTGGGTAGGATGAATGGAGCCTATAGGGTTACTTGCTGTCCATATATTAGATGTGGGGTGTGTCACTGTATGGCTAGATGTGATGGTGCCCGGGTAATCTTCAATACAGGTAGGAGACCACTGGGGCTGTGGGGCTCGGTGTCTGGACTAGTAGGTCTGAGCTGTGTCCGGATCCGGGTGTCCTCTAGTAAAAGGGAAGACCCCGGGGGCCTGACACTGCTGTCTAAGGGGAGGGGAGAGCCGGTCTGCGACCTCCGAACGTCTCAACCTGGCTAACCCCTCCACTACAGATGCCTTACCCTCCACGCGCCGCCTGCTGTGGTTGTGGCTGGATCCCTCCTGAACCTGTCCTCTCATCCACACTTCTTGCTTGGCGATCCTGGGCTGTGTGGCTGTTGGATCCTGCTCCGTCTACGTCGTGCTGCTACTTCCACGTCAGGTGATGCAGACTGTGTCACGTGACTGGGTCCGTCTAGTGCAGGCTTGGTGAATGGTAGCGCTGCAGTGTGTGGGCTCTGTATTGGAACAGCAAGTCTGAGTTGGGAAATAGATCAATAGGATCTGGTACATCTGAGTGTATACACCAACGCGTTTCTACTCCTTAGGGTCTTCTTCTGGGAGATAGGTATGTGTAATGAATGTCCAGCAGTGCTAAATGGGGTGGTGGGCCCCCGCCTCTGTTTGTGATAGGTGGATATCCAATAAGGCTATTGGTTATCGTGACTGTCAATCTCTGGTTGTAAAAAGGCTGTCAGTCTCTCGTCTGAACTAGTTAGTGAATATTTATGATATTGGTAATTGGTGTATCAATATAGTATAGGTTATAGCGTAATGGTGAAAATAATGTGACAAAATATATAGCTAATAATCAGTATGATCATATTCCTCTTATTGTATATATATATATATATACGCACATACATAGTGGAACAGGGGATCATATGATAGGGTATATATATATTTTTTTGATTTCATACAAGTCAGGTACATTCATTTATAAAATTCTTGTTTGGTGCACCTAAGTAATGGGTAACAAGGGAATAAGAAATCAAGAATGATGGTTTCTATTGCTTGCAGAATGATATAGGTGTAATTTTATTCACAGATAATGGACTTGACTTCATTGTCAAAATTTAATGCCTGCGGTATCAGGGTGTCCATAGTTATTATCAATTGCAATTCTTCTTTATTTATCTGTGCACTGTAGTTCCCCCCTGTCCAATTCGGTTTGACCAGTTTTAAAGCAGTGAATTTTATTTTTGCAGGGTCAGACTGGTGAAATTGTTTGTAATGTAATGAAATGGGATGTTCTTCGTTCCCTTTTTTTATATTGCGGAGATGCTCCCCTAGTCTCTGTTTTAATGGGCGAATGGTCCTGCCTATGTACTGTTTCCTACAAGGACACTCCAATATATATATCACTCCTTTCGTGTGGCATGTTATGTGGTCTGTAATTTCCCATTCTACCTGATTGGAGGTAGATGTTATTGACATTGAGGGTTTGGTGTTTCTTATTCCGGTCGTCGTGCAGGCTATGCACTGGCCACAGTGATAGAACCCCCCTTTACATCTACTGTCTTTGTTGGCCCATATGTTGGTCAAGGTGGTTTGTGTATGGTCCGTGGGAGCTAAATGGTTCTTGACTAGCTTGGTTCTGATGTCAGGCGCTTTTCTGAATACGACCTTTGGAGCATCTGGTAGTGATGCTGCTAATGTGTCGTCCTGTAATAATATAGGCCAGTGTTTAATGATTATGTTTTTGATATGTCTGGCTTGACTGCTATAATCAGTAACAAAATAAATGTCCTTCGGCTCCTTTGTTGTACTAGTCTTGTCTCTGTACTGTAATAATGGTTCCCTGTCTGTTGTACTGAATTTTTGATATGCTTTTTCAATTTTGTCTGGTGGATATTGTTTGTCAAGGAGTTGGTTTTTCAAAAGGTTGCCTTGTGTGATATAGTCACTATGTCTTGAGCAGTTTAGTGCAGAAAAAAATAAAATTGTCTACATGCCATTCACTACACACAGGGCCTCATTCAGAGGCGGTCGGAGGGTGCAAGCGGTCGCTCAGAAACTGGGCGGCACCTTGCATCCTGACCGCCCGCCTCTGTTTCAGTCGTTAGGTTGTGGGTTTACACCCACAGCTCTAACGACCGCTAGGGTGATGGTCGCGATGGTCAGAGACCATCGCGACCATCCGGGCTTACGACGAGACCCTAGGGTAGGGTCTCACTTGTCGTAAGCCCTGGAGAGCTTCTGGCTCTGTCAGAGCCGGAAGCTCTCTACTGACATCACTAGTGATGTCAATGGGACCTCCCCCAAATGGAAGGCGTTCCCAAGGGAACGCCTCCGTTTGGGCTGCCACCCCCTGGCCCGCCTTCCAAATGGGGCGAGCTGTCAATCAACATCGAAAGCTCGCCCCCTTTGGAAAGAGACCCGCTACGACCGGTGCTGTCGGTCGTAGCGGGTCTCACGCATGCGCACGAAGGAGCCGGCTCCCTCGTGTGCATGCGCACTTGACAAACATCGAGGCGGCCGTGCAGTCGTAGACCGTACGGCCGCCTCTGAATGAAGGCCACAGTGCCAAGGAAAGGCTTTATTATGAATGGTGGTTCTGCAACTGCTGTCAGTGAGGCATCTTTTTCTGCCACTCATGACAATGCAAGCCCTTCTCACTCAGAGTGTAGATGAGATGTCAAAAAATTAAAACTGGAAAATTAGGGCTGAAAATAACCACAATAGAACAAACCATATGTTGTTCAGAAATATTACAAAACCCTGGGGAAAGTCTAAGTGTACCCGTGAGTGCTATGTTTAAGCCTGACCTTTCTGTACTCATAGAGAAGCCTTCTTCCTCCATTTCTGCACCCTCTGCCAATGTGGAGATGAGCAGCACAAGTCAAGAAGTTGCTGACCTAGACATTGAGAATACTACGGTAGCAGTGCAACAGGGTTAAGGGGATATTTGTGCAGCTGACGTAGGCACTAATGAGGATGTTGATAATGAGGATGTTTATGATGAGGATGTTGTTTGTGTAAGTGAGGCACCAGTGTAAGCAGTTCTTGTCCATGATCTTATGTGTGGAATTAATTTTACCCAAATTCGGAAAACAATTGTCTTGCCATCTGTAGCATTTGTAAAGCCACAGTAAGCAGAGGTAGGGACTTTAACAATCTAGGAACCTCCTCCCTATTACATTATTTGTGCATGAAAAATTTTGCTAAAATCAGAAACTTAGGTTGACTTGAAATTAATGTAATTGAGGTTAATAATACTGTAAGAACAAAAACAGTCCCAAAACCAAAACACACGACGAATTAGGACCAAAAACAAAACTAAAACACGGAGGTTGGCGCACATCTCTAGCTTTTGGAGTAACAGTCGGTAATGTAAGGCAGGAAAATACAAAAATAGGCAGAGGGGAGAAAGTTATAAAGAGAGGAGAGCAGATAAAACTGTTTTATGTCCACTGCTGTTATCACTAACACAGTGCTGCTCTGCTGCTGACATCACCATTAATCACAAATGTCTCTCTTTGTCTTGCTTAAGATTTTTGGACCTTACAAGAGCTATTTTTAGAATTCCTGAATACTTTACGTAGTGTACATGTTCTGGTGATTTTATTCCTGCTGAATTTGCACTTTACAGACCATGACAAAGGAAAGCAGTATGGGAAATACGTCTCCATGGTGCAGTCTCATTGAGCAACAAATACTGGATCTATAATAAACATTGAAATATGTAATGGGTTTTTTTCATGTTGAAATGTCTGTTAAAATTTACATGAATAGTGTACTTTCTAATATTGCAATCCCATCCAGTGATCCCTTTTATTTTATTGTGACAAGTAGCACGTTCTAAATGCAATTTTACATTCTGAAACAATGACCTACCGTATAGAGCTTAATTCTATCTTTTTCTCTCTTTTAATAATAATCTTGATATTATTACTACTAATTAGGTTTTTTTTACAAATAAGTAAATAAATGTGTACGCTTATGTCTGTATCTACATTTACATCTAAAGGGGACAGCAAGGGTGTGTTCACATAACTACAGTACAACAAATTCAGAAGCGGGCACATCCCACAAATGCCTTTTAGGGGATACAGTCAGTATCTTGGTGGTCACGAGACCGGCAGTGATATTACCGATGCTGGAATCCCGGTGCCTATCACAACCCCAGCGCCAATATCCCAACCACCGGGATACCGAAGGTAAGTAGCAGGATGGGGAGGAGGATTAGGGTGCAGGGTTAGGCACTAGGGGGAGGGTTAGACACTAAGGGGGAAGGTTTAGGGTGCGGGAAAGGGGGGTTAGGTTTAGGCACTAGGGGGAGAGGTTAGGATTAGGCACCAAAGAGTCGGTATGCTAGACCTCCGGACTGCTGGCATCCCATACCGATTCCGCCATTTAGTATGCATATCTCTTGTGGTACTGGGAGACTGTGTAATGATAGGCAGTAGTAAATAATGATGATACCTGCAGCACTATCTAGCCCAGGAGAGGGCAATAAGCAGCCCACTGCTTTAACCCTCCCGTTGATATGCATATCATTAGAATTGCAACTTCAAGTGGCACCTGTCTACTCTCATTATGTAAGTGAAATTTCCATTTGGTTTCCTGCAGGAAAGAAAATTAATATTTCTTTTTTTTAAAGGGGTCAACCACAGTTGTGGCTTTGTATGTATTTATTTACATTTATAATAGAAAAAAATGTTTGTTTATTTTTGCATTTATTAATGTTGAGATATGATTCTCTTGTGTATTTGACACTTCATTACTTTATACTGTGAGGCCTATGTATCACTTTTGCATTATTTTTTGCAAAAACAATCCTATTATTGCGGAGATTCGCAAAGTGTAAAAAAATGTTATTGGCGGAATGTAACAAAAGATTTACGAGCAACATCATATTGGGAAAACCACAGTGGGTTGCAATGCTAGTTTCGAGATGCAATATTATTTATTTATACTTATCGCTTATTTGTTGACCAACACCCTGGAACTTGAAGCATTACCTCGTGCCAGGAAAGAAATGGAGCATGCGCATTTCGCGAAACCAAACCCACCTGAAAAAGCTATTTCTACGCCAGCTGAGGCATGCGATAAACAAGAGGAAAAAAATCCAATAAATATTTGCAGTTTAAATAACACATTTGAAAATATTGCATTTCTACTATTTTTCAATTGCAAGACAGAGATTATACCAGGGATGGGGAACCTCAGGCCGGGGGCCCCCGGAATAATTTGGTCTGGCCCTCTGAGCTTTTTTCTGCTAGCCAAAATCTATGCAGCAGTGCCGCCTGGAGCATCCTTAGGACGCTTCAGACGGTCACACCGCTGCCCTTCCAGCTCCCCGGAGCATCCCCAGGATGCTCCAGAGCATACTTGCCTATTTTTGAAAAAGCATTTCAGGAAGATTGTGAAAGCAGCACCTATGAGCGTGGTGGTAAAATGGACATGTGCTGCTGCATCTGAGAGACATATCATAAAATTGATTTACATCCAAATGAAAATGACCACAAAGCAGTTAGTAAAATCTATTTACTGATTGTAAAGCCACTAAAACTTTTCAGGAAATGCGTGTAGCCATGGGGATCATTGTGCCTTGTAACCAATTCAGGGAAATTATACTAATGATCAGATTTGAATGTATATATCTCTGTTTTTTTTTATACACCAGCTACATAATGGGGGTAAGGTGCAATCAGGGACATTACTAGACTCTTCAGGGAGTCAGGGAGATTGCTACTATTTCAGGGAGTCTCCCTGACAATCATGGTGAGTTGGCAAGTATGCTCCAGACATTGCTGTAATCACCGGCGATTGTGGCCCCGCCCCTGTGCGACATAACACGGAGGGGGCGTGGCCTGCACCAGGTCCGCAAATAATATTATATATATCAAAATGGCCCTCGGCAGAAAAAAAGTTCCCCACCCCTGGATTATGCGATCTTTAAGAAATAGAAAATTATGGCAATCATCATTCACGTAAAACCTTTAATTTCCTGCTTAATACATATGACTGATACTACATTATCGCATTTGTCATGCGATAATTAATGTAATACATTTTTTTCTGCAAAAGTCAGCTTGATAAATAAGGCCCACTGTGTACAAATAGAGTAATGCAACTTCATAATTTACTACTAACACTGCCAAGCCACATTTCTAAATTATGGGAATCTGGGATGTAAGTATACACTTGTATACCTGAAGTACAAATACACGTAAGGACGCTCTTTTTTTACATGTCTCTTTTCCTGGTTATTTGTTTTTTGTCTAGATAATGAAACTTTAACACAGCAGTTGTAGGGTCTGAGGGATCCGTGCAGCTCAGCATGTGGGTGCATGTATGCAATATTTATATACTTTTTATGCAGTCAACTCTGCTTCAGCCTCTGTGTGCTTAATAGTTTGCAGTGTGCTAGTAGCAAACCATCCAACATGACTTCTACCACAGATGAGAATCTGTTTCTGCAGTTTCAACTTAATTTACTATTGCAGTAACCAGTGCTGAACAAATTCATTGTGTTTTTCTTTGTTTTCTTTTTAAATAAGGTAACTACTGTAATAAAATGTAGCCAGTTTAGGAACAGAGCATTTCATACAAGATCATTATAGGAGGGATCATTATAGGAGGACTAAAAGGTTGTGTATCTGAAGTTAATCCCTGGTAATGAAATTTCACTCAATACCATATAAAGTATTTTAAAGTAGTTTACCAGGGCTGCAACTAGGGGGGGCACGTGCCCTAGACATCGGATTTGAGAGGGCGCATCCACAGAGTCCAGTGTCCAGAATGCCGGTGCCAGGCATGAAGATGTCATGGTGCCATGCATGACATCATGCATGGCATTCTGGGAGCTTCATTGGGGTAGAGAGGGCAGAGAAGCAGCAGCAGACCTCAAACACCCGTATGCTGCAACCTGAGCCAACCTGCCTGACTGACTAACTCTGAGCCCCGCCTGCTGGGGGGGGGCATGGGGAGGTGAGTTGCAGGGGTGGATGTAATGTGTAGGGGGCATTACTGTGGCATAATGTGTTATAAGGGACATTACTGTGTGGCATAATGTGTACAGAGTATTACTGTGGCATGATGTGTTATAAGGGGCATTACTGTGTGGCATAAAGTGTAACACCCATTACTGAGGCATAATATGTTATAAGGGATAATACTTGTGGCATAATGTGTAAGGGGCATTATTGCGGCATAATGTGTTAGGCATAATGTATAAGGGGCATTACTGTGGCATAATGTGCTATAAGCAAAATTATTTGTGGCATAATGTGTTATAAGGGGCTTTACTGTGTGGCATAATGTGTAAGGGCATAACTGAGGCATAATGTGTTATAATGAGTATTACTGTGTATCATAATGTGGAAGGGGCATTCATAGGCGAAACTAGAGATCTGGTAATGGGTGGTCCCAGTTTTAGAACCTTGTCAGATATTGGAAAAAAACACCAGTGGCATCCTTCCCCATGGTGTCACATGGTGTAGGGTGGTATGTTGTGCGTGCGGCGTAGCTGCGCACCGCCAAAAGGGGGTGTGGCCTCATGAACAGGGGGCGTGGTCACTTGAGAAGGGTGAATGGCCTCGCAGCCCAAACCCCAGTGGTCTGATGTGTGGAAGAAGTACGGGTGAGCACTGTGCAGTGCCGGCTCCCTCACATTGTCAGGAGCCCAGTGCTGCATTTAATGCTATAGTGCAGTACCCGGCTCCTGTCACACACCCATCAGCGGGTTTTTGGGGCCCCAGTCAATTTGAAAGTCTTTTCTTACCTATATGGTGGTTCCTCTGCAACGGGGAACCTCTGACGAATTTGAGCCTCACTGGGCAGTGTCTTCAGCCGGTATTCACTATTCATGTAGGAGATCACATCTGGAAGATGCCTGTTTATGTTTGAGCAGCCATCTCTCTGCTCCCCCCTCCCCCAGCTCCCCACTCCCCCCACCAATTCCCTGCTCCCCCCTTTCCCAGCCATCTCTCTGCGCCCCCCTTCCCCATGCACCTGTAGTAGTGCCCATATAGTAATGTCCCCATAGTAATGCAACTGTGCCCATATGGTAATGCCCCCATAGTAATGCCCCTGTAGTAGTCCCCATATGGAAATTACCCCATAGTAATGCCCCTGCAGCGCCTATATGGTAATGCCCCATTAGTATAGCCCCTGTAGCGCCCATATGGCAATACCCTATTAATAATGCCCCTGTAGTGCCCTTATAGTAATACCCCTGTAGTGTCCTTATAGTAATGCCCCTGTAGTGTCCTTATAGTAATGCCCCCTGTAGTGCCTTATAGTAATGTCCCCTGCAGTGCCCTTATAGTAATGTCCCCTGTAGTGCCCTTATAGTAATGCCCCCTGTAGAGTGCCTTTATAGTAATGCCCCCTGTAGTGCCCTTATAGTAATATCCCCTGTAGTGCCTTATAGTAATGCCCCCTGTAGAGTGCCTTTATAGTAATGCCCCCTGTAGTGCCCTTATAGTAATGTCCCCTGTAGTGCCTTATAGTAATGCCCCCTGTAGAGTGCCCTTATAGTAATGCCCCCTGTAGTGCCCTTATAGTAATGCCCCCTGTAGTGTCCTTATAGTAATGCCCCCTGTAGTGCCTTATAGTAATGTCCCCTGTAGTGCCCTTATAGTAATGCCCCCTGTAGAGTGCCTTTATAGTAATGCCCCCTGTAGTGCCCTTATAGTAATGTCCCCTGTAGTGCCTTATAGTAATGCCCCCTGTAGAGTGCCCTTATAGTAATGCTCCCTGTAGTGCCCTTATAGTAATGCCCCTGTAGTTCCCTTATAGTAATGCCCCCTGTAGTGCCTTTATAGTAATGCCCCTCTAGTGCCCTTATAGTAATGCCCCCTGTAGTGCCCTTATAGTAATGCCCCCTGTAGTGCACTTATGGTAATGCCCCCTGTAAGTGCCCTTATAGCTGCTGACGCACACACACAAAAAAAACTTACCTAAAACCTGCTCCTGCATCCTGCTCCCTCTGGTCCGCCAGGCTGCTTCTCTGAACTATGGGAGAGACGTCATGATGTCTCTCCCATAATGCCCGTGGGGAGAGCCGGAAGCTGGAGTTCAGGGGAGAACTACCGTACAGTCCGCATCGTGCACTGAGCTGAGCAGTCTGTGTTCAGCCAGTGCTGTGATCGGAGCCTGTGTAATGCGCTCTCCGCTCTCCGCGCATTACACATGCTCCGATCACAGCACAGGCTGAACACAGACTGCTCAGCTCAGTGCATGATGCGGATTGTCTGTGCTAGGGGGGGCGATCGCTCCAAACGCCCCCCCCCCTGGATCCGCCACTGGCGACAGGGTGGATGAGGCCGCGGCGTCCTCCTCCTCCTCCGGGCAGCTCACCCAGCACCTCCGCTCCTCAGTAGCACACGAGCGAGCACGGACTGACGCCATGATGTCACCGCGCCCTCGTGCACCGTAGGCTAATTCTGATTGGGCCAACACAGGGGAGGCGATGCTGTTGTATTTCTAGGTCCTCCCGGTCAAGTGCGGGCTTATACAGCCGCGTAAACGCCAACCTCTCTTCCAGCTATTGATTAAAGTTAAAAAAATAAGCAACATGGCGGCAAAGGCTAATGGGTGGTCCGGTGCACCCCTGGACCACCCCTTAGTTAAGCCTATGGGGGAATTACTGTGTCGCAAAATCACACACCCTTTTCACGTGTGCGCCTTCGGTGCACACAGAAGAACGCTCTCTTTGTTGTTGTCTTTTTTTGGGGGGGGGGGGATTTACCAAATTACTGTCTTGCCCCAGATAACAAAAATCCTAGTTTCGGCTCAGGGTTTACTTAAGGGTTTATATATTCTGGTTAATGGGGCCAAATGGCAGCCATACTTCTGTGCAGTTTACAGCACGAGGGTGAGTGAAGGAATTACACTGCACATATATACACTACACATATTTTAGGGCCACTTTGCAGCTGAGCTGGTTCAGATACACAGATTATGGGGCTAATTCAGCATTGCATACAAGTGCAATGCTGAATGCAGATTCCTGATTATCCGGAATCTGCGTGTGCGCAGAACCCGTTTTGCAAATGCGCAGAACGGGTCCTGCGTGATCGCATGCAGCCCCTTCTATAACTCTGCCTTATTGACAGGCAGGCAGTTAAGAGGCGGTGCAGGGTCAGCTGGCATTCCCGGAAACGGGATGCTGGTAAGGCCACGGGCATGTGTCCATGGACACAATTTCCTGTCTTCGCAAGCCAGATAGTCTGAGTAAGCTGAGGCTTACTTAGCTGGTTGGCGGCCTGGCGCCATCCACCATCCTTTTCCCAGCCTGCAACCTCGGTGGCAGCGCTGGGATCGCAAATGCAGCAGGGGGTGTCATACAGCTCTTGCAGCAATTGCATGTTTGCAAGGACGGAATTGCACAACTGCTTGTGTGCAGCTTTGCAATTCTATCCCAAGCTGAATCACCCCTATATGCAATCATGTCCCCATGTACCTTGAAGCACTACAAGCAGGGGCGTATTTACAGAGGAGGGGGCCCGTGTTCACTGACCATCTAGGGCCTACTCCTCTCTCTCCGGTGGCCGTGGTTTTCTGACAAATTCAGTAGACTCTGGCCACTAGTACACCGGGAAAATGGCGCGGGAGCCATTTTCCTGGTGATTTCCTTACTGCGCATGCGTAGAACACCAGGAAAGTGGCCACTGCGGCCACTTTCCAAGAGTTCTGTATAGCGCCTCTCCAGCTGATGTGGGACATCGCAGAGGTAAGTATTTGGAGGTATGGATGCAGGGTGTGCGGTGTGGGCCCCGCTGGGCCCATGTGCCCCGCACACCCTGCAACCATTATAGATACGCCCCCTGACTACATGCCCTATCCAGACAGGTTTACTAAATTTGATAATAGCAAATATTTTTACATTCCAAAAACTCTTTCTCAATGAAATGGTGACATTTTCTTGTGCGTTTGGTTAATACTAAAAAAATAGGGTAATTTTCAGGTCCAAATGTTTGTAGGGACAAATCTATAAGCTTGGGACTTGGTCTTCAAATTAAGTACCATTGGCAACAGTGCAAGGGAGAGCACAGGAGGCAAGCTTCTACACAGACACCGGCATTTGAACATAAACGGTGGCTGGAGGTGAGTAATAGTTTACTATGTACTGCTCGCAAAACGTACTTTGTTAATTAGAACGATTATGGATGAAATCCTTAATTAGAGCACTTCATTTACAAAGCACACTTGGGGCATGATTCAGAGCCGCACACACAAGTGGCTGTGCAAATCCATCCATCTAAAATGCAAATGCAGCAGGAGCTGTCTGCAGGAAACAGACACCTCCTTGCTTCATCTGTGGTCCCAGCGCTGCGATGGTTACCCTTTTGGCCAGGCTGCAAGGCCAAGAAATTTGCGTTCACTGATGCAGACCCTGGACCTCCCAGAAAACAGGGGCAACGCGCTCTGTTCCCCAAACGCTGCATCATGTCAATCATGCTGTGGTTTGGGAGGGGTCTGCGAGTGAGACCCCCCCAAACCCGTTGAGAAGATAAAATTCTCCTCTGCAAACACTGCCACCTTACTCCACAAACCATACACTTTGGCAAAAATGTAAGCACACCAATCTATGTTCATGATAGGACCTAAGCTAATATTACATCTGCCTCTTATTGTGTATAGTAAATCCCCTTTAGTGACAACTGATGAATTTCATGACCAATAATAATGAGGCCAGAGCAATATTCACGAGGCCTGACCAATACTCATGAGGCCTGACCAATATTCATTAGTCCTGACCAATATTTATGAGGCCTGATCAATATTCATGAGGCCTGAGCAATATTCATGAGGCCTGACCAATATTCATTAGTCCTGACCAATATTTATGAGGCCTGACCAATATTCATGGCACTGGTTCATAGTAGATAATTAATTATGATCGCTGCCTTTACTGTGGCAACAAATGAATTTTAAGCACCAGTTTTTGCTTCTACTAAATTGCACATATTGTAATTTGTTAGAGAATAACAGTATGTAACCAAGTATTTCTGTACATTTCCAGAAACTATATTGCAATAAATAACTTTATTTTTAATATAACTGCTGGCTGTGTTTTATATTGACTTTGTTAAATCTTTGTTGTGTTTACTGGCCTCCTTCTATCATACATTTTTTTTTTCAAAAAATACCCCATAGCAATATAATAATGAGTCATCAGTCATTTCTATTTCAGCCTCAGCATTAAAGTCTCTCAGAGCAGAGAAATTCCTATGTGCCCTGAAAAATGCTTTATACAGTCCCTATAATTAGCAGTTGTGGATAAGTGCTGGTTTTTACCATCGGTTTAATGATTAAGCCGATATACAATTTTTCCATTAAAAAATGCTTTGGATTTGTATTAACTGTGAATTGAACACTTAACAGTTTTATGTAAACTACATATAGAACAAACAATAGTGTCAATAAGTTTATGCATAAATCAGATATTTTTTAAGTAATTTGATACTGTCGAAGCTGGAAAATTGGCTGAGACAATATCAGTATAAAATTGAATCGCGACGACGCCATCTTGCGACTGGCCGCAAGACGCCATCTTGGAAATGAGATCACAAGACGCCATTTTGCGAATGGCCGCCCAAGCGCCATTTTAGATAAACTCACATTTAAGTACATATGGCGATATTACTAAAAGCATCATGTGATTGCATCTTTCACCGTTTCTCATTTACACCTTAATACGCACAATTGCGCTGTTAACTAGTCGCATATTAGCGAATGCATAAGATCCTATATAAAAACTCAGTTTAGTAGCTAAATGCGCCCGCACCCGCACCAAGTTAACTAGCGTCTTTATATCAAACCCCGCATACACACACATTACATATTCACATACAAGGTTTCATAAGCTTTAAGGTATAAGATTTAAGTTTGTTCATTTAGTATAAATGCTATGAAATAAAGATTGTTTGGTAACTAAGGTTTTATACATGATAAGTAAGCCGTGTTTGGTTTTGTACTGATGCGTACTCTTTCCACAGTATTCTGGTATTATTGGTGAGGAGATCGCATCATGCATTCTCGACTTATGGACCGCAGAGACTTCAAGCTACAAACTGTATATGATTTGAATAACTGTTAGGATGTTGCATGTGGCGGGAATCTAGGGACCCTCAGTTGTTGGAGACTGGGTTGTGTCTATTTGAATCAGCCTGTTAAATGCTCTGTAACAGATGGATCCCCCTTGGGAACCAATAGCATCAGCAACAAACGTCTCTATTGTTTTGTCTATTCCTGGGGGGTATAAATATGTGTGCTCCAACACTGGGTCTTTAGTCTTCTTGCTGAATGCTGAATGACGACGGGGTTTCTTGCTGATGCCTATCATCTGGTCCGGAAGCGCTGCGTATGTATACTGTGCTTGGGTCTGTATAATTCCTTTGCGCCGAATTGTGTCTGGATCAATAGCGTGTAACTGACTGTACTTTTACCTGAATAATACTTGTGCTTTGGAACCACCGATTCCAGGTCTTAAGTCTTTATTTACTGAATGACTGCGTACGCAAATTAGCATCATCCTTAGAGGTTTATAGGTATAGGCGGGGGTATATAGAGGTTCTGATCCAGTATCGTTAAAACATTAAAGAGAATACAATTATTTACACAAATTAAGAACAAAATGAATGACATTTTAGGGCTTTTTTTGTAGTAATATGAGATGATCTGCAAAGCCGGGTGCATTTCTGATATGAAAGGTGCTGTCCATATTTTAAGCTGATATTGAGTGGTCTTATGGGCATTTCATTGTCAACACTGCATGTTTACTGCTGCAAAGTGGAGGTCTAGGTTTTAATAAAGGTATTGCTGGCAAAGCACCATAGGTGCTCAGGTTTGGGATTTCTAGGTCTGAGATTTATTATTTTTCATTCACAATAACTCATACCTGCCTCCTTTTAGATAAATAAATATACGTACTGCGCTCAGCTTAACCTTAATCTAGGCTAGGAAGATGGTCTCGTGTGAACTGATATATAAACCGTGAGAATCAATATGATTATGAAACAACGAGTGGTTTTAATGCAAAAAACGGGGGGGAATATACAATTCATATGTATACATCACAAAATGTACAAAAACAAATAAATTAATAGGGAAGGTGATAATATATATCACTATTTGTAACAAAGACAAATAGATTGGTAGATAAGTGATAAACATTAATCAAATACAATGATCAATAAAGATGGGCATGCATGGGAGATCATGAATGAGATATACTGCTGTTTGTACAGATGGTTCAATATCAGAGCTCAGAATGTGTCCAAATTCATGTAGTTGGACAGATCGGTCTTTAGGAATGGGGTTGTAGCGGCGTCCCGCTTGTAATATGGTATAGTCTAATCTAATGTAGCGCTAGATGAGGTGCCCGGGTGAAACTTCCTGAGGAAGGGAGTACGGAGAGATCGGCAGCCAGGGGGTTAACTCTGACCGACTGCCGCTGACTCCCGTGCAGGTGCCGGCGGTGCACCTGTTCCCAGGCGTCCGCTGGAGCCGCAGTCCGGAACAGCTGCTGCCGTGGTGTGAGAGATGCAATAGTCAGACTCTGTGTGGCCAGTGACCATACGTCCCTCTCACATCAGAGACTTACCTCCCTTAGTACCGCCGCTGACCGCTCCTTCCTCTTGCCGGCTGTGTTGGTCTGCAGTGCTTGTCTGCCCTTCGTTCTGCCTGGTCTCCTGGTCTGGTCATGTATCGGGCCCTTCTCCTCTGTGTTTCTCCTCCGCTTCTGGGTATGGTCACGTGGCGGTTATCTGAGCTGCGGCCACAGAAGTAGCAGTATTTCTCATGAAGATCTCTGAATGTAGAATAATTGTAATGATCTTATGGTGGATTAGTTGTCCTCCAGCGCGTTTCAGCCCAATGGCCTTTTTCAAGGAGTTGTCTGTCAATGTAGGGGTATGTTCCTTCCAGCATAATATAGGAAGGATCTTCTGATTAGATTGGTCTCATGTGAATCAAGCGTACCCTGATTGGTCCATATGCTAATTGTCATTAGGCCAAGATGCTACAGGTGGTTATATGCTAGGCTTGATTTTAGTGGTAAATCTCTGGTTGCAAGTATAAGTGGCTAAGTAAATAGCCAAGTACATGGGTTGTACAGCAATAAATGTAGATAAATGCATAAGGAGTAGCTCTTATTGATAATAGGATGATTAATAAATCCAACTTGTAGAGATAGTGCTAATGTACATATAGAAATCCCAAATTGAATAAAAAAATACATATATTAAAATGAAAATATTGTGAGTAAAAGTAAAAATGAAAAAATCTTGCAGCACAATAACGACCGGAAACTGACTGACTACCTATATGTCGCTGTTCACACAAATGTCTATATCTGTGGGGAGTCTTGAGGACCACGTTTGGGAACCTCTGGGTTCCTTAGGAAAGGTTCCTTATCCTGTATCACGTAATGGGTGAATCACGTCATCCCACCTCCAGGCCGCCCACTTCAGTGGGGAAGTGGGCAACAATGGGAGACTGGTCAACTCAACTAAAGACCGATCTGTCCAACTACATGACTTTGGACACATTCTGAGCTCTGATATTGAACCATCTGTACAAACAGCAGTATATCTCATTCATGATCTCCTATGCATGCCCATCTTTATTGATCATTGTATTTGATTAATGTTTATCACTTATCTACCCATCTATTTGTCTTTGTTACAAATAGTGATATATATTATCACCTTCCCTATTAATTTATTTGTTTTTGTACATTTTGTGATGTATACATATGAATTGTATATGCCCCCCGTTTTTTGCATTAAAACCACTCGTTGTTTCATAATCATATTGATTCTCACGGTTTATATATCAGTCCACACGAGACCATCTTCCTAGCCTAGATTAAGGTTAAGCTGAGCGCAGTACGTATATTTATTTATCCATTTGCCTATTTACAGTGTCAGCTGTCCCACTTACTGCAGCTCGCCAACCATACCCATTCTCAGTGCGCAGATATCCTACCTCCTCTGCCTCCTTTTAGAGCTGATCTGCAGAGGATGATAAAAATGTGCCGCACGATCCCTGCAAGATGCCACAGCAGTAGCACTGGGCAGGTATCGGGTGTAAGGGAAAGGGGGGCCTTTCCCTCCCACACACTGCCCTCCCCCATCCTATGCAGTGCCAGGTGCCCTCCTCCGCCCTATCTTTTTCTCTATGTATATAATCTATCTATCTGGCCCTGGAGGCCAAGCACTCACAGGACTGTAAATAAATCAAGATACAGACACTCACTGAAGATCCAACATTTTGGATGTAATTCCTGACAAAGACGAAACATTGGATCTTCAGTGAGTGTCTGTATTTTTAATTAGTATTAGTCCAGTGAGTGTCAATAATCTGGACTATATAGCGTAAGATATGGAAAACGGCACTCCAAGTTGTGATTAAAGAATAAAGAAAGAGCACGGTTAGTCAAAATTTCATAGGCTAGAGATGAAAGATACTGTAGAAAACATTGTCAATTCATGATCATATAAATAACAATATTAGAGGAAGCAAGGCATACTATATAGGGCGGTATTCAATTAGTTTTGCATCCACGATAAAGTTTCACCTGCCCGACTTTTCACTTACATCACGTGTTTTGGATGCAGAAACTTTTCGTGCGCGGCCCCGCTATTCGCCCTATTCAATTCCAAACCACGCGAAAAACAGCAATCCGCGAAGTCGAACAGGCGGAAAGTGCTGTCAAAAATGGGGAACTCAGCCTGAACCCCCTAAAAAGATGCACTAACATTGGGGATCAATGTAGATGTCCCTGAATAGCCCTAATAAAGCTATTTGGGGTACTTAAGTTGTTTCAATAGCTTCTTATAAGCATCTTTGCAGAAGTGGTGAAAAATGGCATAAAGCAGTATTTTTTGGTGAAAATAAGTAGTCCAGTCAAATTTGGGGTACTTGAAAATGGGTGCAAGCATATTTAAAAGACTCTAAAGTGAAGTTAAAACAATAGTGATAAACACACCTGCTGTAGGCACCTGCAATCAAAAAACACTTGACCCATCCTTGCAGACCCTCCAAAAGTCTATTTCGCTACTTTTTATGCTTGTACCCCCACTTTGTACTTTTTCACCCCAAATGAAAGAACTTTTTTCGAGTGTTCCTCACTTATTTAGGGATTTTTTGACGCACTTATCTTTTGGGGGGCTGTCCTATTAAATCGCAATGACTTTCTGCGTACGCGAAAAGCATTTGGGATTGAATACGGAGATAAGTTTTCGACTGGCAAAAAGTCACAATCGGCGATACTTTTTTGCGAATCTCGGCTTTTCTCTTCTAATTGAATACGACCCATAGTGTTTATTTACTCCATTTAGACTGATGGTGCCAAGTCTATATTTTACTTCCAAATGGAGTAAAAGGTTGGAACGATTACCTCCCTCCATGTGCTTCAATAAATCTGGAGGATGGTTGCAAGCAGTGGCATCACAAGGGGGGTGCAGGGCGGTGCGGACCCCACCTGGGTGTCACCCACCGAGGGTGATACCAAAGTGCCAACTCCCCCTCAGTGACAGGAGCTGGGTGCTGCACTGTAGCATTACTGACACAGTGAGGGAGCCGGCACTGCAAATAGACTGGTTCACGGGGGCAGTCCGCATCTCCGGGACCCCCGGAGTGATAAAAACAGGGGTTAGGGCCGTGAGGCCACATCCCCACCTGTGAGGCTACATCCCCACCTGTGAGGCCACACCCCCTTTTGTGCACTACAAGCCCGTCCACCCCTACCCGCACCGTGTGTTAACTTACAAGAGGTAGGGACGCCACTGGTTGCACAATTTTTGCAAAGTGGTTTACTACCGGCTGTTCACTCATAGCTATGTTTATTGCCTTATGAATAGCAGATCGACAAGGGGTCATCTGACACGTATTGTTCGTTCTGCTTTGCCAATATGACTTAAATTGCATGGACATATGAGTATATATATGACAAAGATGCTGAGGCAGTTCAAGTAGTGTTTCATTTTGAAGGCTGATTTGAGTTTAGGGTGTCTGATATATTTTCATGTGATCATCGATCTGCAGGTGGTACACTTGATACACTTATTATAACAGCCACAATTTTTAATGGTTAGGTCAGAGGTTTCCAAATGCGGCCCTCAAGGCCACCCATCAGTTCAGGTTTTAGAAATATCCATGGTTGAGCACAGACGACTTAATTGGTACCTCAGTCAATTTAATTTAACCATCTGTGTTCAACCATGGATGTCTAAAACCTGAACTGTTGGGGAGTCTTGAGGACCACGTTTGGGAACCTCTGGGTTCATAGGAAAGGTTCCTTATCCTGTATCACGTAATGGGTGAATCACGTCATCCCACCTCCAGGCCGCCCACTTCAGTGGGGAAGTGGGCAACAATGGGAGACTGGTCAACTCTGTCAGGTAGCCTATAGAATGCACAGGGATAGCACAAAATAGCACAGATATATGGCTTAACAGTGTTAGTAGTAAATATAAAATTTGCATTACACATTACTGTAATGGAGTCTGATGTACATAATGTCTTGGAAATGTTATTAATAAATACTAAGGGGTTTATGTATCAAGCAGAGAAAAACATGGAATGATGGACCAGTGAAGAAGTTGCCCATAGCAACCACTCAGCTCCTACCTATTATTTTATAGACTTTACTTAATAAATGCTACTTCAAAGCTGATTGGTTGCTCTGGGCAACTTTTCCACTGGTCCATTTCTTCACTCTTTTCACTGCTTGATACACCTAAGGGTACAAATTACATTAAATACAAACATCTGTTGTTTTCAACTTTAAGGGCACAATCATATGTAATGCTTCTGATGTTACATTTAGTACTATTGCCCTTTTAAATCCAGCATCCAGAACTACCAACAATCAGCAGCTTTGAAAAGCTGCTGCTTAGTGAATATACCACTAAGAATTAAAAGAGGATCTTCTTTCCTTTAGCAGTCTATCTGAAAATATGAATTACGTATTATGAAGTCTGACACACTCAGCAAATCAGAAGCAGCTTGATAGTACTGCCAATCATCAGCATTATCACATGCTTTGTTGTACCAGCCCTCTAGTATTCTTAACAGATGCCCCTCTAGGCACGTGTATATGCATATTTGTCCCAGTGGTTGTAAATTAGTGAACATTCCCTTACTGAAGCACATACTTGCCTACGCTCCTGGAAATTGCGTGAGGCTCCCGATTTTTCGGATAGCCCCCCGCACCCCTGATAGAGTAGGCAGATCTCCCGCATCCCGCCCAAATCCTAGTGAAGTGGGCAGGATGGAGAGATTTTACGGGTAATTCACGGGTCGACGAGGAACTGCGGGGCTAAAATGACGTGAATGATGTCTACAGTCCGGCCCCGCCCCCCGAAGATGCCAGCAGAATCTCTTGTCATGGCTTCTCCCAGGGAGGGGTCTATTAAGAAGGCAACTATGCAGTAGCCTCTCCAAGTCATTAGTGTTATACCCCTTTTACACTACAACCAATAACCCGGGTTATTGCATGTGAAAGCGCAATAACCCGGGTTATTGATAGATAATGCGCAGCAACCCGGGTTATTGATAGTGAATGCGCAGCAACCTGGGTTACTGTGCAGTGTGAAAGGGCCAGGATGAAATTGTTTCAACCCTAGTCACAAAAAGGGTTGAAAACGTGTTCAACACGCCTCGCAGTGCAGTGTGAATGGGTAACCCGGGTCCCGTTCACTGCATAGGAAGAGCCGGTGCTTGGAGATGATCTCATCTCCAAGTGTTTGCAATGAAGTCATTGACCTGGCATTAGTGCCGGGTAGGGAAACCAGTCTAAAAGGGGTCTCTGCCGGGTTGCACTCGGGATGGACCTGTGAACAAAGTCCTGGGTGCGACCGTGCATTCTGATGTAAAAGGGGTATCAGACAGGACCAAAACTACATACAGACGTATGTGTACAGATTTTAGGCACACATGCACAGTATGGAAATGCATGTTTTATGCAAAAAAACAAACAAACATACATCCAACTATACCGTACTCGTACATGAGTGTCTTAATGAGGAGGGAAATGTCAGGGGGCTGTATTTGAGATACCCTGCAACTGTGAGGTATTATTTACTCTTGTCAACACTGGTTATTGCTGCTGGAGAGCAGTGCTTGTAATGAACTACATGCTACATGCTGGGGCGGTGCAGAGGATGAGCACATGGGCAGTCAGTGTCGGACTGGGACATGAAGGGCCCACCGGGGGAATGCAGTGGTAGGGGCCCATGCATAAGGGGTGTGGCCAGCCATCACAGATGCTTGGCTAACTAATAGGCAAATCTTGGTGTAGTTTCTATAGATAGAAACCAAGCACCCATGTTGATCAGTGGTACTACTCCACCAGGTAATTGACCATCTTACAGAGTAACAATGTATGATTTGAGGTCTGTAACCTGACACCTAGAGGAGGGGGGTGGGCCCTCAGGCAGTGGGGCCCACCGGGGATTTCCCTTGTACCCCTGTGGGCCAGTCTGACTCTGTGGGCAGTGCTTACCAAAGATAAGGAAGAAGCCTGCAAAAGCGATGGGATGGGGCTAAGGCCTGTGTTGTGTATTACATTTCCCCTTCAGTAGATGTACTGTACCTGAAAGTGACGTGGAGTGAGGACGGAACTGCTGTTCCATGCCCTTAAAGGTGACCAAAAGAAGAAATTTGTACCCTCGCGGGCTCGCTTCGCTTCGCGCACGGTGGCTCGCTTCGTTCACCACAGGTTTCTATCCCCACTCTGTCCATGTGGATAGTACTGTAACTGATGACATCAGGGTACATCTCCTGAAGGGGATATAAACCCTAAGGCCTGTGAGCTTGAGTGTGGTGGTGTGCTTGAGCCTAGCCCAGGAGGAATGAGAGAGAACCAGTGTGGAGGACAAAGTACAGAACAGGTTGCTAGAGGTATGCACAGACCCCATTAGAGCTGAGCTGACTTGCAGTTAGTTTGAAGGTCCCTGGACACAGTGGACCTCATTCAGAGTCGGTCGCAAGCGGCCGCTTGGTCGTACGCCCAGCGACTGAGAAAATAAAAATCTAAACAATCGCACGGGCGGTCGGTCGCACCCAATGTGACGTCCATTTGTGACCAATGCACCTCCTCTAGCTAGCTAGTGATAGAAGCTAACGATCGAGTCAGTCGTTGTCAGTCACTGTATGTTAATTTTGTTCTGATGGTTGCGGCCGCATGTGTTGTGTTGATACCCACATGTCATGTTTCCATGGTCTATCGATCAGCTTGTTAATAGCTTGTTGTGAATTATGTTTCCGCCAATGCAAACGCACCGGAATCATTGACCAGCCAATTAGCACTGTTATTAGCAACAACAAACGATTATTAGCTGCTTGCATTGTTTGGTTCCAAATAGAAACATCACTCCTAACAACAGTTACATTAGCTAGTATCGATTGTACTCTGGGCCTTGCGGGTGCACATACCCTACCTCAAGCTGTATAATCAGCCAGGCCTCGAACCTGCTCGCAGAGTGACGTTTTACTACTTCCGGCCTTCTATGTCGGTCGTAGCAGGAAATTTTTGTACACCCCTAAAACGCCCTGCAAATGCTGAGGCACGCCTGCGTTTTCAGACCACCACCCCCGTCAACACCCACAAATGGCCTTTCATGTCAATCAACTTTTGTGAGCCACTTCCTGTTCGCAAGCCGTACAAGCGACAGAATTTTGCATTGCAAGGGCTCGTACGCACATGCGCATAACGAACCGTACGCATGCGCGGTTTGCGAACATCGGTGTCGTGCGACCGACTCTGAATGAGGTCCTGTGTGCTCAGGAAGATCTGTTTGAGACAAGACGAAAGAGAGTGTCCCTCCCTACTAAGCCTACATAGCAGAGAAAAGCTTGCAGGAGTAGAGGAAAACCCCAGAGAGAGAAGCAATCATCACATAAGTAACAGCAGCATAAAGTACACATACTGTATAATTAAATTTTCAGAAGCATTAAAAAAAGGAAAAGAATAGTAAAATAAATACTAACAACAACTACATAATATCTGTAATTAAGATGTTTCGCGATAATAAAGCAACCAAGGAGAACAGAATTTATGGAAACACTAAAAATTCTCCAATAATAAACTTGAACATCATTAACACATGTCTTTTGTTTTCCACTGCAGCTTTAATAATTATTCAGAGATACTGTACTGTATTCTGGCAGTTGAACATTTATTACTGATCAAGTTATTTTTTATGCAGAAAAGAATATCACCCAATATGGAGCAAAATGACTTGAGGTCATTTATCTGTTTCTAAAATAAATTCCAGTAAACCCACAATATTCAGTGCATCCGGAAAGTATTCACAGCGCGTCACTTTTTCCACATTTTATGTTACAGCCTTATTACAAATTCGAATAAATTCATTATTGTCCTCAAAATTCTACACACAATACCCCATAATGACAACGTGTAAAATGTTTTTTTTAGATTTTTGCAAATTTAATAAAAAAAAAACAAACTAAGAAATCACATGTACATAAGTATTCGCAGCCTTTGCTCAGTACTTTGTTGATGCACCTTTGGCAGCAATTACAGCCTCAAGTCTTTTTAAATATGATGCCACAAGCTTGGCACACCTATCTTTGGCCAGTTTTGCCCATTCCTTTTTGCAGCACCTCTCAAACTCCATCAGGTTGGATGGGAAGCGTCAGTGCACAGCCATTTTCAGATCTCTCCAGAGATTTTCAATCGGATTCAAGTCTGGGCTCTGGCTGGGCCACTCAAGGAGTCCTGAAGCCACTCCTTTGATATCTTGGCTGTTTGCTTAAGGTCGTTCTCTTGCTGAAAGATGAGTCGCCCCAGTCTGAGGTCGAGAGCGCTCTGGAGCACATTTTCATCCAGGATGTCTCTGTACATTGCTGCATTCATATTTCCGTCTATCATGACTAGTCTCCCAGTTCCTGCCACTGAAAAACACCCCCACAGCATGATGCTGCCACCCCCAAGCTTCACTGTAGGGATGGTATTGGCCTGGTGATGAGCGGTGCCTGGTTTCCTCCAAACATAACGCCTGGCATTCACGCCAAAGAGTTCAATCTTTGTCTCATCAGATCAGAGAATTTTGTTTCTCATGGTCTGAGAATCCTTCAGGTGCATTTTGGCAAACTCCAGGTGGGCTGCCATGTGCATTTTACTAAGGAGTTGCTTCCATCTGGCCACTCTACCATACAGGCCTGATTGGTGGATTGCTGCAGAGATTTTGGAAGGTTCTCTCTCCACAGAGGAATGCTGTAGCTCTGACAGAGTGACCATCGGGTTCTTGGTCACCTCCCTGACTAGGGCCCTTCTGACCCCGATCGCTCAGTTTAGACGGCTGGGCAACTCTAGGAAGACTCCTGGTGGTTCCGAACTTCTTCCACTTATGGATGATGGAGGCCACTGTGCTCATTGGGACCTTCAAAGCAACAGATATTTTTCTGTACCCTTCCCCAGATTTGTGCCCCGAGACAATCCTGTCTTGGAGGTCTACAGACAATTCCTTGGACTTCATGCTTGGTTTGTGCTCTGACATGCACAAACCAAACCATGTGGGACCTTATATAGACAGGTGTATGCCTTTCAAAATAATGTACAATCAACTGAATTTACCACAGGTGGACTCCAATTAAGCTGTAGGAACATCTCAAGAATGATCAGTGGAAACATGATGCACCTGAGCTCAATTTGATTTCTTAGTTATTTATTAAATTTGCAAAAATCTCAAAAAAACTTTTTACACGTTGTCATTATGGTGTATTTTGTGTAGAATATTGAGGACAAAAATGAATTTATTCCATTTTGGAATAAGGCTGTAACATAACAAAATGTGGAAAAAGTTAAGCGCTGTGAATACTTTCCGGATGCACTGTATGTAGAAGATTATAACCCCCCTATAAACCTTAAAACAAGACTATGTAAATTAGTAAGTTTTATTAGGGGCTAGATGCTTTTCACGCAAGACTATTATAGTGTTCTCATTCTAGCAGCGCCGGAGCAAGACTCTGTGCTGCCCCTTCCCCCAAACACACGACATCACATGTCATGCCAAGGTGGCATGGCCACAGCAGGAAGTAGAGCAGTGCCCGGAAGATTCAGCAGCACTACTGGCAGCAGGGTGCCGCGATGTTCAGCTGCACACATTATCGTATATTACGACAGAATTTTTTCTTGCACCTCTACAGACCGAAAATTAGTGAACATACTGGTTACGTAGTGCCGTTCTGGAGGCATTTGCAGCCATCGCTATGAATTGTTATCCCCCTTTAATATATAGAATCAGCAAGTGGACTCTTTTGTGGCGGACACTCTGATACACTTTGCTGTAGAGACAGTTTGTATGTATATGCACTACAATCTAGAGATGTTCGCAGACCCATGAGTTTTAGTGTTGTTTCTAAATCATCCTCGTGTTTTGATTTTGGCAAAATCAGCCTCAAGTGTTTTGGTTTTGCTTTTGGCTCTGGATTTCTTTAAAAATACAGTCGATTTTGACAAGCTCACGACTCATTATATAGTTTTCACCAATATAGGCCAAAGGCTGCAGTGAGCTGTCTGGATAAACCAGTGGTTCTCAAACTCGGTCCTCAAGACCCCACACAGGTCACGTTTTCCAGGTCACCCAGCAGGTGCACAGGTGTATTCATTACTCACTGACATATTTTAAAATATCCAAAGGTGGAGCTAATTATTTCACTTGTGATTCTGTGAGGAGACCTGGAAAACATGCACTTCCCACAGCTTCCATCTACCTACAACTCTCTCTAATGGTGACTAGTACAATATGTAGTATCGCAGCAGGAACTACAGCCCACACTCTCTCCATACACTCTCCTGTATGAAATGGCACCTGAAATCACGAGCGATTACATGCAATTCAAAACGCGAGAGATCCTTTTTTGATATCCGAGATCAGAACTTGGTGAAAAGACCCAAGTCAGGACTCATTTTTTTTCGGATCCCAAAGTGATCCACACCGGGATTTGGTTCAACTTGGAACCCTTCAGATGTGTTCACTTTTCAGCAAAACAAAACCACTCATCTCTACTACAAACAAAGGCCCCCACTTACCAACGAAATACCAGTGGAATTTTTCTTTACTAAATTTTTTGTAATACTAAAGAAAAATGCACTGGTATTTACCAATATTTACCCCTCTGGCGAGGTCCCATGAAGTCCTTGTCCTCGGGGAGGTCCTCCGCTGGGCTGCTGGCGACAGTCCGCGTATGTGCATGACACGGAAAGGCACCGCCGGGTCTCCATTTGCCGGCAATGATGACCGAATCGATCTCGCCATCTAAAAGATGGCGAGAGCGATGTTGTGACAAACAGCGATAATCACTGCAGAAACGAGGATATAACCCCTTTAGCAAGCTCTAAAGGGGTTATGCTTCATTGGTAAATGGGGGCCACAGTATGTTCCACTCAGCTTTTCATACTGCACTGTGTGGAATACCATGTTGTCCTGTAGGCTGTTGTCTTTAGTGGTGTTGCATTGCAGCCATTGCTTCATAGGCCTGTTGTCTTGGCATAGGAGTAGGGTTGTGGGGTGGGTGTTGTTGGCATCTGAGAGGAATAAGAGAAATAGCTGAGAAATCTGTGGATAAAGGTGCATAGATCATTGACTTGCAGCTATCTTAGACATTGGTGTATTAAAAAAAGGACAAGATAGTAATAAAAAAATACAAGAAAGTATAGAGGAATAAAGGGATTTTTGCTGGTTTTGGTTTTGGATCTGTATCTCCTTTGTGTTTTGGATCTGGATTTGGTTTTGCATAAAAACAGCTGAAATCATATAAGTTAGGCTTGTTCCTACAGTATTAATAACCTGAATAATATTTATTTCCTGTTTGTTTTGACCACCTCACAGCTCACAATATTGATGTCATCCAGTTTAGGCCAAAAGCTTGCACCAAGCTAGCTAGCTGACTAACCTAAGCGCTAGCAGTGGGCGTCACAAACATGTGGCAGTTCAGCTTCCTACATGGCACATCTAGGAAACAGAGTGGCACTGCAGTGGCAGACAGTATGGCAGTTTAATAAACTATACGACCCCATAGAGAAACCAAGAATGTTTTCATTAATCAAGAACTAGATCAGAGGCCTAAACAAAATGGAGTATGTTTATGGAGTAGTTGAAGGCAGGGAAAGGACGGGAAGATTGATTAATTTGCAAAATTATTTTAATTATTTGATTCTGAAGGAGGATCAATGTAGGATCAGACTTGGTATGTATTACCGCTGGCGGTTCAAATCCCGATGCGAGAAGCCCGGCATGGGTGAAGATCCCGACAGGGTTTTTTGGTAAGTACTTCTAACCCTGCCCCCCCTTAACCCTCCCTTAGGTGTGCCTAACCCTAACCTCCTCCCCTAGTGCCTCACTCTAACTCCCCCCCTAAGTGCCTAAACCTAGCCCCCCCGTCCCCGAAGCCTAAACCTAAGTCTCTGGGGGTTGCCTAACCCTAACTTCCCCCCCCGATGGTGCCTAACCCTAACCTCCCCTTCCCCTAGCCTAATCCTAACTCTCCTGGCGGGGTGCCTAACCATAAATCCCCCCAGGAGCCCTGACACCTAATCCTCCCCCCTTGCAGCTGTCAGCGCCCACCGCCCGGCTTACCTTCGTTTGGTATGCTCCTGATGTAGGTCAAATGACAGCTGTCAGGATTTTGACACCTGTCTTTAGTACCCTGCCGGGATTTGACAGTCGGGAAGCCGACGATCTGCATTTCAACCGTCACCTTCCTGACTGCATCCCAGTTCCTGAAAGACATCTTTGATCTGGAGAAAGTTTGCTATTTGAGCATGGAGAGTTTGTCAAAAGATATTATGCAGTATCTGCACCATCACACAGAGATGCTTGGGGCGTATATGGGAGCAGGCTCACTGAAGCTCACTTGTGTCCAATCCTATGTGAACTAACCACCTAAAACCTGATCACCTGGGTGACATCTACAGAGCACGTGTTGCTCACACACAGTGAGGGCAGGCATTTTGTGCCACATCCTGATTGAATATTGATTCAGCCCATAAATACGCTGCATATTTTTTTATACATCTAATAGAAATGCGGTGACCTTGCTTGTAGAGGTGCTAAATAGTACACACTGCAATCAGATGTTTACTTTGTGCTCAGGGAAGTTGTTGGGGATACTGGAACCAAGACTTGCTGTTTACATCAGAGGAAAGCAGTCTGTAGTTCTCTGGCTGAACTACAACTCCCAGCATCCATGCTGTTTGCCAGGCCTGCTGGAGGTTGTTTGTCAACAACGGGGAGAGTGCCTCAGGTTACCTCAGCCTGCTTTACGCCTGATATGTACCATGTAAATATGTATGTATAATGTGACTAATATACACAACTAATTTTTGCATTAAATGTATTTGCACATTATTGCACACATCCTGTCAGGAAGATGCTCTGTGCTGCTGCTCATATTTCTGGTCTCTTGCATGACACCCACCATCTACATTATCCAGTTATTCTGCTTAGAGTCACCTACATACAAAAGAAGCAGGCGTTTATTGAGCTGAACCATTATTTATAGATCCTATCAATTCACCAGGGTCTTGGGGCCACAGGTTGGGGTGCGGAAGGGGGAGGAGCAATTAAAAAAACTGGGTAATTTTGAAAATCTACCATGTTTTTTTCAACTTGGTAGTTCAGAATTTTTTTCAAAATGAAAGGGGCATGCAGGAGATGCTGTATGTGGCTATAACAATTTCTGGACATTTTTGGGATTCATCAACCACATGTAGAAAATTTCAGCAGCTGTAGCTGTGCAACTTCCAACAAGGCACGTCTGGGAAACAAGAGTGGCACTGCAGTGGCAGACAAGATGGCAATTTAATAAACTTTAAAAATGTTTGTCGTCTACGCAAAAAGACAGTCAGCAATGCCCCAAACAGAATGGTACTTATATGGATACACTGGGTGGGGTACAGCCTGCAGCGTCACAGTACTTGTGTGTAAGGGATACACACTGGGGTATGGTAAGCAGCGTTAAAGAACTTGTATGGATACACTGGGGTTCGGCCTGCAGCGTCACAATACTTATACGGATACACTGGGGTGTGACCTGCAGCATCACAGTACTTGTTTGTGTTACAAGCTGTTCTAGCATTTTGTTGGACTTCAGTGCACCAGGCGCCTCTCGTACGCTTGTTGCTAGGAGACGAGGATGCTGGGCTGCTACTCTGTAGGTCCTTCCTTCAGATTGTTCCATCACCTCTGCCTTGCTCTGATTGGATCCTTTTTCTCCACTGCTGGTTCTCTGCTCTGATGCCAGCTATAGCGTCTAGATCATGTCTTCCGGTTCCTGTGTGTGGAAATCACCCTCATGTGTTTTCTTTGATCCGGCGTGTGTTCCAGCAGTGTCAGTCGCACTTCAGTATCAGAGTGTATCACCTGTTACCAGCAACAGCGGCAGCTCGGCTGCACTACAACATAAGAACGGGTAGCTGTTACCAACATCTCAGCAATCTCAGCTGCATTACAGCATCAGAGTGGATGTTTGCTTCTAAACTTCTACAGTCTCAGTCACAATTCAGTGTCAGAGTGCCTTATCTGATCCCTCAAGGCTGCAACCAGCCAAGTACACATCAGCCCTCAAGGCTGCAACCAGCCAAGTACACATCAGCCCTCAAGGCTGCAACCAGCCAAGCACGCATCAGCCCTCAAGGCTGCAACCAGCCAAGTTCATATCAGCCATCCAGGCTGCCACGAGGCCAAAGTCGCACAATTAGCTAGCTCTCATCCAGTGTCCTTGTGTTCTACTACCTCTACTGTGTGAATCTCCCCAGGGATTCATAACAATGTGTTAGGGATACACAGCGGGTTATGGTCTGCAGCATCACAATACTTGTATGGATACACTGGGGTACGGCACAAATAAACACAATTATTTCTTAACTTTTTTTATAACATTTTTTATAACTTTTTTAAAGTTTTTTCTTACTGGACAAGTGCGTCGGCAGCAATGGAGTGGATGGACACTGACTGGCACATTGGCAGAACTGGATCAGATGGACACTGGACAGGTGCGTCGGCAGCAATGGAGCGGATGGACACCAGACAGGTGTGTCACCAGCACTGGAGGGGTGGACACCTGACAGTTGCATAGGCAACACTGGAGCGAATGGACACCAGACAGCTGCATCGGCAACACTGGAGAGGATGGACACTGGACAGGTGGAGAGGATGGACACCAGACAGGATCACAAAATTGAATGGACACAGCACAGCACTGAGCACAAGAGCAGCCACTGGAGTGTATAGACGGAGCACAGCACTGCCCCTGGATGGACACAGCACAGCCCCTGGATGGACTCAGCTCAGCCCCTGGATGGATAGCACTGCCCCTGGATGGACTCAGCACACAGCCCCTGGACGGACACAGCACAACCCCTGGATGGACTCAGCACACAGCCCCTGGATGGACTCAGCACACAGCTCTTGGATGAAATCAGTGCACAGCCCCTGGATGGACAGCACAGCCCCTGGATAGCACAGGCCCTGGACCGACTCAGCGCAGTCCACAACCACACAGCACAGTACAGCACAGTCGGAGTGAAGCAAATAGCAGTGATCACCGCGGGGAGGGACTTATATGCAATCCAAAACCCGCGAGAATCCGATGCAGGATTGATGACGTTTTGCCTCATTTTCAGATCCGAGTAAGGCCCGTATTCAATTCCAAGCGAAAAGTCTTTTTGCCATCATCGGAGGTTTCGGGTGCGAAAAAGTATTGTGCACGTCCCCGCTTATCCCTGTATTCAATTCCAAATCAATGAAAATGGGACCCGGCAAAAAGCAAACAGGCAAAAAGTGCTGTCATTTTTGGGGAAAATAAGTAGTTCCATCAAATTTGGGGTACATGAAAATGGGTGTAAAGCATATTTTGAAGTTGCTAAAGTCAAGCATTAAAAAGCGCCAAAAACGCTCCTTCAGCAAACACCTGCAATCAAAAATACACCTCCCCCTCACTTCCTGACCCCCCCAAAGGCTATTTCGCTAGTATTTGATTTTGTACCCCCACTTTGATTTTTTTTCGCCCACTTTTTCAAAGTGCTTTTGTGGGGTGTCCATTTTTTTTTTTTTGCGTTTTTTGACGCAATTAGCGTCATGGGGGGTATCCAAAGGGTTATGGGGGGTTTCCGCAAATTTGCACCCAAAACCCCAATTCTGCACTTTTTTCCGCTAGGTATTCATAGGCGAAACTTTTCCGCTGGTTACAAGGTGCAAACTTTTTGCACCGGCGAAAAGTCGGAATAATTGAATATGGTGATAAGTTGAAACCGGCAAAAATGACATCATCGGCGAAAAAGTATCACGCAAACAGACTTTTCACTTCTAATTGAATTCGACCCTAAGGCGGGTAGACCCCAGCCTGACTTGTATCAGGTTCGTATCTGCAATGATCGGGTGGGTCCGGTTCTCAGAGAACCAGACCCGCTCATCTTTAGAAAAAGGTAGATAAGAGTGGTGGAAAGGTGAAATATAGGAGAAGAAAAAAAAAAATAGAAGAAAACAGAAGTCTTCCATACATGTCTTATGGGAAGGAAAGTCTACATCCTAACCCTAGGCACTAAGCTATTTGCAAAGAAATAATGTTTCTGCCATAGCTATTGCATAGTGTAACCAAACTCTTTAGAGGAAAGAGATACACATGTTCTCTCAATGTACAGTATGTATGTTACATTGTACAGAGGCCCTGATTCAGAGCTGGACGCTCTGACAGAGCGCTCGCTCTGAATCAGGGCCGGGCAATTTTTTTTTTAGAATGGCCTCCTGGCTGCTCGCATAGCTGTGGGTGACCAGGTATGGACCAGGAAGATGGTCGCGATGGTCAAGACCATCGCGACCATCGGGCTTGCGACGAGACCCTTGTGGTAGGGTCTCGTTGCCCCATCTCTCTGGGGCTTGTGATGTCAGTGGGGCCGCCCCCAAATGGAGGCGTTCACATGGGAACGCCTCCATTTGGGCAGCCACTCCCCCGGCCCGCCCACCAAAGGGGGCGTGCTGTCACTCAACATCGACAGCACGCCCCCTTTGGTACAAGACCCGGAGCGACGGATTGTCTGTCGCTATCCGGGTCTCGCGCATGCGCACGACGGAGCCGGCTCCGTCATGCGCATGTGCTCTGGGCCACCATCGACCCAGTTGCGAGCGCTCAGCGCTTGCGACCGGGTCTGAATCAGGCCCAGAATGCATTATATGTTGTGAGTGCTTCTGCCACAAATTCTGCCTATGGTTTCCAGCATCACTCTTGGGAAAGCCTAATAAAATGTACTCTCATTACTGATTTATGGGTCTCCTTTTAAGCCGCCACAGACCATTTGCACGCATTGAAAGGATGGAAGTGTCTGGCCATACACAGATCTAAATTTTCAGCAGTTTTAATCACCATTAGCAAATGTCACCCAACAAATATATAATAAATTCTTATGTTAAATGAGGAGAAGAAAATAAAGTGAAATTCTTCTTAAATGGATGATTCACATTCCACTTGTCCATTAGATCCAATTAAGAATAAAGTCAAACTCTATATGCAGTATTTGCTAGATAGTGTAGTAAGTCATGCAGCAGTATTTACTGTATGATAACTGTAATCCCCTCTTCCAATCTAGCCTATATAATCCTATGTGTAACAATAATGCTCCTAAATGTATTAAAAAAAACAATTTTAATGGGAGAATGTTGAGGGAAGCCTATTTGTTGAGAGAATAAGAATAAACCATTGCTTTCTAAGCATAAGCAAACGTTAGAATGAATTAATGTATGTGGCGTTTATATGGAAGGTCATCTCTGGGTTGGAGCCTTTGACCCAGTAGTGCACGCAGGGGGGTTTCTGAGTAGCCAGAAACCACCCCTGACAGACTGGAGTGCAGGCACCATGTTCTTAAGCCCCGCCCCCTTGCAGTAAATTGTCACAATTTGGGGGTGAATATGAAGGCGGAGCCAATATGATGCAATTTAATCGTGTAATTTTGACCCCCCTCCCAATTGAGGGGGAGGGGCCTAATTACATGGTGCCAGTTTGCTAGGTCCTGTACCAATCAGATCTGCTGCAAGGTAAGTTTGTTTGTAATGTATATGTGAGATATGTGTGTACGTGTAAGGTATGTGTGACATGTATGTGTGTGTGTGTGTGTATATATATATATATATATATATATATAAGATATATGTAAACCCCCCATAAAAATCCTGCATTTGCGCCTGGAACCCTCATTAGAATTAATACCCTCATTATAGTTAATATATATATATATATTTTTTAAACTTTTTTTTCCAAAATTCAATTTTAGAGCTTACTGAAAAACTCTCTCCATGGTGCCAATTAGACTAGACTTGGGATTCAGATATTATCAACCTTCTGTCCCAATAAAAAGGGTGTGAGCTCAATGAAAGCGATGTCCCCAATGGTGATCAATTGGCACTGTGGAGAAAGTTTATATGTAAGCTCTAAAATTTAATTTTGGAAGAATTTTTAATAAAATATATGTATTTTCTAATGAGTGGCCTGGGGCCTATCTTTTTCAAGTGTGTTGGTATGAGGGACTAATTTCAGAAATTCAGTTATCTGCTTAGAAAATAAGTTTTTTAAAGTAGAACATCCTAAACATTATACAAAGGAATTATTTCAAAAGTATCCACAACGTCTCTGTTTTCACTAAAAGGACCAAAAAAGTGGTTGTTCAAGAATTTTTTTATTATTTATTACGGTCAGATTGATAATTTAGAATTATTCAATTGTGTGTGCCCCCTGGATGTTTGTTGTGGTTGTATTTGTGGGTTCTGAACCTTACAAAGGGTCTTCTTGGAGGTGTTGACAGTTCATTAGTTATAAGTTTTAATAGATTGACAATATAAGTGTTTTGTTAGGCGAAAGCTGAATAGGCTTGAGAATGGATAATAGTCCTGGGTTTTTTACTAATTGGCTGGCTCGACAGCCTTTGTTACTAGGCAGATTAGCTGGTTGTTAGGGTCATGTGTTGGTTTGTCTGGCCAATGAGTGTGTTGTGGGTGTTGTTTTAAATGGCTGTATATAAGGTAGAGAGGAGAGGGTTCGGATTTCAGAGATCCGAACCCACCCGAACTCAGGAGATACGAGGCAGATCCGAGTCGGCTCGGGTTTTCCCGCCTGACTCGGATCTCAAAACGAGGCAAAATGTCATCATCCCGCTGTCGGATTCTAGTGGGTTTTGGATTGTATAAAAGGTCCTGCGATCGCCACCATTTTTCATTCTGGCTGTGGAGAGTGAAGAGGGAGGGGGTTGTGAATGTTATCGTTGTGCTGTGCTGTTGCTGATGCTGTGCATAGGGGCTGGCTACTGTTGTCACTCAGGGGCTGGTTCCTTAATGTCCATAGGGGGCGGGTCTGGCTGTTGTCCATATAGGGACTGGCTGGCTGTTGTCCTGTCCACTCCATAGGGGCTGGCTGTTGACCATAGGGGCTGGCTGGCTGCTGTCCATATAGGGGCTTCTGGCTGGCTGTTGTTCTGTCCAAAGGGGCTGGCTGTTGTCTATAGGGGCTGGCTGGCTGTGCTGCTGTTTTGTTCAGGGGGTGCTCTGTCCATCAGGGGTGCTCTTCACCTCCAGTGTGAAAAAAAAATTTTTTTCTTCTGTGTGTGTGTGTGTGCACTTTAGCCACACTTATCAGCAACCTGCAATAGGTGCTGCCTGTGTCATTTTCAACTTAGCTGCGCTATAATTGCTTGGTGGCACTGCTGTAAGACCATAGTGAGTATGGAGGACAGTCACATGACAGGAGAGCAGGATCCACATTCCAGTCTTGTAGTTGCCGGCAAGAGTCATGATGACATGCAAGGCCGTCAATGTCATCTATGAAGGCCGATGCATCAGGGCTTAAGTCAGGCCATGCAAAGAAATCAACTTTTAACCTGTTAGAGAAAAAAAATCTAAAGCTAAGTCAGCTTTAGAGAAACAAAAAAATGGCAATATGCCTTGGCATTTATGTTTATGAGTAGTGGTTCTAGTTGTGATGAATTAAGCCCTTCTCCTTGTAAAAGAGGTACAAAATTTTTTTAAATTGTCTCCGAAAAGTCAACATGCTGAAGTAGAAATCGAGGATGCTTCTGTGGAATTGCACCAGGAGGATGAGGATATTTACATAGTTGGTGATCACAACAAGGATGATGAGGATGTTAATGATGATGAGGATGTTGATGGTGAGGATGTTTGTGTATAAACTGTAAATCAGGCAACAGTTGTTTCCCATGGGGGGAAAAAATCCCATTGTTGCCATGTCTGGGCAAAGGACCAAAAAATACACTTCTCATGTGTGGACTTATTTCCACCCAAATCCAGACAACCTTTGCCAAGCCATTTGTAACCGTTGTCATGTAACAGTGAGTAGAGGTAAGGACCTTAACCATCTAGGAACCTTCTCCCTGTTAAGTCACTTGCAGCGCATTCATCAGATTGGAAATGGTATTTCAAATTCTGTAGCTTTGGGGACAAAAAAACGAACAACAATCAGTCCAGTGTCACCTAGCTGCTCCCTTCTACTTGGATCCAAGCACCTGCAATCTCCATCACCAACACCTGCATCATTATCAACTTCCTTCTTTGTAATCGGAAGTAGTCCTCCTGCATCCAATATCATAGGGACTGACTCCTCTCCTATCCATTGTTCCTCAGAAGGATCCTTGAGTGCTACGCCTGCTGCTTCTGTGAGTGGATCTTCATCTCAGAAGGGGATCAGGAAGAAGACTACTTGTAGTAGTTCTACCAAGCAATTGACTGTCACAATCATTTGCATTTGCGAGCAAGTATGACAGCAAACACCCAGTTGCACAGCGGATTACTGATGCCATAACAGCTATGCTAATATTAGATGTGCATCCAGTATCTGCCATTAATGCAGTGGGTTTTAGACAGTTAATGGAGGTCCTGTGTCCCTGCTACCATGTCCCTTCTAGATTCCACTTTTCTAGAATAGCAATTCCCAATCTGTACAAGGACATAAAAAAAAACATTATTAATGTCCTCCGAAATGTCATTGTGCCCACTGTCCACTTAACCACAGATATGTGGACAAGTGGGACAGGGCAAACTAAAGATTACATGACTGTGACAGCCCACTGTATTACCTCCACCAGTGCAAACAGCAGCAGCAGCATTTAACAAATGCCAGCTCATTCAGAGGCACGCTACTCTGTGTATCACCAATTTCACTAAGAGGCATACCGCTGAGAAAAACTCAGGGAAATCATTGCAAATGGCTTACCCCACTTGGACTCTCCTAGGGATTTGTATTTCTGACAATGCCAGTAATATTGTGCGAACCTTAGATGTGAGCGAATTCGAACACATTCCATGTTTTTCTCACACAATTAATTTGGTGGTGCAACATTTTTTTTAAAATGACAGGGGCGTGCAGGAGATGCTCTCGGTGGCCCGAAAGATTTATGGACATTTTCGACATTCAGCAACTGCGTGTCGAAGATTGCAGAACCAACAAGAACTGTTGAATTTGCCCTGCCATCAGCTGAAGCAAGAGGTAGTAACTAGGTGGATTTCTACCCTCTATATGCTTCAGCAGATGGAGGAGCAGCAAAAGGCCATCCAAGGCTACACTACAGCCTATGACATAGGGAGAGGAGCGGGAATGCACCTTAGTCAAGCGCAGTGGAAAATAATTTCCATGTTGTGCAAGGTTCATAAACCCTTTGAATGAGCCACATGTGAAGTTAGTTCAGATGCTGCCAGCTTGAGTCAGGTCATTCCCATAATCAGACTTTTGCAAAAGCAGCTGGAGAAATTGAAGGAGGAGCTGAAAAGGAGTGATTTCGCTAGGTATGTCGGACTGGTAGATCAAGCCCTTCATTCGCTTCGCCAGGATCCAAGGGTCGTCAATCTCTTGAAATCAGATCACTATATTTTGGCGACCATACTCGATCCTAGGTTTAAGTCATACCCTGTGTCTTTCTTTCCGATGGACATAAATCTGAAAAGATGCAAAGAGCTGTTGATGAAAAAATCGTCAGCTCAAGCGGCACGTGACATGGCATCATCTCCTCCTTCAGTTTCTGTAGCTGCCAGGAAAAAACGACATTTTCCTAAGAGACCCACTGCTGGTGGAGATGCAGATCAGTCAGCAAAAACTAATGATATCTGGTTGGTCTGAAAGAACTGCCTACAATGAGTGACATGTCTACCGTGACTTTGTCTGATACGGTCACCATTCAGAGAATGGTGGATGATTATTTTAGAGATAGCATCCAAATAGGCACGTCAGACAGTCCGTATCACTACTGGCAGGAAAAAGAGGCAATTTGGAGTCCCTTACACAAACTGGCTATGCTGTACTTAAGTTGCCCACCCTCCAGTATGTACTCTGAAAGAGTTTTCAGCACAGCCGTGAACCTTGTCAGTGTTCGGCGTAGGAGATTACTTCCCCAGAATGTGGGAAAGATGATGTTCATCAAAATGAATTACAAATTTCACGAGGAAGACCTTTACCAGCAACTAAGTAAAAAAACTACAGAAGCGTCTGTAATGGTGGATTCCAGCGTTAATATTTGTGTGAAGAAGATGATGTACACACTGATGGGGATGACGGTATTAATATTGTGTGAAGAAGATCATGTACACACTGATGGGGATGACGATGACAACATCTGATCTTACCTATGTTGTAAAGCCAGTTTGTGTATGGGATCATTGCCACCAATGTCCACTGCGCATTGGCAGCTTGTTTTGTGGAGGGTCCAAGCAAACCAATCATTTCAGCCACAAGTGGCAGTCCATGTCGCTTAAGTGATTGGTTTGTTAAACTGTGAATGTCCTGTTTCATTTATACAACATACAGTAACGGTGGGTGAGAGGGCCCAAGGACGATTCCATCTTGCACCTTTTTCCTTTCCGTTATGTGCTGTTTGGGACATTTTTAATGTCATGGTTTATGAATGTCCAGAAATTGTAACAGACAGCATCTCCTGCATGCCCCTTTTATTTTTTTTAAAGAAATTTCTGACCCAACTGCTGCTTGTGTCAACCTGGCGGCACAAGTCGCACAACAGTGACATTCAGCCAAGGGTTCTCAGCCCTTAAGGCTGCAACACGGCCCAAAGGCCGTATCCTGCTACATGGCCCACAAGCCACATCCCGCCAAGAATTCTCCGCCCTCAAGGCTGCTATACGGCCCAAAGGCCGCATCCTGCTTCATGCCCCAAAGGCCACCTGTCATAACTCCTCACCAGCCCTCAAGGCTGTAACGGCTATGAATTTCGAATAATCTATACACCCTAAAGTCGCTGTTTAGCATTGCGTACGCATATGAAATAATCAGTTTCCAGACTTTGAGTGTAGTTCCAAAGCACAAACGTTTTATTCACATAAAAGCATCTAGTTACACGCCTTGATCTATAATACAATTAGCGCAAAGGTTATACAAAGTACAAGGTATAGTCGATACATACGCAGGCACACTGGTCCCAGTTACAGTCATCAATCCAGAGGTCTGTGGTCATCCCAGAGAATGGCTACTAACTGGGACCGGGACACAGGCTATATACCCTAACAGATCATGATAACAACAATGTAGACAGACAAACATAATTCCATTGGTTCTTGGTCTTTGTAGTACGCTGTAGTTCATAGGACAGTTCAGTAGGGGTATGTCCCAATTCTCCAGATTACATTGTCGTTCTTTAATTAATTTAAATTAGATAGAGACACTACATTACAGTGTATACATTCTAACCACTAATTTCCTATATTCCATAACCATTGAACGCAAGATGAGACTCCCTCGCTGATATGTTCAGATATCTGGAAATAAACAGTGTGTCAGTTTAGTACCAAAAATGCCATGTCTATCATGTTGTATACCATTAATATTAAATACATGCATTTTACATCATAATTAATAACCTTAATATAAACCATATTGTGCAGGAACCTTTTATGAGTGCGTGTATATTTATGATTATATGTAAGCATGCGTTGTGTGTCTTCATGCAGCGTAAAAGGTGCGCTGTGTGTTTCTATTTATAATTGCAACTGTATATATATATATATATATATATATATATATATATATGTGTGCACGCATTGTGTATACCCATGTGATCATTTAAGTGTGTATATATATATATATATATATGTACATTCACATATATATATCTATAATATATATATATCCTCAAACTGGTTATTATTTATTTTACTTCTGTCTGAACTAAAAGAATGACAGGCAATGGGGTTTTGTCCTGTTCATAGATGGAGCAAGCTTTGGCAAACAATCTGATAATTTTAACAAAAGGCTCTCCTAATACAACTGTTAGTTCTACTTAACTAAATCAGCCTTGGATACAAGGCCTACATTTGTTAACAATAGCTACACGTCTGGCAATTGTTTATAAATCCACATTCAGGACACTTCAATTGTGCATATCAGTGTCTGGGTTACATTTCAATTGCCACAGATATACTGTGTATATATTTGAAGTAAACACTCACAGTATCTTTGTGTATTCTTGATTATTTTTCACAGACATGTCTACAAGACAAGTCTGTCATCACTGAATATATGAAGTCTTTAAAAAAAAAAAATATATATATATATATATATATATTAGGGGTGTGCACCGGCCACTTTTCGTGTTTTGTGTTTTGGTTTTGGATCTGGATCTTTCTTCGTGTTTTGGATCTGGATTGGTTTTGCCAAAACCACCCTTGCGTGTTTTGGGTTCTGGGTTTTGTGTTTTGGATCTGTATTTTTTTGAAAAAAAGCATAAAAACAGCTAAAATCACAGAATTTGTAGGTTTTTCTGCTCCTATGCTATTATTAACCTCAATAACCTTAATTTCCACTCATTTCCAGTCTATTCTGAATACCTCACACCTCACAATAGTGTTTTTATGTCCAAAAGGTTGCACCGAGGTAGCTGGATGACTATGCTAAGCGACACAAGTGGGCGGCACAAACACGTGACCCATCTAGGCGTGAAACTGCAGTGGCAGACAGGATGGCATTGAAAAACTAGGCCCCAAACTGTACATAATGCAAAGAAAAAAAAGAGGTGCAAGATGGAATTGTCCTTGGGCCCTCCCACCCACCCTTATGTTGTATAAACAGGACATGCACACTTTAACAAACCAATCATTTCAGCGCCAGGGTCTGCCACACAACTGTGGCTGAAATGATTGGTTCGTTTGGGCCCCCACAAAACAAGCTGGCAATTTATCTGTCCCTGCACAAACTGGCTCTACGGAGGCAAGATGTCATCCTCATCCTCCTCATCCACCGATTCCTCACCCTCTTCAGTGTGTACATCCTCATCCTCACAGAGTATTAATTCGTCCCTGCTGGAACCACAGGTCCCTCTGTACGTTCTGGAGGCTGGTCTCCCTGGAAGAGTTGATAATTCATTTTATGAACATCATCTTCTCCACATTTTGTGGAAGCAACCTCCTACGCCTTTCGCTGACAAGGTTCCCGGCTGCACTAAACACTCTTTCGGAGTACACACTGGAGGGGGGGCAACTCAGGTAAAATAGAGCCAGTTTGTACAGGGACCTCCAAATTGCTTCTTTTTCCTGCCAGTACAGGTACGGACTGTCTGACATGCCTACTTGGATGCTGTCACCGATGTAATCCTTTAACAGACAGACGCACGCTTGTCGCTGCTGCTTTGAGGATTCAAGTGCGGCTACAGCCCACACAATTCACAAAGACAGAAAAAAAAAAGAATATTTTTATTGTTTGTGGAGCACACTTTGAGGGTTACACCACCCTTTAACAGACAGACGCACGCTTGTCGCTGCTGCTTTGAGGATGCAAGTGCGGCTACAGCCCACACAATTCACAAAGACAGAAAAAAGAAGAAGAATATTTTAATTGTTTGTGTAGAACACTTTGAGGTGTCACCACCCTTTAACAGACAGACGCACGCTTGTCGCTGCTGCTTTAAGGATGCAGGTGCGGCTACAGCCCACACATTTCACAAAGACCAAAAAAAAAAGAACAATATTTTAATTGTTTGTGTAGAACACTTTGAGGTGTCACCACCCTTTAACAGACAGACGCACGCTTGTCGCTGCTGCTTTAAGGATGCAGGTGCGGCTACAGCCCACACAATTCACATAGACAGAAAAAAAAAGAACAATATTTTAATTGTTTGTGTAGCACACTTTGAGGGTGTCACCACCCTTTAACAGACAGACGCATGCTTGTCGCTGCTGCTTTGAGGATGCAAGTGTGGCTACATCGCACACAAGTCACAAACACATTAAAAAATAGTTTTTTATTTTTTGGAACATTTTGAGAGTTACACCACCCTTTAACAGACAGACGCACGCTTGTCGCTGCTGCTTTAAGGATGCAGGTGCGGCTACAGCCCACACATTTCACAAAGACCGAAAAAAAAAGAACAATATTTTAATTGTTTGTGTAGAACACTTTGAGGGTGTCACCACCCTTTAACAGACAGACGCACGCTTGTCGCTGCTGCTTTAAGGATGCAGGTGCGGCTACAGCCCACACAATTCACATAGACAGAAAAAAGAAGAATATTTTTATTGTTTGTGTAGCACACTTTGAGGGTGTCACCACCCTTTAACAGACAGACGCACGCTTGTCGCTGCTGCTTTAAGGATGCAGGTGCGGCTACATCGCACACAAGTCACAAACACATTAAAAAAATAGTTTTTTATTTTTTGGAGCACTTTGAGAGTTACACCACCCTTTAACAGACAGACGCACGCTTGTCGCTGCTGCTTTAAGGATGCAGGTGCGGCTACAGCCCACACATTTCACAAAGACCAAAAAAAAAAGAACAATATTTTAATTGTTTGTGTAGCACACTTTGAGGGTGTCACCACCCTTTAACAGACAGACGCACGCTTGTCGCTGCTGCTTTAAGGATGCAGGTGCGGCTACAGCCCACACAATTCACAAAGACAGAAAAAAAAGAACAATATTTTAATTGTTTGTGTAGCACACTTTGAGGGTGTCACCACCCTTTAACAGACAGACGCACGCTTGTCGCTGCTGCTTTAAGGATGCAGGTGCGGCTACAGCCCACACATTTCACAAAGACCAAAAAAAAAAGAACAATATTTTAATTGTTTGTGTAGCACACTTTGAGGGTGTCACCACCCTTTAACAGACAGACGCACGCTTGTCGCTGCTGCTTTAAGGATGCAGGTGCGGCTACAGCCCACACATTTCACAAAGACCAAAAAAAAAAGAACAATATTTTAATTGTTTGTGTAGCACACTTTGAGGGTGTCACCACCCTTTAACAGACAGACGCACGCTTGTCGCTGCTGCTTTAAGGATGCAGGTGCGGCTACAGCCCACACAATTCACAAAGACAGAAAAAAAAGAACAATATTTTAATTGTTTGTGTAGCACACTTTGAGGGTGTCACCACCCTTTAACAGACAGACGCACGCTTGTCGCTGCTGCTTTAAGGATGCAGGTGCGGCTACAGCCCACACAATTCACAAAGACAGAAAAAAAAGAACAATATTTTAATTGTTTGTGTAGCACACTTTGAGGGTGTCACCACCCTTTAACAGACAGATGCACGCTTGTCGCTGCTGCTTTAAGGATGCAGGTGCGGCTACAGCCCACACATTTTACAAAGACCAAAAAAAAAAGAACAATATTTTAATTGTTTGTGTAGCACACTTTGAGGGTGTCACCACCCTTTAACAGACAGACGCACGCTTGTCGCTGCTGCTTTAAGGATGCAGGTGCGGCTACAGCCCACACATTTCACAAAGACCAAAAAAAAAAGAACAATATTTTAATTGTTTGTGTAGCACACTTTGAGGGTGTCACCACCCTTTAACAGACAGACGCACGCTTGTCGCTGCTGCTTTAAGGATGCAGGTGCGGCTACAGCCCACACAATTCACAAAGACAGAAAAAAAAAGAACAATATTTTAATTGTTTGTGTAGCACACTTTGAGGGTGTCACCACCCTTTAACAGACAGACGCACGCTTGTCGCTGCTGCTTTAAGGATGCAGGTGCGGCTACAGCCCACACAATTCACAAAGACAGAAAAAAAAAGAACAATATTTTAATTGTTTGTGTAGCACACTTTGAGGGTGTCACCACCCTTTAACAGACAGACGCACGCTTGTCGCTGCTGCTTTGAGGATGCAGGTGGAATCTAGATGGGATTTGGAACCGAGGACACACTACCTCCATCATTTGTCTAAATCCCACTGCACTAATGTCGGATACCGGACGCACGTCTAACACCAACATAGCAGTCAAGGCCTCAGTTATACGTTTTGCTTCAGGATGACTGCTGTCGTACTTCATCCTCATCGCTAGGGACTGTTGGAGGGTCAATTGTTTAGTAAAAGTAGTGATGTTCCTACTTCCTCTCTGGGATGTTGAACAACTCCCAGCAGCAGCAACAGCACTAGGAGGAAGTGGTTCTTGATCTTTCCCTATTTTATTTTTATCGGAGAAAGTTTGGTCCTCCATTTATGTTATATTGATATATATACGTGCGGCTAAAGCGCACACAAACACAGAAAATATTATTTTATTTTTGCTGGAGAGTAGTGCACTTTGTGGGTTACACCACCCTTTAAGAAATGAGCCAGCCGGCTCTTTACTTATGGGACACAGGCGCACGCTTGGCGCTGCTCCTTTGTTGATGCACGTGCAGCCACAGTGCACACAATTCACAAACACAGAAAATAATTTTTTTTTTGGTTTGGACTGGAGTGTACTTTCGGGGGTTACAGCACCCTTAACGGTCAAGCCAGCCGGCCCTTTACTTATGACACAGGCGCACGCTTGGCACTACTTTGTTGATGCACGTGCGGCTACTGCGCACACAATTCACAAACACAGAAAATAATTTTTTTTTTGGTTTGGACTGGAGTGTACTTTCGGGGGTTACAGCACCCTTAACGGTCAAGCCAGCCGGCCCTTTACTTATGACACAGGCGCACGCTTGGCACTACTTTGTTGATGCACGTGCGGCTACTGCGCACACAATTCACAAACACAGAAAATAATTTTTTTTTTGGTTTGGACTGGAGTGTACTTTCGGGGGTTACAGCACCCTTAACGGTCAAGCCAGCCGGCCCTTTACTTATGACACAGGCGCACGCTTGGCACTACTTTGTTGATGCACGTGCGGCTACTGCGCACACAATTCACAAACACAGAAAATAATTTTTTTTTTGGTTTGGACTGGAGTGTACTTTCGGGGGTTACAGCACCCTTAACGGTCAAGCCAGCCGGCCCTTTACTTATGAAACAGGCGCACGCTTGGCACTACTTTGTTGATGCACGTGCGGCTACTGCGCACACAATTCACAAACACAGAAAATAATTTTTTTTTTGGTTTGGACTGGAGTGTACTTTCGGGGGTTACAGCACCCTTAACGGTCAAGCCAGCCGGCCCTTTACTTATGACACAGGCGCACGCTTGGCACTACTTTGTTGATGCACGTGCGGCTACTGCGCACACAATTCACAAACACAGAAAATAATTTTTTTTTTGGTTTGGACTGGAGTGTACTTTCGGGGGTTACAGCACCCTTAACGGTCAAGCCAGCCGGCCCTTTACTTATGACACAGGCGCACTCTTGGCACTACTTTGTTGATGCACGTGCGGCTACTGCGCACACAATTCACAAACACAGAAAATAATTTTTTTTTGGTTAGGACTGGAGTGTACTTTCGGGGGTTACAGCACCCTTTAACGGTCAAGCCAGCCGGCCCTTTACTTATGACACAGGCGCACGCTTGGCACTACTTTGTTGATGCACGTGCGGCTACTGCGCACACAATTCACAAACACAGAAAATAATTTTTTTTTTGGTTTGGACTGGAGTGTACTTTCGGGGGTTACAGCACCCTTAACGGTCAAGCCAGCAGGCCCTTTACTTATGACACAGGCGCACGCTTGGCACTACTTTGTTGATGCACGTGCGGCTACTGCGCACACAATTCACAAACACAGAAAATAATTTTTTTTTTGGTTTGGACTGGAGTGTACTTTGGGGGTTACAGCACCCTTTAACGGTCAAGCCAGCCGGCCCTTTACTTATGACACAGGCGCACGCTTGGCACTACTTTGTTGATGCACGTGCGGCTACTGCGCACACAATTCACAAACACAGAAAATAATTTTTTTTTTGGTTTGGACTGGAGTGTACTTTCGGGGGTTACAGCACCCTTAACGGTCAAGCCAGCCGGCCCTTTACTTATGACACAGGCGCACGCTTGGCACTACTTTGTTGATGCACGTGCGGCTACTGCGCACACAATTCACAAACACAGAAAATATTTTTTTTTTTGGTTTGGACTGGAGTGCACTTTCGGGGGTTACAGCACCCTTAACGGTCAAGCCAGCCGGCCCTTTACTTATGACACAGGCGCACGCTTGGCACTACTTTGTTGATGCACGTGCGGCTACTGCGCACACAATTCACAAACACAGAAAATAATTTTTTTTTTGGTTTGGACTGGAGTGTACTTTCGGGGGTTACAGCACCCTTAACGGTCAAGCCAGCCGGCCCTTTACTTATGACACAGGCGCACGCTTGGCACTACTTTGTTGATGCACGTGCGGCTACTGCGCACACAATTCACAAACACAGAAAATATATTATTTTTTTAGCACTTGGGGGGAGCACCCCTGATGGACAGAGCACCCCCTGGACAACACTACAGCACTCCTTTAGGACTGGGACACTGCACAGGACTTTGGAGTGGACACAGCCCCTATGGAGAACTGACTGCACAACACAGTCCAGCCAGCCCCTATGGACTTTGAAGTAGTGGACACAGCCCCTATTAACAACAGCAGCACAGCACAACACAGCCAGCCCCTATGGACTTTGAAGTAGTGGACAACAGCAGCACTACACTACACTACACTACACTACACAGCCCTAACTCCCACCCTCCCTCTTCACTGTCCACAGCCGAGTGAGAAAATGGCGCCGACGTGTGTACCTTATATAGGATCCAAAACCCGCGAGACTCGGAAGGCGGGAAGATGACGTTTTGCCTCGATTTCAGATCCGAGTCAGGCGGGAAAAGTCGAGCCTGACTCGGATCGGACTCGGATCGGGGGGGCTCGGGGGGGTTCGGATTTCAGAAATCCGAACCCGCTCACCCCTAATATATATATATATATATATATGTGTGTATCTGTGCATATGGGGTATGATAGGATTTTAAAAAGTGTTCTATTGCGTAAGAAGTGCACGATGCTAAATAATAACATAGCGCCGTATACTGTGTAGGATTCACAAAATGGCGCTGAGTAGCCATTCGCAAAATGGCATCATGCAGATTTTTGATTTAAACAGATTCTGTCTTAGCTAACCATCCGCCTTCGACACGGCCGCAAATTTGCCAAGAGTTCCAGCCCTCAAGGCTGTTGCAGGACTGGTTCCTAATCATAGCTCTGTATTCCAGTGCTACTCAGCCCAGAGGCTGCATCAACAATTAACTATCAACTATCAATTCTTACTTCAGCCAGTGGCTGCACCAATTATCAAGTATCAACTCTTCTTACTTCAGCCAGAGGCTGCGCCAATTATCAAGTATCAACTCTTCTTACTTCAGCCAGAGGCTGCGCCAACTATCCATTCTTCAGCCAGTGGTTGCACCAATTATCAAGTATCAACTCTCCTTACTTCAGCCATTGGCTGCGCCAACTATCAATTCTTCAGCCAGTGGCTGCATCAATTATCAAGTATCAACTCTTCTTACTTCAGACAGTGGCTGCATCAATTATCAAGTATCAACTCGTATCAATTCTTCAGCCAGTGGCTGCACCAATTATCATGTATCAACTACTCTTACTTCAGCCACTGGCTGCGCCAACTATCAACTATCAATTCTTACTTCAGCCAGTAGCTGCCCCAATTATCAACTATCAATTCCTTCTTCAGTCAGCGACTGCATCAATTATCAACTATCAATTCTTCAATCCTCAAGGGGTACCCCAACTATCATCTTTGCACAGTCCTCAACTCTATTTATGACTCAGAATTGAGCCAGTTAGCTGGATGCAACCTTTTGGCCCTTAACTAGATGAAAAAAAATTAATATTGTGAGCTGTGAGGTGGTCAAATTTGACTGGAAACAAGTGGAAATAAATGTTATTGAGGTTAATAATACTGTAGGAACAAAAACAGGCCCATTTTATCTGATTTTAGCAATTTTTATGATTTATAAGAAAAAATCCATAACCAAAAAACAAAACACAGAAGTTAGGTTTTGGCAAAACCAATCCAGATCCAAAACCAGAGGAGAGACAGATGCAAAACCAAAACACGGGGGTCGGTGCACATCCCTAATATAAGGGTGTATCTGCATTGGTTCAGCCTCTTTACAATTCTGGAGCCAACCAATAATCATGTTTAAATAATAGGTAAAAAGAACATCTGGCATGTATTTTTTTCCAAAAAATGCTTTACTTTGATAAATAAATATGTTTTTCTTTCAGGAGATAGGCCAATGAGTAGTAATGAGTTGCCAGTATCTTAGGCCTGTTACCACAATTACAGGCCTACAGTATTTAAGCAGTTCCCTGAGAATATCGCATTGCCAGTTTACTGAGACCCAATCTCACAACACTGAGGGCCTGATTCAGTAAGGAATGCACGCTAGCAGACGCACGTACCCAGCTGCTGCGAGGATATGCTAATCAATGCATACGCACGGAGACCGCAGCACAAGAAGCAGACACCCAGCAAAACATAAAGCCACCCACCTATGCCGTGATTGACAGTGTAAACATCAGGAACATCGAGTGCCATTGAAGCTGCATGTAAGCTAAGGGTAGACCTGACCCTGTCGCAGGAGTTGAGAGATTCCTGCACACAGAGAGGTGCTCGGCCGCGAGCGCGTGCGGCGCTGCAGATATTAATTTATGCAATCCCCTGTAATGGCGCTCAGCTGACCACTCCCCTGTCACCACCCACAAATGGCACTTTCTGTCAATCAATATCAAAGGTCTCTACAGGCTCCCTGCGTACTCTTGGAGAACCCTTACCATACTCAGCAACCTGTTCGCGCACGCGTAATGCGATGCATACGCATGCGCAGATTGCAAACCTTGGCTCGCACACTGTGTTCTCTCATATGCGTTGCTTGCTGAATCAGGCCCTGAATTCCCTTTGGAGCATTGGTGTATCTATAATGGGTGCAGAGTGTGCGGTGCACACAAGCCCCTGGGTCCGCGGGGGCCACACCCCAAACCTATAATTATTATACTAACCTCTCCGGAGTCCTGCTTCGGTCAGTTCTGCAGACTATAATTACCTGGAGAATGGCAGGCCAGCTATTTTCACAGTGATTTGCTCAGGTGCACTAGAGATGTCTCCAGTAATATAGCACAGGCGCCATGATCCTGGAGACCTGTGCATGCGCAGTTGACAAAGTCAGAGTGTCCTGTGCACTGCTGGAGAGGAGGGGGCCTACACAAAGGCTGCACACAGGCACCCTCCTCTCTTAAAATGCACCTGCTTTGGAGGGCTGCCATGGGTGGAGAGTGGCACCTAGCAGCCGACAATTTGGCACAAGCCTAGCTGAAGTCTTTCGTCCTATGCACAGCAATTTTGTGACACTGTTGACCAGGGGCTTGGAGCTCAAGTAACTTTTGCTCTCGGATGGTGTAGGATAGATATACCTGGTATCCCTGGGAAGCTGATGACAGACTTCAGCCAGCCTGCATTCATTGAGTAGCTGAGGTCAAGCCCAGGGTCCCGGCAGTGAACTGACGGGGAAGTGGGAGTTTGACCAGCTGAATGCATGCTGCCAATTAGTACAGTCACCATGCGGGCAGAGTTGCAACTAGGGATCTACAAATAGACTTAGACCACCCTTGAGTTGGACATAAAAATGTGGAGAGCCATGCTCCCTCCATCTACACTGGAGGAAATTGCCAGACAACATGTTGCTCCATAGGGAGCGAAGCTAGAGACAGAATTTTGAGGGGAGTAGCCCAAAGTTGGGGCCACCTTTTATAAAGTGTCAGGAATGTGTAGTCACTTTGAGTGTCCCTCTAGTCTGAAGTCTCCTCAACAGTACTTTCCATTGACATCTGATGATGGCAATAGATATAGACTTCAAGCCCAAAAAAGAAAATCTTTTCAGAGCATGATACATTTTAAAGCATTGCCATTCCCATTAGGGTCTCTGGGAATGGTGGTGTTATGCTATTTGCTCCAAATAGTTAAGTAACACGGACAATACTGTAGTTGCACTGTCTCTAGCCATGTGCTAAATTTGTCTGATACTAAACAGAGTTGACATACAGGTGGAAAAAGCCAATTAACATGTTTTTCAGAAAAAAGCAGGTTGGTAAACAGGCCTCTGAATGTATTGTCAATGTAAATAAATACAGTCATTTATTCGGGTTGGGTATGGGAGACCGGCAGTCGGGATGACGGCTGTCAAAATCCTGATGCTCAGAATCCCGACAGGGGCTTGGTAAGTTTCTCAACCCTCCCTTCATACCCTAACCCTCCCTACCCCGCACCCTAACCTTCCCGGTTAGTGCCTAAATCTAACCCTCCCCTCTTAGTCAGGGCTGGCTCTAGGGGTGTTCGACCAGTGCGGTCGCACAAGAGCGTCACCCCTAGAGGGCGGCACCCTTCCCCACCATCCCGATTTCAGCGGGACAGTACTGTCCCGCTGCTCCATCCGCGGGCTGAAGTGGCCCGCCGATGGTCTAATTGGGAGGTTGGGGACCCCCACCGCCGCAGCTGTGCGGCGGGGCCGGACCCCCGGAGTGTGAATGGACACGCGGCATCCATTCACTGATGGAAGAGGGCTGGGGGAAGCCCAGCCAGTGACGGATTGCTGGGCTTTACCCCCAGCCTGATGTTATTTGGAGGCGTGCCATGCGGGCACGCCTCCAAATAACATCACATAGGGGTGTGTGGCCTATGGTAATTAGGCCACACCCCCAAATTCGGGCGCGCGCGGCTTCGTCACGCGCGATGAGAGGGCGCCATATGATGGGCTGGCACAGGGTGCTCTGACCCCTGGAGCCGGCCCTGCTCTTAGTGCCTAAACCTAACCTTTCCCCCATAGTGCCTAACCCCCCCAGGTGATGCCTAACCCACCCCGGGGGGTGCCTAACCCTAACCTCCCAACCCCCCAAAGCCTAACCCTAACCTCTCCCCCCGTGGTGCCTAAACCTAACCCTCCCCCCCTGCGTGGTTAACAGCTAATCCAGCCTGCTACACTTGCGATTGGATTGCCGGCTGTCAGGTTTCCAGTGTCGGCATCTCAACTGATGTCGGGATTCAGGCGCTGGTGCTCTGGCCGGGATATCAACAGCCGGCATCCAAATTGTAGGTAAATTCACTACATCCCATTTATTCACCACAGAAAATGACTGTGCATCCACTATTTTCAGCAACTGCCAGTGGTCTGACATAGGGCAATATCATGGAAGTAGTACTAACACACCACACATTGGTGAGCAGCAGAAACATAGTAATAATATTAGTAGAAGTAACACTGACTTTTTTTATTTTTCATTTACTGTAAGCTTTGTGCACTCTCAGAATAACTGTGTGATTACACTGCAGGAGTTCACAGAAATTGAAGAGAAATATATGAAACAGGAAACATTAGGGAGAAATAAATGAGTTAATAAAAAATGCATATTATCAGAATATTAAAAATCAAAATAACTCTTGAATTTCAAGCTATTTTTAGAGAGAGCTTCATGTGGGTAAAATAAGGTTTAAAGGACAATTTCACCCAAAAATGAGTTATCCAGGACCAGGGGAGAGGGTGCAAAAGTTAATTGCTCATGTGACTCCTCGGACTGATCCGGGGAGACATTAGACAGCAGCAGCCCCAGAAAAGCACTTCTTGTCTGAGCAGCATGGGAGAAGACAGGCTGTCATTACTAAAGGTAACTTTTATGGGGGCAATGAGAGATCTATGCACTGGAGAGGGGGGGGGCAGTAAGAGCTGTGAATGGTGGTATATGGAGGTTGCAGTCAGTGCTGTTGCCTAGAGGGGCAGTGAGGGATCTATGGACTGTATGGGTAGTCAGGGGTGCCAAGGGGGGTACTAATTACCTGGAGGGGGCAGTGAGAAATATATGGACTGGAGGAGGCAGTAAGAAATCTATGGACAGGATTCTTAAGGGTGCCGCTGCTTGTTTGACATTGACTCCTTATGCAATTTTTCCGTTGGCCACTGTGGCAAGTTGACTTAATATAGGAGTGCCGAATTGTTCTCAGTTTATATATATACAGTATATACATACATACAAGTGTAAAGCTGGCACTCCAAGTGCCGGTCCCGCCCTGGTGACGTCATTCGCCCAGCGGACACCGGAGGGGTAGAAAAAGCTTTTACTTGCTTGAATGTTATTAGGGGTATGGGTATGTACCTGTATGTACCGCAATTGCTCATCGGACATATCCTGTGAACGACAGAAGGGAACTTTGATTTCCTCCTTTACAGAAAAGGGCTATCCAACAGATATACTACAGAAAGCATATTCAGAGGTGAGACAAATAGAGAGAGAAGTTCTCTTGAGCAGGGCCGTAGCTCGGGTAGTGCAGCCAGTGCCATCGCACAAGGCACCGCAGGGCAGGAGGTGCTGTTTGGGGCTGTCAAACTTCTGTTAATTATCATTCTTGCTCGTAGCTTCCTCTTATCTCATCCCCAGCATCTCCTGACCTCTCCTATCTCTTCCCTGGCACTTCCCCATGAAGCCATGGCCCTTTTTTGGGTGCATTATGTCCCAATGAAAAATGAGGGGGGCGCCAATGCGCTTTCTGGCACAGGGCACCAAAAAGTCTAGTTACAGCTCTGCTCTTGAGACCCAGTGATTGAACTAAGGATAAAATATAGATGGACTCTAAAAATAGATGGTTGAGGTTTACTATGCAATATAACAGCTGCACACATGAAATTAAGAGGATTATTAAGAAAAACACACCTCTCCTCCGTTTAGAAGATATATTGAATAACGAGGTAAACTTAAATGACCAAGTGATTTTCCAAAAATCAGAAAATTTTAAATCTAATCTGGTGCATAGCCATTTTAGGAAATCAAATTCAAATAAAGAAGCCATTAATTCTTGGCTTCCTAGTAAACCATCTGGATTTCAGAGATGCTGAAAAACACTTTGCCTCACCTGTAGACAAATTGAGAGAAAGAACATAGACTTCACTTCATACGTAACAAAAAATGTTTCCAAATCAAGGATTTTTTGAGTTGTACTACTAATTTCGTTATATATATAATGAGTTGTGGGTGTGGAAAGCAATCCGAGGGATGCACCATGAGAACATTACATTCATAACATCGTAGAAATATCGTTAATGGAAAGAAAACCAGTGGCAAACACAGGATTTGTAGAGGGGGGTTTCCAAATGCTTGATTTTAGAGTGACTGTGGCCAGTCCATGAAGAGGGCATAATTACCACTTATCCAGCTTTAATATGCATCATACAAAGTGTATTGTGTGTCATAATTCCAGCAGATAGGACCAGAGATCACAGTAAGCTATTAAATGCGGCAGTAGGGCCAACCTGTCTGAGCTGAATGTTTTTATTTTAGATGTGGGCTCCATTCCAGGGCATGAGAGCAAGTCCGGGAGTCTTGGGGAGACTAGCACTGCCCTGGACATATATGAAAATATTGGGCTCTGTAGCAGTGTATCCCTGACAGGGCATGTTTTCCAAATCCTCTACTTGGAGCGCAGGTTATTTATTACTGGCTAATACATGTTAAAAGATCCACAGGTGGTGCTATTTATTTAATTTATGATACTGAGAAGAACATGCAGCGCTAGTAAAATTCCATTAAATTACTATTTCTATTGTGGTCATGGTGTGGGCTGGGGAGGGGGGTTTCTGGGCAGATGGAAACCCCCCCTGAGTTTGCCTATGAAAACACACCCACTATCAAGCCATATCAAAATGTGTCAAGTCTAAAAGATATAAACGCCATAGAGCAAATTAAAGTTACCAGCCGTGGGGAGAATAGATTCAGTATGCTCTGCAAATGCGAAGCATATTGGATCTATAGGCTAGGTACCTTGGTCCCACTGAACAAGTATGGGGGTTATGCCCATTTGGGCTTCTGTATACATATTCGTGAGCCTTAGAAGTTTGATTATGCCTCATTATTTTTGGGGATATCTAATTATTGTAATGTTTTGTCTGATATCCAAACCGTATCTATCTATAATTGAGGTTCTTCTGGCTAAGTAATATTTAAGTCCTTATTTAGAAATAAAGTGGTGGTATATTATAGGGGTGGATATGTGTGTACATGGACTTTACCTTGATATTCCTCCTATAATGAGATATCTAATTAATTGCTATTTGCGTCCTATCCGAATGAAGATTTTTTTTCTTTGATTCCTTATATATAAAAAATTAGGAGAAATATATATATAGAGTAAAAAGACTGATGTATATTACAATCTTGTTGATTAGTAATACCTAGAATTGAAATAGAATGCTACACTGAGTGTTGAAATAATTCCATTGGTATTTGTTAAATGGTCTATGATTCTGTATTTATTATAATTAGGGGAAATGGATATATACTGTAGAAAGAAGATTCACGATCCTGTTCTGTATGAATCCCTAGAATGAAAATAAAAGGCTGCACCGAGTGTTAAAATAAATGTATTGATATTTGTTAAATTGTATCAATGGACTGAAGTTCCGGCTTTATGGAATGCACAAGTTGTGCAGCACAACCATATTTACATTGCCATAGTGGAGCGCATGACATTACTCTGCACATGCACTTGTGTTCCATAGTGGGAGTGAGGCTGAGAGAAATACAAACTGCGCTTGTGCATTCATTCCATAGTGAGAGCGAGAATAAGATAGGCGCATATTGCGCATGTGTATTCATTCCATAGTGAGAGCGAGAATAAGATAGGCGCATATTGCGCATGTGCATTCATTCCATAGTGAGAGCGAGAATAAGATAGGCGCATACTGCGCATGTGCATTCATTCCATAGTGAGAGCGAGAATAAGATAGGCGCATACTGCGCATGTGCATTCATTCCATAGTGAGAGCGAGAATAAGATAGGCGCATATTGCGCATGTGCATTCATTCCATAGTGAGAGCGAGAATAAGATAGGCGCATACTGCGCATGTGCATTCATTCCATAGTGAGAGCGAGAATAAGATAGGCGCATATTGCGCATGTGCATTCATTCCATAGTGAGAGCGAGAATAAGATAGGCGCATATTGCGCATGTGCATTCATTCCATAGTGAGAGCGAGAATAAGATAGGCGCATATAGCGCATGTGCATTCATTCCATAGTGAGAGCGAGAATAAGATAGGCGCATATTGCGCATGTGCATTCATTCCATAGTGAGAGCGAGAATAAGATAGGCGCATATTGCGCATGTGCATTCATTCCATAGTGAGAGCGAGAATAAGATAGGCGCATATTGCGCATGTGCATTCATTCCATAGTGAGAGCGAGAATAAGATAGGCGCATATTGCGCATATGCATTCATTCCATAGTGAGAGCGAGAATAAGATAGGCGCATATTGCGCATGTGCATTCATTCCATAGTGAGAGCGAGAATAAGATAGGCGCATATTGCGCATGTGCACTCATTCCATAGTGAGAGCGAGAATAAGATAGGCGCATACTGCGCATGTGCATTCATTCCATAGTGAGAGCGTGAATAAGATAGGCGCATACTGCGCATGTGCATTCATTCCATAGTGAGAGCGAGAATAAGATAGGCGCATATTGCGCATGTGCATTCATTCCATAGTGAGAGCGAGAATAAGATAGGCGCATATTGCGCATGTGCATTCATTCCATAGTGAGAGCGAGAATAAGATAGGCGCATATTGCGCATGTGAAAGCTGGACCACCCGAAGTATAAATGTTAATAGCACAGATGGGGGTCATACCGTCTGAGGAAGCCACCGACGATATTCTTAGACAGAGAAACACGTAAAGGACTTATTTACTTTGCCACTGGTGGACATTATTATTTCAACTGCCCCTACGGACGTCTGCATATCGGTGACTCCGGATAAGGCTGTCTACATTGGAAAGCACCAACAGCCAGGAGACCCGGAGCGTACCTGAGGGCTATCCAGCTGTCCCTACCTGTGGGATTAAAAGGTACCTTGCATTCCTGGCCATGAATGGAAAAACAGCAGGTAATATCAACTCTGTCTTAACAGCATTATTAATAAAAACAGATATACAGGAGACAAGACTTTAATTACTTAGTATATCAACAACAAAGTGCCGGACTCTGACTTATGTTAGACCTATGATATATACTGCAAACATAAAGTGGAAGCTGCTCAAATCAATTTGGCAATACTCTTCAGGTGCATGAAAAGGAGGGGTCATACTAAACAGAAAAACAGAATGGGGAATATCCCCCAAAAATCCTCCAGCACACTGATTTGTACCTGCAACAATACATGAAAACTATATGGTAATAGAAATTCAGAGATATTTGTTGCATGTATTTATAAGTACATGGTAAGCTGCCAGGCAACTTCACGGCTTCTCTGATACCGGCAGTTCCTACACTACATTATAATAGTGCCCACTCTGCGCCATGTAATTATCTATTGTAAGGCCTCATGATAAAGGCACATACAGAAATGCATCCAAATTGAGAGCCACCCCTGCGAGTCACCCCTGGGAACTCCAATTAGCACTACTAGAACCAGCATGCTCTCCATATGCTGGCTAATTTTAGTTCCCAGGGGTGACTCCAAGGTAAGCTGGCTACTATGACATATATTAACTGGAAAGTGCTGGAAATTAACCTAAACTAGATCTACTAATTAAGACTGCTTGATAACATACTAACTGAAGCTGGACTGCTAACAACTAATTTCACTGACATAACATTGGAGTGATTTGGATCTTTTACTTTCTAATGCAACTGGCAGTGGTTTATCCGTCTCCTCTTAAACAAATTGGCAATATAATGATCTCTAGATAGATACACCGGCTGGTATTGTATGTTTTCTAGAATTTTGTTTTATGCATAGATTAAATATCTTATATAGATTTATAGATTTTTGGTGTATATTGAATACCTCAATTTAAGTCTGATACACCAGCGCTGTATCACTTTTTGTCCTTGTGGTAAGTAATTAACAAAGGATTGTTTTATCGTTGGAATGATGAGTGCCCTCCAAGTTCTATTTATATATATATATATATATATATATATATATATATACAGTCAGGTGCATAAATATTGGGACATTGACAGAATTTTTATATTTTGGCCTCTATTCACCACCACAATGGCTTTGAAATGAAACAAACAAGATGTGCTTTAATTGCAGACTTTCAGATTTAATTTGAGGGTAATTACATCCAAATCAGGTGAACGGTGTAGGAATTACAACCGTTTCTATATGTGCCTCCCACTTTTTAAGGGGCCAAAAGTAATGGGACTATCAACTCAAAAGCTATTTCATGGACAGGTGTGGGCTATTCCCTCGTTATTTCATTATCAATTAAGCAGGTAAAAGGTCTGGAGTTGATTCTAGGTGTGACATTTGCATTTGGAATCAGTTGCTGTCGACTCTCAATATGAGATCCAAAGAGCTGTCACTATCAGCGAAGCAAGCCATCATTAGGCTGAAAAATCTAAACAAACCCATCAGAGAGATAGCAAAAACATTAGGTGTGGCCAAATCAACTGTTTGGAACATTCTTAAAAAGAAAGAACGCACCAGAGAGCTCAGCAACACCAAAAGACCCGGAAGACCATGGAAAACAACTGTGGTGGATGACAGAAGAATTATTTCCCTGGTGAAGAAAAACCCCTTCACAACAGTTGGTCAAATCAAGAACACTATCCAGGAGGTAGGTGTATATGTGTCAAAGTCAACAATCAAGAGAAGACTTCACAAGAGTGAATATAGAGGGTTCACCACAAGATGCAAACCATTGGTGAGCCACAAAAACAGGAAGACCAGATTAGAGTTTGCCAAACAACATCTAAAAAAGCCATTACAGTTCTGGAACAACATCCTATGGACAGATGAGACAAAGATCAACTTGTACCAGAGTGATGGGAAGAGAAGAGTATGGAGAAGGAAAGGAACTGCTCATGATCCAAAACATACCACCTCATCAGTGAAGCATGGTGGTGGTAGTGTCATGGCGTGGGCATGTATGGCTGCCAATGGAACTGGTTCCCTTGTATTTATTAATGATGTGACTGCTGACAAAAGCAGCAGAATGAATTCTGAAATGTTTCGGGCAATATTATATGGTCATATTCAGTCAAATGCTTCAGAACTCATTGGACGGCGCTTCACAGTGCAGATGGACAATGACCCGAAGCATACTGCAAAAGCAACCAAACAGTTTTTTAAGGCTAAAAAGTGGAATGTTATGCAATGGCCAGGTCAATCCCCTGACCTGAATCCGATTGAGCATGCATTTCACTTGATGAAGACATAACTGAAGGGAAAATGCCCCAAGAACAAGCAGGAACTGAAGACATTTGCAGTAGAGGCCTGGCAGAGCATCACCAGGGATGAAACCCAGCGTCTGGTGATGTCTATGCAGAATCCAGACTTCAAGGTTGTAATTGTCTGCAAATGATTTGCAACAAAGTATTAAAAAGTGAAAGTTAGATTTAGGATTATTTAATTTTTCCCATTACTTTTGGCCCCTTAAAAAGTGGGAGGCACATATAAAAACCGCTGTAATTCCTACACCATTCACCTGATTTGGATGTAATTACCCTCAAATTAAATCTGAAAGTCTGCAGTTAAAGCACATCTTGTTTGTTTAATTTCAAAGCCATTGTGGTGGCGAATAGAGGCCAAAATATGAAATTTCTGTCAATGTCCTAATATTTATGCACCTGACATATATATATATATATATATATATATATATATATATAGTTATTTGCATGTCCATATGTACTTTGTTTAATATGTGATTCTTGTTTATATTATACTAGCTGGGATACCCGGCATTGCCCAGGTTGAAGACTGGACCCTGAGTACACCTGCAGCCTTAATTTTTTTACATTGTCCTTTGCCTACATCCTGGATAACTACGCAAATTAGGAGTAAATGATAGTACAGACAAGCATATTCGCATACCATTTGGAATGGGGTATATCAGAAACAGACTGACTTACAGAGGGGGTGATTCAGCTGCGGATGGATATGCCCGCTGAGTGACAATGGAGTCACGCAAGCCAGCTGCTGCAGATGAGTAAAAAAGAGGCCAGGAAATTTCTGTAAATCAACGGAGACTCTGGTCTCTCCACTCCCCCCAACTGTAGCAACACGCCTCCATTTTGGGAAATGGAGGCTGTCGCCGTCCCCTCTCTGCCACGAAATGGCAGCAGACTATCAATCACTGATGATTTACTGTAATTTTGAGAAAAGGAGGCAGACGCCACCCCCTCCCCGCCCAGAAATGGCAGCAGACTGTCAATCGCTGACAGTATACTTTGGACTGCATGCGGAATTTCAGACTCATACTGCACATGTGCAGTACTGTCCCCGATAATTGGGAATCTGCGTGATCCCTGTCACTGCGTCCACAGCTGTATCACTCCCTTAAAACACTCTGCAGACCAACATTAAAGACCAGGTAGGGCTGCCATTAGGAGGGGAAGGCCAAAACTGGAATACCATTCCCGGACAGAAGTGGGCCCGGTCTGGCTGCGATCAATCTCCCCTGCTGTTTGTAATCGCCGTATGCTAAGCTTTGCCAGTATCAAAGATTGTGGATTGACTATGCTGTCTGCCACAGTGCTGAGCTGCTCATGAGCCTGCCAGGAAGAGATGAGAGTGTGACAGTGTGTGTATGAAGCCAACCCCAGAACCTGTGTAATTTAAGAGTGTCCCAGTTTGGTGGAGCTAGGTACAAAACTCTGGCTGTGCATAAATGACAAACAGAAAGACAGAGACACACACTTTCTTGTTTTTTTATATAGATAAAATGTTATTTTATACACCTCCATTCCTGAGTGATTACATTCTTTCAAAGATCGCCTATCTAAAAGAAGGGGCACAGGATAAAAATTTGTCAGGGGGTCCCTCATTCAATCAAAACATCCTTAAGTGCCACCTTGAAGAACTAGTGCCAAGTGTTGCCTATTTCTGTTAGAAACCATTTTTATTGACATTACAAATTCAAAAGTCTACTCTAAACATAACTACAAGAACCCATATACTCAATTTGTATCTAAGGCATTGAGCTAAGCACAAGGAAAAATAACAAGGAATATACTGGTAATATGAATTTAATTATAAAATCACTAATTAAAAATGCTACTCTCATCCCACAGGATTATAGCTATAATAAGCTTAAATAAAAAAATAATTGTAAATCTTTTGGGGCCACTGAGCCTAAAATGTGCAATTAAAATTGTTCAGTTTACATGTAGCCAACTGAAGCACTGCCTGTCTAGACCTCTAGATACAAGTTTGTTTTATTTAAAGGTTGCTAAAGGCTGCATAACCCTAAAGCAACATAAGCGTACAGTTTTGAAACTGATAGTTTGGTTATTGGTTTGCTTGACTGGTATAGTTGACGGGTCAGTTAGCCTATAGGCGTATAGCAGGGGAGGATATTTGAAGCTTAGATAAGGAAGAGTCGTATTACTCACTTCCTGTTTCTTCAGGATTCCCATCCGCCCTTCCACATTGCATGTTGGTTGTTTAGTGTTGTGTGTGGTGTTTTTACTTGCCTTTATTCAATTTAAACTTTAGCAAAGCCTCAGCTTGGCGGGAAAGCATTGCTTCTCAGTGACCAATAGGGGCACAAGTATTAGCTGTGAGAACCCTTCCCTTTCACAGGGTGAGCTGTCTTTGCCCAAATGGGGGACCTAGGCTTTTCCATTAAGGGTGGGCTTCAATCACTGCCGTAACTCTGGGTATGCAAATGGTGTTGTCGCACAGAGCGTGATGCCCTGTGGAACACCATGCACCCAGAATCGCTACTGTAATGCTGCCGGAGCACCTTGCAGTTCTTACAGAACCCCCCCCCCCCCCGGAGCATTCCGAGGATGCTCCAGTCAGAGTGGTAATTACCAGGACTGTTAGCCCTGCCCCCTCCGCATGACAACATGATGCCATCCCCTTTGCCCTGGCCCCGATAGACCTAAGCTAATAGAGACACAGTGTAGCTCAGTTTGTGTTTGGAGCATACAGCCACCCTTCATTGTTAGTAAAGTGCATCTTGGCTAGAGCTGAGGGCCTGATTCAGAGCTGAACGCTCTGACCAGTGCGCTCGCTCTGAATCAGGGCCCTCCTACCTTTTTTTGGAGCGTCCTCATGGACGCTCGCATAGCTGTGGGTTACCACCCACAGCTATAGCGAGCGTCCATGATGATGGTCGCGATGGTCTTGACCATCGCGACCATCGGGCTTGTGACGGAGACCCTGCGGTAGGGTCTCGCTGCCGCAAGCCCTGGAGTGATTTTGGCTCTATCAGAGCCAAAATCACTCCCACTGACATCACTAGTGATGTCAGTGGGGCTGGCTTGAGACGGTAGGCGTTCCCATGGGAACGCCTCCGTCTGGCAGGCACGCCCCCGGCATGCCCACCAAAGGGGGCGTGCTATCAATCAACATCGACAGCACGCCCCCTTTGGTGCGAGACCCGGAGCGGTGGTGAGCCCGTCGCTCGCCGGGTCTCGCGCATGCGCACGACGGAGCTCCCTCCGTCGTACGCATGCGCAGTGGGGAACATCGACCCGCTTGCGAGCATCCTGCTGCTCGTGAGAGGGTCTGAATGACCCCCTGAGTTTGGTAATGCTTTCTTGGGCCAGCTTTCAATTAATCGATACCAAATGTAATAAAAGCTGTGATCTTGTTAATCCCATTTCCTGTGTCTGGTATTGTTATTTCTAGTTATTGAATTATTGGTTATTATATTTGTTGGTAACAAATCCTAAGGTTCTCAGATCATAGTCAATTTCAGAGGTTTCTGTCAGGGAGGGCCAAGGACACAGAAAGGGTTAGGTCTCACTGTGCATTTAGAGGAATAGAGAGGCATTAGTTTTGGATTTATTTAAGACCTGAAGTTAAATAAACCTGGTGGGTCTTTTTATGGTAAAGTGACAAAAAAAAATCATTTTGACAGCATTTCAACAGTTAAAGAGAGGAGTCTGGCCTTATGGACAGAGGTGTTATTTCAGCTGTGGACGCACTAATATGGTAATGCCAGGGCCGGTGCAAGGTTTCTTGGCACCCTAGGCATTTCTTCAGCCATGCGCCCCCCCACCCTCGGATAGCTACACAAGCCCTTATACAGTGCCCCCAGTAGTGGCCCACTATGCAGTTCTCCCAGTAGTGGTCCCCCTATGTAGTGCCCCTTATATAATGCCCCCAGTAGTAGTCCCCCTATGCAGTGCCCCTTATGTAATACCCCCAGTAGTAGTCCACCCCTGTGCAGTGCCCCTTATATAGTGCCCCCAGTACTAGTCCCCCCCTGTTCAGTGCCCCTTATATAGTGCCCCCAGTACTAGTCCCCCCCTGTGCAGTGCCCCCAGTAGTAGCTCCCCCAGCAGAGCCCTCAGTAGTAGTCGTGCCCCCAGAAGTAGCCTCCCCCTAGCAATGCCCCAGTAGTAATAGTGCCCCCAATAGTAGCCTCCCCCAGTAGTTGCCCACCCAGCAGTGCCCCCAGTAGTAGTCATGCCCCCAGTAGTAGCCTCCCCCCAGCAATGCCCCCAGTAGTAATAGTAATAGTGCCCCCAATAGTAGCCTCCCCCCAGCAGCACCCCCAGTAGTAGCCTCCTCCCAGCAGTAGTAGTGCCCACAGTAGTAGCCTCCCCCAGCAATGCCCCCATAGTAATCATACCCCCAGTAGTAGTCTCCACCCCAGCAGTGCCCATAGTAGTGATCTCCCCCCCAAGAGTGCCCCTAGTAGTGATCTCCTCCCCCAGCAGTGCCCCCAGTAGTGATCTCCCCCCCAGCAGTGCCCCCAGTAGTAGCCTCCCCCCAGCAGGGACCCCAGTAGTGATCTGCCCCCCAGCAGTGTCCCCAGTAGTGATCTCCCCCCCCAGCAGTGCCCCCAGTAGTAGTCGTGCGGTGTCCCCAGTAGTAGCCGCCCTCCAGCAGTGCTCCCAGTAGTGATGCCCCCCCCAGCAGTAATCCCAGCCAATCACACACGTAATAAAAATAAAAAAACTCCACTTACCTTAATCCCCGCTCCGGCGTCCGCTCCTCTGTCCCCGGGGCGGGCCCACTCTGCATGATGGGAGAGACGTCATGACGTCTCTCCCATCACCCACTGCGTGAGCCGGAGCTCCAGCCCGGCTCCGGCAGCGGGCACAGAAGCCGATGAGAGTCTGTCTGACTCTCATCACCTGCTGAAACAAACACACAGCTGCTGGCGCCGGTGGCTGTGTGTTTGTTCCTAATAGATAGTGCGGACTGCACTTATGTGCGGTCCACACTACCGCCCTGGGCGTCATGCCTCCTGCATGCATTACTGATCCGAACTGCTACTTGGACGCAGCCAGGGCCGGCAACAAAAATCTCTGGGCTCGGTATACTAATGCCTCTGGGGCAGTGGCATAACAAGGGGAGTGCGGGGGTTGGGGCCGCACCCGGGTGTCACCTGCCGAGGGGTGAGACCAAAGTGCAGACTGACACTCCCCCACAGTGACAGGAGCTGGGTGCTGCACTGTAGTATTAAGTGCAGCACCCGGCTCCTGACACTGTGAGGGAGCCGGCACTGCAACACAATGTCAGCACTCCCTGCACCCACTCCCAATAATATAAAAAAAAACAGGATGAGAGGGATCGGGCTGCGAGGCCACGCTCTGTCCCACGAGGCCACACCCCTTTTCGGGGCTCACAACATCCCTCCCTGCACCGGGTGACACCGCGGGGAGGGATGCCACTGCTCACCACCACCCCTATCCCACATATTCCTTCCCTGCATGTGTGATAATGTTAACTGAAAGATATGCCAGCCTTTAAATAAAGTAAAAATACACTATGACTTACCACACTGTCTCTCTGGCACTGGCGATGCAGGCTGCAGTTCTTCTGCATCCAGAACCTTTACCTTCTGCCCCCATCCCCCATCACCTTTCATCTCCCTCTGCCCCTTCACATTCCTCCGTCCCCAAACACCATCACCTTCCTCTGTGTCCAGCCCGTCACCTGCCCCCAGCCCCATCACCTTCCTCTGCCCCGTCACTTTCTTTTGTCCCTAGCCCCTATCACCTTCCTCTGTCCCCAGCCCCTATTCCATATTTTCTCTCTCCTAACGGCAGCCTCAACTCCTGACCACTGCAGTGGTGCAGCCTGCAGGAAAGACGTGCGGTGATGTGACCTATGACTTCACTCTGCCGCGTTGCAGACTTAAAGGTCATGTCCGGCCTGGGCCGCAGCTGAGCCACCTGGTGGCCAGGCTACAGGCTACAAAGGAGCTGGGGCTGGGCGGCAGTTATGGGTCAGGGGTGAGTCCGCCGTCCATGGCCCCGTGTTTTTCCCGTCTGGACCTCAGGGCCCGGTATGGTTGTCCCCTTAGTGCCTCCCTGTCGCCGGGCCTGGACACAGCATCAGATAATCTGCAATCCCATTGGCTGGCTGAATGACCATGGTGCAGATGAGTAAAAGAGGCCAAGAAATTTTCGTCAGCTGATGGTGAACTTGGCCTCTCCACTCCTCCCAACGGTGACGGCAAGCCTCAGTTTTGAGAAAAGGAGGCAGACACCACACCCTTCCCGTCCAGAAATGGCAGCAGACTGTCAATCACTTACAGTCTACTTCGACCTGCGTGCGAAATCGCAGACCCATACTGCACATGTGCAGTACAGGTCCAGTGTGTGAGCAGATTCCCAACCATCGGGAATCTGCAATCAGCAGTACACCGCTGAATCTCTCCCAGAGACAATTGGTTCTATTTTAGGGGAATTTCTTTAGAGAGGGAGTGAGATACATGATTCTATTTCCCCAAAGTAAAGTTTACTTTGCTGATGCTGTTGCTAAGATTTTTTAGAGAGAATGTTTAAGTGATCAGTCTGAGCAGCCGAATTTACATTCAGTAAAAGCCATACAAAGATGGTAATCAGGAAAAAGATGCACTAAGCCTCCATCCCAGCAGCACAGTGAATAAAACAGTTTAAACATCCAGAAGTATCTGGCTCGTTCTGTTCTACATCACACGCTGAGATCTCATCAGCTGTCCCTCTGAGACGGCACTGCTTCTGCCCTGCAACAAAATGCTGGTAAGCAACCTGCAGTGTGTGATGCCCAATCTGAACAGGACAGGATGACACATTTGTGGAATAACAATACTCTTTTAAACTACAGGGCCCTTGTTGATTCATCACAAACGGAAAATTTAAATGTGAACCAAAGCAGAGAAAAGTACGTTGATATGTTGCAGAGAATGAAAAATTGCTCACTACCTTCTGCAGTTTCTGCATAAGTCAGACTTTCAACCCTAGACATTAGGGGCTCTATTTATTAACATTATTTTTACTAAAATAAAGTGAAAAAGGGTGTTTTCACACCCTTTTCACATTATTTTAGTTTCACCTGCAATTGGAGTAGAATTAGTAAAATTCTACTCCAACCCCCAGTATCACTTATTTTTAGTAAAGCAGATCGCATTTCCCATAATTGTAATGGGAAATGTGATCTGACCATAGTTACTAAAAATAAATTGTAAAAAAATACCGGGGGAAGCCCTGTGATAATAACGCCACCTGGAGGTGGCGTTATCCAGGGTCTCCCCCGGTTACCGGGCTCCCACTCTGCTCTAACGGGGAGAGCAGAGCCGGGAGCCGGTACCAGTAATCAGCTGTGTGGTCTAAGCAGACCGCAAGCTGATTGCTGTACAAAAAAGAAAAAAAAAATTAAACATTTTTTTTTTCCTTACCTGAATCCAGGGACCGGTGATCGGGCCTCCGGTGATGGCTCCTCTCTGGTCAGCTGGTCTCCCATAGTACACTGGGGCCCGGTCATCAGATGATCGGGCCCCAGTGCAGTATGGGAGATCACCTGATCGGGAAGCCCGGAGAAGATCACCGGAGGCCAGGAGGATGCAGGTAAGTGTAATGAAGGGAGGGGGGGGGTCGCAGGGGGGGGAAGGGGGGTCGCGGGGGTCCGCGATCGCGGGGGCGGGGCTTAGCGCCAGGGGGCGGGGCTTAGCGTCGGTGGGGGGTAGTAGCGGTGGTCGGTTGGCGCATGCGCGGGCTCTTAGTCGCGGTATTTTTTCCGAAAATACCGCGACTAGAGTGCGGATTGGATCCGCAGGGACAGAGCTTTATCGCAAGCTCTGTCCCTGCAAGGGATTTATAGTAAATCCCTGTGATATTGCCTGAATTCGCAATGCGAATTCACTCGGTAATATCACACTACAATCCGCATTCAATATGCGGATTGTAGTAAATAGAGCCCTTGGAATCATTTATGATGGTTTTGTACAGTTACTTAATTGTTAACCAAGAGCATTTAAAGCATATTTGCCTACTTTTGAAAAAGCATTTCAGGGAGATTGTGAAAGCACCACCTATAAGCGCACGGTAAAGTGGACGTTTACTGCTACATCTGAGAGGCGAGCCATAAAATTGATTTACATCCAAATGTAGATGAGCCCCAAAGCAGTTATTAAGATCTATTTGTTGATTGAAAACACACTAATACTCTTCAGAAAATACATGTAGCCATATGGATCATTGAGCCTGATTCAGAGCCGCTCGCTAGATGCAATCGCTCGCATGATGTGTATGTAAGTTGCATATGCAGTGCTACCCAGTGGCGGGCTGGGCCGGGTGCCATCTGCCCCCCGGGCCAGTACAATTCTAGTGTGTCAGTGCCGGCAGGCAGAGGATGCGATGCTACGGCTCCCGTGTTGCTGCCCAGAGAGAGAGCCGATTCAAGTAACAGGGGCTAACACAAAATGGCTGCCCCCATATTAGGCTACAAAAAGATGGCTGCTGTCGACCAATGGGGAGCCAGGTTTCCCTACCCACAATTCCAAGAGGCTGGAGAATGAAAAAGGGGGCGTGCCTTATCGGGGGAGTGGGAAGAGCCTAAAGTGGAGCTGAATAAGAATGATAAAATAAATGTTTTATCACACCCATTGAGGAGAGAGGGCAGAGATGAGGAGTGCCTGCTTCCTGTCTTCTACACCCATACCAGGTAAGTGAAGGGTGTCACAGTGGCATAAACTTTGTGTTGTTTTATTATTTAAAATATGTGTGTGCTGACTAAGTGTGACTGTATGTGTGTGCTGACTAAAGCTAGTCCAACTAACATCCAACCAGCCAACTTGTTGATCGGTTGGAATGAAAATCTGGTAACGTATGGGAGTAACCGATGATCAGCAATTTGCTCCTAAATGCCAGAAAACAGATGAAAATGGTCGTCAGACAAGTTTGTTAAATGTTTGATCTAAACTATTGTTCAAACAAAAGTTTTGGTCCATTTTCCAGCGTTTGGGAGCAAATTGCTGTTTGTATTCCTTACCAGATTTTCATTCCAACCAATCAACTAGTTGGCTGGTTGGACAGATAATCTTTAGATGTGTGGCCAGCTTAAGTGTGATTGTATGTGTGTGTGTTGACTAAAGGTGCCCACACACATAGCGACATTTTACACGATTTGGCCGATTTCGACGAATCGTGATGACGAATCGGGTAAAAAAAGTACAAATCGTGAGTTTATACTCACGAGCACGATGCCGATGCGCGTCCCCGCTCGTCGTATATCGCATCTTCTGATCTGCCGTGCTGTAGGGCAGATTAGCCAACCATGAACCCGATGGACGCCGATCGTGAGCGTTTTTTTCCTCACGATGAATTGTACGATTCATCACACAATGCGGAATTTGACTGACAGAAGCCTGGACACGCCCCATCGCCATCTTGTGCAGCATCGTGTATGGAGCAAGACAGTCGCACATTGAGGAGCCTGCACACTGATGTCTTGTTTTGGACAATTTTTGGTGATTATTGGCACAGTTTAAATACAACCACACTGACCACCAATATGTGCTCCCCACTGCCCACCAATGTGTGCCCCCAGGCAATAAATGCATGACCCAGCCACCGCCCGCCGTATTGAGGCGGGCGGTGGCTGGGTCATGCATTAAGCTCCCCCACTGCCCACCAATGTGTGCCCCCAGGCAATAAATGCATGACCCAGCCACCACCCGCCGTATTGAGGCGGGCGGTGGCTGGGTCATGCATTAAGCTCCCCAACTGCCCACCAATGTGTGCCCCCAGGCAATAAATGCATGACCCAGCCACCGCCCGCCGTATTGAGGTGGGCGGTGGCTGGGTCATGCATTAAGCTCCCCCACTGCCCACCAATGTGTGTAATACCTCAAATAAATAAATAAACACGTTTTTTACAAAAAAACACCATGCATTACATTTAAAAACACACATTATTTTCAAGCTGGGGCTCTTCTACCTTTCGGTCTCCAGCTGTTGTGGAACTACAGATCCCAGGATGACCTGCCACCCACCTTTGAAACTGTTTTTAGGGCATCCTGGGATCTGTAGTTCTACCACAACGACAGGCCCAAAGGTGGAAAACCCATACTGTCAAAGAAAAACATTATATTACCAAGCAATAAACACATAACATTCCTGTAAAAGAAAACATGATTAGAATACCATAACAAACCTTTAAAAACCTGTAAAAAAGAAAATATTAAAACATTAAAAATGTGAACTATAAAAACATTACATTTTACAAAACTATATACACAAATATATAAATGTCCTTTTTTTTCTTATTCATAGATAATGTCCATGGATTCAGAACGTGAATTCGTTACAGGATTCATTGAAATCCTGCACTCGAAAGACTGTCTGTGGAAGATCACTTCTCGGAAGTACCACAATAAGTCGCAGAAGTTGGCTGCACTCGAGGAACTGTTGGTGTATACAAAAAAATACATATCTGATGCAGACCTGAAAACTGTACGGCAAAAGATACAAAATCTCAGGACAGTATACATCAAAGAAAAAAAGAAAGTGGATGACTCCAAAAAATCAGGAGCGGCTACAGATGAAATATATACTCCTGCGCTGTGGTACTACCAAATTATGTCATTCATCAGTGAACAAGAGCCTCAAAGGGAATCAATCAACTTGATGTCTGAGCGTGAGGGAGATGAGGAGGTTGCAGAAGTCTTGGTAAGTAATGACACAGTTTAAACCAAAATCCTTAGTTTTTGTTGTTAAATCCCAAATGTCCAATTTAGTCAGTAGTTCACAGACAGTCCTCCTGCCATGGTACTGCACCTGGTCCATTGAAATAGGTCATGTACTCCTCCCTCACTTCTTTGGCACGTGCGGTGGATGTTGTTGTAGTTGTTGGTGCAGACACAGATGTCAAATGTCCAATGTCCTCCAGGGGTCCTACATCTTCTGGTCTAGCTGGGACTGGTCCTCGTTGAGTACATTTTCTTCGCAGAAAGTTGTGCAGCACACAGCACGCCATCACGACCCAGTCTATCTTCTCCACATGTAGATTGATGGTGGTGTGGAAAATGCGGAAGCGGTTGCTCATTATTCCAAACGCATTTTACACAATGCGCCGTGCCCGGGATAGACGGTAGTTGTATATCCTTTTCTCTCTGGTCAGGCCCCTGTGTGCAAATGGCTTCATCACATGTTCATGTAATGCAAAAGCCTCGTCTGCAACGAAAACGTAATTTAGGCCGTGCTTTGTCTGGTCCAGTGAGGGCAGGTTGAGGGTTTTGTTGGCGAGTCTCTGGTAGAAAGCCGTCTTTTTGAAGGACCCACCATCTGAAGCACGCCCATTCTTGCCGACATCCACAAACAGAAATTCGTAGTTGGCATTCACCACTGCCATGAGAACGATGCTGAAGAATCCTTTGTAGTTGTAATAATAATATGATCCGGTGTTGGCAGGTGGGTTGATGCGGATGTGTTTCCTATCGATGGCTCCTCCGCAGTTAGGGAAATTCCAACGTTGTTCAAAATCTTCCGCGATGCTGGTCCACTCCTCCACGGTGTTAGGAAACTGTAAAAATAGGAAAAAAGATGTTAAAACATGACTATAATATTTTTTATATCTTTTTTCCTTATATAGACTCCCACCCAAGACCCTGATTTAACATCAACACCGGACCTCAGTCTGCTCGGTGGCGACAGTGATCCGGAGAATAGCACACAAGTGGAAAGTCAAGTTCCACCTGGACCCTCATCTTCGCAACAACCCCAAAAAAAAAAGAAAAAAAAAGGCAGAAAGGAGAATTTTACAGAACGAGAGGACCATCTTTTACAAAACGCAGAACGGCTGCTGCAGAAACCCCCAGATGCAATTGATGATTTCACAGCTCATGTGAACAGCACATTGAGAAATCTGGATGCAGATATCCAACGAAATTTTTTACGGTGAAACTACGACGAGTCGCTGTATGAGCAAAAATATCTCAAATTCGACATACATTGCAGATCCAATGCTATTTTCCCCTGCCCCAAATAGGTATGTCCGCCCCCCCCCTGCCCAGTTAGATATTACTCCCCCACCAAGCACCCCAAGCACCAGCACCACCGTGTATAATGCTCTGCTGGATGCAGCAGATGAGTCGCCCCAATATACAGAGATGTAAATTTTTTCTATATTGTAATATCACCAAATTTTATGAATTCCAATCGGTGCTTTCTGCATGGGATAGGGTGGTGATGACGCCATTTGAACAAGGTCACTATGCACATGGCACAAGTACACATAGCTGGAAGCCGGGGCCACAATGTGTACTTGTGCCATGTGTGTATTGGCCTGTTCAAACTGGCGTCTGACCCACCCTATCACATACAGCCGGCTACCTATTGGGATTCATAAAATTTGGTGATATTTAATTTGGTTGTTTTTTTTACTTGCTTTTAATGTCACCAAATTTTATGAATTCCAATCGGTGCTTGCTGCATGGGATAGGGTGGTGATGACGCCATTTGAACAAGGTCACTACGCACATGGCACAAGTACACATAGCTGGAAGCCAGGGCCACAATGTGTACTTGTGCCATGTGTGTATTGGCCTGTTCAAACTGGCGTCTGACCCACCCTATCACATACAGCCAGTTACCTATTGGGATTCATAAAATTTGGTGATAATGTTCTTTTGTAAAGTTGTAATAAAAAAGTATTTTGCACACAGTTTAGTGCACACTTTCAGTTGCCTGCAGGTCAGTGCACATTGTACTAAAAGAAGGCAATTTTTTGCTTTATGTTGAGTAAAAAATAAACATAAAAATTTTTCTTTGCACAAGAAACCAATGTGTGGTGTTTTTTTTAAACTTACCTTGCAATACTGGTACTGTAGCACTTTTACAACGGCTTTGCAGGTCTCCGGAATGATGACGCCCAAGGACTGAGGTGAGATGAGTGTCCCAAACTTTAGGTCTTCCAGTGACCTTCCTGTAGCCAGGTATCTCAGGGTAGCCACCAGTCTGTCTTCAGCAGGGATTGCCCTCCGCCACCTTGTGTCCTGTCTCTTGATGTGGGGGGTCACCAGATGCAGCAATTCTTGGAAGCTGGCGTCATCCATGCGCAGGTAGTTCCGATAGTCGTCCGGGTTGTTCTCCTTGATCTCTATCAGCAGGGACATGTGAGAGCGGGTATCCCTTTGTAGCAGCTACTCCTTGGTCCAGCATGCTCTCGTCCTTCTTTGCTGGGCCCTCTTCCTAATCTCCCGGACCCCGGTTTCAGCGACCAACACTTTATACTGATAGGGACGCATCAGTACAGAATTCAGAAACAGGATAGAATGCAGGTAGGTAGCACACACTTGCAGGTAGAATAAACTTTGTATAAGGCAAGCCAAATACAAAGAGCACAGTAGAAATGTACAGGATTCAGCAGGAATACACCTAGCCTCATCTAGTAGCAGAGCAGAATGTACACAGAGTTTAAAGGGTTCCTGCTTTTTATACTCCCTAGATAGCCCCTCCTATTGTTATGACTATTTAAATTTCCCTCCAATAGTCAAGAGCCTGTTTTATTTTTTTTTTCAACTCACGATTTGTTATGTCCAATCTCACGATGCGTACGATCCGATAGATCGTGAGATCGTAAGACAGATTGGGTGTCTTTTTTCCCAAATCGTGATCACGACGGCAAGGGAGCTCCCGTGAAAGTTCATGAGGAAATTGGCCATAAAATCGTATCGTGAGCACATCGGTATATGTGTGGGCACCTTAAGTGTGACTGTGTGAATGCTGACTAAGTGTGGCAGTGTGTGTGTGTGTGTGTGCTGACTAAGGGCCTGATTCAGAGCCGAACGCAATTAGCGTTCGCTCGTCCAGAAAATAGGGGTGGCTATTCAAATCAACCGTTCGCTCTTTGCGGTCTGTTCACGCCTCTAGGTCTGAACGAGCGAACCAAACTTGCGGTCGTTTTTTTAAAAAATACACCCCCTGGCCGCTTGCATCCTACGTCATGTCCGCTATTTATTAGATTAATCGAGTACATCGACCAGGGAATGAACTGCTCGCTATTCTTGGGGTTGGTTTTTCCTACCACAATTTTGCGAGCAGTTCTGACTATAAAATAACCCAGTGACGTGGTCAATGACGCTGCTGTTTTAATTAGGCACACCCATAAAATACCTGTTTTGACCTTTAAGTACGCCTGCGTTCGGATCTCCACTCCCCGTTTTCAAGCACCTTCCCCCGTTACCACCCACATACGCCTCTTTCTGTCACTCAAATTATCAGGCATTCGCTATTTTGCGAGCACTTGAATTTCGACCGCACTGACTGGTTCACGCATGCGTATAACGATCCGTACGCATGCGCAGTTGGGCAAACATCGCTCGGAGCAAACGAGCGGCCGCTTACGAGCGGCTCTGAATCAGGCCCTAAGTGTGACTGTGTGTGTGTGTTGACTAAGTGTGACTGTGTGCGTGCTAAGTATGACTGTATGTATGCTGACTAAGTGTGACTGTATGTGTGTGTGTGCTGACTAAGTGTGACTTGTGTGTGTGTGTGTGCTAAGTGTGACTGTGTGTGTGCGTGTGCTGACTTAAGGGTCTCATTCAGACCGGCTCGCAAGCGGGTCAATGTTGTGCCATGTGCATGTGCAGCGGCCGCACTGCGCGTGAGCAGGCCCCGGAGCGAGAGAGAGATTCTCTCGCTCCGGGGCTCGCTACAAACGGGGCGGCTGTCGATGGTGATCGACAGCTCGCCCCGGGGGGTGGCTGGCCAAACGGAGGCGTTCCCATGCGAACGCCTGCCGTTTGGGGCGGCCCCACTGACATCACAAGTGATGTCAGTGGGGCCGCCCCCAAACGGCAGGCGTGACATCACGAGTGATGTCAGTGGAGAGCTTCCAGCTCTGTTAGAGACGAAAGCTCTCTGGGGCTTGTGGCAGATGAGACCCTACCTCAAGGGTCTCGTCGCAAGCCCCGATGGTCGCGACGGTCTCGACCATCGCGACCATCTCCTGGTCACTCGCTAAAGCTGTGGGTGGTAACACACAGCTTAGTGAGCGGCCAGGAGGCCGTCGAAAAAACTAAGTGACTAAGTAACTAAGTGTGACTGTGTGTATGCTAAGTGTGACTGTGTGTGTTGAGTGAGTGTGTGCGATTGTGTGTATATATATATATATATATATATATATATATATATATATACAATCAGGTGCATAAATATTGGGACATTGACAGAATTTTCATATTTTGGCCTCTATTCACCACCACAATTGCTTTGAAATGAAACAAACAAGATGTGCTTTAGCTGCAGACTTTCAGATTTAATTTGAGGGTAATTACATCCAAATCAGGTGAATGGTGTAGGAATTACAACGGTTTCTATATGTGCCTCACACTTTTTAAGGGGCCAAAAGTAATGGGACAAACTAAACAATCCTAAATCTAACTTTCACTTTTTAATATAATATTGAGAGTCGACAGCAACTGATTCCAAATGCAAATGTCACAGCTAGAATCAACTCCAGACCTTTTACCTGCTTAATTGATAATGAAATAACGAGGGAATAGCCCACACCTGTCCATGAAATAGCTTTTGAGTTGATAGTCCCATTACTTTTGGCCCCTTAAAAAGTGGGAGGCACATATAGAAACCGTTGTAATTCCTACACCGTTCACCTGATTTGGATGTAATTACCCTCAAATTAAATCTGAAAGTCTGCAGTTAAAGCACATCTTGTCTGTTTCATTTCAAAGCCATTGTGGTGGTGAATAGAGGCCAAAATATGAAAACTCTGTCAATGTCCCAATATTTATGCACCTGACTGTGTATATATATATATATTTTATTTTTTTTGTCAGAAGGTGAAAAATAAGCACTTATGTAATATATTCAATGTCATTGAAGTAAATAAAGGTAATTATGATGTGTACCATATAGGTTCAAAAATCAGGCATGTAGTAGTTTACTGTGGTACACCCCTAGCATTACTGTCATGCCCGTTTTTAAAATTGCACTCACCGGCAGAAAAGCAGGGCCACTTGCTCTGGTTTGCCCCCCAGGCTGAAAGTTGCCAGCCAGCCCCTGGTGCTACCGCACAGCAATGCATTAGCACGCCCAGAATTTCTTAGCCAGCGATCACATAGTGTAAGCAGACACCCACCAGCCTGTTTTAAGACGCCCACTTGTGCATGTCATGTCCAGGAAGTGTATGCAACCATTGGTACATCGGGTAACATCGGATGCTATCGCAGCACTTGAGGTTGACCATACCCTCCCGCAAGCACTGCGAGCACTTCAGTGTAAAAAGAACCCAGGTGACGCGTACTATGATGCTGTCTTTTAATTATGCACGCCTCTAAAACGCAGTTGAGATGCTCAGGCACGCCTGCATTTGCACCTCCACCCCCCCCGTTTTTAATGGCCAGCCCCTGTTACCACCTACAAACGGCTTCCTCTGTCACTCACTCTGCTGGACTGTCTATGCGCAGCGAGCGAATGCATTGTGAACTTTCGCTAAGGTATGCACATGCGCACTGCGATGCATACGCATGCGCACAATGTATACCATCGGCAGCAGCGAGAGTATGCATCTTAGCGAGCTGGTCTGAATCAAGCCCATTGTGCCTTATAACCAATGCAGGAAAACTATACAAATGATCCCATTTGGATGTATATATCTCTGTTTTTTTATATATATAACAGAGCATATTGGGGGTAAGGTGCAATCAGGGAGATTGCTACTATTTCAAGGAGTCTCCTGACAATGAGGGAGAGTTGGCAAGTATGATTTAAAGTCACATGCCTCCTTTTATGGTATTTAGAAACATACCTTACCTACAATTGTGGAGGAATGGGGCACTCTGAAAAATGTTGATGGCGAAATTATTAAAAATCAGGACCAGGTACATACACCCTAGGCTAACACACTTGTAACCCCCCCCCTCTCCACTTCCCCAATGTGTTTACATTCATATTCGCCAACCTGTGACCTTCATTAGCTCTTGTTGCAGTCTAATTGGTCTGATTGCAGTAGTCAGGGTAAACTACCACCACAAAGAGGAGTTGGAAGCTGGACATTGTTATACAATGTGGAGAGCATCCTAGTGACTGTCACACAATACAGAGAGCATCATTGTGATCTTTACATACTATATAGAGTATCTCAGTGACTGCTATTCAGAACAGAGAGCATCCCGATGACTACTATACAATACAAAGTATCTCAGTGATAGCCACACAATACAGAGAGCTTCCAGCACAGAGAGTATCCCAGTGATGACCACAGAATACAGAGAGCATCCCAGTGACCATCACACAATACAGAGAACATCTCAGTGTCATACATTATAGATAGCATTCTAGTGACTCATACAATATTGTAACCAGTGGGTTAAATAATTCATTTCTACATAGGCATATAAGTTGTAACACACAACCTGTGCTGGGCCCCATTGAGGTTTGAAAAGAGATTGTAGTTGCAGTCTTTGCATAGATTGGTCAAATCACCTTGAGGTCAAACAAGGAAAAAATTGAGGGGCCCTAGCTTGTACCTGTCATTACTATCAGAGATGTATAATGAGCCATTCATAGCTGACATGGTGTTATCAGCAGACAGTTAGCCACATTCCAATAGAATGACCATTGTAAGATATGTAGAGATGCTAAGCATTATGGGAGATTCCCTACACAAAGGGGCTTTGGAAGAGTTTATCTCCAGACATTAGGACTCATCATTACTGTATGTCTTTGTCTGAGTATATGTTAGTGCTTACAGAGCATGTGCAAGACATAAGTTTGGCCAATGCTATGCTGTACCAATCAGTGCTTGATACCTAGTATGTAACTAATATGGGCTTAATATCCGGAACGCCAACACCCCATATACTAGGGTATATAAATCAAGACATAGACAAAGACTCTTTGGCTCGTGCATGGACCCGAGACTGCAGTACATGGTGCCTGCAATGTATATTGAATGACCTGGGCGTTATTGAAATGAGGGCTCCCCAGAATATGAAGATGAAGATGAAGTACATCTTATGTTGAAGATGATGAACTACCGGTGTCATCTGAATACATAAACAAAAGTTGAGTAAACTGTATACTTTGTACGTTGTTTGTTAATTGTTTGTTTGTAACTTGTAAATAAAGTGTGTTCATTTGTACTCACTCAAATGGTCACGTGTGTATACAATTCATTTCAATCAGAACAAAACTCACTGCTATGCAAATATAGAGATAATTATTATGATTGCTTTATAATACAGATTGCATATTAATGACCACCATATAGTACATATAGCATGCTAATAGAACCAGGGTAGAGTACATTGACCATTTTTTAGTGACTGCCAGACAATACAGAGAGCATCCTCATTTCCACTATACAGTGCAGAAAACATCCTAGTGACCAACGTGCAGTACAGAGATAATCCCAGTGCCCACCTGCCTGTTACTCCACCAGACCATTAAAGAAAATGTACAATTTAGGATGATATGATATGCAGAGTAATAGATGGTAATAGTAAAAGTAAAAGAAAATATCCTAATCCAACTGCACACATAATAGGATATTTGTACATGTAAAATTACATCCAATGAGCTAACTGCCTACAAAAAAAGATGCAGTGAAGGTGAGCTAAATAACGCAATTGGTGAACACTATCAAATTTAAAAAAACATTGCCTGATATTTTTAGTTCCAGTTCCTTATATTTCACTCTGATGGTATTACCAGAATATATGGAAGGATGTAAAACTCTATTGAACAATCTCTGTAAAAATACTATTGCATGTCAAAGATGTGGGTTTTTAGGATGGTATACATACATTAGGGGGCTGATTAAGTGTGAGTACTACATTAGTTGGCAAAGTGTGACTTGTGTAGAAAGCATACATTCCTACTCTCCCAGGATTCGCGGGAGGCTCACGATTTTTTGGGTAACCCCCCTGCACCCCAGGTAGAGTAGGCATTTCTCCCGCATTCTCCCACTTCCTAGTGTTTGTAGTCTTCAAGAATCGCGTCACTTAGCCCCGCCCCCTATTTAAAGTTTCCCCAATCACAGCAATTTACCACATAGGGGCGGGGATTAATGGCGCTAACAGTCAGGCCCTGTCCCCATCGCAATCCTCTGGCAAGTATGGTAGAAAGTGAACACATGCATATGCATGAATGCAGAGTGTCTCACATCTAACACTTGGGGCTCTGGGCCTGATTCAGACCCGGACGCTATTTGCGGACGGTCGTTCCAAAAAAGGGGCCGTCTATTTAAATTGAGCGCTCGCTCTTTGCGGTTTGTTGACGCCTCTATGTCTGAGCAAACAAACGAAAAATGCTATCGCTATTTTGTAAAGAAGCCCCTTTGCCGTTCGCATCACACGTCATCTCCGGTATTTATTAGATTAATCGGGAACATCGAAAGGTATCTGAACTGCTCGCAGTGCTTGTAGTAGGATTTTCTTACCGCTATCACTGCGAGCAGTTCAGGCTATAAGACAACCAAGTGACGTGGTCGATGACGCTCCTTTACTAATTATGCACTCCCATTAAACGCCCTTTTGACCGTTTGGCACGCCTGCGTTCGGATCTCCACTCCCCCGTTTTCAAGCACCTTCCCCTGTTACCACCCACAAACGCCTCATTCTGTCAATCAAATTAGCAGCCCCTTGCTGTTTTGCGAGCGCACGATTTCCGACCGCAATGACTGGTTGGCGCATGCACATTACGACCCATACGCATGCGCAGTTGTGCGAACATCACTCAGAGCAAACGAGCGGCCGCTTACGAGCGGCTCTGAATCAGGCCCTCTATTTGTTATCATTATTTTTACTAAAATAAAGTGAAAAAGGGTGTTTTCACAGCCTTTTCACATTATTTTAGTTTCACCTAAAGTTACTACAGGGCAATTTGAGTAGAATTCGTAAAATTCTACTCCAACCCCTAAGTAACACTTATTTGTAGTAATCATAACAGGTTGTGCAATTCCGTCCACCTCTGATGCAAATGCAGACGGAGGTGTCAGACACCTCCTTGCTGCATTTGTGATCCCACCATCGCAACCATGTCGAGATGGCTGCTCCTTTGGTCAGGCTGCGGGAGCTGTGAAGCTTCCCGCCGCCTGACCGGGTGCTGGTCACTTAAAAGGCCAATAATCTGCATCCACTGACTTTGGCCTCATCCATCCTCGAAAACGGGGGCAATATGTTTTTACTCTGTCCGTATGCTATGTATGTCCCCATTGTATGTATTTATTAAATTGTATTTTTATTCTCATTAACATGTGAGATATGGTTTTTATATAGGTTTTAATACTATGTATATCATTGCCTGAATGGTTTTTGCACAATACAGATTTCCATACAAAGGTCATTTATTATATATGCACTGTCTTGCACTTGCATTTTAGAACTCGTATGTACTATTATTTATTTATTGCACGGCACTTTAGGCGCTCTAATCCAGTTCCATTGTCCATACACTTTCCTATTAAAGGGCTAACCACCCCTGTGGAGAAAGAGCATTTGTTTCTATGTTTTTTCTAGTGATGTCAGGAAATGCCGGAAGTTGTAGTTCTAGTAGTGCCAGAATACTTTGCAACCATGCATGTCCAAACGAATCATGACCGTTCTTGTTGGGAACTGTAGTTCATTAGCAAAAATAAAATACTGGGGGTGCGGGATAGACCCTAATGTTTCAGCTCGGGATGTTTTCTCCTGGGAAGTACAGTTTGTTTTATTTTTCATGCCAAGTTCCCATATTGCAGTGTTTCCCACACCATACCTCCCAACTGTCCCGCTTCCAGCGGGACAGTCCCGTTTTTCTGGGACTGTCCAACCCACGGGCCGCAGTGTCCCACGGTGGGGGAGAAGTTGGCGAGAGCACAACTTCCCTCCCAGAAGGTGCAGAAGGTGAGCTTGCGCACGGCAACTATTCACCAATGTTGGGAGAGCCTGAGGGCTGCCCAGCATTTCGGAGAGAGCTTTGCATGCCCCCTATAGTGGCATAAACTGGGTTGCCGCAAGGCCCCACCCCATTTTCAAGAGGCCCCACCCCTTCCTGTGAAGCCATGCCCCCTTTTTGTACGCGCGCGAAGTGTCCATCTTCATGAAGCATAAAAGTTGGGAGGTATGCAACTCCAGTCCTCATGGGCTCCCAATCTCCTAGGTGGTGCATTTGTATATTCATTACTGGCTGACACATTTTAAAAGATCCAAAGGTGGAGATAATTATTTTAATTGTGATACTGATGAGATCTGTAAAACATGCAGTACCATTATGAATTCAAACCATAGTTGCCTACCTTTGCTGTCTCTTCCCCGGGAGAAGCCCTGGGAGGAGAGGCAGGTGGGTGGCAACGGGGGCGGGCCTGGCAATTTGCATCATTAAGCCCCACACCCTCATGGTAAAATGCCCGCGATTGGCTTAAATTTAAATAGGGGTGGAGCCAAACGACGAGAATTGCACCATTAAGTCCCACCCTCTGCACGGACACCCGCGATCACTGCGGATTCTGCTAATTCAGCCCACTTCACTAGGAAGTGGGCAGAATGCAGGAGATATGCCTACCCTTCCGAGGGTGCAGGGGGTTACCCGAAAAATCGGGAGCCACCTGCGAAAACCGGGAGGGTAGGCATGTATGCTTCAAACACATGCTGTACAGGCTAAAACTGGTGGTCATAAAAGTAGGGGGACCTCACGTCGCAAGTTTTACTACTCTGTGTTATAGTGCCTGCAGCCCAGCCTGCTATAACCTAGTGCTGGTAGCTGTTTTTCAAGGGAACCTATAACTCTATTGCCAAATACAAAAATGTGGCAGGGCATGCTGGGATGTGTAGATCCACAACAGCTGGGGGGCCGCTTATTGCTCACCCCTTATCTAGGCTGTGAGCACTGGTACAGCTACAGCAAAACACCCCGTTATCATGATCGAGATAATGACAGCTGTATCATAGCATGATTATACTCCATCATGTTCTACTCAAATGCTTATACTCCTGTATGCATAGCCAGTAGATTTAGCGGTTCCATGCGGCTGTCTATATAGGAACATATAGCACATGGTGTAATGGTTAGCATTACTGCCTCACAGCACTGAGGTCGTGGGTTTGATTCCCACCATGGAGTTTGTATATTCTCCCTGTGCTTGCGTGGGTTTCCTCCGGTTTCCTCCCACACTCCAAAAATATACTGGTAGGTTAATAGGCTCCCAACACAAATTAACCCTAGTGTGTATGTGTGTGAGCATGTGGTAGGGAACATAGATTGTAAGCTCCACTGGGGCAGGGACTGATGTGAATGGCCAAATATTCTCTGTAAAGCGCTGCGGAATATGTGTGCGCTAAATAAATAACTGGTAATGTACTCTATTTTTATTACATAAAGTATGCACTATTGGTGTAAAAGCCAACATTTGGTCCTGTCAATGTGGTTTATCCCTATGTCCCATCTCCAAATTGCCCTTTCCTTTCCAACAAGATAATACAATAATTTCAAGTGAATTTTATTTATTTATTAAAAATGATTTATATAGCATGCACATATTACGACTGGTACCCTATAGAAGTTTGCGCTTGCTATATATTTGTTTTGTCTAAGGTTTATTTACATGTGGTGGGGATCACATTTTACTGAGTAGCATTAACCACTATCTCTGGAGTGCAGATTTAAATTTTTCTTCTGTACATATTACGCAGCACTTTGCAGAAAATATTCAGTCATTCACATATGTCCCTGCCCCAGTGGAGCTTACAATCTATACTCCATATATATATATTGTAGGAGGAAACCGAAGCACCTGGACAAAACCCATGCAAGCACGGAAAGAACATACTCAACGCAAATAGGCGTTTGGAAGGACTCAAATCCAAATTTTACTGAACGCAGTGGCCTATGTGGTAAGCATATCTCAATCCAATCAGGCACCTATATGCATAACGGTGGGTTTCGTTCTGATCGAATTAAATAGTTATACAGCATAACACAAGTACAAATTAACACACTTTATTACAAGTAACAAACAATTAACATACAAAGTATACAGTATACTCAATTTTTGTCTATGTTTTCAGACAACACCGGTGATTCATCATCTTTATACAATGTAATTAATCTGGGTAGCCCTTGTTTCGCAACGCCCAGGTGTTTCAATTTACATTGTAGGCACCTTACTGCAGTCTCTGGTCCATACACGAGCTGAAGGGCTATTGTCTGGGTCTTTAATTATATACCATAGTCTGGGTGTTGGCTTCTGGATATTAAGCCCATATTAGTTGCATACTGGGTATCAAGCACTGGTTGGTACAACATAGCATGGACCATTCTTATCTCTTGCACATGTGCAGTAAGTACTAACATATAACCAGACAAAGAAATATAGTAATGTGTCCTAGGATGTCTGTAGTTACACTGTCTCAAAGCCCCCTTTTGTCTACAGAATATGGACATTGCTATCAGTAACCCATAATGCTTAGCATCTTTACACGTATTCATTCTCATTGGAACTGTCTACAACTAACACCTTATATGGTATTAAGGGCTCATTATACATCTCTGCTAATGATAGGTACAAAAGGCCCCTCAATATATGTCTTGTCTGACCCTAAAGGTGAAGCTGACCATTCTGTGAAAGTATGCATAGACTGCATGAATACAATCTCCTTTTCAAACCTCAATGGGGCCCAGCAAGGGTATAGGTATTACAACTTATATGCTTATGTAGAAATTATTTAACCCACTGGTTACACTATTGAATGAGAGAGAATAGACAGCTGGGAGTACAGATCCACCTGTAGCTAATATGCAATAACTATGGGACTCACTGAAGCTGGTATCAACCAACATCCCTGTACCACAATTTTGATACTGCACTGAATCATGCCCAGATTAGTAAGATGCCAGAAGCGGTGGAGTAACTTGCCATTGGGTAGATGTGTCCAATAATGTGGCCACATAGTGGGACACAAGCCCTAGCAAAGTGGCCACAAGCCGAAGCTATCATTAGTCTTTAAGGGGACCCCATTTTATCGAGGAACTCCATCCCTCGGCTGACCAGTCTGTGGCTGGTAATGTTATGGCGAGGAGACCCCATACTGTAAATATAAAAATCTATGTGAAAAATTGAAAGTGACAGGACCCCAATTTTTTTCTTTCTTGTTGTAAACGTCATGGTGGTGTCATCATCAGATGCTTAGGGATGCCAGATTCTCCTTCCCACCTGCACCCAGAGATAACAAAGAAAACATAACTAAGGCCCTGCTAAAGGCTACAGCAGGATGAATCACTAGGGTGCAGAAATTATCCATTGAGGAAAACCAGAGGCAACAGCATCATGGCCGCAAAGCTTTAAAAGAGGTGGTGCAGCATCTGTCAGCACTTTCTGGAAATGATTGTACATATGTCACAACTAGCCCCAGGTCCATATAGGCTAATATTTTTTTTGCAAAAGATGACAAAGAGTGATGATGAAGCCTTTTTAACAAATTTCAAAAGAACCGCTGAGAGGGAAATTTGGCCTAAAGATCAGTGGGCACACATTTGGCACCCTTCCTGTCAGCCGGAAACAGCATATATTGACTAGAGCCTATGACTACGGTAGAAAGTACATTTCTGGTCAAGTAAAAAGGATCATTCAAAATCATAGAAAAAGTGGACAAGGTTAATTATAAATTGTACCAGCCTTCGTAAGGAAAAAAGATTTGTTTTCTGACATACCTGGTAAAACAACAGTCATTAAACATGACATACTCACTATACCAGGGGTTAAGGTTAACCGAAAGCACTATAGAATACCAAAAGCCCATTGGGAGGCAGTGTAAAAAGAAATTTAGAAAATGGAGTTAGATATAATTAAATAGTCACAAAGTGAGTGGTCAAGTCCCATTGTACTCATTCCAAAACCCGACGGGAGCTTACGCTACTGCAATGATTTCCGTAAATCGAATAGTATGTCTAAGTTTGATGCCTACCCAAAGCCTAGTGTGGATGATCTAATTGAAAGGCTGGGAACAGCACGGTACTTAACCACTCCTAACTTAACCTAAGTTTACTGGCAAGTGCCATTGACAGATAGTGCAAAAGAAAAGGCAGCTTTTTTTGCATCAGAGTATCTGTTCCAATACAAGATATTGCCGTTTGGTATACATGGGGCACACGCCTTCTTTCAGAGACAGTATGCTGCTACTTATCTCAATAATATAGCCATCTGTAGTCCTGATTGGCAGCCTAACTTACCCAGGGTACAAGCAGTATTGGAACCATCCGTGAGGCATGGTTAAAAGCCAACCCAAGGTTTGATAAAGCCCCAACTTAATAAAATTGAGGCAAAACAAAATTGGCCATGACCCCTGAATAAGAAGCAGGTGAGAGTTATCATAGAAGGTATTATAGAAGATTTATAACCAATTTTGCCATCAATGCTGTCCCTTGTCCCACTGAACATACGGTAAACAATCTTTTATAGTATGATTAAGTAGTAAAATCCTAAGGCAGAAAAGGCTTTTCAGGCGTTGAAAGTAGCATTGATTACCCATCCAGTTTTTATGACATCTAACTTTAAAAATGAGCTTGTGGTGCAATGGAAGTAGGGATAGGCACTGTTCTGTCTCATAACAAAGAGGGTGAAGATCATCCTCTTATCTATTTAATTTGATAACTGAATGTAAATAAGAGAAACTATTCCACTATTGATAAAGAAGCATTGACAATTAAGTGGGCATTAGAAACACTCAGGCACTACCTTTTGGGAGAAAATTCAGGCTGATTGCTGATCATGCTCCTTTGAAACGGATGTCTGAGAATAAAGAGATCAATGGGAAAATAACAATATGGTTCTTCTTTTTTAAATTATCAGGAGAACATGGCAAGGTAGCCAAATGGCCAGTGCAGATGCTTTGTCCTGTATTTTTTGAAGAATAGAGGACAAAGCTTTCGGAAAATGTATACTTTTCCCCATGCAGCTGAGGTATCCACAAGGATTTCCTCACTGCTGCATGTCTCCCCCCTCCCTCACTCTCTATTTCCCAGCTCTGTCTCACCTCCTCCCACATCCCCTCCCCCGTGTCCATTCTGGCCAAGGGGTGTACATTGCACACTCCCACCCTTGGGTATCCGATGCCCCCCCCAGCGGGAGTCCGATGACCCCTCCTCTGTGGCTGTCTGATGCCACCTCATGGGTGTCCAATGCGCCTGTCCAATCCCCCCCTTGTGTGTGTCCGAAGCTGCCCCTCTTCCCCTGCGGGTGACTGAGTTAGAGCCTGACAGGCTACAGTTAATTTTTATCATCTATTTTGCATGCTCAAGTAAACCTAGCTGTGGCTACTTGTACCAAGGCCTTAGACTTGCAGTCTTCTGCATGCAAAGTACCACCAGCAACCCTGGAAGACGGATGACCTTAACCTGATCTTGCGACATATATATATGTATATATATATATATATATATATATATATTACAGATGAGCGGGTCCGGTTCCCTGAGAACCGGACCCACCTGAACTTCGGGGAACCGGGGCGATCCGAGGCGCCCCTCTGATCTCTCCTCCTGCCCTGGGTCCCTAATCAAGGCAAAACCTCGTGATCCTCTGTCAGATCTTGAGGTTTTGCCTCGAGGGGCCATTTTTAAAAATCCCTTTGCCTTCAATGGGCAAAGCGCTGACTGGCTGACAGAGCCATCTGTCACGGCTCTCAGCCAATCAGCGTTAAGCCCATTGAATGCAGGGAAAAAAGGTGGCGCTGGTTCCTGCGGCCAGCACCCCCGCTGCCAACACACCTGCTGTCGGCACCCCCTGCTGCTGACACACCATCTGTCGACACCCTACTACTGACACTGCCGGCAGCTCCACTGCTGATACCACTGGCTCCTCCATGCTGCTGACACCGCCGGCACCCTGCATTGAGAGTACGCCTTGCACTGCTGACACAGTCAGCAAACCTGCACTGAGGACACCGCTGGCACCCCCGCACTGCCAACATTGCCGGTAACCTTCACTGAGGACGCTGCCAGCACTGCAGCACTGACATTTCATGCACTGAGGACACTGTCAGCAACCCCCGGACTGCCGACACAGCCAGCAAACCTGCACTAAAGACACCCCTGGCACCTCCGCACTACCGACACCGCCGTTACCCTTCACTGAGGACACTGCCAGCACCGCAGCACTGCCATTCCATGTACTGAGGACACCATCAGCAACCCCTGCACTGCCGACACAGCCAGCAAACCTGCACTAAAGACACCGCTGGCACCCCCCCTGCTGACACCGCTGGTACCCTGCACTGAGGACACTACTAGCACAGCAGCACTCCCATCCCATGTACTGAGGACACTGTCAGCAACCCCTGCACTGCTGACACAGCCGGTACCCTTCACTGAGGACACTGCTAGCACCTCAGCACTGCCATCCCATGTACTGAGGACAACGTCAGCAATCCCTGCACTGCTGACACAGCCAGCAAACCTCCATTGAAGACACCGCTGGCACCCCCTCTGCTGACACCGCCGGTACCCTGCACTGAGGACACTGCTAGCACCGCAGCACTGCCATCCCATAGCATACTGAGCACACCATCAGCAAACCCGCTCTGCTGACACTGCTGTCACAGTAAGTGCACTATTGGTGTATCCAACCCACACTGTATAACACATTGTATCCGTGCTGGAAATTGGAAGCTGAACTGCTATGGTGCCCCCCCCATCAAGTGTTCTAGGGAGGAGGTGGGTCCATATGGGATTAAAGTAAAGAGAAGTAAAAATAAAGATATGGGGCAGCCCCCTGTAGTGGTGCCCATATGCAGTGCCCCCTGTAGTGGTGCCCATATGCAATGCCCCCTGTAGTGGTGCCCATATGAAGTGCCCCCTGTGGTGGTGCCAGTATGCAGTGCCCCCTTTAATTGAGCCCTTATGCAATGCCCCCTGTAGTGGTGCCCATATGCAGTGCCCCTTGTGCCCCAGGAGAGGTCCCCCTTATGCAGGCCTCCAGTAGTGTCCCCAGTAGTGATCCCCCCTATGCAGTGCCTCTTATACAGTGCCCCCAGTAGTGGTACCCCCTATGCGGTGCCCCCAGTAGTGGTAACCCTTATGCAGTGCCCATTAAATAGTGGCCCCAGTTGTAGTCCCCCCCTATGCAGCACCCCCATTAGTGGTCCCCTGATGCAGTGCCCCCAGTGGTAGTCCACCCCCTATGCAGTGCCCCTAGTAGTAGTCCCATCCCCTTGTAGTGCCCCTAGAAGTAGTCCCCTCCCCTTGTAGTGCCCCTAATAGTAGTCCCTCGTTGTAGTGCCCTTAGTAGTATCCCCTTGTAGTGTCCCTAGTAGTAGTCCCCCCTTGTAGTGCCCCCAGTGGAGGTCCCCCCTATGCAGTGCCCCCAGTAGTGGTCCCCCGATGCAGTGCCCCTAGTAATTTTCCCCCCTTGTAGTGCCCCCCCAGTAGACACACGTAATAAAAAAAGAAAAAACAAACACCTAAATTCCCGCTCCTGCTGCCGCCATTCGCTCCTCTGCATTATGGGAGAGACGTCATGATGTCTCTCCCATTACCAACTGTGGGAGCCGGAAGATAGAGCTCATGAGTGAGCTCAAGCCCAGCTCCGGCAGTGGGCGCAGCAGTAATGAGAGTCTGAAAGAGTCTGAAAGACTCTCATTGGCTACTAAATTAAAACAAACACACTGCTGCTGGCGCCAGTGGCTGTGTGTTTGTCACTGTGTAGTGCTGACTGAACTCCGTCCGGTCAGCACTACATGCGTGGTGCAGCTGTGTCACAGAGACACAGACTGCCCGTGGCTCGGAGGGGAACATAGCACCCTGCCCCCTGGCCAAGCCCGCCTCTGCCCGGCAGGCTGTCAGCTTAGACAGCTGCCGGGTATACAGCAGGTGGTGCCTCCGGACACCTTTGACGCCTGGAGCTTGCGCTCCACTGGAACTGCCCTCCCTATGCCCCTGGGACCACATGATCAGAAGCACTCTACAGACTGGGGGCAGCAGCGCCTTCACCCACTACTCTCACCAATATCACTGTGTTCCCTGTGCACAGATTGCTATTGTATATAGCCTATCCTATATAATATATATATATATATATATATATATAGTGAGTTTGAAAAGTCGATCCGCAGTGACGTAGTGTGTGGCAGACACTGACGGTTCCAGAGGTAGTCCAAAATTCAATAGGGGAGCCACACCAACTAGCATCTTAAACGCTGCCAAACATCGCAGGCCAGGACTCACTGGCAGTTGGTCTGGCTCCCCTATTTGAATTGTTGTATTGTCACACACGTGGTCCCCCTTATGCAGTGCCCCTAGTAGTGGTCCCCCCTATGCAGTGCCCCCAGTAGTGAGACAGTGCCCCTATACAGAGCCAGCGTGAGCCCCGTATGGTGAGGAAACCGAGAGTGTGCTGTTAACCTGTAGAAACGCGTCAAGGATCCACACCTGCTTGCTACCATAAGACTGCACCATACGGGGCTCAAGCTGGCCGCAGATGCCAACTCCATCAGAGATCTGTGAGCCGCTCCGTCTCCATGGCACTTTACCCAGAACTGAGATCTTGTGGGACAGATAGTGCATACACTCAGTGGAGCGCACACCGGATTAGAGGTACCCAGCCTTCTGACGGACCATCCCATTGCGGAGAGATACTCACCTACTACAGCGCTGACTGCTATTGTCCACCAGTGATACTCTTATAGACTCAAGTGTGGCACATTACCACCTATAGGACTTGTCATATTTTATATCATTACACTCAAGAAAATCAATTGCTACTTTTATCTCTTTTTTGATGAGCAGATAACCATGTATTTATAGATATTTTTATGTATAAACTATTTACTGAATTTGATATGGCGCTACACTTCTGTTTTTTTCTCCCAATTAATAAAAATAAATTCATTGGTGCAGCCCCTGGCTGTAAAATTGATAATAAATTAATTAAAAAACAAATCATTGGTTCCTAACCCAACCGTAACATTAATTTAAAATGTCAGGCAGCAATGCCCCAACCAGCACATAGTGGAATGGAAAAAGGTGCAAGATGGAATAGTCCTTCGGCCCTCCCACCCACCCTTATATTGTATATGAAACAGGACATTCACAGTTTAACAAACCAATCATTTCAGCGACAAGGACTGCCAATTGCGGCTGAAATGATTGGTTTGTTTGGACCTCCATAAAACAAGCTGCCAATGTGCATTGGACATGGAAATGAAAATGATCCCTTACACAAACTGGCTTTACATTACAAGTTGTCATCGTCCTCGTCATCCCCATCAGTGTGTACATCCTTTTCTTCACACAATATTAATTTGTCCCCACTGGAATCCACCATAGGCCCATCTGTATTTTTTTTATGTAATTGTTGGTAGAGGTCTTCCTCGTGGAATTTGTAATTAATTTTAATGAACATCATCTTTTCTACATTTTGAGGAAGTAACCTCCTACGCCGATTACTGACAAGGTTGCCAGCTGCACTGAAAACTCTTTCGGAGTACACACTGGAGGGTGGGCATCTTAAGTAATGCAAAGCCAGTTTGTGTATGGGACACCAAATTGCCTCTTTTTCCTGCCAGTACTGAAAGGGACTGTCTGACATGCCTATTTAGATGTTATCTCTGAAATAGTCCTCCACCATTCTGTGAATGGAGACCGTATCACACATAGTCAAGGTAGAAGACATGTCACTAGTAGGCAGTTCTCTCAGGCCCAACCAGATGTCATTTTTTGGTGAATGATCTGCATGAACAGCAGACATTCTGTAAGGAAAATTTTGTTTTTTCCTGGCAGCTGGAGAAACTGAAGGAGGAGATGATGGCGTTTCATGTGCAGCTGCAGCTGACAATTTTTTTTACCAACAGCTCTTTGCATAGTTTTAGATTTCGGTCTGTTGGAAAAAAACTCGCAAAGTAGGACTTAAACCTAGGATCCAGAATGGTCCCCAAAATATATTTTTAAGATTTCAATAGATTGACGACTCTTGGATCCTGGTGAAGTGAATCAAGGGCTTGATCCACCAGTCCAACATACCTTGCGCAATCACTCCTTTTCAGCTCCTTCTTCAGTTTCTCCAGCTGTTTTTGCAAAAGTCTGATGAGGGGAATGACCTGACTCAAGCTGGCAGTGTCTGAACTAACTTCACGTGTGGCAAGTTCAAAGGATTTGAGAACCTTGCACAACACGGAAATTATTCTCCACTGCGCTTGAGTAAGGTGCATTCCCCCTCCACAGCCTATGTCATAGGCCATTGTATAGCCCTGGATGGCCTTTTGCTGTTCCTCCATCTGCTGAAGCATATAGAGGGTAGAATTCCACCGAGTTACTACCTCTTGCTTCAGCTGATGGCAGGGCAAATTTAGCAGTACCTGCTGGTCAGGTTTTCAGCGGTATGCTTCTTAGTGAAACCAGTTATACAAAGAGTAGGCTGCCTCTGTATCTGCTGTCTTTTGGTAGATGGTGCTGCTGTTGCTGTTGTAGGCAATACACCTATCCAGTGGACTGTCACAGTCATGTAATCCTTAGTTTGTCCTGTCCCACTTGTCCACATATCAGTGGACAAGTGGACAGTGGGTGCAATGGCATTTCTGAGGACATTAATAAGGTTTTTTTTAATGTCCTTGTACAGACTTGGAATTGCTGTTCTAGCGAAGTGGAATCTAGAAGGGATCTGGTAGATAGGACAAAGGACCTCAATTAACTGTTGAAAACCCACTGCAGTAATGGCGGATACTGGACGCACATCTTATACCAGCATAGCAGTTATGGCGTCAGTAATCCGCTGGGTGATTGCTGTCATACTTGTTTGCCCTTGCAAACGATTGTTTGACAGTTAATTGTTTTTTGGAGGATACACTACAAGTAGTCTTCCTCCTGTTCCCCTTCTGGGATGAAGATCCACTCACAGCAACAGCAGCAGCAACAGGCGTAGTAATCGAGGATCCTTATGAGGAATCACATATAGGAGAGGAGTCAATCATGCTGCGAATAACAACATTGGATGCAGCAGGACTACTCCCGATGACGAATGAGGATGTTGATGATGCAGTTGTTGGTGGTGGAGATCGAAGGCGCTTGGATCCTACAGAGAGGGGGCAGGTAGGTGACACTGGACTTGTTAGGTTTTGAGTTTTGGAACTTGGCGACATACCCCTTTATATTTGATGAATGCGCTCCAAGTGACGTAACAAGGAGGAGGTTCCTAGGTGGTTTAGGTCCCTCCCTCTACTCACTCTTGCTTGGCAATGGTTACATATGGCTTGACAACTGTTGTCCGGATTGGGGTGGACATAAATCCACACATGAGAAGTGCATTTTTTTGGCTTTTGCCCCGGCATGACAACAATGGGCTTTGGCTTTTTCAATCCATGGGCAACAACTGTTGCCTTACTTACAAAAAGGACATCCTCGGCATCAACATCCTCATCACCAACATCTTTATCATCAACATCCTCATCATCCTTAGCACCTCCAACTACCAGAATATCCTCCTCCTCCATGTGCAATTCCCCAGAAGCATCCTCACTGACTACGTTTGCAAGATGTTGACTGCCCTTCCCCACATTTACAGAGGGCACACAAATGTTGGAACTTGGAGGATCCTCCAGTACACTAGTATTTAGGTCTGGCTCACACATGGCAACCTCGGACCCACTTGCACTCTCCTTGGGGATTTGTGATTTCTATATCTCAGGGCACACAGCTGGGGGTGTGATATGTATTACCGCCGGCCGTTCAATTCCCGACAGCAGCTGCCCAACAAAGGAGGAAATCCCGATCGTCCTAAAGGTAAGTACTGTCTAACCTAACCTAACCCCCCTGTGCCTAAACCTAACCCCCCCTTCCCCGCTGCCTAAACCTAAGTCCCCCGGGGTGGTGCCTAACCCTGTCCCCCCCGGGGGTGCCTAACCCTCCCTCCCCCTCCCCCCCCGCGGCTGTCCGATCGAGCGGATGCCGGGCGCCGGTCTCCAGACGTCGGGGAAATGACAGGCGTCTAGATTTAGATGCCTGTCATTCATCCCTAGTCGGGATAAAGCAGTCTGGAAGCCGGCTTTCAGCATTTAGACCGTCGGGTTCCAGACTACATCCCCACAGTTGGTTTATCCGAAGCTGTCTTACTCTTCTTAACAACTTAAAATTTTATAATGGTACCACCACCACTACTACTACAAGCAGAAGGGCTATCAGAACCAGCAGTCAACATAAATAAAGGCCAATGTCTTATCCTTTCCTTGCCACTTCGTGTAGTGAATGGCATATTGCCAATTTTTTGTTTATCTAAAGGCAACTTGCCTTTTGATTTTTTTTTCTTTACTACAGTAAAAGTAGCTTTACCATATCCATGGCGTGACTTAAGCCCTGGGGTATGGACCTTTATAGAGGACAAGGAATTAGACGGCCTTGCATTATCATGATGACTGCTGGCGGCAGCTACAACATGTGGTACTTGGCCTTGGTCTCCTGTCATGTGACAGCCCTCCATATTTTCTGCGGTCTTGAAGCAGTGTAACGAGCACCAATAGTGAAAAATATTACACAAAAAAATACATTATTTGTTTTATTTTTTTTTTGTGTCCAGAACTTGGGCCCAGAGCACAGATTGATGACGACTGGAATCGGGCAGCACTAGGTTGCGTTGCTGTATCTTGTACGGCTAAGCCTAACATGCACACACACACAGAAAAATATTAGACAAAAAAAGCCACTATTTTTTTTTTTTTCGGGTCCAGAACTTGTGCCCAGAGTACAGATTGATGACGACTGGAGTCGGGCAGCACTAGGTTGCATTGCTGTATCTTGTGCGGCTAAGCCTAACACGCACACACACAAAAAAAATTAAAAGACATTATGTAAATTTTTTTTTCTTTTCGGGTCCAGAACTTGGGCCCAGATGGACGCAGCAGACAGCACAGCACTAGCCCAGATGGATCAGCAACAGCACCAGCCCAGATGGATCAGCAACAGCACCAGCCCAGATGGATCAGCAACAGCTCAGATGGATGCAGCAGACAGCACAGCACCAGCCCAGATGGATCAGCAACAGCACCAGCCCAGATGGATCAGCAACAGCACCAGCCCAGATGGACACAGCAGACAGCACAGCAGTGACAGCACCAGATGGATCAGTAGTGCACCAGCCCAAGACACAGCAGACAGCACAGCGACAGCACAGCACCAGCACTAGCACAGGTAAGTACCTCCCAGCCCTACACTACCCACCCTCCCTGTTCAGTCTACACAGCCGGAGTGAAATGGCGGCCGCAGCGTGGTCCCTTATATATAGAGATAAAAGCTTGCAAGCCGTGAAATTTCGTCTCTATGGTTTTGCCTCGGTTTGAGAACCGGGGCCGGCGGGGGAACCAAACGCACGTTTGGTTCTCGCCCCGGATCTCAAAATTCGGGTGAGTTCAGATCTCTGAGATCGGAACCCGTTCATCTCTAGTGAAAACAATATTGTGAGCAGTTACAATAGGTGGACAAAATTGACTTGAAATGACTGGAAATTAATGTTATTGATGTTAATAATAATGTTATTGATGTTAATAATACTGAAAAACAGGTCCAAATTACATGATTTTAGCTGTTTTTATACATTTTTAAAGAGATCTAAAACCAAAACTTTTGCAGGTGATTTTGCCAAAACCAAATCATGATGAAGATTTAGAACCAAAACCAATACACCGGGGGTTTGCGCACATCTCTATAATAGATAGATAGATATATGCAATATATTGTATATATATACATATATCTATACATATATCTATACATATATATATATATATATATATATATTATATATATATATTAGGGGTGAGCGGGTTCGGTTTTACTCGGATTTACTCGGATCTTTAAACGGCATTTTATTGGCTATCGCCTATCATGTGTTTTGGATAGCCAATATAATAAATCCGAATTTGCGGTAAAGTGGCGATAAGAACCGAGTAAATCCGAGTAAAACCGAGCCTGCACATCCCTAATATATATATATATATTTGTGTTTATTTACAAAATATTCAATATTCAATAAATAATAAACACACTTTGCTCCACTCTACATTATACTAACGTTTTTACAGGTAATTTGCTCATGTGGACAAAAAAAAAATTTCATATCACAGGTGCGAGTCCAAAAATGGCACACATTTCATATCCCTGTGGGATTCACTTTGAATTGATAAATGTTTCTACAAAGATCCAGCCCGGCAGACACCTGGCTGTGTGTTGTAGTGAGAAACTAAACGGATGCATGGAATGGGCTGTGTTGTGGTACATTATAGGTCTAATATTTATTCCTGTTGTTCAGTCATTTCCATTAATAAACACTGGCTGACCTTGACTGTGGACATTGTTAGGGACATTGTACATGTACATGACGAGAAACTGAATATGTTGGACATCAAGTATATTAAAAGTAAAAGCTTCCATACATACAGTATATAGGTCGTGTGAAAATGAAGAATGTAATATTGATTGCATTGTTTATTTTAAATACTGTAGACCTTGTTTTTGACCTAATAGTTGGCATAACTAAAATGGAGAGACATTAGTGATTCTTAAAAAGAAGTAATTGCTGTAGTAAAATGCCATCCCTGTATCATTATATTTAATATGATTACCAGTTTGGGTTCCTCCCGAGACTTTTTCCTTCAACTACAGTACAGTATGTCACTTACAAGCCAATTCATCAAAGATTGTAAATCCCTACTGTAGACAAACAGCAAGTATAGCAAGCAGTCACGTATTGCTTAGCTGCCCTGGCTGTATTTTTTCATACACTGCATAGAGAAGGGATTTTCTTATTACTAACATAATAAAAAGCAATAAACAGACTGCCCTTATAACCAGTGAAAGTGGTCTGCTGAGAAACAATGCCTATGCTTTACCTTCTGTATGTGACTACAAAATGTCACTAGTACGGTAGCCGTGAACATGTTTGCAGTAGATTTGCCTTTCACAATTGAGGTCTGATTATTCACAGTTTTCATTCACAGCTCACATTTATGTTTTTATTTTTTCAATTTTCAAACACTATTAATATATTTTGCGACAGGCCATGCTGTGCGTTACCTGACATGGTCTTATCTTAAACTATGCGACCTGTCAGAAAATCACAGTGGGCGGCTGCAGGAATATAATCTTCCAGCATCCGCCAATATGAGAGAGACATCCCAGCTCCTCTGCATCCCTGCACCCTTCCCCAGTGACTGTCGTGCTGCCGACCACTGCTGATTGGTCAGGACGGCAGGACCACCAACCCGGTGGCAGCAGAGAGAAGTAGCTGCTGGGGAAATATAAATTAACGCTACTTAGCCCCCCTAGTGTGCACCTAGCAGCTGCTCAGAGGAGCAACGGTTGGGGAAATCAAAGTTGCGATGGTTGCGATGTTCCAAACATCGATATTTCGATATATATTGATGACCAATTTAGTAAACATCAATGTGAATGTTAAGTGTTTCTAAAAATATTGTTATTATATTTTTTTTATAAAAATATGTACCAATAGTAAATAAATGTTATTGGCCTAATTCAATTTAAAAAAAAACTTACAATTTTTTGAAAAAAAAAAAGTGCCAGTTAAGTGGTTAAGTACTTAATTTTTTTTCCTGAACTTCAAAAGGTGTGTGAGGACTTTTTACTTTGCTCATGTGAAGTATATAGCTGCTTTGCATCTTTTTCTGTATGTTCGAGATGAAAATAACTCAGATTATAGTAACAGCTGGTAGGAAGTTGGAAGGAGTCCAATCACTGCTTTCAGTTACAAATGACAGTGTGCTACTTTCCTCCTCAGTGTCTGCGGATACAGATAAAGAAATAGGTGTGATGATTTCAGAACCCTCAAATAGGATATTTCATTTCTGTATACATTTCATTAATGACACGGAATAGTGAAGAGGCATTTGAAAAGCAAAGATATTTTACTTCATTTGTACAAGTGGAAAGCAAATGCAATGCTAACATGTATGATGTTAGTATGTTATTTATAGTCTATAAATATATAAAGCCCCAGTATGCATACACTCATATGGACACTGCTGGTTTATAGTTCTCATTTGTGGCAGGAGGTGATCTCATTAGCAATAGATGATAGTTAAAAGGCGTGATTCATGTGCTGAAAAATGTATCTACTGTAATGCTGCAATTCTGGTCAGTTTAGTTGTTTCAGAAATATCTGCCTGGTGAGGGGTATATTTACTAAAGTGCAGGATTTTAGTAATGGAGATGTTGCCCATAGCAACCAATCAGATTATTTTTAACATTTATCAAGCACCTTCTAGAAGATAATAGCTATAATCTGATTGGTCGCTATAGGCAACATCTCCACTTCTAAACCCGTACTCTAGTAAATATACCCGAGTATTTACATCATCATCATCAAGATCTTTTCAAGGTCATTTAGGATTGACAGATACCGTATAAGACCAAATGATACCCGTGATTTCACTGACCCATAGGGCCCTGCTGATTGGCCCAAGCACAAAATGGCCACATATTTTAATTTGACCTCATTTGTTTTATTTGTACATACATCTGGCCACTTGAGTTGAGCAGTTGTATCTTACTGTGTATGGGCTTTTTAAGAATACTGTATGTCAGCAAAATAGCAGGTAGACACTGTCATAAGGGCAATTATATCCATGAAGCTGGACACTGCAAGACAAGTGCAATCATCTAGCTATGCATAAACTGATTGCTGTCTGTTCTATACATAAGAAAACTAAAAAAAAGGTTAGCAGTCAGTGATATATTCATCATACAGTAAAAGTACTGTATGTGGCATTAAGTGGGAAATGTTACGTAACCAAAAGAAATCTGAATGGACATATGTGATGATGTTTCATTTTTCTCATAAACAAGTTAAAATGTATAATCTGCATCAATTGGTGCCTCAGGCATTGTGGAAGCGTGAAGCCTGTTAATATGGCATCAGATGCAGATCTATTGTGATGGTAATAATTTAACCAGGGCAGACTGACTTAATAGAAAACCAAATGATTAGTTTTCCACCTCTCAGCTACAACAGTATGCATATATATGCTGCTATAGGTCACGCATAAACACTTTATATTCTGGTTGTATATCAGAAGGAAACGAATACAAAAAAAAGTTCAGTAGGCAATATACTGTATTATGCATGTACAGTGCTAGTAAATACCACTGATATCATTATGTCACAGTGCAAATATATGGTGCATTTATTTAAGAATGCCTCTACCTCCACCTGCCTTGAGCCTTTATTTAACGCATGTACTACTTACTAAAGCAATAATAAAACATTCAATTGAATGTATTTGTGAATAGGTATGTACTGCTGATTACTACATATGTTTACTTTGTAAACATAATACTTTTTGTGTATCAGGAAACTTACAGCACACCCCTCGTACAGTAACTATGTACTTGTTATATGATCCAAAGTAATGAAATTACTGAAATCCGCCAACTCCAAGGAAAGTAGCACATTGAAGCCTCCCAAACAGGGAAACCTTTTAACATTTCCATATCTTAGTTGCTCAATAAAGCTTCATGCACACAAAAAAAACCTTGTTTTAACGGTTAAGATGTGCAGATGGTCACATAATTGCATCTACATCATAAACCATAGGAGTGTCTTTATCCACCTTATCCACTCATCATCCAGAAGAAAAAAAATGCTCTTTGCTATAGATGCCATATTGCCAAGCGGATCACTGCACAGCATTGTAACACCAGCCAAAAAGCTTGCAAACCACTCAAGTGATATCAAAATATGGGCCAAAAAGCTTTTGTACTGCGTCTTTTTTAATTTTTGGGTCTTTACAAAGTTTAACAATGTATTATATCATTGTAGTATATTTTAGAGACGTAGAGTACATCCTTTGTCAACATATAGCATTGCAATCTTTTTTAATTAAATAGAGTTTGAAGGCTTGGAAATTATTATCTTAAGCAGGGGGTCCATCTTTCAGGAAATCCCTTTGAAGAGTAGGAGAGATACATGTAATCCCTGGACAAGGATCATCCTTCAGACTGTAGCCCACAGAGGAGATGAGCTATCAATGATATACAAGTTCATCCAGGGTATCTCAAGTTTTCAGAGAAAAGAGATTCCAAGCAGTTACTGTACATTCACGCTTTAGACTGTATGTCTTTAGAGCAGTCAGACATTGAATTCCTACACTTGTGACTGAAACCCTGCAGCAGCACATATTACACATAAGGACTAAAGCTTATACTATTTGTATTGTTATTTTCCTTCTTTTAAATTTATCTTGTCAGGGATGCATTTTATCACCTGTACTGTGGTGAATTAAAATATTTTTGATTAATTTAAAGGTCAGTTATTTTACTGGGGACCTTGCAGCGATGAATTTGCTGATCTGTTATTTAAAATAATAAAGCAGGAGGTTCCTAAGTGCTTTATCTTTCTAGTATTTAAAGTCCACTCCTCTGCTCTTTCTCCACTCCCCTCCCTCTTTTCACATAGTCTTGCATTAAGAGATGAGTGTCTCCGTTTCCATTCAAGCACTTTGAGCACATGCAGGATCTCACTGTTCTGGCATCCGAAACACAGCATCTGGTTCCCAGTGGACTCTTCTGTAAGGATCGTGTCGGCTCCAGGAGAAATGTCTTCACATGTGAATAATCCATCTCATTCAGGAGTTACTGCGATCATTTTAGGAATATATTAACTAAGAATGCGAGAGTTATAAGGGACTACAGCCTGGTGTCATCTGTGGAGGTATTAAGGAAACAGTTTGACAAAAGAAGTGTTTTTGTTTGGTTTTGTTTCTTTACTGATTTGTTGGTTTGGTGCTATCTAACCCAGAGGAGCAAGGAGCTGCTGGTGCCCTGATGTTCAAAAAGTACAGTCTAATGGTGTAGAGAGATGAGACCAGATGATATCAACCCACGTACTGGACTGGTGGTAGCCCTAATGAGTATATTCCTTGTTTTTGGCTTCATGTTTACAGTTTCTGGTTTCAAAGGGGAAACTCTGGGATCCATTCCCCTTCTTGCCATAGGTCCAGCTATTTTCCTGCCTGGAGTGGCAGCTATTACCCTGACCAGGAGAACAGATGGCTGTACTAAGTGGCCTTACAAATATTGCACCTGCTGCTGTAAAAAGGGTAGAGATAAAGAAAATGTGGAGCTTTTGAAAACCCCATCGGACATGGAGTCTGGAAAGGGGAGTTCTAATGAGCTGGACAAAAAGACAGAACCAGAGGAAAAGGGTGAGGGCTGTGAGCCCAGCAAAATCATCACCATAGTGGATTCCAGGACGCTCACTATGAAGGTGGATGGAGATGAGATGGTCAGGTACCTGGACCAATGCTATTCCAAAAACACATTACCTGGAGGGGTAGAAAACCACAGCATCTGTTCTGCTTTTGATAAAAAGTTTACCCCAGAAAGAATTATCTACACTGCCACAGAGGAGAAAGTTACCCTTGATCCTAGAGATAGTGATGCAGGAGCCAATCCTCAAGGGGGGGAGAGCCCTTATAACAGGTATTGCTGTTACGTAAAACCAACAGAAGTGAACTGGGACCAAGAGACAGTTGTGTAAACCCTATACGTACACATATACACTAAACAAGAATGTTTTTGCACTGCATGACAGATTCAGGTTCTGTTTAAAAAAAAAAAAAAGTCCAGGTACTTATACCTGGCAACCTTCTGCTGAGGGGTTGTTGTTGCAGACCAGCATGCCTAGGTTTAGAGGTCACCTGTTTCCTTAGTGATGATTCTGGCCAATTGTTTCATCTGCGAGCACAGTGCCTTGATATGTATGCAATGGACGTTACTGATCAGCTATAAGACAATGAGCAGGGCTAACAGCACAGGCAGGCTGTGGTGTACACCGTTTTCCTCTAGTACACTCAAAGCTATTGTCTGTGGCTCTAATAAGTTGCTGCAACAACAATTTCTTTTTATATATCATATATGATGCAAAATATTATGTTACATGTGGAGAAACAGGTACCATATACTTTTTCTGGTAAAATCAATATATTTCAGCTTAGCACTGCAAATATGTGCTGCTATATGTATGCTCAGAAATAGCATAATCCTCACTAACACAATTGAATTTAATGAATGGGACGCTGCTGTTAACCTCTGACTTCTGACTGATAGTTCTTATTCTAGGGGAGCTAGCATTAAGATACTTTTTAATATATGAATAAAATGTAATTATTATTTTTTTTTAAAAGCACATGTTTTATTATATTTGTTGTTAAATATTTATGCTCCAAATCTTGTTATTTTGCTATGATTGGAGAACTTTTAGTCATTGACTAAATCTCTTAATAGACTCCAATGGCAAAAGTGAATTTATAAGCTATTACACTATAGCCAATATAGTACTGAGAAGAACTGTAACCAAACAATGAATACAATAAAAATAATGTAATGTTTCAGTGATGAAAGATATTACAATGTTCTGTTATATTTAAATTATGCAATATATTAAAACTGTTTCTGGTAGTATTTTCCATTGCTCATGCAAGACAGTATTAGAAGCTGCCATACATTCATTTTTTCTGTTTCCTTCCTAAAAATAAAATATGCACTCGCTATAATTATGGACTATGTACTTTAAAACTATAAATTGTTTGTAAAATGTAGGTTTCTTAATGAACAGTAAACTATATTGCTTGCATATAATTTATGGTAGTGTGTGTGTATTGGTTATTTCAGGTTTTGATGATCGGGTTTATTTCTAAATCCAGTCTTTGAACTGTTGTTCCTTGGTGTACATATTTGCTTGGATGTGTGAGTGAGACTTAATATAGAACATTGGGGCAATCTTATGCATTTATAATAGATTTTGTGTGTGTTTTCAATATGCTGGCTTCACCACATTGTTCCTTAAAGGTCTTGTAAAATAAATTGTTTCTCAGTCCTCTGGCTATGAAAATAATAATGTAAAAAAGTTGACTAAGCTTTAAAACGTTAAAAGGGGAAAGTTCAGCTTTGCGTTTCATTTGGGAAAGAGAGAGAATAGCCGTTATAACCTGTGACCTTCAAGAATGATGTGTATAAATGAGGAATAAATAGGGGTCTGTACTTTCATTTAATGATCTATATGATTAATTACAATGTTTTATTGGTAATATCATAATTTTTACACATAATATTGATATTCTATTAATAACCTTACATTTTGCTAAAAAATAATGAGTATAATTTCATATAAAGTATGGAAGAAGCAGAATTTAAAAATATACAATGGCTCAGTGTTGGGACTATAATAGTTAGTGCTTTTAAACTGGGTTTTTGTCCAACCATAAATATTGCCATAAAAACAGTAGAAAAAAAATAGCTAATATAAAAAGTAGTGTCCCTCATAAGTATAAAGCTGAACTGATCAATTTACTGGAAATGTATATATTGTCTAAAATGTTTGATTAAAATAATTATAAGTGTAAAAGTATAACACAACCAGTGCATAGAAAAAATCTTAGTTGCTGATTTTGAGTCGCAATGCGCACGTAACTGCGTAAGCGCCAAACAAAAATATCCGCTTCTGCGCATACGCTGAACCAGGTTTCTACACACGGACGGAGATCACTAGTGCGTATGGATTGATCTGTCCATTGATGGACCACACTATCTGTGAAATTGTCATTTCTCAATGTTTGCAGAATGCAGACAGAGTGGGATGGCTGTTTCTGTAGGATCTTTTGCACCCAGCCCATATACTAATGATGATGGCTGCGGATGTATAAACAGTGGGAGGGATAGGCTCCTACATGCATTCACACAGAATTTTAGTATACACAGGTGGAGTCTCACATTAGTATAATGTAAGCAGGCAGCTGTGGCCAGACAGAATAGTGTCCTCAGAAGCGTGTGAGTCAGAAAAATGTGAATATGCTGGCGAGAACTTCATTCTTACAATTCTTCAAATTCAAATGTGATTCAGGAATAAAACAACTAGAATAAAACATAAGGGGCCTGATTCAGCAGCGTACGCAATTGCAGCTTGAGTACTCACTGCACGCGAATAGACTCCCATTTTCTGCGACAGGTCAGACCTGCTGTAATTGTCGTTATGGGCCGATGTGCTTCAATCGTACCGATGTATACACAGGACTGCGGGGTATTACAGATGTGAGAAAGCAGCAGTGGGCGTCTCTAGGCTGGCGGAGCTTTGGCAGGCATTAGCATATTTTCGCAGCTTCATAGGGTGCGATTACGCAGCTGCGATCGCAATTGCGATCCATACTGAATCAGGCCAAATGTTCTCTGTTTACATATACATATTTTTATATCAATTGTAAATTAAATTAATTACCTATTCAAGGTAAGCATGTGTGTCCGAATAAATATTCAACACATTTTCCTCTTCACCTTAAAGAAATTTCAGGTATATTTATCACAAGCCGCATCTCGGATGCTGATGGGATGTGATAAACTCACCCAAATTCACAATGCGATATCTGAATACTTCACAAGAATGTATCAAATATTGTATGTTGGGACAGAGGGCCTGATTCAGAAATGGATGGATTGTGCAATTCCGTCCATCTCAGATGCATATGCAGAAGGTGTCAGACACCTCCTTGCTGCATTTGTGATACCACCATCGCAACCATGTCGAGATGGCTGCTCCTTTGGTCAGGCTGCGGGAGCTGAAGCTTCCCACAGCCTGACCGGGTGCTGGTCACTTAAAAGGCCAATAATCTGCATCCACTGACCTTGGCCTCATCCATCCTCGAAAACGGGGGCAACACGCCCCCATTTTCGGAAACGATGACCAGGCACACACCTGCTCCGCACCCCAAATGCCACAGCATGACAATCATGGGTCCAGGGCGATGCAAAGGGATGGCGGCCGGTTGAGAGATTTATCTACCGGCCAGGAGCACCAACCTATTTTTTGGGAGTCTCCCGGCCATCTTTGGACAGTAGGCATGTATGCATTACATTCAATAAAATAATGTGAAAACGGGTCTTTTCACACCCTTTTCACATTAGTTTAGTTTCACATGAATTTACTTAAGGGCAATTGGAGTAGAATTCGTTTAATTCTACTACAAACCCTAATTATCACATGTTTTAAGTAAGCAGATTGCATTTCCCATTCTTGTAATGGGAAATGGGATCTGCCCAGATTTACTAAAAATATATTGTGATAAAATAGCAGGGGAAACCCTGCGATAATAATGCCATCTTCAGATGGCGTAATTAGGGCTTACCCCTCTTTCCCCTGTTTCAGCTGCTCTATGCCGGCATCTCGGCTTGCAGCAGAGAGCAACTGACCGGGGTCACAGCGCAGGAGCTCGGACATTAGCTGACTATTGCCCCAGGGGACCTTGCTGGAGCACCAATCAGCATGAAAGTGTAAGCTGAAGAGAGGGAGGGGGGGTCGCAGTGGAGGGGGATGCCGCAGGGCTAGGGTCATGGGGGGGCGGGGTGGGGATGTGATCGCGGTGGTGTGCAGGGGGGTATGGTGAACCGGCAATGTATGTGCGGACAGGAAGAAGTGTGCGATGGGGATTCGCAGAGACATAGGACCTCATTCAGAGTCGGTCGAAGCGGCCGCACGGTCGTACGGGAAAAGGGGCCGGATATGCAAATGATTCCCTCGCAAGTTGCGTCCCTAAGTTCGGATCGGTAGTTGGCCGACCAAGGGGAGGAAGCGGCCGGAAGACAAAAAAATACGCCCCTTCTCGTACGCATTACACGTCATCTCCGGGCATATAAGGATTAATCGACACCGTCGGGAACCATCGGAACTGGTCGTAGAGCTTAAGGTTGACCATACCCTCTCTTAAGCTCTACGATCATGTCAGTGTAAAAACCTCCCATGTCACATGTGCCATGACGCTACTTTGTTAATTATGCACTCCCATAAACCGTATGCACTCCCATAAAACGCTGTTCGCATAATTAGGCACGCCTGCGTCCGGATCTCCACTCCCCCGTTTTCAAGCACCTTCCCCAGTTACCACCCACAAACGCCTCAATCTGTCACTCAAACTACCGACCTGGCTGTGTTCAAGGAGAGAGAAATTTCTGATCGTAGCGGCTAATTTGCGCACGCGCATTGCGAACTTTACACATGCGCAGTATAGCGAACATCGGTGGCGTATGACCGTGCGGCCGCTTCGGCCTACTCTGAATGAGGTCCAGAGCTTTATCGCAAGCTCTTTCCCTGCATGCAGATGTTAGTACATCCAAGTGATATTTCCTAAATTCGCAATGTGACTTTAGTCGAAAAAAATCACACTACAACCATATTTAAAATGCAGATTGTAGTAAATAGGGGCCTTAGTAAAAATAATAAAATGAGAAAAGTAAAAACATAAGGTTGCAGAATTTCCTGAAATTTATGTTTATAATTGCTGAATCAAACAATACATACTATCTATTTTTTCTGATTTTTATAACTGGTTCCATCTACTTTCAAGTTGTCAGAATATATTCAGGAGGCAAGTGGGAGCTTTCCCTGGATCTCAGGGCCTGATTCAGAGCCGGACGCTATTTGCGGACGGTCGTTCCAAAAAAGGGGCCGGCTATTTAAATTGAGCGCTCGCTCTTTGCGGTTTATTGACGCTTCTATGTCTGAGCGAGCGAACGAAAAATGCGCTCGCTATTTTGTAAAGACGCCCCTTTGTCGTTCACATCACACGTCATCTCCGCTATTTATTAGATTAATCGGGTACATCGAAAGGCATCTGAACTGCTCGCAGTGCTTGTGGTAGGTTTTACTTCCCACTATCACTGCGAGCAGTTCAGGCTAAAAGACAACCAAGTGACGTGGTCGATGACGCTCCTTTACTAATTATGCACTCCCATTAAATGCCCTTTTGACCGTTTGGCACGCCTGCGTTCGGATCTCCACTCCCCCGTTTTCAAGCACCTTCCCCTGTTACCACCCACAAACGGTACATTCTGGCAATCAAATTAGCAGCCCCTCGCTGTTTTGCGAGTGCATGATTTCCGACCGCAATAACTGGTTTGCGCATGCACATTACGACTCATACGCATGCGCAGTTGTGCGAACATCACTCAGAGCGAACGAGCGGCCGCTTACGAACGGCTCTGAATCAGGCCCTCAGTGCCTTAATCAGAGATGTACGCTATTCCGATATTTATGCAGTTAAGCGAATATCATTCAACTATGGATGCATCACGGTCACACTGCGCACTGCACACGTACTAAGGTGGGGCATCTCAATACATTTACAGCAGGCTACGGCATTAGCATATTTTCACACAGCATCTTCGAGCGGGATCACAGCTGTGAATGCATTAGCATACAGATGCGCCCAAGTTCATTGTGGCTGATCGCACCACAAACATGCGCACGCATCGTGCTACGCGCCACGGTAAGTTATGGAGCGTCCCCGTTTGTGAGAGTGCATCTCCAGTCCTATGGAGAAACGAATGCACATCTACGACCGCGGGAGTGCGTCTCCCATTCATTCCTATGGAGATGCAAATGCATGGCGTCAATCGTGGGAGTCAGTCTCGCACCATACATGGCGCAAGACGCTGCGCCAAGGACAAGGATGCAGCTGGGCATATCTGTATATATCTGAAACAGGGCCTCAGGCAGCTATTGATTTACTTTCCTACTTTTATAAAAATACATTTCAATCATTTAGCATTAGTAGCTGTTGTTGTTGTTACCTATATTTCTTATTTTTTTCTTAGTCTTTCAGTTAAGATTTTTTTCTATATAATTTGACTACATTTTATAAATATTATTTGAAAATATTAGAACTAGAGATGTGCTGTTCCGTTTTATTCGGAATTAATTGGATATGTTCGGATCTCAAAAACTGCAACGTGTTTTGGATAGCCAATAAGAGAAATCCGAACTAATCCGAACTTGCGATAATTTGGCGATAAGAACCGAATAAAACCGAACCCGCACATCTCTAATTAGAACTGAGGGGCCTATTTATCATGAGGTCACTGTTGCATCAATAACGATACTTGTATGTTGCTGCTTGTCATCATTTTAAAATATCTCCAATAGACAACCTGGACTGTTCTTCATAGAGTTTCACTCCCACCCCAGGACGGATCTACAGGACTCTCCTTGTGATTTTCTTCTCTTGAGTGATTTCTCCTCTCCCCTTTCTGCTTTTTCTCACCCCTACCTTCTTTCAATGTACATGCATAAAAATGCATATTTTTTTTGCTCTATCCTGCCAACATCATCCAGAGATGTTTTTTTAATAGAAAAGATATAACAATAATAATACATGTATCACTGCAAAATTTGTGCCACAATTGTTGTCTGAGAGTTACCTGACTCACGTGTTGAACTGGATTCAGTGGAGACCAGCTTGACTGGAACCATGGATGAGGTAAATAGCTATATTTGCATCAGAATTGTATGGCAGTGAGAACTGCCTTTGATGATAAATGACAGGAACAGGAAACTTGTAATGTTGGGGTGGAACCAGTAGAAAACTTGGAGGAACCGGACTGGGACCAGCAGGAAGGCTAGCTGAAATGGACCGGGTACCAGTACATGACTTGGAGGAACCGTATGGAAAATGGTGGTAGCAAGAGAGCTACTTGGTGTGGCTGGGAAGCCGTATGGAGAAGGCTGGTAGCACGGGAGCTGGGAAGCCGCATGGAGAATGGTAGTAGAACAGGAGCTACTTGGTGCAGCTGGAAAGCCGTATGGAGAATGGTGTTAGCACAGGAGCTACTTGGTGCGGCTGGGAAGTCGTATGGAGAAGGGTGGTAGCACGGGAGCTACTTGATGCGGCTGGGAAGCCATATGGAGAATGGTGGTAGCACGGGAGCTACTTGGTGTGGCTGGGAAGCCGTATGGAGAATGGTGATAGCACGGGAGCTACTTGGTGCGGCTGAGAAGCTGTATGGAGAATGGTGGTAGCACAGAAGCTACTTGGTGTGGCTGGGAAGCCGTAAGGATAATGGTGGTAGCATGGGAGTTACTTGGTGCAGCTGGGAAGCTGTAAGGAGAATGGTGGTAGCATGGGAGCTACTTGGTGCGGCTGGGAAGCCGTGTGGAGAATGGTGGTAGCACGGGTGCTACTTGGTGTGGCTGGAAAGCCGTATGGAGAATGGTGGTAGCACGGGTGCTACTTGGTTGCTGCTGGGAAGCCGTAGGTAGAATGATGGTAGCACGGAAGCTACTTGGTGTGGCTGGGAAGCCGTAAGAAGAATGGTACACTGGAAGGTAGAAATTACTCTGGGAGCACAGTGAGGAGACTCTTTAGACAATGAAAGGACTTGCTGAATTGGACCCTCCAGGTGAAAGGATGACGGCTGGATTATCACCGGTTAGGACCGGCAGGTAACTGGACTCCACGTAATTGGAGGATGGCTGGTTCACTGGTGTGAACCAGTAGGATTTCCAAATGCGCCAGGTATAGCTATTAGCAGGATTGCTGATTGAACTGGTCTGGGAGCCAATGGAATTTCCGGATGTGCCAGGTATTAGCAGGACTGCTAGATGAACTGGTCTGGGAAGCAGCAGGCTTTCTGGGTCTGCCAGGTATCGCTGTTAGCAGGATTTCTGGGTATGCCAGGTATAGCTATTAGCAGGATTTCTGGGTATGCCAGGTATTGCTGTTAGCAGGATTTCTGGGTATGCCAGGTATTGCTGTTAGCAGGATTTCTGGGTATGCCATGTATTGCTGTTAGCAGGATTTCTGGGTATGCCAGGTATTGCTGTTAGCAGGATGACTGGTCTGAGAACCAGCAGGTTTTCCAGATGCACCAGGGGTTACTGCCAGCAGGAGCCTGGGATACACTTGTACACCACAGGAAGTAATGAGATGTTCAGGCCCCGAATGCTATCAGAGGAGGAAGTTTATACCCTGGGTCTGGCAGGAATTGGTGGATACGGTCAGGTGGTCTGGTAGTAGCACTCTGAGTGGTGGAGGGCACAACATGCAGAGGGAGCAATCATCTCTGCAGTACTGAGAGTCAGAACTACACCTGCAATTTCAATCAAGGCTAGCAGTGTTCACAGACAGAGGAGGGCCCAGGTGCATAATCACTGTGGAAAGGAGAGCACAGTCCAAATGCACACACAGAAGTGTTACAGCCAGTATGATTTAGAACAGATCTGCCTGGCAAATTGCACACACAGATCCACGGAGCAGCTGGCAGAGGTAAGTCTCAAGGCAACAGGTAAAAAACTAGCCAGGATTGTGACAATTTGTTAAATAGGGGACCCCATGCAAGGACATGTGGAAGCCTTAGCTGGCAAAAACTATTTGTTACCACAAAAGCCATCCAGACAGATGGTAACAATTTTAATCAAAACAACAATTAATAATTTGATTAATGATCAGAAATACAAGTAGAAAAAATAAGCCAGGACATGAAAGATGCAGTGACTCTTAGGAGCCTATTATTTAAAGTAGAGATGAGCGGTTTGGATTCCTTGGAATCCTAACCCGCTTGAACATCAGGAATCTGAGTCAATCCGAGCGGCGGTTTGGGTCTTCCCGTCTGACTTGGACTCCTCTTCGAGGCAAAACGTCACCCTTTCTTTGTCAGGCATGCTGCTGTATGCTGTATGCTGTGTCCAGCCTCACAAGTGGCTGTGCTGCTTAGTGAAGCATGTTTCTGTATGCTGTGCTGTATAGGCTGTGTCCAGACTCACAAGTCACAAGTGGCTGCGCTGCTTAGTCAATGTGTATAGGAGGGTGCATGCTGCTGTATGCTGTCTGTACTCTGCTGTATAGGCTGAGTCCAGACTCACGAGTCACAAGTGGCTGTGCTGCTTAGTCAATGTGTATAGGGGGTGCACACTTCTGTATGCTGTGCTGTACTCTGCTGTATAGGCTGTGTCCAGACTCACAAGTCACAAGTAGCTGTCAAGGGGGTACATTTACTAAAGTTAGAGTTTTTTAGAAGTGAGTTTTAAAGGTGATGTTGCCCATAGCAACCACTCAGATTCTACTTAACATTTAACTAGCACCTTCTAGAAGATAACAGCTAGAATCTGATTGGTTGCTATGGGCAACATCACTTATAAAACTCACTTCTAAAAACTCTCACTTTAGTAAATTTACCCCACTGTGTATAGGTGGTGCACGCTGCTGTATGCTGTGCTGTACTCTGCTATATAGGCTGTGTCAAGTGGCTGTGCTGCTTAGTCAATGTACACTGCTTTATGTTGTGCTGTACTCTGCTGTATTGGCTGTGCTGTGTCCATCAGTAAGACAATCACATGTATATATAAGCACTGTGACTCCACTCTAAGCAGTTTGAATAGAGCTGTGCCTGTGACATGAAAAAAAAAAATAATTGTATTGTTTGTACTGTTTGGTGCGCTTTGTTCATGTGTATATATAAGGCAAGCCCTGTGGCTCCAGTCCACGCAGGAATAGAGCTGTGACATCAAAAAAATGTAATTAAATAATTGTATTGTTTTTGGTGCGATTTGTTTACAAGCCCTGTATTTCCAGTCCATGCAGGAATAGAGCTGTGCCATCAAAAAAGTAAATGAAATAATTGTATTGTTTGTACTGTTTGGTGCACTTTGTTCACTTACATATATAAGCCTTGTGGCTCCAGGGCCTGATTTAGCAAGGAACACACATGAGAGAACACGCGCACTTGGCCGATTTTTCCGAACTGCGCCTTTGTATGCATCGCACTGCGCGTGCGCAAACTAGCCAGTGCGATTGAGTAAGCATACACAGACTATATGCAGCGTGTACGCAGACCCCCTCCAACATTGATTGACAGGAAGTGCCGTTTGTGGGTGGTGACGGGGGGTGGTCGGGCGAATGCAGGCGTGCCTGTGCTTTGGGACGCCATATTAGCGGTGTCCATAATTAAGCCAGGTTGCTCTTCTCTAAACTGAATGTTATCCATTTTTTATTTCGCAGATCACTGCGCGGCTAATATATGCACGTGAACAAAGTGCACCAAACAGTACAAACAATACAATTTTTTTTTTTTTTTAATGTCGCAGCTCTATTCCTGTGTGGACTGGAGCCACAGGGCTTATATATGTACTCTCAGAGAAGCCGCCTTCCATGATTTCTGCTCCCCCTGCAAATGTGGGGATGAGCAGTACAAATATAGCTGATGACATAGTAATTGAGGATGCCACCAAGGAAGTGCAAGAGGATGAGGGGGATATTTGTGTAGCTGACACCGGCGCTAATGAGGATGTTGTGGATGAGGATGTTGTTTGTGTAAGTCAGGCACCAGTGGAAGCAGTTCTTAGCCATGATAAGAGGAAGGCCATTGTCATGGCTGGGCATAGGACCAACAAATGCACCTCTTATGTGTGGAATTATTTTTACCCAAATCCTGACAGAACAATTTTGAAGCCATCTATAGCGTTTGTAAAACCACGATAAGTAAAGGTAGGGATGTTAACCATCTAGGAACCTCCTCCTTTTTATGTCATTTGCAACAAACTCATGAAAAGTTTTTGACAACATCAGAAACTGGTGCTAAAAAATAACAACAAGCAGTCCAGCATAAGCTAGCTCCCTTCTCTCAAGTTCAACTAGATCCCAGCACTTGCAATTTCTACCACCAACAGATTTATCCTCAATATCCACAGTGATGATCGGAGGTAGTCCTAATTTGTTAAAGCTCCTTCCCTATCCAGGATTCCTCAGAAGAATCCTTCAGCGCTAGGCCTGCTGCTGCTGCTGGAGATGGATCTTAATCTCAGAAGGGGACCAAGAAGACTACTATTTAAAAAAAATTACTGTGAAACAATCCTTTGCAAGGGGAAGCAAGTATGACAGCTCTCACTGAGTCGCAATATTGAATATTGAAAACATTTTCATTTCCAATTTTTGGAAACAAATCCAAAACTAAAACTGGTAAACGAATTAGAACCAAAGTCAGCAAAAATGGGCCGGCGCACATCTCTAATTTAAAGGGTGATGAGGACTTGTATGCATGGGAATACAATAACAAACACTTTGCAACACAAATTGGGCTCTAAACTTCACAGTATCTTTTACTAGTTTACAGTATGTTTTTGTTTTATTAAATGTTCTTATTTTTAATTGTTGTTTTTGTGTAAATAACTGTTACTAGTCTGTTTGGTTGGCATTTGGCATTAATTGTTGCTATTGCTTGCTTTTTCATAAATTGTATGGTTATATATCATATATGATTAGAAGAATGCCAAACTCAAGAACTACATCTCTAACCTCATCTACATATCGCTAAGATAAGTAACGGGAGGCTGAGAGCACAGATAAGTATTAAGTTAGGGAATTGTTTTTATATTTTATCAGATGTCAATTTTGTTATTTAACCTATGAAGGAATACTGCTTTATTTTTATGTTATTAAGATGGCGCAATATTTACCTATTTATAAAAGGCCAGTGTTTTATCATTTATTTTGTTTAGGGGCATTACATATTTTTTTTAACATGCTACTATTAGGTCTGTAGTTATTATTTCATTACTGGTGGGGGTTTTAAGCTCTCAGTGCCCCCACCCCCGATACATGCTGTGAGCAAGACCAGACGTCGAGTAGCTCCGCCTTCAGCTCTGCAGGATTCTTCCACCTTGAAACTTGCAAATTTACATTATAATGTTGCATCCAGCATATTGCGAAGAGGAGTTGACACATCCAAGCAGAGTGCCGGGAGTCGGAGCTGCTTGGCCTGGCCTTTAGGTGTCTGGATCGATCTATCTATCAGGCCATTGGCTCTTCTGGCATTTATCAAAGTGGTAGTAAAGCTAGATACATATCAGGGGGCCTATTAAGAGCGCAGAGGCTCCCTCCTCACTATCCGACTCTGCAGCGCAAGTGAGCGCTAATAGACTCTGGAGCTGTGCCAGAGTCTACTGCGCATGCGCCCGCTACTACAGCACATAAGTGAGCAATATGAGACACTATTGCGCATGCGCAAAACACCGGGAAAATGGCCGCCATGCCATTTACCTGGTGATTTGTGCAGCACTGGTGCTGGACTCCGGAGAGGTAATCACTGAAAAAATGTGTGCAATGTGTGTGCTGTGGGCACCTCTTGACCCAGAGGCCCTTGTGCACCACACACCCTGCACCCATTATAGATGGGCCACTGGTCACGGCTGCTATCAGGGGGAACTGGAGGGTCTGAAGTCCTGGGCATGGGCAGGGAGGGGGCCTACCGGAGATGCAGCAGGTGCCCTTTGGGAGTAATGAACCCGCCGGTATCCAGTGCATAATGGATCATTATCACTGTGGATCTGCACCACAGTGCCGGGCAGCCATCACTGACAGTGATCGTAGCTTGGTATACTTCCTGGTAGCTGGCCCCTCCCCCAGACCAGCCACCTGACAAAGAGTGCTCAGAGCAGCCAGATCAGCCCAGTATATGCCTGAGCAGCACACTCCTGTCTCCAGCACCGCGCTCTGCTACAGGAGGCAACAGGCAACAGTGAGGGCCCCAAAGAATGGGGAGGGGACAGAAGGGGGGTGTTGCTGACATACAGAGGTAAATGTGTGTGTGTGGGGGGACACTGACAGACAGAGGGGAATGTGGGAGGATCACTGAGAGGGAGGTGAATGTGGGGAGGGGGGGACTTTCCTGAGAGAGAGGGGGGGGGAATATTGAGGGGGGCAATGCTGAGAGAGAGAAGGGAATCTGGGACGGATCACTAACACACAGAGGAGAATGTGGGGGGAGAGATCACGGAGAAGTGAATGTGTGTATGAGGGGATCACAGAGAGAGGGGAATGTGTAGGTGATTACTGACACATAGAGGGGTAAGTTGGTGGATCACTGGGAGAGAGAGAGAGGGGGGAATTAATGGGGGTGTCACTGAAAAGGGGGGAATGTGGGGTATCGCAGAGAGAGGGAAATTAGGGGAACGCTGAGCGAGAAATGTGGGGAGATTACGGCTGCCTGGTTTTTAACTTTTTATTGAGGCAAGGCACACGTGATATCATTATATCGCACCACTGACAAAGGATCTGGCCGCAGCGTCAAGAGGAGTAGACAGAAGACACAGGAGAAGGTAAATATCTGTGGGCTGTAGGGTACATAAGGTTTGTTGGCGGGGGAGACATTGCGAGGCCGGAGTTACAGAAACACGGAGGGGGGCCCTGCCTATTTAGTCAGTCCCGGTTCCACGATTTCTGGTGACAACCCGGCCACTGGTACACACCTGAACAACTTAACAAACAATATGACAGCTGATCCAATTTCACTTACAACCATACAACCCCAGAAAGTGAACACACTATGCAATTTTCTGAACAATGACATACATACCTCCCAACTGTCCCGCATCCAACGGGACAGTCCCGTTTTTCTGGGACTGTCCCACTGTCCTACCCGCGGGCTGCAGTGTCCCGCGGTAGGGGGGGAGAAGTTGAGGGGAGCATAAACCGTTGTGTGCACGAGCAGAACAGATGCCGTGCGCATGTGTACGCAGAGCCTGGAGGCTGCCCAGCATCTCGGAGAGTGCTGGGCAGGCCCCCAAAGCGCCTGTCTGTTAGTTAGCCACTTTGTTGGTGCTAGGAATGGCCATCATTGTGTCATCCATCGATGGTCGCCATCGATTGAAAACAAGGAAGGAACCATCGCAGGTATGAAACTATGCAATAGCGTTCCATCAATGTTTTTTGCCTTCAGAGATTAGTGCATGCACACAATTCAGAAACAGAGTCAGCGAACAAAGGCATGATTCAGACCAGTTCACTAGACTGCCGATGTTTGCAATCTGCGCATGCATACAAGATGCAGTGCGTGTGCGCAAACTAGTCCATGCGATCAGGAAGCGTTCGCAGCCTGTACACAGACGCTATGCTAGCATGAGTGACAGGACGAGCCGTTTGTGGGTGGTGACGGGGTGGTAGATTGTAACGGGGGTGTGGTGGTGTGAATGCAGGTGTGACTGAGCATCTGAACACCGTTTCAAGGGCGTGAATAATTAAAACGTAGCGTCAGCATACACGTCCCATTGCTGAATTATACACAGCAGCACTTGTAGTTCTTGCGGTAGGGTAAGGTCAACCACAAGTGCTGCCTATGGGTCCGATATTACTCAATGTTACTGCTTGTTTAATACACTTCCTGGAGATGACGTATGTTACGAAGGAAAAGTAGGCGTCTTGTGTCAGGCTGGTGGGCGTCATCGCATGGCAAGACATAGTGGGCGTCTTGCTGGCGATGCAGGGTTTGCATACTCAGGCTGCTGACGACTGCGTGCGAACATCCTAGCTAACAGGTCTGAATCTGGCCCAAAGTTCCCTATGCGCATGCACGGCCAGTGACTTTTGATGCTTGCTGAGTCTGTGAGTGAGCCGGAGGTGGAGCTGGACTGCTGACTGACAGCTAAGCTCAGCCAGACAATGTCAAGTAAGTGTGGCGGGTCAGCCCAGGGCCATCTTAACGTATGGCACACTGGGCAGCTGCCCAGGGTCCCATGATTCTAGGGGCCTTCCAGCACAGGTGGGTTGGGCCGGGGGGCATCTACATGAGTGTACGGCCGCTTGTTCTTTGCATTGAGCAGCCGGCTATGAGACAGGCAGAGAAAGATGCTCCCCTGCCACTCTGATTGTGAATTACACACAATCAGAATGGCCAGGCAGCATTCTCTACCTGCCTCCCAGTCTGTAGTCACAGACCCAGATTAAAAGGAAGGGGGGCACATCACCCTGAGACCCCTTTTCTCAGGGGCCTCACATACTTTCAAAACAGGTAGGTCCTGCACTGCGAGCTGCAGAAGAGAAGAGGGGGTGGAGTCTGTAATCCTCACTTTATATCATCTTTTTTATGCTTAAACATTGATTTTGTTTAAAGTACCTATAAAGGTTCAATTTTATTGAACGTTTTACATTTTTATTCCCATGAATGGGTGGGTAGGGACCCCATAGCTTCACTCTGTCACAGCCAAATCTTTCAAATTTTGACTCCAGAGCACCTGCTGCCATTTTTCTGCACCCCGGTTCCTATGTTTAAAGGCATAGTTGAGTCTTGTTTCCATGTCAAAGGTATGGCTTTTTCCTGCAATTCCTCCATGAAGACCACTTCTGGCCAGACTTCTCCGAACAGTAGATGGGTTTCCCTGGGTCCCACCGGTTTCTTCCAGTTCTGAGCTGATGGCACTGCTGGACAGCTTCCAATTTCGAAGGGAAGTAAGCATGATGTGTCTTTTATCTGATCTAAGTTTCCTTGGTTGAACACTGTGTATACCCATTTCTTTGTGCCTCTTCAAAAGACCCCAGTCTGCTTTGAAATCTTTGCCTGTGAAAGACCTGGCTGATTCAGGATAATTACCTTGTGTCTTGTTGCTATGCTCAGTTTTGCCATAGTGTATGACCTGTGACATGAAACTGTCTTCCACAACCTCACCTTTATAGCAGTTTGGCTGTTCCTCACCCAGTTTTAAGCCTCATACACAGCTGTTTCTGTTTCAGTTAATGACTGTGTTGCAACCTACATATGAAAATGATGATCATTTTCACCTGTTTGGTATTATAGGTTAATCATACACCTGACTATAATCAAAATCTCTGTTCATTCACTTTGCATTTTGTTACAGTAATTGATGAAAATAAACGCTTCTATTTCTGAAAGCGTTCTTACCTTGTAGCATTAATTCCACAGCTGCCTAAAACTTTTGCACAGTACTGTATATATATATATATATATATATATATATATTGTGATAGAAGCACTGGTAAAGTGGTCAATGACAGGTACATTTGTTCTAGGTTTTTGGCCTATGTGTTCTAAAAAACCCCAGGAGAAGTCTGTTTTGTAAACAGACCAGAGTGTCGGTTTTTGGACCTGGTAGCAGGCTCATTAGGGATTCCACCTGGAACTGGCTGATTTAAGCTGGGTTTGTTTGTGGCTGAGTGTCTCATATCTGGGGCAGCTGGCAGTCTAGCCTGTTCAGAGATACTTGGTTAAAACACTGTAAGTACTGTGCACATGTTTTGTTGATGGTGAGGGCAATAGGCCCTATGATTGTTATAGCAAGGTAATCTGCTGTGTAGTTAGTGCCCAGCCGGGCTAGGACTTATATTTATGTTTTCATTTATATTTTTGTGTGTGGCACAATAAAGACTGGCACCGACCAGTTTGTACGAGATTCCCAGACTTGTCTCCTGCTTCTACCCCTGAAGAGGGACCCCTATCCAAACTGTGTCGCAATATATATATATAATTATATATATATATATATATATATATATATATATATATATATATACGAATTAGGGCACCTTTTTCCCAAAGTAAACATATACAGACTGTGTAGCTATCCTGTATACTGTAAACTTTGTTCACTCTCCCCACTCTACCTCTTTTTTTATTATTATCTATATTGTACAACAGATGGTTACAAAGCATAAACATACATAATTGTGGACTGTGGAGGAAGGAGTGAGATAGCTCTGACTTGCCTATAACCATATTTACTGACATTTTTATTGTCCTCTCCGGGAGTTGCCCAAGAAGAGATGCAGGTGGGCAGCGATGGGGGTGGGACCAGACTATTTGTGTCATTAAGCCCCACCCCTTGCGGGAAAATGTCGGCAATCCTGCATATTTAACTAGGGGGCGTGGCTAAACAGAGCAATTCTCATAGAATTGTGTCATTAGGCCCCGCCCCCCACTCAAGAACCTGCCGATCCCCGGGAAAATTCTCCCCATTCTGCCCCCTTCACTAGGAAGAGGGCAGGATGCGGGAAAAGTGCCTACATTTCCGGGGGTGCAGAGGTTCACCAGAAAAATCAAGACCCTCCGGCAAGTCCCGGGATAGTAGGCAAGTATGCCTATAACCTTATTGAATTGATTCCTATGACTAAATCCATCAGAATCCCCAAGATAGTCAGGGTTAAAAAAGCCTGCACTAAGTCATACAGAGGTAATGGGGCTGAAAGTGACAATGTAACTGTTCAAAATAGAACTGTATTAATATATCATATGCTATCATATTTGACACAGCACATATAGACAGGCTCTATGGGGTCAATTCAATTGAGTGCGAGTTGGGTCCTGTGAGCTGTTCTTACAGCGAACTCATACTGCAAATTTCATTTACAATTATATTACAAACTCGCATTAATTTTCCAAAGCAAATTTGCGTTTTTTTGTGGGCATACCTGAGCAGGTGATAAGGTAGGGAAAATCAGAACACAAGGCCTCAGATGTGGACACAAATGCCATCACAGCTGCAATCTGTCACAGATCGCAATTATGAAAATATGTTTATGACTCACTCGCGTCCAGTACTTAAAGACGTCCACTGAAAACATCTCAGATGCTCCGCTCACGCACAAAACCAGAAACATCAAATGCAGATCTGACGGCCATAAGCCTGCTTAGTAAAGCTGGCCACACACTAGACCAACTTACATCCAACCATCCAGCTAGTTGATTGGTTGGAATGAAAATCTGGTAAGTTATGAAAGCAAATGACAATCAGCAATTTGCTCCCAAACGCCGGAAAATGGACAAAAACTTTTGTTCTAACAAATTGTTTAGGTCAAACATTTAACAAATTTGTCTGAATGACCATTTTCATCTATTTTCTAGCATTTAGGAGCAAATTGCTGATCATCATTTACTCCCATACGTAACCAGATTTTCATTCGAACCAATCAACTAGTTGGATGGTTGGATGAAAGTTGGTCTAGTGTGTGGCCAGCTTAAGTCTCAGCTGTCACAGATATAGCAGGTCTCCTACTGAGACTACAGTGGCTAATTTACAGATGCCAAGAAAACAGTGTTTAAACGGTCCAACAAGCCTGCATTTCTCTAGCCATCCTGTTACCTCCCCCAAATGCTGACAACATGTCACTAATTTGTGTGAGCGTAATCGCAATTCAATCACTGCACTTGCACAGTGCAAATTAGACGCATACACAATGGCAAACAATTGCTCAATCTGCGTAAATATCGACATTGTGTCCACATCTAAATCAAGCCCACAATGCAGAACCACTGGTACATCCCTCCCAAAGTATACTTTTGCATTGAAGGGGTTTAGCTAGCATAATTTGTCCAATAAAGACAAGTCAGTTATCAGGTGAATTCACTAAAAAGCTCAGTATGAGTTTAATGATGTGGGACAGGTATGTGGAGGTGTAAATGATGTGGGACAGGTATGTGGAGGTGTAAATGATGTAGGACAGGTATGTGAAGGTGTAAATGATGTGGGACGGGTATGTGGAGGTGTAAATGATGTGGGACAGGTATGTGGAGGTGTAAATGATGTGGGACAGGTATGTGGAGGTGTAAATGATGGGGACAGGTATGTGAAGATGTAAATTATGTGGGACAGGTATGTGGAGGTGTAAATGATGTAGGACAGGTATGTGGAGGTGTAGATTATGTGGGACAGGTATGTGGAGGTGTACATTATGTGGGACAGGTAAGTGGAGGTGTATATGATAGGGACAGGTATGTGGAGGTGTAAATGATGTGGGACAGGTATGTGGAGGTGTAAATTATGTGGGACAGGTATGTGAAGGTGTAAATTATGTGGGACAGGTATGTGGAGGTGTAAATGATGGGGACAGGTATGTGAAGGTGTAAATGATGTGGGACAGGTATGTGAAGGTGTAAATGATGTGGGACAGGTATGTGGAGGTGTAAATGATGTGGGATAGGTATGTGAAGGAGTAAATGATGTGGGACAGGTATGTGGTATATGGATATGTAAATGATGGGGATGAGAATGTGAAGGTGTAAATGATGTGGGACAGCTATGTGGAGGTGTAAATGATGTGGGATAGGTATGTGGAGGTTTAAATGATGTAGGACAGGCATGTGGAGGTGTAAATGACGTAGGACAGGTATGTGGAGGTTTAAATGATGTAGGACAGGTATGTGGAGGAGTACATGATGGGGACAGGTATGTGGATGTGTAAATGATGGGGACAGGTATGTGAAGGTGTAAATGATGTGGGACAGGTATGTGGAGGTGTAAATGATGTGGGACAGGTATGTGGAGGTGTAAAAGATGTGGGATAGGTATGTGAAGGTTTAAATGATGTAGGACAGGTATGTGGAGGAGTACATGATGGGGACTGGTATGTGAAGGTGTAAATGATGTAGGACAGGTATGTGGAGGTTTAAATGATGTAGGAAAGGTATGTGGAGGTGTAAATGATGGGGGACAGGTATGTGGAGGAGTACATGATGGGGACAGGTATATGGAGGTGTAAATGATAGGGACAGGTATGTGGAGGTGTAAATGATGTGGGACAGGTATGTGAAGGTGTAAATGACGTGGGACTGGTATGTGGAGGTGTAAATGATGTGGGACTGGTATGTGGAGGTGTAAAAGATGGGGACAGGTATGTGGAGAAGTAAATTATGTGGGATAGGTATGTGGAGGCTTAAATGATGTAGGACAGGTATGTGGAGGTGTAAATGATGTGGGACAGGTATGTGAAGGTGTAAATGACGTGGGACTGGTATGTGGAGGTGTAAATGATGTGGGACTGGTATGTGGAGGTGTAAAAGATGGGGACAGGTATGTGGAGAAGTAAATTATGTGGGATAGGTATGTGGAGGCTTAAATGATGTAGGACAGGTATGTGGAGGTTTAAATGATGTAGGACAGGTATGTGGAGGAGTACATGATGGGGACAGGAATGTGGATGTGTAAATGATGGGGACAGGTATGTGGATGTGTAAATGATGTGAGACAGGTATGTGGAGGTGTAAAAGATGTGGGATAGGTATGTGGAGGTTTAAATGATGTAGGACAGGTATGTGGAGGAGTACATGATGGGGACAGGTATGTGAAGGTTTAAATGATGTAGGACTGGTATGTGAAGGTGTAAATTATGTGGTACAGGTATGTGGAGGTGTAAATGATGGGGACAGGTATGTGGAGGTGTAAATGATGTGGGACAGGTATGTGGAGGTGTAAATGATGGGGGACAGGTATGTGGAGGTGTAAATGATAGGGACAGGTATGTGGAGGTGTAAATGATTTGGGACAGGTATGTGAAGGTGTAAATTATGTGGGATAGGTATGTGGAGGTTTAAATGATGTAGGACAGGTATGTGGAGGTTTGAATGATGTAGGACAGGTATGTGGAGGAGTACATGATGGGGACAGGTATGTGGATGTGTAAATGATGGGGACACTTATGTGAAGGTGTAAATGATGTGGGACAGGTATGTGGAGGTGTAAATGATGTAGGACAGGTATGTGGAGGTGTAAAAGATGTGGGATAGGTATGTGGAGGTTTAAATGATGTAGGACTGGAGTACATGATGGGGACAGGTATGTGGAGGTGTAAATGATGGGGACAGGTATGTGGAGGTGTAAATGATAGGGACAGGTATGTGGAGGTGTAAATGATGTGGGACAGGTATGCGAAGGTGTAAATGACGTGGGACTTGTATGTGGAGGTGTAAATGATGTGGGACTGGTATGTGGAGGTGTAAATGATGGGGGCAGGTATGTGGAGATGTAAATGATGTGGGATAGGTATGTGGAGGTTTAAATGATGTAGGACAGGTATGTGGAGGAGTACATGATGGGGACAGGTATGCGAAGGTTTAAATGATGTAGGACAGGTATGTGGAGGTGTAAATCATGGGGGACAGGTATGTGGAGGTGTAAATGATAGGGACAGGTATGTGGAGGTGTAAATGATGTGGGACAAGTATGTGAAGGTGTACATTATGTGGGACAGGTATGTGGGGGTGTAAATGATGGGGACAGGTATGTGGAGGTGTAAATGATGTGGGACAGGGATGTGGAGGTGTAAATGATGGGGGACAGGTATGTGGAGGTGTAAATGATAGGGACAGGTATGTGGAGGTGTAAATGATGTGGGACAGGTATGTGAAGGTGTAAATTATGTGGGACAGGTATGTGGAGGTGTAAATGATGGGGACAGGTATGTGGAGGTGTAAATGATGGGGGACAGGTATGTGGAGGTGTAAATCAGAGGGACAGGTATGTGGAGGTGTAAATGATGTGGGACAGGTATGTGAAGGTGTAAATTATGTGGGACAGGTATGTGGAGGTGTAAATAATGGGGACAGGTATGTGGATGTGTAAATGATGTGGGACAGGTATGTGGAGGTGTAAATGATGTGGGACTGGTATGTGGAGGTGTAAATGATGTGGGACTGGTATGTGGAGTTGTAAATGATGGGGACAGGTATGTGGAGGTGTAAATGAAGTGGGACTGGTATGTGGAGGTGTAAATGATGGGGACAGGTATGTGGAGGTGTAAATTATGTGGGATAGGTATCTGAAGGTGTAAATGATTTGGGACAAGTATGTGGATGTGTAAATGATGGGGACAGGTATGTGAAGGTGTAAATGATGTGGGACAGGTATGTGGATGTGTATATGATGTAGGACAGGTATGTGGAGGTTTAAATGATGTAGGACAGGTATGTGGAGGAGTACATGATGGGGACAGGTATATGGTGGTGTAACTGATGTGGGGCAGGTATGTGGAGGTGTAAATGATGTGGGACAGGTATATGGAGGTGTAAATGATGTGGGACAGGTATATGGAGGTGTAAATGATGTGGGACAGGTATGTGAAGGTGTCAATGATGTGGAACACGTATGTGGAGGTGTTGTATTGTTGGAGGAGGGGGTTTTAAACTTGCAGATGATAGGAAAAGGTCTTTATTGTAACCATTTACAAACTTGTATGAGATGTACGCTGACCCCCGAAATCTCTCTGGGGCTTGCGGCCAAGGGTCTCGTCGCAAGCCCAATGGTCTCGATGGTCTTGACCATCGCGACCATCATCATGGCCGCTCACTATAGCTGTGGGTGGTCACCCACAGCTATGTGAGCGGCCAGGAGGCCGTTCTATAAAAAAAAAAAAGTGCGGCCCTGATTCAGAGAGAGCGCTCTTTCAGAGCGAGCGACTCTGACTCAGGCCCAGAGCCTCCTGCAGAGTCTGACAGTTGTAACTGTCAGCACCAGAGAGCCTGTTATTGCTGTACAGGGACACAGGGTAAAACCAATGACAGACCAAAGTTACAGCAGTCATAGCCAGCATACTCTGTGCCATAAGAGACAAGCCTGTAGAGATGGGACTATTTGTTAAGCCTTGGATGGAGATAAATTGAACGGAGATAAGGTACTAGCCAATCAGTTTCTAGCTGTCATACCATGGGCTGTGTTTGAAAAATGACAGTTAGGAGCTGATTGGCTGGTACCTTATCTCCGTCTACTTTATCTCAATCCAAGGCTTAGTAAATAGACCCCAATGTGAACAAAGAGAAGTAAGCTCAAGAGCTGATTCAATTGTTTTCTGCAACAAAAACAGTCCCAGTGCAGGACAGGATTATACCAGTGTCAGTGCACCTGCTGCATCAGTGACAGTTACCCAGATACAGCAGCAAGCTATATTGTACCCCAGTGTAGTAAGGGAGACCGCATCATACTGCTAACATTAGTGTGCCACAGTACATGTTCTGAGTGTCTACAGTTACAGGGAAAGCACAGCCACTTTGGCATCGATACAGCGATCCCTTACACCTCCTTTATGTTTATGTGCACCAACGAGAGCCTGTATAGGGAAGATTAACGGACAATAACTTAAGGACGCACAGAGAGGGACTTTGTGCTCCTATTTGTGATTTGCAGTAAGACCTTACACCAGAACAGTTGGTTATAATTATATTCAGGAATTGTAATGTTATGCACTGATCATTCTTGATGTTGTGATGCACTAATTGTGATTATTAGCCAACCATATAGTAATAACTACTGTCAATTTATATTGGTTGCTGAGAAATTAGTATACTCACTTAACTGGTGTGCTTCATCTGGCAAGGTCGCATGCACAAGTGCAGAACGGATCTCCTCCGTCACCTCATCCCCCCTGGAAGTAATACAGTGGTCTGTAACCGCTGACATCCAGAGTGCGAACGGCACTCTGGAATGCATGCGCAGATAGTAAAAGTGCAAGGAGGGGAACATAATTCCCCAACGAGCACCCCTGTGCGTGTGCAGAGATCAGCAGCAGCAGGGTGAACTAATGATCAGTCCCCCCCTGTCACACGCTCCGCTGTGCTCTGCTAAGGTGAGGGGGCAGGGCTAAGTCACAGGGGAGGAGGATAACGAGGGGGGCATCTCTTGGCCCTTGGGGTGGAGGGAAGTGTTATACAGATATATATATATATATGTATATATATATATATATATATATATCCACAAATCCAGTGACCGGCACTCAGACTATCAATTCAGCCTGCGTGGGTGCCAATCTAATAGAGAAACTCTATGTGTACACTACATGGAAGGAGATGGCACTCCACGACTAATGAAAAAACTGCAGACAAAACGGTGTCTTAATAGTCAATGTTTCAGACCTCTCCGGCTCTTTTATCAAGACAAATATCACAAAGTTTACAAAAAACAGACATATATATACACATACCTGAGACTCTTCACCGCAGTGCACATCCACGCTGTCCCTCTGGAGTCCCGATGACGTTATCGGCGTGAGACATGCTGGCGCTCGGTGACTCACTAGGGGGCGTGTACCTAACGTGAGCCATCACCATGGTAACCCCCTTATACAAAATAGCACGACAGCATACTGTAAATGAAGAACAGATGATATCTCACTGAAAGGTCTGGATGCCAATCGGAAATACAACTTGTTATACTAAACGACCTGTGTCTCATTGCTAAGCATCATACCAACAGGTCTAACATAATATCATGCATTACAATACAATAATAGGTAAAGATAAATTATTGAAGATCATCTAGCCTATAGAAATGTTATAATCGTGACACAAAACTCATAAGACACAAAAAAATTATAGAAAACAATTGAAGGACAACATTTCATTTAAACCTCCAGGATGCACAGTTTGCAAACTGTAAATCCAGAACGCTTCTTTCTGTAACAACACTCTATCCCTATCTCCTCCTCGAAGGTTCAGTGGAACCCAATCAAACATTTTAAATTTCATGGATGACAAGCTGTGATGGTGGTCCCTAAAATGTTTGGCCACTGGTTGATCAACAACTTTACCCTCAAGCGCAGCCCTGATGTGAGAGCGATGGATGCCAGATGTCCTCCAGGTAGACCCATCATCGCTGCCAGAGATTCCTTATATTACGGTATCTCACAATATTTAGACTTCTATTTGCAGCCATTATTGTCTACTAAAAGAACATTTCTTAAAGATACTACTTCGTTTATTTTGAGACTGCAGGATTTATCACCTTTGTCTAAACAGCATTTATTGTGTACCATTGACGTCTGCAGTCTATACACAAGTATAGGCTGGTATACAGGCAACTCGCTCTTTTATCTCTAATCATGACAACTATACAGGCCCCAATGTAGACTTTTTTATATCTCTATTGAATCGTACCTTAACAAGGAATTATTTTCTATTCGATAAAGGTTTTTATATCCAGCGCTCAGGATGTGCCATGGGCTCGTGTGTGGCACCGAGCTATGCGAACATATATATGTTTCACGTCGAGGAGGATTTCTTCTTTAGTGATCCCAATATTTCACAATATATTGTGGGGTACTCACGTTATATAGATGATATATTCTTATTATGGTCAGGCCCAGTAGAAAAATTCCAACATCTGATGGCAGATTTGAATAATAGGGTACATCCTATTAAATTTACTTATGACTGCAATTTTCAAGAGGTCCATTTTTTGGATGTCACTATCAGCCAGAATGATCGCCATGAATTGATGACCTCCCTTTATGTTAAACCGACGGATCGAAATATGATTTTACAAGCGGGTAGTCACCACAATCAGTCCCTCAAGAATGGTTCACCCTATTCTCAATTTTTAAGAATTTTGAGAATATGTTCTGATCACAGTGATGCAGTCAGGCAAATAGATAGCATGTCCAAGAAATTTTTGCAACGAGGCTATCATTATAGTACTCTAAAGCGTGCTAAAGATCGTGTACTGGCTATGTCCCGGACACAGGCGCTGCAACCTCTGGGACCTAAACCACAATCCAATAGGATAGTATGGATACAAGAGTATAAATCAGCAAGCAAGAAAATTATGAAAGCAGCAAGGGACATCTGGCCAATAGTGTCTAAAGATCCTAAATTACCTGCGTTACAAGACTCCACTATTTTACCCTCCTTCAAGAGGGGTCGCAACATCAAGTATTCGGTTGTACATAACGACATTAGTTTATTTACGCAACCTAAAAGTCTGCATTTTTTGAGCCGGTCGGCCGGCAACTATAAATGTCTAGGATGCATTACTTGTAGCTTTTTAGAAACTGGTGATACTTTTTTTCATCCTAGATCTGGCAAAAAGTTTGTTATCAAATATCCTCTAACATGTTCCAGTCGATTTGTGGTATATTTCATTAGATGCCCGTGTGGTATGTATTATGTCGGCAAAACATCCAGACAAATTAAAGAGCGTATGGCTCTCCATCGCTCTCACATCAGGGCTGCGCTTGAGGGTAAAGTTGTTGATCAACCAGTGGACAAACATTTTAGGAACCACCATCACAGCTTGTCATCCATGAAATTTAAAATGATTGATTGGGTTCCACCGAACCTTCGAGGAGGAGATAGGGATAGAGTGTTGTTACAGAAAGAAGCGTTCTGGATTTACAGTTTGCAAACAGTGCATCCTGGAGGTTTAAATGAAATGTTGTCCTTCAATTGTTTTCTATGATTTTTTTGTGTCTTATGAGTTTTGTGTAACGATTATAACATTTCTATAGGCTAGATGATCTTCAATAATTTATCTTTACCTATTATTGTATTGTAATGCATGATATTATGTTAGACCTGTTGGTATGATGCTTAGCAATGAGACACAGGTCGTTTAGTATAACAAGTTGTATTTCCGATTGGCATCCAGACCTTTCAGTTAGATATCATCTGTTCTTCATTTACAGTATGCTGCCGTGCTATTTTGTATAAGGGGGTTACCATGGTGATGGCTCACGTTAGGTACACGCCCCCTAGTGAGTCACCGAGCGCCAGCGTGTCTCACGCCCATGACGTCATCGGGACTCCAGAGGGACAGCGTGGATGTGCACTGCGGTGATGAGTCTCAGGTATGTGTATATATATGTCTGTTTTTTGTACACTTTGTGATATTTGTCTTGATAAAAGAGCCGGAGAGCTCTGAAACGTTGACTATTAAGACACCGTTTTGTCTGCAGTTTTTTCATTAGTTGTGGAGTGCCATCTCCTTCCATGTAGTATATATATATATATATATATATATATACACACACACACACACAGCAGGCAAAATAAGTATTGAACATATCAACATTTCTCTCAATAAATATATCTATAATGGGGCTATTGTAATGACATTTTCACCAAGTGTCAGCAACAAACCATGCAATCCACACATGCAATGAAATAAAACCATAGATGTTCATATATTAAGTTATGTGTAATAATGTAAAATGACACTGGGAAAAAGTATTGAACATGAAAAAAGGGAGGTGAAAAAAGGCATGGAAAGCCAAGACACCAGCTGAAATCTATCAGTAATTAGAAAGCAATCCTGCCCCTTGTCAGTACAAATTAATATAAGCTGGTCCAGTCCCAACTGATGGCCTATAAAAAGGTGTCTCATTACCAAGGTGTCACACAAGAAACATCTTATGATGGGTAAAAGCAAATAGCTCTCTCAAGACCTTCACAACCTTATTGTTGCAAAACATACTGATGACATTGGTTACAGAAGGATTTCTAAATTTCTGAATGATCCAGTGAGCACTGTTGGTGCCATAATCCAGAAGTGGAAAGAACATCATTTCATCATAAACCAGCCACAACCAGGTGCTCCTCGCAGGATTTCTGACAGAGCAGTGAAAATAATTATTAGAAGAGTTGTCCAAGAGCCATGGACCACTTGTGGAGAGCTTCAGAAAGACCTGGAATTAGCAGGTACAATTGTTTCAAAGAAAACAATAAGTAATGCACTCAACCGCCATGGCCTGTATGCACGCTCAAGACTCCATTGCTGAAGAAACAGCACGTTGAAGCTTGTTTAAAGTTTGCTGCGCAACATTTGCACAAGCCTATGAAATACTGGGAGAATATAGTCTGGTCAAATGAGACCAAAATTGAACTCTTTGGATGCCATAATACACACCATGTTTGGAGGAGAAATGGCACTGCGCATCACCCCAAAAACACCATACCAACAGTGAAGTTTGGAGGTGGGAACATCATGGTGTGGGGCTGTTTTCAACATATGGTACTGGCATACTTCATGTTATTGAATGAAGGATGAATGGAAAAATGTACCAGGACAGTCTTGATAAAATTCTGCTGCCATCTACCAGGATGCTGAAGATGAAACATGGGTGGACATTTCAGCAAGACAACGATCCCAAACACACAGCAAAGGACACACTCAATTGGTTTCAGAGAAAGAAAATAAAGCTGCTAGAATGGCCCAGCCAATCACCTGACTTCAATCCAATTGAAAATCTATGGAAAGAACTAAAGATCAGAGTTCATAGAAGAGGCCCACGGAACCTTCAAGATTTGAAAACTTTGTGTGGAAGAATGGGCAAAAATCACACCCGAGCAATGCATGTGACTAGTTTCTCCATACCGGATGCATCTTGAAGCTGTCATTACCAATAAAGGCATCCGTACGAAGTATTAAATAAATTTCAGTAAGCATGTTCAATGCTTTTTCCCTGAGTCATTTCACATTATTACACCTAACTTAATTTATGGACATCTATGGTTTGATTTCATTGCATGTGTGGATTACATGGGTTGTTGCTGACATTTGGTGAAAATTTCATTACCATAACCCCATTACAATATATTTAGAAAAATTCACATCAAAAAAGGAAAACAAAGAATCCCATATGTGTGCACATTGTCTCGCAATATATTACATTTAAAGCATAAGCTTTATTATTGTTATCCATTACAGTGGTTTCTTAAAACACAGCAAAATAAAGAACAGAATTTACAAAAAAAAAATTAAAATACTCATTAAAATAATCTAAAATCTACAGTCGTGCTCAGTCCAGTGTAATTTATACACGTAATAGTGTTATCACGTATGTGTGTCCAAATCTATATCAATTAAATACAGAGTGACATACCCACTGATGTCTCAATCTTCAATAATAATAATCTTTGAATTAGAGATGAGCGGTTCGGATTCTGTGGAATCCGAACCGCACCGAACATAGGGGATCCGAGTCCACCCGAACGCTGTTCGGGTGTTCTCTGCCTGACTCGGATCCCCGGATCCCCGCCTGATGTCGGATTCTCACTAGAGAATCCGACATCAGGGCTCCTATTGTGTAGGGCAGACCGCTGTGATAGCGGTCTTCCCTACACAGATACAAACACACAGCCGCCAGCAGCAGGTGTGTTTTTGGTACAGCAGCCAATGAGAGTCACACAGACTCTCATTAGCTGCTGCATGGAGGGAGACGGCTGGAGCTCACTCATGAGCTCCGTCTTCCGGCTCCCTCCTCGTCGCGTCGCAGCAGAGCGGACAGCGCGGGAGCGGGGATTCAGGTAAGTTAATGGAGGGGCCTACTACCGGGGGGAGGCATACTACAGGGGGCCTGCTACTGGGGGGGCTACTACTGGGGGAAGCATACTACTGGGGAGGGCATACTACTGGGGGCCTGCTAATGGGGGGCATACTACTACTGGGGGCACTGCATAGGGGGCCCTACTACTAAGGGGACTGCATAGGGGCACCACTACTGGGGGCATTGTGTAAGGGACACCACTGCTGGGGGCATTGTGTAAGGAACACTATTGCTGTGGGCATTGTATAAGTAGCACTACTACTGTGGGCATTGTATAAGGGGCATTACTACTGTGCGCTTTGTGTATAAGGGTCACTACTGTGGGTATTGTGTAAAAGGGTCACTACTGTGGGCATTGTGTAAAAGGGGCACTACTGTGGGCATTGTGTAAAAGGGGTCACTATTGTGGGCATTGTGTAAAAGGGGCACTACTGTGTGTCGTAACATAAATAAGAGACACTACTTTATGGTGTAATGTGAATCAGGGGCAATATGTGCGGTGTAATGTGAATAAGGTTGTGCAATATGACTCCTAGGGCCGTAGCCCACTTTGTAAACAAGTACTGTGATTCTGCTGGCCTTACCCCACTGGGTGGGTGCACTACTTTTCATTTCTGCCACTGCTGTGTGGCAATGTGTCATAGATGTGCTTTATACTGTGGTGTCTGTGTCGTTGTGCCGCTGCTTTGTCGCTTAGTAACCAGTCAGCTCACTGCAACCTTTGGCCAATAATGTTGAAAACAATATTATAAGCTGTGATATGGTCTAAATTGACTGGAAATTAATGTTATTGAGGTTAATAATACTCTAGGAAGAAAAAAAAGACCAATTTATGTGATTTTAGCTTTTTTTGAAAATTTTTGCAAAGCCAGTCACCGCAGTTTGGCAAATCCAAATCCAAAGCCGGACGACGAATTAGAACCAAATCCAAATCCAGCAAAAATGTTCCGGCGCACATCCCTACTTTGAATATATAGTGAATTAGATGCCTGTGGAATATTTATTTTAAGGCAGTTGATTTGATATTTTAGTTTTGCTTAGTGTAAATCATTAAGACCTGTATCACTTCAATAGAAACATGATATGCTCTTCAATGTTACAGAGTTTATCAGCATGACGTGTAATAAAGGCAGGGAGCTGATCTCTCTCTCCCTGTAATGCCTCTGCAGCGTTGTGCAGTGTTCAGCTAGCCTCACATTCACCGCAGCATCTAATCACAGTGGGTATACACATTTTAAAGTTAAACATGATACTTGTTAACACGACATTCAATTAGGACACATTCTGACTGGCACTACTAAATGCCCTGACACGTGTTTAGCTAGTGCTTTTCCAGAACGAGGCAGAGCTGTGTCAGTGTTGTATGGGAGTTCTAAATGTGAAAATAGCACTTCCAGTTAAACAATTTGATAGATATAAATCAAATGAATATTTTGAATGCTATGTTAGTGAAATAAACTCAGAAGACACTAAATGAAATATATGTATAACATGAGACCTACATATCACCTGACTATTGTGGTACTTATGAGTTATTAAGATACCATAAGTTTGTCCTATATTTGGATGTGTGGTGATTCAGGGGCCTATTCATCATAACTAAACTTTCTCTGGAGGTAATTAGGTAGAACTCGCAGGGAGTTCTACCTAATTACCGGAGGAAGTCATCATTCCTCCTCTCCATATCTATCTATTTTGAAATGTTGTCATTTTTGCGATGACAGCTTTTCAGGAAATAGATAGTTTTCCCTCTACACTAACTTACCGCAGCTGGAATCCGTGCTGCTCACAGAGGGAGTAGAGGAGGACCTGCCCACGCTGACACAGGTAAGTGTCACCTGCTATACGCCACTTCACAGTGGCATATAGTAACTTGATGAATAGCATAATTTCCACCTCCCCATACTAATGTATGGGGAGTGTGGAAATTAACGCAGGCGGACTTAACCAGGAGATATCAGTGATATCTCTTGTGTTAAGTGTCTTCGTGAATACTAAAATAACAGTAATTAAGGAAAATGTCCTTAAAAACTTTATTTTAGTGTTGATGAATAGGCCCCTTAGTGTTAAAATGATCCCTTTACCAATAAACTCTGTAACATTGAAGAGCATATCATGTTTCTATTGAAGTGATACAGGTCTTAATGGTTTACACTGAGCAAAATTAAAATATCAAATAAATTGCCTTAAAATAAATATTCCATAGGTATCTAATTCACTTTATATTCAAAGATTATTATTATTGAAGATTGATACATCAGTGGGTATGTCACTCTATTTAATTGATATAGATTTGGACACACATACGTGATAACACTATTACGTGTATAAATTATACTGGTCTGAGCACGACTGTAGATTTTAGATTATTTTAATGAGAATTTTTTTTTTTTGTCAATTTTGTTCTTTTTAATTTTGATGTGTTTTAAGTAACCACTGTAGTTGATAACAATATGTTTAAAATGTAATATATTGCAAGACAATGTGCATTCATATGGGATTCTTTGTTTTCCTTTTTTGATGAGAATATTGATCTGTCCCGGAGTAGCACCCCTATAAGAATAAGTATTGATAAGATTTGAGTATCAAGGTGATATCTAAAATAGGGTGATTTTGTATACATGTTTTCTTGGTGCGACCCTTTTCTCCCCCCTCTTTTTCCCTTACCGATCAGATATTTAGAAAAATGTTTATGTGTTCAATACTTATTTTATTGAGACGTTGGGAGGGGGGGGACTAAATTTGGCACCCATTGTTGCTGCTGGTGAAGGTAGGGGCTCTGTCACAGGTACCTATCATAACTAGGAGGGTGGGGGTTGTTATTGCAGGGGATCTTTTGACACTGGGGGGCTATTTTTGAAGTGTGGTGGACAGAGGAGTTGGGGGGATGCAAAACATCCTCTAGGTATATTTTTTAACTGAAATATTTAAATATACTTTAAAAATTACTTTAAAAAAAAAAAAAAAGAACATTTTTTTGTTTTGGCTTTGACAGAAAAAAAAATCGTCAGTTAAGTGGTTAAGACACTGTAAGCCTGATTCAGCTTGGATCGCTATTGCTATCGCAGCTGCGATTATGCAAGCAGTTCAACTGTGATAGTATTCTAATTAATTGCGATTGCTATGCAGTCGTTGCACTACATAAGGACGCACACTTTAACTTACACACATCTGTAATGTTTAGCAAGACCTCAAAAACATTGGTACAATCGAGTACCATCGCAGCCTCACGCATACTTGCACAAGACCTGACCTTACTCAGAAATTGCTATCTTCCACACACGCCATCAGGCCTCGCAGTGGATAATTTATGCATGCTCCTGCAACGGCGTTCAAACGGCCTGGCAGCCTACTTTTCACCGACCACCCCCTCGTCACCACCCACAAAAGTCACTTCTTGTCAATTACTCTGCGATGGGTCTGCGTAGTCTCTGCAATCACAGTCCCCATCACAGGGGCCGGTTCGCGCACTGCAATGCATGCGCAGAACGCAACAATCGGCCGATTGCGTGCGTATTAGCAAATGCATTCCAAGCTAAAGCAGGCCCTGTATTCGTACTTGATATGGTGTACCTTTGCATGTTCTAACCTTTACCCAATACCATACTAATTTGACGTAGTGCTCCAGTACAATAAAACTTACCGTCCAAGCATGTGATTACTGTGCTGGGTTCTGGGGGCTTTCCTGTCTCTATGTCGTGGTAGGAAGAGCCTGGAAGAGTACCAGGCCCTGATAAATCCGGCAATTCACTCCCAAGCAGGTTCTAGAACAACAACAGGTACGGTCCAATCACTGACATCCGACCAAATTGGGGGTGATACATTAAGTTTGTGTTTTGGTTATGGCAAAACCGTCCTCACGGGTTTTGGATCTGTATTGTTTTTTTTTTTTTAAAAAGACAAAAATTGCTAAAATCACATCATTTGGGCCTGTTTTTGTTCTACAGTATTATTAACCTCGATAACATTAATTTAAAGTAATTTATACCCCTTTTATACAAATGTTCCGGGTCTGACCCGGGGGGCTTGGAATAAGTTTCAAACCCAGATTAGACTCGGGACAGACCAGTTTCCCACTGCGGTGCCAACCTGGGTTATGCCTGGGTCGGCACTGTTCACACCTGAGCCATGTCTGCAGTGACCCAGCTCTTCTGGCATTGCAGTGGACGCTTGGAGATGATGTAATCTCCAAGCGCCACTGAAGCCGGCTAATCAGGTAGCATGCGGCGCGACCCGGGTCATCGTGACCTGGCTCGGGCCATTTACACTGCAGGGTGACACGGGAATAACCCGTGCCCAACCCTGAAAGCTACCCAAGTTCGATCTCCTGGTCACTAGATCTGGGTGGATCCATTTACACTGACAAAAATGCTGGGTTGATGCGCGTTCACGTGCAACAATCCAGGATTTTCTTGTTGGTGTAAAAGGGTTATTACAGTCAATTTTGACCACCTCACAGCTCACAATATTGTTTTCATCCAGTTTATGCAAAAAGTCTGCACTGAGTTAGCTGGCTGACTTAGCTAAGCATCAGCAGTGGGCGGCACAAACACGTGGCAGTTCAACTTCCAACATGGCACATCTAAGAAACAGAGTGGCACTGCAGCGGCAGACAGGATATCAGTGTAATATAAACTATACAATGCTATAGAATGTTTTCATTAATCAAGAACTAGATCAGAGGCCCTAGGGCAGTACAGGGGAATGGAGGTGGAGTATGTAGTGGAAGAGAGATTAATTGAGTAATTGATTGATTAATATTTATTTTATAACTGCTGTAAAAAAAAACAAAGCAGAGAAGTGGGAAATGCTATTAGAAAGCAAGCACCCAAAATGGAAGAAAGTGGTGCATTAATTAATTGATTCATTGATGAATTAATAATTGATTGATTAAGAAAATAAAATTTAAGGCCATAAAAGATTACATTGTCAGTAGCCAAGGATTCCTCACAAGGGTTGAAAAAGAAGCCAAGAAACTTAATAATTGCACTGCAGAGCAGTTAACTCCAAATCAGCCTATTGCATATTACCAATTAATAAAAGGAGACTGACCTGCTGGCCATACTACCACCCCAACTGGGTAACACACCTCTGTAATAGATTTATGAGCACCAGAGATTCTGAGTATGAGGGATAATAAAACAAAATTTTTATTTTGATGAACTACAGATAAAAAAACTGGCCACCAATGGCAACACACTGTGCAGATATTAAGGAGTTGACTCTTGACCTACTGTACTGACCATTAGTGTTCTTAAACACTTCAGTATCATGGCCTAAATTATTTAGAAAACACACAAAATTTTGGATTTTGATGAAAGTAAAACAAATGAAAATAAAACTGGCCACCAACTGCAACACACTCTGCGTGGAGATACAGCGCTTATATGTACGTGAACAAAAACGCACTGGGGGACGGCGCACAGACGTAGTACAAACAACTATAGAAAAAAATAATCTTTTTCAACTTTAATTTGCAGCTCAGCTCACACTGCGTGGAGGGACACAGCACTTTTATATGTAGGTAAACATATACACTGGGGGACAGTGCACACAGGTTGTATAAACAAAATAATTCTGTGTGACAGTTAGACTAGTAATACAATAATAATTCCTGCACTATAAAAAAAAATAAACAATGATTTGCTATCTGCCTGTTCTGCATGTCTAGCTCGGCCAATATTAATAGTTTAAAACTAAGGGGACTGAAGTGGACACAGCACAGCAGCAGCCATTGGAGGTGGAGAGGATGGACACAGCAGTCACTTTACACAGTGAGTGGATCAGGCTTGCTGACAATCTGGCTGCTTCTTCCGGGAGGCAGCCAGCTCGTCAAAGCAAGGGGGACGGGACGCGGTTTTGGGGGAGGGGGAGTGGCCGCACGATCGCGTCATTGTGGCTCCGCCCCCGCCACACAATGCCGAGATTACCGGCACTGTGTAACCGGGGTCGTGGCCGCAATTCAGCAAGAATCATCTCATCAGTTCCCCCCCCCCGGACCGGCCACCTATGCCAGGTGAAAGAAGACACCAGTGCGGGGTGCGGACGGGTGCTCGCTTTTCCGGGGGGCTGGGAGCGACACCCGACTTTTGGGAGGCTCCCGACCATTTCGGGAGAGTAGGCAAGTATGGAGTGGATGGATACAGCAGCAACCACTGGACACAGGGACTGGAGTGGACACAGCACAACAGCAGCCACTGGAGGTGGAGAGGATGGACACAGCACAGCAGCCACTGGACACGTTAGCATAGACTGGAGTCAGAGTGAAATGCCGCTGAGTCACCACAGGAGGGACTTATACAGAATCCAAAACCCATGAGAATCCGACTCCAGGATAATGAGGTTTTGCCTCGATTTGGAATCCGAGCAAGGTGGGAACACCCGAGCTGCCACTTGGTTCGAGGAAGTTTGGGTTTTTTCAGAAAACCGAGCCTGCACATCTCTAATAAAACACTGAAATATTCCAATACAGACATTTTTCTCTACCCTCAAAGAGACTTTAATTTGCTGATAATAAACACTTGCTTGCTATCATTTTTCAACCATTAATAAAAAGTGCAAAAATCAACCTTTAAAAATCTTCAAGTACTTTCCTTATGGCCACTAACAGACTTCTATATGGTGCTGCTATCTCAGTTGTCACTTTTTGGGGTGTCCAGGATGGTTTCCCCACTTTGCCATGCACTTCTTCCAAGTCACATTTTGTAAAAAAAATCTTGCAACCTCGCCGCGACTACCGCGGATTTATGCGAGTTTCATGAAACAAACTTGCTTTTGCAAACTCGCTCCTAATTGAATTGATCCCTATATTCACAGCGGACGTGTGGCCACATCCCCTCACACACTTGGTCACACATACCCCCAATATCACATTTCATCCTATGACAAAATTGATATGTTAGACGGTAAGCACTAATCAGACAGTGACTGATGTCAAAGCACTGTGTAATATTTTACCACTATATATAGGATAATAATAATAATAATAATAATAATAATAATAATAATAATAATAATAATTGTGCCATGACCCTCCCTGCAGTGCCAACATGTTATTCCTCCTACATATATGAATGCTTAGCTGTTATCACATAATTCTGAACATGCCATCACCTCTAAATAATCATGCAATGCTATAAAATACAGTAATTAATATTTCATATAACCTCATTTTTATATTTTTGCAATAGTCATAACAAGAAAAAACAGAATTATTATAAACATGATAAAATATAACTAGGAAAATTAGAAAAATGTATTTCTACCTTAAATCTTGGACCTCCAGATTCTGGAATCTCAGTTTATCCTTCTGGTTTGAGGCCACTCCGACTCTTCTTGTGGGAAGACCACATTGTTACAGTATAGAGAAATTAATCTACAGTTTATCAGCACAGGATCCCTAAGCCTGAAATAATAATTATTATTATTATTATCCTTTATTTATATGGCGCCACAAGTGTTCCGCAGCGCCTTACAAAGTACATAAACAAATAATTTGGCAACTGACTTACAGTAAAAAATAGGACAAGGACATGGATAATATACATTGATACATAAGTGACCATAACACCTAGATATGCAACAGAGCGTAAGCAACCAAGTGTTAGGTGCCCTGGTGGGGAGTAAGAAGTAGGTGAAAGTAAAGTAAGGAGAAGCACAAGAGGGTAGAGGCCCTGCTCGTAAGAGCTTACATTCTAAAGGGGAGGGGCAGACAAACAGGTGTGACACAGATGGGGTAAACGGAGGAAGGAGCATGTTGCAGCAAGTTAGGATGGGAGCTGGAAGACTTTGAAGAAATAGTGGGTCTTGAGAGCCCGTTTGAAGGATTGTAAAGAGGAGGAGAGTCTGATAGGGAGAGGGAGAGAGTTCCAAAGGTCGGGAGCAGCACGGGCAAAATCTTGGAGGCGGGAGTGGGAGGAAGTAATCAGTTGGCATAAGAGGCGGCGTGCATTGGTTGAGCGAAGGGGGGCGGCCAGGAGAGTGGAGGGAGATGAGGTCAGAGATGTAAATGGGAGAGGGTGAGGGCTATAATATAATATAATAATGTTGTCAAACTATATTTCAGGTGATCCAGAAGTGGTGACAAATATCATGAGGTATGAAATTACCTTCCTTACACACAATTCAACACAAAAAGCATATCACCCAATGGGGAAGAACTGTGCATCACCAGACTCTATAGCTGAATCTGGGAAGGGCATGGTAATGCCTGTCAGGTCACTAGGAGGATTGAGATTTGGGTTGGGACTCTCTTGGGCTAGCAATGTGAGTGAAGCTAGATGACCTTAAGATGCTATTTTTCATGTGGACCACTGGGGGCAGTAGAGGAAGACCTGATGCTGCAGGGATCTATCCACAACCAGAATGCAAGAGGAGTATGTTGAGGGACAGACTGAGGCTGCATACAGGTTTACAGATAGCCAATAGGTGGAGAGTTAGGCAAGTGCAGGTTTTCAGGATTTGCCTATCAGCTGCAGAAGTAGATAAGTTTTCAGGATTTGAGTATTAGCTGGAGTATCAGGCAAATGCATGTTTTCAGGAGTTGCCTATTAGCTAGAGCAGAGGTTCTCAAACTCCGTGCTTGGGATCTCAAACAGTTCACGTTTTCCAGGTCAACCAGCAGGTGCACAGGTGTATTCATTACTCACTGACATAGGTGGAGCTAATTATTACTCATTACTCATTCTCCATGTGATAATGTAACTACCCTGGTCTAGCCGGACCAATATATGCCCCTCACCCACACGCTTTCACCCTGTGGAGCAAGGACGCCAGGTGGACCAGCAGGCAAGCGTGAGATCCAGGTAAGTCTGCATTACTTACCTATTGCACTGCACACTAGTGCTCACCAGCACCTGATGCTCCGGTTCTTTGTTTATTTCTTTGTGTGATACTTGAGGTGGAGAGGCGATTAGGATAAACAGTTACCAGTGGAGAGGGGAGAAAGACTTTACATTGGAATACATCAGCATTGACTCTTATTAGATCCAATTTATTGTGGGACTCTATAAGAATACACTTCCCAAAGTTCTTGCAAACCAGTCCTTCTAAACATCTATTGAACATTTACCTTTTAAGAACACCCATCCTACAGAACTACAAGGTGGATCACACCGTAATCAATACAAAATCATACAACATTTTACACATTTTACATTTTTCTTATAAGAACACCTGACAGCGAAAGATATTCAAATTGTTTTATACCTTAAAGCGCTTACAGAAACCCCCTTCCTAATACGGAGCTAATTATTGCACTTGTGATTCTGTGAGGAGACCTGGAGAACATGAACTGTTTGGAGTTTTGAGGATCGAGTTTGAGAATCTATGAGCTAGAGCAGAGGTTTCCAAACTCGTTCCTCAAGGCACCTTAACAGTCCATGTTTTAAGGATATCCATGTAGACCACAGGTGACTTAATTAGTACCTTAGTCAATTTTATTTAACCAGCTGTGCTCAACTATGGCTATCTCTAAAATCTTATCTGTTGGGGGGCCTTTAGGACCGCATTTGGGAACCTCTGAGGTTTAGTATTAGGCAACTTCAAGTTTCAGGATTTGCCTCTTATCAGAGAAGCTGACACAGAATGCTGGGAAGCATAACTTGAACAGGCTGCAGGAATATACTGGAACAGATTGCTGGAAAGCACAATTGGAGCAGGCTGAAGGTATACACTGGAACAGAATGCTGGGAAGCACTGCAGAACCAGTGCTAGGAAGTGGGCGGGATGCAGGAGATTTTTCCGAGGATATGGGGGACCACCTGAAAGATTGGGAGTCTCATGTACCTTCCAGAGAGTAGGCATGTCCTGGACTCCGGTGTGTGACAATGCTGCTCTTGCCTCTTAGGCCTCCTCTTTGGTCTAAAAAAGTGCAGAGTGGTGGCCTCTTTTGAGTAGCACAATCATATTAGAGTGGGGGTCTCAGTAAGTAGGATGCGAGTCTAGGGTTGCCAGATTATCCAATTACTAAGGTACACATATCCATTACACAGGTTCTGTAGTTGAATAAAACCAGGTGCAATGCAGGCTTGAAGTCACAGCCACAGACTCTGTAATTCATGAGTGTCCCATAATAAAGGAATAATCTGACAACCCTATGTGGGCCTCAGATGGAGAAGCGACAGCATTGTGAGGCCCTCTCACCTCATACTCATAGCAACAGCCCCACCTGCAAACACTGCTGTCACAATTTAGACTATACCATTATTGTCTGGAAGAGAACATGTGTCCTGATTCCAGCTGGGGGGAGATGCATCAAACCTTTTAAAGAAATAAAGTGTAGATTTTGCCCATAACAACTAATCAGCTTCTAACTGTCATTGCATAGACTGTGCTAGATAAATGACAGAAGCCGATTAACAACTTAGGACCTCATTCAGAGTCGGTCGTTGCGGCCGCTCGGTCGTACGCCACCGATGTTCGCTAAACTGCGCATGCATAAAATTTGCAATGCGCGTGCGCAAACTAGCTGTTACGATCAGAAATTGCTCTCTCCTTGAACGCAGCCAGGTTGTTAGATAGAGTGACAGATTGAGCCGTTTGTGGGTTGTAACGGGAAGGTGCTTGTGAACGGGGGAGTAGAGATCCGAACGCAGGCGTGCCTGACTATGCTAACGGCGTTTTATGGGAGTGCATAATTAACTAAGTAGTGTCATGGCACATGTGACATGGGAGGTTTTTACACTGACTTGATCGTAGTGCTTAAGAGAGGGTATGGTCAACCTTAAGCTCTATGACCAGCTCAGACGGTCTCGATTAATCCTTATATGCCCGGAGATGACATGTAATGCGAACGAGAAGGGGCATATTTTTAGTCTTACGGCCGCATCCTCCCCTCGCTTGTCCAGCTAACGATCACGTCTTAACGACGCAACTTGCGAGCGCTTCATTTGCATATCCGGACCCTTTTACCTTACGACCGAGCGGCCACAATGACCGACTCTGAATGAGGTCCTTAATCTCTTCCAAAGGTTCGATCCATCGCTCCCTAAATGTTGTGACATATTCGCATAATCTCCTTTAATTACTTAAATAAATACACATGTACTATATGTTACGAGACTTGATTGAGAAAACAAAGAATAACAAAATCAAGCAGCATGTTAGTTATTTCTTTTTGAGCTTGCTTTGATTTCATAAATATGGTCTTGTGTTTGAATCTATCAAACTGTGCATAGTGCTCCTGTTTCCTAGGGACAAGTGTCTCCTCTGCATTGCAGCATTGCAGGGGTGTCTGATGAGTAGGGACGATTTGCAAAGTAGACCACAGAACAGCTCTGATAGCATAAATATGTTCCAATGTCCCAGAATCATAACAACTTTCACTGGAGCTTTGAAATGTAATTATGTCGGACGCCTGTGGCGGCAGGATAAAACGGCAGGAGGACCAGCCAACACAGGTTCTCTTTGTTGACTTATCTTCTGTTTAGGTCCTCCTTTGTGGAAGCCCAATTTCATCAGAGAATCCAACACACATAGTTAAGTGGGAAACATGTTATTGTCACCAACAATGCTGGAACACATAGTAAATTTGTCATACTGTGTGTTTCATATTCTCTTTTGCAGAAATGATAAATAAGAGAGCAACAAATGATTGATTATATCTATAGTAATGCTAGCAGATGTTGTTTATTACATGAGCTGGTGTACTCTGGTTTTTAGACACAACACAGTAGTAATGAGAGATCAATTTTCAGCAATTGTCAGGATAATGTTGCAGCAAGATTTATTTCAATTTCATGTAAGTAGTAGAAATAGCTGGAATATTTCTTATTATTGTACGGCCATCGTGGACAAAAAGTTATCACTATTCAACTTAACCTGAATTATAATTTATATTTTGTCCAAACCTATTTACTCTATTACAGTCATGATTTCAAGAGTAATCATAAATCTTGTAAAGGGCCCCATACTGCGACGGATCGTCGTGATGTAGCAACCCTGCAACCCGGCATCGCAGGATCGCTGAACTCCATCATGTTGGATTTCACAGATATGCCGATCACGATCAAAAAATGATCGTGATTGGTGAAATTTTACATTTAGAATTTCATCGATCCTGCTACAGATCGCGGAACATCGATGGCCGCCGGTCGGCATTTCCGACCAGTGGATCGGTGTTTCCGATCCCATCACTACATCGTGACGGTCCGTCGCACATGTATGGGGACCCTAAGTTTTCAGGTGGTTCTTTCACCCCCAAATAGAATGCCACTGCTGGATTAAATTGTTTGCCCAAACTAAAAAAACATTTGAATTACATTGGATCTTCAGTGAGTGTCTGTACTGTATCTTCATTTGGTATCAGTACCGCGAGTGTCACTAGTCTGTACTATCTATATATAGCGTAAGATGTGGAAAACGGCAACTCCAAGTTGTGATTCAAACACCAAAGTGTTTATTTACAGCAGGCATGTCAAACTCAAAATACCAACCGGGCTGAATATTCAAGGTCTAAGAGTGTGTGGTCCACAAGAAAAAAAAAGTCTTATATGCAATTTTGAAAGGTTTATTATTACTAAAACGAATGCAGTGCCCCCTGTAGTAGTGCCCCTTATGCAATGCCCCCCTGTATTAGAGCCCCTTATGCAATGCCCTCTGAAGTTGTGCCCATTATGCAATGCCCCCTGTATTAGAGCCCATTATGCAATGCCCCTTGTATTAGAGCCTCTTATGCAATGCCACGGTAGTTGTGCCCATTATACAATGCCCCTTGTATTAGAGCCTCTTATGCAATGCCACGGTAGTTGGGCCCATTATGCAATGCCCCCTGTATTAGAGCCCCTTATGCAATGCCACGGTAGTTGTGCCCATTATGCAATGCCCCCTGTATTAGAGCCCCTTATGCAATGCCACGGTAGTTGTGCCCATTATGTAATGCCCCCTGTATAAGAGCCCCTTATGCAATGCTCCCTGTATAAGAGCCCCTTATGCAGTGCCCTCAGTAGTGCCCATTATGCAGTGCCCCCAGTAGTGCCCATTATGCAGTGCCTCCAGTAGTGCCCATTATGCCGTGCCCCCAGTAATGCACCTAGTAGTGCCCCTTATGCAGTGCTCAAGTAGAGCCCCCAGTAGTGCCCCTTATGCAGTGTCCCCTGTAATGCCCCTAGTAGTGCCCCTTATGTAGTGACCATTATGCAGTGCCCCTACTAGTGCCCCCACTAGTGCCCATTATGCAGTGCCCCTTATGTACAGTAGTGCCTTCAGTAGTGCCCATTATGCAGTGCCACCAGTAGTGCCCTTTATGTTGTGCCCCAGTAATGCCCCTAGTAGTGCCCCTTATGCTGTGCCTCCTCCCAATGTAGAATAGGCCCCACTGCAGTACTTAGCTCTCTCTTACTTACCTTTCTTCACGCTGGCCGATGGGCACCGCTCCCACGTAGACACTGCTGCTGACTGGATCTAACTAGATCTAGCAGGCAGAGGCTCCTCTCATCGCAGGTGACGTCATCCGCACACTCGCGAACTGCATAACTGGGAACGCTGGCCTCTGAAGCGATCAGAGGCTTCTTTAGTCTCTGATAGCTTCAGAGACCAGCGTTACCAGTTTTAAATACAGTAAACACTTCCCGATCAGACCCGCAGTCAAGCCGCATAAAATGTTTATTTGGGCGCATGTTTGACATGCCTGATTTACAGCATTTGAAATAGACAGCAACGTTTCAGGCAGTGCCCTTTCTCAAGCCACATTAGGTATAAATAGGGTTTACTTAATTAGCTAATTAAGCATCGTTATGATGTCATCAATTTAACACCTACATCATCAATTATGCATAAAATAAACAAGTGAAATAAAAATAGACTGTACAGTATAGCAGGCTCAAGAAATTGGCTGTATAAAGGAGGCACAACTGGAAGAATAATACCAAAATTGCATGTATTTAGGCAACACAAGCACATAATAGTCAGAGCCAATATATGATACAGTATCCAAAATGCTTGGGACCAGAAGCATTTCAGTTTTGGGATTTTTGCATAGGGATCCCTTTTTAATATGCAGTGTGAGGAGGCAGAGCTAGATCTGTCACCTGTCAGGGTGGAAGGAGAGAGCTCACCCTGTGGCTGCAGGGAACCAGCAAGTGTCGTATGGAGACTGCAGAGGAACTGGCGGTGAGGTGCCGAACAAGCACCGGACCGCCTGGAGAAAGCATGGTGGGTTTAGCAAGCAGAGTAATATGTGCGAGGGGCAGTCTTGGGAACGCTAATTGACCCATCACATGATGTCAGTGTCATGTGACACGTCTATTCTGTTTTTGGAATATTTCGGTTTTTAGAATAACTGATATGGGAGACTCATTCATTTAGTGTTGTTGATAAATAAAAGATATATTTGCTACAAATGGTTCAAGCTGAGACTGTCACAGCCTGTGTTGTGGTTAAGGAGAGGAGGTTCACTGGTAGAAGGAAAAGGTAGAGCTGTGTAGTTATTTTTGTGGAGGGATCTCTAGGAATTGGCACTTTGGCAGGCCTAATGAGTTCCCATCCTATGTGACCTCGTTTGGACGGACATGGCAAACATGACACTTGGTATTTGGTTAATGAACATGGTTGCTGTGACATGATGGATGTTAATAAATAAAAGTTGTCTCCACTACTTGGTGTGCTGTAAATATAATCTGTGACAGTGCTACTGTTTTGTAAATTTGTGGCACATATGGGCAGATAGCTTTTCAAAGTTCAAGGCAACGTATTTAACCACAGTACCATTTTACAAGCAATGGCATTTTATAACCATTCTGAAAAAAATGAAAGTGGTGCATAAAAAAAATCTTTATAGCCCGTTTTTCTCTCTACAGTTCATTCGTTTTGATTGTTGGGCAAAATAGACTGTATGAGAATTTTGCTGGGACCAACGTATATATTTTTTCCATAGAAGTTGGTGACATTTCTTCTACTTTAAGACCTAACATTACCTATTTTTATGTCATAGAGGTCTATTCATCATCACTTAATTTCTACAAAAGCAGGTGAAAATTAACATTTTCACCTGCAATTGTAGAAATTAAGTTATCAGGCCATTCATCAAGAGGGTAAAGCAGGAGATATCACAGATATCTCCTGCTTATCTTTCTCTCCCGGAATGGCCCGCTGTATGGGGACAGAATTCATCAAGCTCCAAAAATACAATATTTTCTGAGCTTGATTGCGGGAGCATTCGCTATCTTCATATGGTGAGTGCTCCCACTAGACGCTCCTTCCCTATGGGAAGGAGTCTTGGGTCCTTTTGGATCCCTCTGCGTCAGTCCGGCTCCTTCTGCCGGACGTCGGGGCTCTTGTGCACATGCTTGATCTGTAGGTTACGCATGCACACTTAAGATCCACTGCTCTGAATGGAGCAGTGAAACCGCTCGCGGAGACAGCTGATTTTCGGATCAGCTGTCTCCACGCAGGAGCAATGATGAAGTGCTCCAGCACTCACAGCGAGTTAGTATGTTAATTATCTTGGTCCGATAATTAACAGCATGAATAGACCTCTAATAGGGGAATTCAATATGGAGCGATAAGTCCGTTTTTTGCGTTAACATCGCACCTATGACATCATTATCGCAGGTTTTAGTTTTACACTGTATTCAATTTCAAAGACTTATCGCAGGTTTGAAAAGTCTTTGAAAAAAAATGGGGATAACTTTTCACCACTGAATAGGTGGCGAAAAAAAGTGCAGAATTGGGGTTTAGGGTGCAGGCTTAAAAAAAATAGCCTGCACCCCTGGGAATGACATTTTAAAAATAACTGTGTCAAAAAAAAAAAATAGGGTCACCCCAAGAAATGTATTTAAAAATTGGGGTGAAAAAAAAAAATGGGAAAAAATTATTTAGCAATAGGGAAATAGGTTCAGGGCTATTCTGCAAGTATGCGGCAGGTGTTTTCTCGAATAGATTAATAGCGGCAGGTGCACAGTTGCAGAATTTTTAAAAAATTACTTTAGGGACATAAAAATATGCTAGTACCCATTTTCATGTACCCCAAATTTGATGGGACCACTTAAAAAAACAAAATAAAAAACCTAAGTGCTCTTCTGCATCACTTCTTCAATGTCGGGAAAAAAACACCTGCCGCAGCTATTTAAATCCCCGACTTTCATTTGCAGGCTAAAAACGGGGGTACCCATAGTGATCCCCCATGTTTTTACAGCTTTAGGGGGGTCGTACAATTTTTTTAAGGAAAATTTCGTAATTTAACGCAAATCCCACTTCGCAGGCTCCTGTGTTACTTTTCATAGGTTTCATATTGAATACGGGGATAAGCGGGCGCGCGCCCAATATTTTATCCCAGGTAAAAGCTCCGATATGAAACATAAACTTCGACAGCGAAGTTTACGTTTCATATTGAGTACCCCTCTTAGTGATTTAGGAATGGGAGCTTAAAAAAAAATCTAATACATCATGAAACAAATGCTTTAGAAGTTATCATAATTTACAAGTCTATGGGGTTTAGTTACTAAGCAGTGTTAGGAGACAGAGTGAAAAGTGATGTCAGTGATAAGGTGCCAGCCAATCAGCTCTCAACTGTCATCTCACAGACTGTGTTTGAAAAATTACAGTTGGTAGCTGATTGGCTGGCACCTTATCACTGACTTATCATTTTTCACTCTGTCTCCTAACAGTGCATAGTAAATAGACCACTATATACTGTAGGTGTCTATAAAAAATAAATACCTGGCTGCATCTGTGGGGAGTGCAAAATATAACCTACTCTTATGGGTTGATTGGGGTGCTCCTTGCTGAGTGTGGGCTACACACAGATGTGCCTAGCTAGCTATACACTCACATGCAATTTTTTATTTTATTTTGTGATACAAAGAAGTTGTGGGCTGTCACAGGATTTTTCTCTCTACAAAAACATTTTTTTTTTTTTTCCGCATACTTAGGACTCTTGGGCGTGATTCAGGAACACAATGTCGATGTTGGACGAAGTAGGGCGATTTTTTTTTTTGCCACTGTGTATGCATCAAAGCTGCACTGCATACGCTAGGCGATGAATTAGCGACGGCGCTTGCAGTGAGGTGACAGGTAATCAGCGTTTGGGGGAAGTGCATAGAAAACCACAGGCGTGTTAGGACCATTTTTTGGGCGTGCCCTGGTGAGGCTCTGCAAATTCTGTTGCAGCTGCAGAGGCCTCGGTGTAATAGGAGAGCCGGTCTGTCTGTGACAGCATAGGCTTACTCAGAAGTTCTATGTGCGCCTGATGTTTCCGTTGTTCCCACTTTTGTACGTGAGTAATGGATGTCCGACGCCAGAGGTGGTTATCTCAGTGCACAAGATGGCGGCTGAGTCATTAGCATATTTTCACAAGTCCGCTTTAGTTGGAATCAGGATTTGCATCTATCTCTGAATCATGTCCTTTATACAGTAAAGCCCATTTATAAGTACATGTCAAGTAATGTTAAACAAAACAAAAAAGTTTCACATACCCAATGTCTTCTCGTTCTCATGGTTAATTCAAAACAAATATATAGAATTCATTTAGCGGGATTGTCCTGAGGTAATAGTAATTACAACTATGAAGTGTTATATTTACTCTGCAAGATGTGTATTTCCAGCAAGATCCACAATCACGCTAAGGTAGGTGCAGATCTTCTAGGGGCAGTTCCCAAACCAGTATGTGAGCATACATACATATGAATGGCTGGGCAAATAGGTACATTATTTTCACAAAAATAGAAAAGCTCTGCACACCTTTTGGAATTTACTTTTACTGTTGAAGTAGATTTCAAACACTATAATAGATTTCTTCATCTAGTTCTCTTCCCTGCATACCTTCTGCAGTCGCATAGACCATTCCTGTTTGAGTTATTCACCATCAAATGGCACTAAAAGAAATGAGGGCATATATTGAGACTGCTCCACAGGAAAGAGCAAAGCTCACTTACTGAAACAATACTACTATGTTACAGACAGGTCCGGCGGCAGGGGAGCCTATGGGTACATGATCTGTACTGAGCCCAGAGGATCCTGCTGATCACTGCAGTAGCAACGCAGTCAGCGATTTGGGGTTCGTCCAGCAGGGACAGGTGTAGGCTAAACAAGGAGGCAAGGTGGCATCTGCCCCATGGGCCACTAAAATTTTAGCAGTTAGGCTGGCTACAGTGGCACGGTGCATCACACGACCTGCGGCTGGGAGACAGGAAAGGCTCCCTGCCCGCTCTAATTATGTTATTATAAGACCAGTTTCACATTTGCCGGTTTTGGACGGCCGGGGAAGAACCTGGCAGTAGCCCTACAGGTCTTTTCAGACATTCCTGGCCTGATTCAGAGCCGGACGCTCTTTGAGAGCGCTCGCTCTGAATCAGGGCGTCCCTGTTTTTTTTTTTAAAGACGGCCTAAATCACTCGTCAGTGGGGCCGCCCCCAAACGGCAGGCGGGAACGCCTCCGTTTGGCCAGCCACCCCCCTTGCCCGCCTCCAAAACTGGGCAAGCTGTCAATCACAGTCGACAGCGGCCCCGCTTTAGTGCGAGACCCGTAGCGACGGAGCGCCCGTTGCTGACCGGGTCTCACGCATGCGCACGCCGGAGCCAGCTCCGGGTGCGCATGCACAGTGGGGGACCATCGACCGGCTTGCAAGCGCTGTGCGCTCGCGAGTGGGTCTGAATCAGGCCCTCAGTGCCTTTCACAAGCAGCGGCTTAGACCTGTTTTAATGCGTTTTTTTTTTTTTTTTTAATCTGTTGGGCATGCGCAGCAGCTGCTGTTGCACAAGCCTGGCCTTACAGTCAGAGCGGCCATGCCAGCCAGGCAGCAGCTTCTGTCTATCTGCTGGCCGCCTGTCCTATACCTTTTCTGTAGTGTCTGGCTGTGTTTGACTAAATGCTGATTGGTCGTTGGCTTTAGCCATCTGCTAATCACAGTGGTGGGACGTCTCCACACACTGATTGGTGAGTGGCTGGAGCAATCCACCAATCAGAGTTCAGAAGACTGCAAGAACAGACATCTAGATACTAGCGGTACTGATGGCAGCAGGGTAAGTATGTGATATGGTTGTGTCACCACATAGTACTGTAGATCAGAGATTTCATTTGTTAAGTTGGGACAGCATTTTTTCAGGGAGGACTACAACATTAAGGAAAAGGGGAGGAAGATTTTGAGTAAGAGTGGCATTATTGTTAAATATGGAGTTGTTTGCTTATGTGAGAGAGGGGCAAATCTAGTGCATTATTTTTAATGAGGAAATTGTGTTTGGGGTAGGGGCAAAAATTGGGTTTGATATTTCATGACTGAGAGGGAGGGTCAAATTTGAGGTATAGCTTTTAATCAAGTTGTGGGGGGTCATATCTGGTGTATGAATTTTCTAATAAGGGACATTTTGGTGAAATCTTTGGTCTGATTTTAAACAAAGGGGGGAGAGATCTGGCATATGCATTTTAAGAAGCGAGGAGCGGCGATCAGATTTGGAGGTTTATTTACTAAGCATCAAGTTCTAAAACCCAGTGCTTTTTATCATGTTAATGCCCGAAATTTTAAAAGACAATGCTTTAGTTTTAATAGCTGTGTTTTGCTAGTAAAAGCATAGCCCTATTAGTTTTTGGGCATATATACGATCAGAAGCGCAGGGTTATAGAACTTGATGATTAGTAAATAAACCCTTTTGTTTCTGAATTTTATTAATACCAGTCCGCTAGTACAAAAGCCGGGCCCACATGCTTGTGTTTTCCCCCCAGACTGAAAGTTGCCAGCCAGCCCCTGGGCGGGCAGCAGCTGTATTGCATCGGCAGTGGGCGGTGCAATAAAAGTTTTTTTTTGTTTGTTGCAGCGCAACGCACGTGATGTCGTGACATCATGCGCGTTGCACCACTGAAAGACACCCAAGCAGAGGAGCCGTGGCAGGCAGAAATAGAATAAGGTATGTGTGTGGGGGCATGGAGGGACACTGTAGGGGCATGGAGGGATACTGGGGGCTCACAGGTTCCCTAGAGAAACCACATATAGGTAAGGCAGACTCTCCCATGATTTATGTTGCCGGCCTAGGTTACAGATCATCATTTACAATTGGCACAGAAAGACAGAGATGCGTGTTAGCTGTGCTGTGTTATCAACACCTCTACCATGTGCACAAAGTAACCAGATGGATGCTCCTCTGCAAGTAGAATGCATTATAATAAGCAGCTCAGATGCACTTGATCAGTCATTTGTAAGGTACAGTGAGTCTACCTATGCACCCACCCCCTCATTAAAAGAACATTAACTTGAGTTATGACAATTTTACTGCTCTACTCTAAAGGAATTCTCCAACTACAAAGAAAAATTAACCACATACTGCCTGTCCCTTCAGTATATGGATCTAAGGAAATATGATGGTAAATTCTTTGCATCAATGTGATTGTCTGATGAATTGCTGAACCTACTTTTCCTTGTAATGTCACAGCCCCGAGGGACATCTAGTACTGAAGGTATGCCCAAACACCACCTACTGTAATTTCACCCCATGCATCTTCATTACCCAATGCTTTTTGGGGTTAGGCACTAAGGGGGAAGGGTTAGGTTTATGGTGTGGAGATAGGAAGATTAGGTTTAGGCACTACAGGGGAGTCAGACTTTTGGGATGTGGAACAAATACTTCACTCATTTTCTGTTTCTTCTTGCAAGTTATTTTTTGCAAAATAGAGCTGCAGTAATTTGTACAGCTGTCGACAGGATGAAGTTCCTGACTGGGGCAGGTAAGTACCCTAACCCTCCCCTGCCCCCCCTCAGTGGTGCCTAACGCTAACCTCCCCCCTAGTGCCTAATCCTAACCTCCCCCCAGGGGGTGCCTAGCCCTAACCCCCTCTTACCGCTCTCTAAACCTAACCCTCCTGGGGGGGGGTGCCTTGCTCTAATCTCTCCTTGGGGGTGCCTAACCCTCCCTCTAGGGGTGCCTAGACCTAATCTCCCGCAAACCTAACTCTGTTAGACTCCCTAATCCTAACCCTCGCCCCCTGCGGCTAACACTAAGGGCGCCCCGGACTTGCCTTCGTTCAGGCTGGCATCCTCTGCGTTCTGGTGTCGGGATTAAGATAGGCGTTGGTATTTCCACACCTATCTTAAATCCCTTGCCAGGATTCCGATGTCGGGATTGAGAGGACGGTCTCATAACTACATCCCCATTAAACATGTAGGGATTCAAATACCTGCTCATAGTAGCTTGAATTCCTACAAATATAATTACATATTTTAGTTGTATAATTATTGTATTCATAATTATTGTAGATAGCAATAATCTGTGCATTACATGATGTACTATTCATTTTAATGTTGTCTGCCTTGAGGAAAGCGATTTCAGCAACTTGACTAAGATAGAAGTTATTATTTCTATTTACAGTATTCATGATAGATTTACAGTAGAATTACTTTTCATATTGCGCTAGAGATACCCGTGGAAGTATTTAGTCTATTTTCCCAAATTCAATAAAAATGGGTGTCTGCCACTTTAAATTTAAAATTTTTCATGTAAAAATTTTGTCTACAAATATTAATGTGTTGCTCACAATCTCCATTACATGCCATAAAATCAGATTACAGATTCTGGGCCTGATTCAGACCCGCTCGCGAGCGCTGAGCGCTCGCAAGCAGGTCGATGGTGCCCAAGTGCGTATGCGCACGACAGAGGCGCCTCCGTCGTGCGCATGCACGAGACTCGAATAACGACAGCCAAGCCATTGTTAAGGGTCTTGCACCAATGGTGGCGTGCTGTCGATGGTGGTTGACAGCACGGGCGTGCCGGGGGTGTGGCTGCCCAGACGGAGGCGTTCCCATGGGAACGTCTACTGTCTGGGTCTGGCCCCACTGACATCACTAGTGATGTCAGTGGGAGTGCTTTTGGCTCGTCGCAAGCCCGATGGTGGTGATGGTCTTGACCATTGAGACCATCATTTTGGCCGCTTGCTATAGCTGTGGGTGGTCACCCACAGCTATGCAAGCGGCCAGGAGGCCGCTCCAAAAAGGATCAGGGATGGCCCTGATTCAGAGCGAGCGCTCTGTCAGTGTGTCCGGCTCTGAATCAGGGCCTCTGTCTCCTGGGGTGGATGGTTGTACTTTTTCATATAGCAATCAGTCAAAACACAAAACTCCAGTGGTTTGGTACAACTATCCACAGCTAGTTTTATTAAACAGGGAAATACTATAAAAGCAGCTAAATAAATCCTAGCCTATCTGATACTAACTAACTCAAATTATCCATCTATCAGTGTGGAATCAGGTATATTTACTAAAGTGTGGGGTTTTAGAAGTGGAGATGTTGCCCATAGCAACTAATCAGATTCTACTTATCATTTATCTAGCATCTTTTAGAAGATAATAGCTAGAATCTGATTGGTTGCTATTTGGCAACGTCTCCACTTCTAAAAACCTGCACTTTAGTAAATATACCCCCTAGTGTCCAATTCACAACTGTACAGTATCCAGGTAAGTTTTGTCACAGTTACAAAAACAAGTGGTTGTCTCTTTGTAGGCTTCCAGTTAGTAAGAGAGCGGCTCAACACACTTACTGACCCAGCGACACGGCAATGTGATGTAACAATCTATTCATAAAGCAGAGAAAGCCCTGTTTTGCGGTAAACAGGGCAATTCTCTGCTTTTGGCTACTCATAGAGAGGGTAAAGCAAGGAGAAACGTTGCCCGTACTTCATTCATGTATCACATCACCATACTGTAGTATGGTGACAGCGATTCATAGAGCAGGAGATAAGTAAATGTAAAGGGTCACAGATCCGGTAATAATTCACAGTTTCAGAAGGGCGTAATCAATAAAATGCGAAGGAGCAGAAAAAGCCCTCCCCCATGGTTAGGTCTAGACTATACAAGGCTGATGGACCTGTGACGTCACACCCACGTGACCCGGCCTGAAAGGGGGAGGGGCGGGGATGCTAACGGGGGACCAAAACTGTCCACTCGCGGGCTTGCTGCGCTCACCACGCTTGGGCACGGTGGCTCGCTGCGCTCGCCACAAATATTTATTCCCCCTCTATGCCCTAGTGGATGGTAACACAGGAGCGGTCCAGCCTCCTGCAGCGGTCACGTGGTGGATACGTCACAGAGGTCCTTTAGCCACATAGGAAATAGCAGCAACCACTCGGCCCATGGCTGTTAGTAATCCTGAGTGATGGCTCCGCCCCTTCTTTGTTTCTGGCCAATCAGTGGTGCCCCTGCTCCCTGTGCTGTGTGTGTCGGTGACCGGGACACTCTAATGAATGGTTCCCGGAGAATGTATCTGCCCAGCCCGCCACCCGCTCACTCTGCCCCCACCCCAGCTCTGTGAATGTACTAATGAAGTGACCCAGCAAATGCCGGATCACTTCATACTACTAACTGCCTACTGCACCCACTTAGATGCCGCCTCTACACCCTAAGAGTGACCAGGCATATGCCGAGTCACTTCAGACTACACCCCGCTGCCCTCACCTTTTGTCAGCCCCCTCCTGATGATCACCCGTCCATTGTTGCCTCCCTGCTGCCCCTAGCTAGCTCGCCCCCCCATCCCTGTTCTGCTTCTGAAAGTAGACGATGCCGACGCATGCGCACATGAAACCCTGGATGCGACCGCCGCAGGATCATCGCTGGTACCGTGGATTTTGCATTGCTTCATTGGAGAGGTAAGTCATGTATACTGTATATGAATTGCTACTTAACACAGCTATATATAGCATTGAAGCGATACGATATACAGTAAAAAGTAACAATTCATATCGCAAGTTCTACATGAATAGACCCCAATATATCACATCGCCGTACACACTGCCTGATCCGCCGTACAATACCACAGTATATCGTTAAAGGCTTAATATAACAACACCGTGTCTTCTGTCACATCATCTATCTGTTGCGCAGCACATCAGATGGAAAGATGCGACCATCCAATTTATCAAACAATGAATTGGGTGGATTTGGGTGTACCCACTATACAATGGTTGTATCAATCCATCGTGGATAGCAAGATCAGCCAATATATTGTATAGTGTGTAACCAGCATCACACTCCTTTAGTTTGCAATTCACAGCTGCACTGACTTGCACATGAATTGCTCAATGATAATACAGTACTTTGCTGTCTTTTATAGGTACCAAGACCATCATGATTTGGATATGCAGCAAAACCAAGAGGCTGAATTAAGGTGTCTGAGAGGCCATTATGACAGAATGTAAGATTCGACGTTAAGCAGATGCATTGTTTCGGAGAGAAAGATTTCCACAGGGAAAGAAATGCCCAGATGTGAAGCCATGACATAAAATTAATTAATCTTTGTTTGGGGTTATAAGAACCTGATGTTTGGATTGTCACCAGTATACCGCATCATCTGGCCAAGTGATTGGGGTAGAAGTAGGATGTTGTTTTTTATTGCTCATTTTATATTTGTAATTGATTGTAATGATGTTATATTTTCTTTAAAAAAAAAAGTAGAAATCATAATATAATGTTTTGATTTTGTTGAAATAAATAAATAATAATAATCATAAAAAAACGAGAATCTAAAAACAAAAAGAAAAAATTGAAAGAGAATACCTGGCAATGTTAAGATGGAGATGTTGTTACACTTAATGCTTAGTAAAAGCCTGTGCTGGAATTAAAATGTAGAGTCTTATTGGATGCCCATGGTAATGTTGTACCCGACAGTTATAAATTTGTTGGCAATCCCAATCAATTTTTGGCTTATGATATGTTGCTTTTTGGTTGGGCATCATAATGGGATAATTGGTTCTAGTTATTTAAGAATTTGGATTATGGATTATATGGCACAGTATACATGGCGAGTGGGTCAATTTGTTGCCTGGTACATTGCTGCCCTTAAACTACAGTATGCAAGATTTTTAATAAAAGACTGTGGGGCCTATTCATCATAGCTAAAATTGCCTGTTACACATGCGGAAATACTACTTGCTGCATACTTAAGGTATTAGGCCATTCATCATCAAGGGTCCGATAGGACCACCTGATATTCCGCAAACTCCGAAAACGTAAAGTTTTCAGAGTTTCCCTGCGAGAACAAATGCCATCTTCAGATGGAGCTTGTTGTCGGAACTCTGCTTCTTCCAATGGAAAGGGGTTCTGGGGAAGTGAAGAGGGATCCGAATGGATTCCTCCGCCACCTCCTCACTGCTTCTCCGACGGCGTTGCGCATGTGTGATCCGCACCGGAGCAATGATGAATTGCATCGGTGATAAGTATCCCCACGGCGAGGTGGATATGTCATCATCGGGAGGGTAATACGCTCCAATGCTGAATTGTCATGTCAATAATTGAATAAGGTACTACAGGTTGAGTCTCCCATATCCAAATATTCCGAAATACGGAATTTTTTTGGCTTGACTGAGATAATGACATTTTTGATGGTTTAATGTACACAAACTTTGTCTAAGGCACAAATTATTAAAAATATTGTATAAAATGACTTTCGGGCTGTGTGTAGGGGGTGTATATGAAACATAACTGAATTTAATGTATGTACACAAACTTTGTTTGAGCCACAAAATTATTGAAAATATAGTATAAAATTACCTGCAGGCTGTGTGTAGAAGGTGTATATAACACATAAATGCATTCTGTGTGTATATTTGGGTCCCATTCCCAAGATATTTAATTATGATATGCAAATATTCCAAAATACGGAATATTCCGTTATCCAAAATACCCCTGGTCCCAAGCATTTTGGATATCGGAGACTCAACCTGTATTGACTGAATGCGGGACAGACGAACAAATACTATGCCTGGCTGGCAGATTGTGCATTTATTAGGTGGATTATCAACAAGAGATAAATAGCAAAGTGATATTCAGAAAATATGAGGTGACTAGTGGGAGTACATTTTAGAAACCACAAAAAAAGTCTCTCTTTACTATTTCAATTAGGTGACCCAAATATTTATTCTTCACAGAGCGTAGTATACCCATGAGATAGACTCTTTAGAGCTGTAACAAGTTTGAATAAGTAATGTGTGAAATGTCATCTAGACACTGGAGACTTGTGATTTGGAGGTGCGCTAAGTTTCGGAGACATTGGGCTGACATATTGAAATAAATGATTTCTCTTTACTGCTTTAGACTTGATGAGAATCGCTTGTATGTATGCCAGGCTATGAGAACTCACTGAAGACCATTCAAGATGAAAGAGATTATTTTTAGCCGGGAAAGAAATTGCAAACTATGGGTGGCAAATGAATCTTTTTTCTGGCCAGATGTACAGTATTATATTGATTAGCGATGTAGTGCAGCTGAAAACATACATAGCATTTGGTAACCCTGGAATTACTACATTTGGGCTTTACAACACAACAGATTACAACATAGAACAAGTGGACACTAGGGTGAATAGTTAATACATAAATAATAACACCATCACAGTATTCAGATGTGTATAATATTGAAGGATGTGTGTCGCTTCCAGGGCCAATATAAAGCACGTACTTTTGTAATGACAGTTGTTTTTTATTGGATAGCGTTTTATCCTTAACAGCAAAAATGTGCAATAAAGCGTATATTTAAAAATAAATCTTGTCCGGCCAAACAATATCTATTTTTGCATGTGGGCACAATTTGATACACATTGATGCTCCAGCTGCTGCTTTTAGCTACAAATATTATTATATTATCAGCTCCTGTCATCAGAGGATGCAAAATTGTGCACCCTGTACAGAAAGACATCTTACCGCACATATCTCTGTACTTTACTTACCATACTACCCCTTTAAACCGGGACACTCATGATTTACACAGGTTCTGTGGCTGGCTGACTTAAAGCCTGCATTTACCTGGTTTTAATCAGCCACAGAGCCTGTGTAATTCATGTGTGTCCCAGTTTAAAGGGATAGTATGGGAAGCCTATACTTACTACTATATGTGCATATTTGCACATAACACATAACTAGGGGCACATGTTTGCTAGTTCATAACTTGAGTGGAATACCGGGAGGGGAACAGTGTGAAGCTAACAGTAGCATGCGGCAGAGTCAGGAAAGGAGTTGGGTGTATTACAGGGTTGCCGATATTCTGGCTGCCACTTCTGGGAGGGAGCAGCCAGATCGGCATTGTAGGGGAGCGTGACCAGGCAGATTTGTGGGCCTAAGGGGGGCGTGGTCACTCGGTTGCATCATTTTTGTCCCGCCACACAATGCCGAGATTACAGTCGTAGGTATTTGGCCATTTATCATCAGGGGTCCGATAGGACCACCTGATATTCCACAAACTCCGAAAACGTAAAGTTTTCAGAGTTTCCCCGCAAGAACAAATGCCATCTTCAGACGGAGCTTGTTGTCGGACCTCTGCTCCTTCCTATGGAAAGGGGTTCTGGGGAAGTGAAGAGGGATCCAAACGGATTCCTCCGCCACCTCCTCACTGCTTCTCCGACGGCGTTGCACATGTGTGATCCGCACTGGAGCAATGATGAATTGCTCCGGTGATAAGTATCCCCACGGCAAGGTGGATACTTTATCATCGGGGGCCATACGCCCCATTGCTGAATATACCCCTGTGTCTATATTTCTCCTCGTATTGTCATGTCAATAAATGAATAAGGTCAGGGCCGGCGCTAACACTAGGCAAACTTAGGCAGCTGCTAAGAGCGCCGACCACTGCAGGGAGCAGCTGGAATAATGTGTAGTGTGGACCGCACATAAGTGTAGCTTACACTACACTACTAGGAATAAACATACAGCCGCCGGCGCCAGCAGCTGTGTGTTTGTTTTAGCAGCCGATGAGAGTCAGACAGACTCTCATCGGCTGCTGCGCCCACTGCCGGAGCCAGGCTGGAGCTCACTCATGAGCTCCATTTTCTGGCTTCCGCAGTGAGTGATGGGAGAGACGTCATGACGCTCTCCCATCATGCAGAGCGGGCCGGCCTGGGGGACAGAAGAACAGATGCCGGAGCGGGGATTAAGGTAAGTGGAGGTTTTTGTTTTTCCTTCCGTGTGTGTCTGTCTGGGATTACTGCTGGGGGGGGGAGGAGGTATCACTACTGGGGGCACTGCTGGGGGGGAGGCTACTACTGGGGGCATGATTACTACTGGGGGCATTGCTAGGGGGGAGGCTACTACTGGAGGCACGACTACTACTGGGGGCACTGTTGGCGGGGACTACTACTGGGGGCACTGCTGGGGAGGGACTACTACTGGGGGCACTGCTGGGGGGGGACTACTACTGGGGCTACTGCTGGGGGGGACTACTACTGGGGGAATGACTACTGCTGGGGCCACTGCTGGGGGGGCTTCTACTGGGGCACTGCTGGTGGGGGACTACTACTGGGGGCACTTCTGGGGGGCAACTGCTGGGAGCACTGTACTGGTGGGACCACTACTGGGGACACTGCAAAGGTGGGGTTTAATAAGCTTTGAGGTATAAGATTCAAGTATGCACATTTACTATAATTGCTATGAAATAAAGGTTATTTCGTAACTAAGGTTTTATACGTGATAAGTAAGCCATGTTTGAAATTGTACTGATGCGTACTCTCTCAACAGTACTCCGGTATGCCAGTACCATCGGTGTGGTGATCGCATCATGCATTCTCAACTTATGGACCGCAGAGACTTCAAGCAACAAAATGTACATAATATAATATGAACAACTGTTAGGATGTTGCATGAGGCAGGAAACCAGAGACCCCCAGTTGTTAGAGGCTGGGTTGTGTCTATTTGAATCAACCTGTTAAATGCCTTGTAACATATGCCCTCTCCTTTAGGACCAATGGTATTAGCAACAAACTTCTCTATTGTGTTGTTTATTTCTGGGGGGTATAAATATGTGCTCTGACCCTGGGTTTCTAGTCTTTGTGCTGAATGCTGATTGACGAGGGGTTTCTTGCTGATGCCTAACATCTGGACCAGAGAGCGCTGCGTATGTATAATTGTACTTGGGTCTGTATAATCTCTTTGCGCTAAGATTATATGAGGATCATAGCGTGTAACTGCTGTACTTTTACTTGAATAATACTTTGTGCTTTGGAACCACAGGTTCTAGGTCTGGAGTCTTTATTTACTGGATGACTGCGTATGCAAATTAGCGTCATCCTTAGAGGTGTGTAGGAAGGATATTAGAAGGTATAGGCAGGGGTATATAGAGGTTCAAAGGCAGTAAGCTTAAGCTGTTGCCTTACTTACACAAAGGACATCTTCAGCATCAACATCCTCATCACCAACATCATCATCATCAACATCCTCATCATCCTTAGCGCCTTCAACTACCAAAATATCCTCCTCCTCCATGTGCAATTCCCCAGAAGCATCCTCACTGACTACGTCTGCAAGATGTTGACTGCCCTTCCCCACATTTACAGAGGGCACACAAATGTTGGAACTTGGAGGATCCTCCAGTACACCAGTATTTAGGTATGGCTCACACATGGCAACCGCGGGCACACTTGCACTCTCCTCGGGGATTTGTGATTTCGATTTATCAGGGCGCAGTTGGTTTTTCCAGAGCTGTCTTACTCTTTTTAACAACTTTAAATTTTTTAATGGTACCACCACCACTACTAGTACAAGCAGAAGGGCTATCAGAACCAGCAGTCAACATAAATAAAGGCCAAGGCCTTATCCTTATCCTTTCCTTGCCACTTCGTGTAGTGAATGGCATATTGACAATTGTTTGTTTATATAAAGGCAACTTGTCTTTCGATTTTTTTTTTTTTCTTTACTACAGTAAAAGTAGCTTTACCATATCCATGGCGTGACTTAAGCCCTGGGGCATGGGCCTTCATAGAGGACAAGGAAGTTGACGGCCTTGCATTATCATGATGACTGCTGGCGCAGATACAACATGTGGTTCTTGGCCTTGCTCTCCTGTCATGTGACAGCCCTCCATATTTTCTGCGGTCTTGAAGCAGTGTCACAAGCACCAATAGTGTAGCCAAGGTGCGGTTACAAAATTCACACACATGAAGTCGTGCGCGCACAGAAAAATATTAGACAAAAAAAGACACTATTTAAAAAAAAAAAAAAAAAATCTGGTCCAGAACTTGGGCCCAGAGCACATACTGATGATGACTGGAGTCGGGCAGCACTAGGTTGTGTTGCTGTATCTTGTGCGGCTAAGCTTAACACGCACACAAAAAAAAAAAAGACTATTTTTTGGGGGGGGTCCAGAACTTGGGCCCAGATGGACGCAGCAGACAGCACAGCACCAGCCCAGATGGATCAGCACCAGCCCAGATGGATGCAGCAGACAGCACAACACCAGCCCAGATGGATCAGCACCAGCCCAGATGGATGCAGCAGACAGCACAGCACCAGCCCAGATGGATCAGCACCAGCCCAGATGGACACAGCAGACAGCACAGCACCACCCCAGATGGATCAGCAACAGCACCAGTCCAGATGGACACAGCAGACAGCACAGCAGTGACAGCACCAGATGGATCAGCAGTGCACCAGTCCAGAACACAGCAGACAGCACAGCGACAGCACAGCACTAGCACAGGTAAGTACCTCCCAGCCCTACACTACCCACCCTCCCTGTTCAGTCTCCACAGCCGGAGTGAAATGGCGGCCGCCATGTGGTCCCTTATATATAGAGACGAAAGCTCGCGAGCCGCAAGATTTCGTCTCTATGGTTTTGCCTTGGTTTGAGAACCGGGGCCGGCGGGGGAACCGAACGCACTTTCGGTTCTGGCCCTGGAACTCAAAATTCGAGTGGGTTCGGATCTCTGAGATCTGAACCCGCTCATCTCTACTTCAAACCGAACTGCAAATCCCCGACAGAATAGAACTGCTTCATGCTTTCACTTTCAGCATGAGCGGTTCGTTCTCACACAGATACATGCAGACATCAGTGAAATACCTGCATGTATTTGACTGTAAAAAGTTAAATGTAAAAAAAAAAAATGACATGAGGACCCCCCCAAAACACAACCAGCCCCATACTTTTGAAAGCCAGTACTGTATTACTAAGTACAGGGAAAAAATTGCGTAGGGTCTCCCTGTAATTCACAGAACCAGCCCTGGACCCTTTCTAATGGGGAACTGATGCCACAGCCAGGGGAGCCCTATCACCGGTCCTCCCCAGCCACAGCATCAGCCCTGACCGCTAGTCAGCCCAGGCCAGGGATCCCTGGGGAGTTGGGAACCCCGCAATAAAGGGGTCTCCCTCTCCAGGGCACCCCTAGCCTAGGCTGATAGCCCGGGTCTATCCCCGCCACCCCTGGGCAGTGGGTGGCGGGTTGATTGTGTCAATGTTGTGTAAAAAAAGAATATATAAATAAATAAACACACACCTTACACAGTATAAGTTTAATACATACATACATACACACACATACTCACCTGTAGTACCTGGAGTGGTCCCCTTGTCCAGTAGGCATCCATGGTCTTCTTAAAATAACAAAAGGAAAAACGCAACCCTCGCACTAAGCAAAAACCATCCTAACCAGGATGGTTATTACTTCCCGACTGAAGCGCTCAGACGCAGCTTCCTCCTTTGAAGGTCCGTGTCTGAGCGTTCATTGGCTGAGAGAGGTCAGCCCCCGCCTCTCTCAGCCAATGTTTTCCCGATGTTTGATTTGAGGTCTATTTGACTAAAATTTGATTTGGAATTCGATTTTACATTCAATTTGGCCTTTAGTAAATACCCAAATGCAAAATCGAATGAAAATCGCACCTCAAATCACTCAAAATCCCAAAATCGACCTTTAGTAAATTTACCCCTAAAAATGAGAACAACATCCATGTTTGCTTATTATAAATACAGATATGACCACTCAGGAAAAAGAAAATGCAGGTGCACACTCTAAGCACTAAGAATACTGATAATCAAAACAATGATGATAAACTTTACAATTAACATAGAGTAAAAATGATGTTCTTAGCACAAGTTTGGCCAGAAATGTATGCCCATCTACCACGTCAAGGAGATACCCATCATCCCTAATGCTAGCACATACTGTAGAGGTAAATTTACTAATCGTCGCTTTTGAGTCTATATTAAAACTGTCAGCGAACGATGGGTATCGGCATCGGTTTGCAGTCTAAAAAAACAACATTTATTATGCATCGGCTTTGACTTTCAAAATAGTGTCCATTCTAATATGTAGACAGCAATTAAGGAACCTTGATGTCCACTTTTGTCCAAACATGTGCTAAGAACCTTATTTATACTCCATTTTAATTGTAGAGTTTATCATAATTGTTTTGACTAAGGCCCGGCCCTGATGGTAGCACCTCTACATATGTTTAAAGTTAGAGTGTGCAGTCCAGGCCCCCTTTCTTTTTTCTCTGTATTTATTTATGTATTTAAAGTAGGGGTGTGCATCGGCCACTTTTCGTGTTTTGGTTTTGGATCTGGATCTTTCTTCGTGTTTTGGATCTTCATTGGTTTTGTCAAAACCACCCTTCCGTGTTTTGGGTTCTGAGTTTTGTGTTTTGGATCTGTATTTTTTTTTTTAAAAAGCATAAAAACAGCTAAAATCACAGAATTTGTGGGTTTTTCTGCTCCTATGCTAGTATTAACCTCAATAACCTTAATTTCCACTCATTTCCAGTCTATTCTGAACACCTCACACCTCACAATAGTGTTTTTATGTCCAAAAGGTTGCACCGAGGTAGCTGGATGACTATGCTAAGCGACACGAGTGGGCGGCACAAACACGTGGTCCATCTAGGAGTGACACTGCAGTGGCAAACAGGATGTCAGTTTGAAAAACTAGGCCCCAAACAGTAAATACTGCAAAGAAAAAAAAGAGGTGCAAGATGGAATTGTCCTTGGGCCCTCCCACCCACCCTTATGTTGTATAGACAGGACATGCACACTTTAACAAACCAATCATTTCAGCGCCAGGGTCTGCCACACGACTGTGGCTGAAATGATTGGTTCGTTTGGGCCCCCACAAAACAAGCTGGCAATTAATCTGTCCCTGCACAAACTGGCTCTACGGAGGCAAGATGTCATCCTCATCCTCCTCATCCACCGATTCCTCACCCTCTTCAGTGTTGTGTACATCCTAATCCTCACAGAGTATTAATTCGTCCCCGCTGGAATCCACAACCACAGGTCCCTCTGTACGTTCTGGAGGCTGGTCTCCCTGGAAGAGTTGATAATTCATTTTGATGAACATCATCTTCTCCACATTTTGTGAAAGCAACCTCCTACGCCTTTCGCTGACAAGGTTCCCGGCTGCACTAAACACTCTTTCGGAGTACACACTGGAGGGGGGGCAACTCAGGTAAAATAGAGCCAGTTTGTACTGGGGCCTCCAAATTGCCTCTTTTTCCTGCCAGTTCATGTACGGACTGTCTGACATGGCTACTTGGATGCTGTCACCGATGTAATCCTTTAACAGACAGACGCACGCTTGTCGCTGCTGCTTTGAGGATGCAGGTGCGGCTACAGCCCACACAATTCACAAAGACAGAGAAAAAAATTTTTATTATTTTTTGTGGAGCGCACTTTGGGGGTTACACCACCCTTTAACAGACAGACGAACGCTTGTCGCTGCTGCTTTGAGGATGCAGCTGTGGCTACTGCGCATACATTTCACACACAAACACAGAAAAAAAGATTATTTTATTTTGGTTGGAGCGCACTTTGGGGGTTACACCACCCTTTATCAGACAGACGCACGCTTGTCGCTGCTGCTTTGAGGATGCAGGTGCAGCTACAGCCCACACATTTCACAAAGACTGAAAAAAAATAATTTTTTATTTTTTGTGGAGCGCACTTTGGGGGTTACACCACCATTTAACAGACAGACGCATGCTTGTCGCTGCTGCTTTAAGGATGTAGGTGCGGCTACAGCCCACACAATTCACAAAGACAGAAAAAAAAATAATTTTTTTATTGTTTGTGGAGCACACTTTGAGGGTTACACCACCCTTTAACAGACAGACGCACGCTTGTCGCTGCTGCTTTGAGGACAGTATCATATGCAGTGACAGTAGACTTGTCAGAAATTGTTGGCACGTCCTTCAGTCCGGACCAGATGTCCAAACCGGCCCTTGACTTATGACACAGGCGCACGCTTGGCGCTGCTACTGTGTTGATGCACGTGTGGCTACATCGCACACAAGTCAAAAACACAGAAAAAAAATTGTTTTTTATTTTTTGGAGCACTTTGGGGGTTACACCACCCTTTAACAGAATTATGGGACACAGGCGCACGCTTGGCGCTGCTCCTTTGTTGATGCACATGCAGCTACAGTGCACACAATTCACAAAGACAGAAAAAAAGAAGAATTTTTAATTTTTTGTGGAGCGCACTTTGAGGGTTACACCACCCTTTAACAGACAGACGCACGCTTGTCGCTGCTGCTTTGAGAATGCAGGTGTGGCTACTGCGCATACATTTCGCACACAAACACAGAAAAAAAGATTATTTTATTTTGGTTGGAGCGCACTTTGACGGTTACACCACCCTTTAACCGACAGACGCACTCTTGTTGCTGCTGCTTTGAGGATGCAGGTGCGGCTACAGCCCACACATTTCACAAAGACAGAAAAAAAAAGAAGAATTTTTTATTTTTTGTGGAGCGCACTTTGGGGGTTACACCACCCTTTAACAGACAGACGAATGCTTGTCGCTGCTGCTTTGAGGATGCAGGTGGAATCTAGACGGGATTTGGAACCGGGGACACACTACCTCCATCAATTGTGTAAATCCCACTGCACTAATGGCGGATACCGGACGCACGTCTAACACCAACATAGCAGTCAAGGCCTCAGTTATACGTTTTGCTTCAGGATGACTGCTGTCGTACTTCATCCTCCTCACTAAGGACTGTTGGAGGGTCAATTGTTTAATAAAAGTAGTGGTGTTCCTACTTCCTCTCTGGGATGATGGACAACTCCCAGCAACAGCACTAGGAGGAAATGGTTCTTGATCTTTCCCTATTTTATTTTTATTGATGAAAGTTTGGTCCTCCATTTATGTTATATTGATATATACGTGCGGCTAAGACGCACACAAACACAGAAAATAATTTTTTATTTTTGTTGGAGACTAGTGCACTTTGTGGGTTACACCACCCTTTAAGAAATGAGCCAACCATCCCTTTACTTATGGGACACAGGCACATGCTTGGCGCTGCTCCTTTGTTGATGCACATGCAGCCACAGTGCACACAATTCACATACACAGAAAATATTTTTTTATTTTGTTTGGAGTGTACTTTGGGGGTTACAGCACCCTTTAATGGACAAGCCAGCCGGCCCTTTACTTATGGGACACAGGCGCACGCTTGGCGCTGCTCCTTTGTTGCTGCACGTGCAGCCACAGTGCACACAATTCACAAACACAGAAAATATTTTTTTATTTTGTTTGGAGTGTACTTTGGGGGTTACAGCACCCTTTAATGGACAAGCCAGCCGGCCCTTTACTTATGGGACACAGGCGCACGCTTGGCGCTGCTCCTTTGTTGATGCACGTGCAGCCACAGTGCACACAATTCACAAACACAGAAAATATTTTTTTATTTTGTTTGGAGTGCCCTTTGGGGGATACAGCACCCTTTAACAGACAAGCCAGCCAGCCCTTTACTTATGGGACACAGGCGCACGCTTGGCACTACTTTGCTGATGCACGTGCGGCTACTGCGCACACAATTCACAAACACAAAAAAATATATTTTTTTATTTTGTTTGGAGTGCACTTTGGGGGTTACAGCACCCTTTACCGGACAAGCCAGCCAGCCCTTTACTTATGGGACACAGGTGCACGCTTGGCGCTGCTCCTTTGTTGATGCACGTGCAGCCACAGTGCGCACAATTCACAAACACAAAAAAATATATTTTTTTATTTTGTTTGGAGTGCACTTTGGGGGTTACAGCACCCTTTAATGGTCAAGCCAGCCGGCCCTTTACCTATGACACAGGCACACGCTTGGCGCTACTTTGTTGATGCACTTGCGGCTACTGCGCACACAATTCACAAACACAAAAAAAAATTTTTTTTTATTTTGTTTGGAGTGCCCTTTGGGGGTTACAGCACCCTTTACCGGACAAGCCATCTGGCCCTTTACTTATGGGACACAGGCGCACGCTTGGCACTGCTCCTTTGTTGATGCATGTGCAGCCACAGTGCACACAATTCACAAACACTGAAAATATTTTTTTGTTTTGTTTGAAGTGCACTTTGGGGGTTACAGCACCCTTTAACGGTCAAGCCAGCCGGCCCTTTACTTATGACACAGGCGCACGCTTGGCACTACTTTGTTGATGCACGTGCGGCTACTGCGCACACAATTCACAAACACAGAAAAAATATTTATTTTTTTTGCACTTGGGGGGAGCACCCCTGATGGACAGAGCACCCCCTGGACAACACTACAGCAGCCCTTTAGGACTGGGACACTACACAGGACTTTGGAGTGGACACAGCCCCTATGGACAACTGCAGCACAGCACAACACAGCCAGCCCCTATGGACTTTGGAGGAGTGAACACAGCCCCTATGGACAACAGCAGCACAGCACAACACTACACTACACTACACAGCCCAGCCAGCCCTAACTTCCACCCTCCCTCTTCACTGTCCACAGCCGAGTGAGAAAATGGCGCCGACGCGGGTACCTTATATAGAATCCAAAACCCCCGAGACCCGGAAGGCGGGATGATGACGTTTTGCCACGATTTCAGATCCGAGTCAGGCCGGAACAGTCGAGCCTGACTCGGATCGGCCTCGGATCGGGGGGACTTGGGGGGGTTCGGATTTCAGAAATCCGAACCCGCTCACCCCTATTTTAAAGTACACTTGAAGGTATAGACTCTGGGCCTGATTCACTACGGATTGCAATATTGCGTATGCACACAGTTCGACTGTGATAGTATGCTAATCCATTGTGATTGCAATGCAAATTCAGCACTACATAAGGATGCCCACTTTACCTTGCACACATCCGTAATACTTAGCAGAATAGCGAAACCATCGGTACAATCGAGTACCATCATAGCCTCACATACACTTACACAACCCCTGACCTTACTCAGAAATTGCTAACAACCATACACACTATCAGGTCTTACACTGCATATGGGATCGCAGTGGGTAATTTATGCACGCCCCTGCAATGGTATGCGAATGCACTGACACTCCTGTGTTTTCCCGACCACCCGCCCATCGCCACCCACAAATGGTGCTTCCTGTCAATCACTCTGCGAGGGGTCTGCATACCCTCTGCGATCGCAGTCCCGATCACAATAGCTAGTTTGCACATGCGCACTGCGATGCATACACATGCGCAGAACGCAATAATCACACGATTGCGTTAGTATTAGCAACTGTGATCCTTGCTGAATCAGGCCCACTGACTGCCTGGAAATATCACCCCTAAAATCTGCCCTTATGTGATTTTGATCAGTACCATTGCATTGCTGTCTACATATTACCATGGGCACTAGTATTAAGGTAAGTCCTGGATAAGTTGACATAATGTGTTAGTATTAGGGATGTTAGAGACCCATCTGATGGGGTTCACATGTTGTAAGAAATGGTAAGAAACTTATTTATACCCAAGTTAATTGTAGATTTTATCATAATTATTTTGATCAGTATTCTTAGTGCTTAGAGTGTGCACCTGCATTTTCTTTTTCCTGTTTGGCACTATAAGTCTCAGCATGATAGCATCTCTTTAAAATTAGGATGTGCAGTCTAAATCCCCCTCAATATTTTTGTCGGCTGTGTACATGAGCAGTCTCCATACACTCATATTTTTGTTAGATTTCCTTAAAATAAAACAATTAGACATTTGATTGAAATAACCATCTTTGTTGTGGCGGCAGTTACTGATTTTACTTCTGCTGTGACCTTGTTAGAATCCTGATGTGTGACTTTGTTAAATTGAAGCAGGATCGTTATTCTGAAATGCCACTGTTACATTCCATCTGACACTTTTGCTGACTAAATAGTCTTTTAGAATAGAATAATAAACACAAAAATACACTATTTTCTTAGTTTGATTCAGTTAGAAACTGCAAACAATAATATATTTGAGAAAGCGTCAGATATCGGAAGAAGCACTTAATAAATAACCCTTTTTTAAAACCTGTATTGGTATTTGATATAAAAAGAAAACCATACTGTACAACATGCAGCTTCTTAGCTGCTAAACTCGTCTAACAAAAACATAATTGACAGATATCTCATTGGCCTCCACATGAATAAAACACACTACATTGGCCTCCACAGGAATAAAACACACTACATTGGCCTCCACAGGAATAAAACACACTACATTGGCCTCCACATGAATAAAACACACTACATTGGCCTCCACAGGAATAAAACACACTACATTGGCCACCACAGGAATAAAACACACTACATTGGCCTCCACAGGAATAAAACACACTACATTGGCCTCCACAGGAATAAAACACACTACATTGGCCTCCACAGGAATAAAACACACTACATTGGCCTCCACAGGAATAAAACACACTACATTGGCCTCTTCAGGAATAAAACACACTACATTGGCCTCTTCAGGAATAAAACACACTACATTGGCCTCCACAGGAATAAAACACACTACATTGGCCTCCACAGGAATAAAACACACTACATTGGCCTCCACAGGAATAAAACACACTACATTGGCCTCCACAGGAATAAAACACACTACATTGGCCTCCACAGGAATAAAACACACTACATTGGCCTCTTCAGGAATAAAACACACTACATTGGCCTCTTCAGGAATAAAACACACTACAGTACAAGTGCGCTGAGCTGACCGCTGTGGTACACTTGACAACCGCTTGCAGCACACTAGTGTGCCTTTGCACAGTGGTTGAAAAACACTGGTCTAAACTGGTCTAATATGAACTCACCTTTACTGATATGGAGATCTAAACCTATCAGATTTTTATTCTAAATAAAATAAATTATTCAGTCTAGAGTACATTATTGGATCGGTGTCGCAGATTTAGATTGGTGCACATGAAATTATTTATTTAGTCAATAAATAACCTTTTATAAGTGATTTTCATCAGTATATTTAAATACAGTATAAGGGGGTGATTCAGCTTAGGACAGAATTGCAAAGCTGCATGCAAGCAGCTTTGCAATTCCGTCCTTGCTATTAGGCAAATGCAGCAGGAGGTGTAATACACCCCCTGCTGCATTTGCGATCCCAGCACTGCAACCGAGGACGCAGGCTGGGATAACAATCTCGACTATTGGTTGCGATGGTGGACGGTGCCAGCTCACCAGCTTACTTAGGCTCGCCTGGCCTTGCAACTCCCAGAATATGGGGCTAATACACCATTGTTTCCGGGTATACCGGCCACTCCTGCCCCCGCACCGCCCCTTAAATGCCTCTGCCTGTCAACTGCGTGCGATCATGCAGGACCCACATCAAAGCAGCACCCAGCTAAGAGAGCGCACAGCTGGTACAGTTTTGGAACACTGGCAAAATGCCACAGCTGGATGCACACCTCTAATACACACTTTAATCACTTTCTTTTCCCTCCCTCTTTTCCCTTAGGGCGAGTCTAATGAAGAATGGTCATGCAGATGGAAAATGTGTCTTATATATAAATTATGAGATCTAGTGATCCCAGAAGCATGGTGCTCACATGGGATTTCAGCAGAAATCCCAGTCCCTCCACTGTATTTCAGTCGTAGTGGTGTGGGCTTAGGTTTGTCTAGAATATATGTAGACACATGCAAATGAGTTACTTGTATACAATACACCAGGAACTGCTGTAGACATTTTCCTCCTGGATGCAGTGACAGATATACAGTATATAAAGAAAGACGTCCCAGTGGACGTAGCATAAATACAGCCCTGCGTGTACTCTTACAACAATCTCACCATAATGATAAAAGCATACACTGGATGGCCAGTTTATAGGTGTAATTTTCCCATACAATTGACTACTCAGTGACAAAGTCATATGTGCAGATAATGATAGTTAATTAGCAGATACTTATAGATTGCAATGTTGATTGATTGTGCAAAATCAGAGGGAGAACGGACAAGAAACTGAAGCTAACATTTTAGCAAGAACCAGAAATGCTGGCATGAATGTATCAGGCACAACAACACTTGCTGGGATAATAATGGAGACATCACCCAAATAACATCCAGTCTATTCTGTGGTCAGAAACTGTGTTGATAAATGGGACTGGTAGAAGCTGACATGCAGAGTAACAGATGGGCTATTGTCAGTCAGCTAACACCTGCGTACAACAGCGGCTGAGAATGAGACCTATCAGTATTAGTCATGACAGCTAACAATCCAATCAAGTTGCACTCTTGTCAGTGTGAAAGAAGAATGCACATTTGCTGTGGTTTAAAGAACACAGATATTATTTGTCTAATGAATCCTGGTACTTACATTTCCTGCTGATGTGAATAACAGGATATGAAGATATCGGAGTGCAAGTATCCATGATCCTGCTCAGTGTCTTTTGTATAGGCTGGTGATTGTATAGAAAACTAGGTTCAGTTGGGCATCAATTGGAGTGTAACCAAATTTATTAAAAACAATGGGCTCGATTCTATTCAGCGCGATGTAAATAGCTTCGGGAGTGAGCTCCCGGAGCTATTCAATACACCGCGCTGACAAGTCCGACTAATGATTTCTTCTCTCATCCCTCCGGGGATGAGAGAAGAAATCCGACAAAAGTCCCGGCGCAAGGCTGTTTTCTGCCCTTAGCGCCGGGAAAACAGCCTCGCGCCGGGAAGTTAGGTCGGGGAATGCCCGTTATCGCGCCTAAACACCCTGTTTAAGGCGCGATAACGAGCCTTCCCCGACCTAACAGCGCGATTAATTGAATAGCTGCGGGAGCTATCTCCCGGCGCTATTTACATCGTGCTGAATTGAATCGTGCCCATTGTCAAAGTTTGGGCTCTGGAGGTGGGTGTTACTATAACATGTCATCTATCATATAAGTATATGTAACTACAAATACAAAAATATAGGAAAGAAAACTGCAATAACTACACACACACACGGCAGGGAAGGTTGGACCTGGGGGGGGATACAGGGCAAGGATGGTTGGACCTGGGGGGCACATGGCAGGGAAGTTTGGACCTCGGAGGCACATGGCAAGGAAGGTTGGACCTGGGGGGGGGGGAGGTTACAGGGCAAGGATGGTTGGACCTGGGGGGCACATGGCAGGGAAGTTTGGACCTCGGAGGCACATGGCAAGGAAGGTTGGACCTGGGGGGTACAGGGCAGGGAATGCTTCAGTAGGGGGGCACATGGCAGGGAATGCTTGACTGGGGGGGGAGACAAAGCAGAGAAGGCTGGGACTTGGGGAGGACACAGAACTATGAACATAATGTGAAAGGGAAGGAGAGGCATTGGCACCCTCCGCGCTCTGGTTGCAATCGCGGACCGGGCAGCCATCCATTGACAGTAACGACATGAAGTGACAGTGAAAGCCTGGCCATATGATTAACGTCACATGACTGGAGACAATCTTACTTCTTCACCTTCTCTCTATGGTTTTGAACTATCCTTTTGAGCCCACTTCATCTGCTCTCTATAATGTTCTTTCCTGCCTGCTCTACATGAATGAGTAGTTATGTGAGTGTGTACATAAAATAAATGATATAATGTAATACAGCATGTGATCTATATAATAACCGCAGTGCTGCTGTGTAAGTTATGCAATACTAGTCACTGTGCTATAATGATGCAGTGTGTATGACACTGACAGGCGTGGCGGAAATGGCATTTACAATATGGCGCTGGCAGTGAGCCAATCACAGTTCGTGGACCGGCAGCCTGTCAGTAACGGATGCCTTGTGGAACAAGTTTGAGAACCAGTGGTGGATTTGATACAATGCTAGAATCTCACAAAATATCTGGACATTGTTACTTATTACATGTGAAAATTAATAGTAGACTTTACTATATAATTTTTTATTATTTCTTTCAGAAAGTTAAAAGTGCATACCACAAGTGTTAAGTGCTCCAGGAACTTTTAGCCTAGTCACAATAACTCTGTTGCTTTTCTAGTCACAAGATCTCAGGGCCTGAATCAGCAAGGATCGCTATTCTGCTAGAACGCACGCACCGCAGTTGCTAATATTAAATGTTTACAATTGCATTGCGATCACAACTTACCATAAGGACACCTACTTCCCCTTACACACATCCGTATACTTGAGCAACATAGCAAAATAATCGGTAACATCGAGTAACATCGGACCCATACGCACAGTTAAGGCAGGTCAGACCTCACTCAGGAATTGCTAACTTCAGCGCATGCTATGAGGCCTCAGGCTGCGTATGGAATTGCAATGGATAATTTATGCATGCCCCTGCAACGTCGTCCCAACGCACTGGCACGCCTGCGTTCGCCTGACCACCCACCACGGACCACCCACAAATGGCACTTCCTGTAAATCACTGTGCTCGGGGTCTGCATAGTCTCTGCAAATGCATTTCCCATCGCAATTGCTAATTTGCGCACTGCGATGCATGCACAATGCAAATTAATTGACCGATTGCGTGCGTCTTTGCAACTGCGATCCTTGCTGAATCAGGCCCACAGTCCATTCCAGTATCTCTGATAAGAGATGGAACAAGATATCCATGTTAGGGATTAATTTATAAAGATGAGATGAGCCCTTTTTCTGATAATTTGAAATAATTTACCAAGCGGTAAACAAAGGAGAAATCGCCCCTTACCACATTTTTTTGTCTCAGGATAGTGTTTAAGCAAATGTATACCCGGCAAGGAGTATTGGCAGCAATAGATAATGATAGTTGGTTACCCCCCCCATGGACCGACATCCTTGTACCACATTTTTAGCATCTTGTGGAATCCAAACCCTGATGGATTCATTATTCACTGAGCTTGCCAGCTTCCCCTAACTTTCACATACAGTACCCTCCTATTATGCAAATATATGCCTATGGAATTTTTTTTATTATACAGACCTTTTTCACAATGTAAAGTATTTATATGGCTCTGTGATATTATAGCCTTAGTTTTTGTTCTCTTAGGTGTTCTTTCTGTTTCTTGAGGAATTTCTAGCTATATTGACCCTGAACATATACTTAAACTATATTACTGTAGCTGTTTAGTAAGCAGTGTTTTGTGTGATATTGTGCTATGAAATACATAATGATGTGTGTGTCTGCTCACGTATATCATATTTTGGCATAAATATTTTGATATATTTCGATTCCATATGGGTCCTTTGTCAAGGTAAGTAGAACGCCACAGAATGCTCAAGCCATCAGCAAAGGTGCTTGAGATGGCTTGAGCATTCTGTGGCATTCTATTTACCTTGACAAAGGACCCATATGGGATCGAAACGTCGGACATAGCCTGAATATTTTGACACTGGTGAAATGTAACAAATAAAAAGAACTGTTTACCCTCTGAGATGGTGAGTGCCCTCTGAAATAGATTTTTTTTTGTATACAAGTGAACCTCATTTTTTGTGACTGTTACATTGAGATCGCACCCCAAATGGATGAAAATGTTGCAGTGCCTGTGGGCTCCCTTGGACTCAGTGTGCGCACGTATCCACACATTCGCACAACACTAAATAGCGAATAATATACAACACTCTCACACTGACAAACACAATATTCATGCAGGGTTTCGTTAGTAAAGAGAAACAGCTTCTGTATACATGTCTGAGAAAATCAATTAAAAAAAAATACACAAGGCTACTATGAGTGTTTTACATATAAATTGAGAAGCCCCGCATACAGACAAGTATGGCTGTGGTAATTGAAATACAATCCAGACACTGATATGCACAATTGAATTTGTCTGAATGAAGAGTTAGAAACAATGGTCAGAGGTTTGCTTAAGAAGTACTGACAAGTGTATTCTAAATAGGCAGAGGAAAACCTTTGAATTAGCTATCAGACGAAGTGGCAACGGCAGTCAGCTGGGGGTCTCCACCCTGCTTGAAAGTGAACCTCGCTGCTTGTAACACCTTGCACTGTAGTTTTAAAATATGTTAGAAAGGGATAATATATATATATTAATCCATCATAAATACACTGAATTGCATAACACACACACATAGACTTACATGCATAACACACATAGACTTACATGCATAAACACCGCACATTACACACAGTTGCACTGTTTATCATAAGCACTCTACACATAAATGCACCACGCATATTAGCAACTTTACGCAATATTCTCTTACACTTACACATGCACAAATTTTCTAAAATTAGAAGGTTTATTTGTTATTGTATAATGTTATAAAACGCATGTATTTGATATCTAAGGTTCAGTATGTAGTAGCCACATCATGTTTGGTGCTATTCTAAACCACATTTTATTTGCAGATCTCTGGTTCCATCGGCAAGGAGATCGCAACATGCGTCTGCAAGTTATGGATTATAGAGAATTATGTGTTAGAATATACTTTGTATGTAGTGTCTATTGATTAGTTAAAACACACACAAAGAGCCATTAGAGGGCTGGACAGAAAAACCAAGAAGAAGAACCAATAGGATTATGCCAACTCGTTTCTATTGTATTGCCTACTCTCTGTAAGGGTATATATTCAGGCGCTCTATGGGCCTGATTCAGAGCCGTTCGCTATTTGCGGTCGTTCGTTCAAAAACAAGGGGTGGCTATTCAAATGATCCGTTCGCAAATTGCAGTCTGTTCACACCTCTAAGTCTGAACGAGCGAGCAAAACATTCGCTCGTTTATTTGATAAAAACGCCCCCTGGCCGCTCGCACCATACGTCATGTCCGCTATTTATTAGATTACTCGAGTACATCGTACAGCGTATGAACTGCTCGCTATTCTTGTGGTTGGTTTTTTCAACCGCTATTTTGCGAGCAGTTCTGAGTTAAAAAAAACCAAGTGATGTGGTCAATGACGCTGCTGTATTAAATATGCACTCCCTTAAAATGCCCGTTTTGACCTTTAAGCACGCCTGTGTTCGAATTCCACTCCCCTGTTTTCAAGCACCTTCCCCTGTTACCACCCACAAACGCCTCATTCTGTCACTCAAAATAGCAGGCACTCGCTATATAGCGTACAAACGATTTTCGGCTGCACTGACTGGTTCGCGCATGCGTACTAAAAACCGTACGCATGCGCAGATGTGCGAACATCGCTCGGAATGAGCGTACTGCCGCTAGCAAGCGGCTCTGAATGAGGGCCTATATTCAGTAGGTAGTCATCCTATTCTTTCTGTTGACAGAAAGAATAGGATGTTGACAGCTTCACCTTTGATGCTGGAAATCTGGATCCAGAGCGACTGCGTAATGTATTGAGTGTACCTTGTTTATGTATAATCTTTTGCGCTAATTGTATGTTAGATCAAGGCTAGTAACTATCTACTTTTTGGTGAATAATATCTTTTTGTGCTTTGGAACCACAATCAAAGTCTGGAAAGCAATTATTTCTTGTGCGACTTATAACGCTAAATAGCGACATTTAGGGTGTATAGATAAGTAGGAATTAAATATATATATATATATATATAATTATTTATATATATATATATATATATATATATATACTCAAATGAGTCCTGCACTCTCATCACATACAAGTCAGCGTCGGGGTGCTTCCAGTGGCGGGAAAGGCCACATATATAGACAGAAGTATCCTCTGGAGGAAGGATGCACTCTCCTTTGGTGTAAAAGTTGATTTTATTTATTTGCACAAAAACATCGCATTTGGTGGTGTCATTTCTCCAAACAGCGTAAAATGATATACGGTTGGTCGACGTTTCGGTTCTTGCTTGAAACTTTATCAAGACCTCAATATTCAAATTCAATAGGGAATAATGGTGTGTAATGATACAACATATTGATCTTCATAGGTACTTAATGCACATGGTTAATGAAACATCGTCCAGGAAAAGGCAGTGGGATCCATACTGTAGGACCTTAGCTGAAAAGATGGATCGTGTAGCAAATGATCATGTCCGGCCATGGGTAACGGGGAGCAGCTGCCGCATGGTGTAAGAACTGGCAGCGTTCAAGTTCAAGTTACCGTTATTCCCTATTGAATAGCCCAGTGCTGGCTGCGCTGAATATGGGGCACCCCTATGTCATTTGTCCTCCATATTTTGGCAACCAGAACTGGTTCTGATCTGCCTGGTGCTGGTTGGGCTTAATACGGGGGACCCCTATGTTTATCCTCCATATTTTCACAACCAGGACCGGCGGCGAAAAGATCGGGGCAGGTTTTGCTTGGGGGGGGGCATGTCCCTTTTTTTATTTTTATTTTACACAAATTCAAATTTTTACACAGATGCATAGATGGATCTCACTGATTCATCCATGCATCTGTGTCTCATTTTCTCAGATGCATGCCCAGCACCAGTGAGCACCTCTGTCGCCCGCTAATGCCCCTGTGCAATTTTCCACTACTGCCACTGGTTTGCGGCCAATGCCCCACACTCCTGCAGCCCGCCCCCAGCAGCCGTCTCTCCCTGTGCATACCCAAAACACCTCCTGTGTGCCGGCCTTCCTCCACCTGTGCTAATGTACCATTTTGTTGCCCTTCTCTCTGGCAGGTGACCCGGTTTGCTCCTACAAACCCTGATAGTTAATACATTTTAAAAAAGCAATGAAATTCTGGCATAGACAAAAAACCTTACAGTTTCACATTTCCCATTAAGGCTGCTTAGACATGATCTGAAATTCCACAAAACCTATTGAATTTCTGCCACTCAAACTTCAAAAAGCAATGAAATTATGATCATTAAGGCTGACGCCTTATTGGACATGTTCCTTGTGTAATACAGATATGGTATGCCATGACACCATGTGGTTAACTGTAGATTCAGCACTCTCACAGAGTGAGATGGCTGACACTCACAAAATGGTGGAGCTGCTAATTCACACAATTGTGTGCTCATTGACATACACACATGCAGTCTATGCAACTGAGGTCTGAGCAGAACATAGAGCTGCGCAGATGGGATAAGAGTATGGTGGATGGGGGGAGAAGACAGAGCAGTGTGGATGGGGCAGACAGAAATGCATGGAGAGGGGAAGATTAAGCAGTACAGATGGGGGCAAGCCAAAGTGATGCAGATTGGTGGAAAACAGTGGTGCACATGGGGGAGACAGAGCAACATTAATGGGGGGTACAGTGTGGCATGGATGCGGGAAGACAGAGCAGCACAGATGGGTAAAGACAGATTGGTGTGGATTAGGAATACAGACTAGCACAATGGGAGAACACACAAAAGTAGAGATTGGGGAAGACAGACTTGTGTGGATGAGTGGGAAGACAGAGTGGGTGGGAGGGGACAGAGTGGTGCAGATGGAGGAAGAAAGAGTGGCAGAGATGAGGGGAAGACAGAGATTGACGTGGCTGGGGGCAAGGCAGTGGTGCAGATGGAACGAAACACAGTGGCATGAGTGCAGGAAGACAGGTGTACATGGGAAAATACATATTGGTGTGGATGAGAGCATGCAGACTAGCATAGTTGGAAGAACACACAGCTGTAGCGATTGGGGAAGTTGTAGCAGCATGGAGGCGAAGATAGTGTACATGCATAGACAGAGTATGATAGTTTTAGCAATTAGGGTGCTGAATGTGTATAATGAATTAGATGAATGTATTGAGTGAGAAGGACATTGGAACCCAGTGGGATTATTGTGGTGACTGAATGGGAACATTGTGGGCACTGAATGAGATGTTTGTGCCACATAACTGCTCAGACCTCAGTTGCATAGACTGCATGTGTGTATTCCAATTAGCACACAATTCTGTGAATTAGCAGCTCTACCATTTTGTGAGTGACAGCATTTGCACTCTGTGAGAGTGATGGATCTGCAGTTAACCACATGGTGTCATGGCATACCATATCTGTATTATGTAAGGAACACATCCATTAAGGCATCAGCCTTAATGATCGTAATTTCATTGCTTTTTGAAAATCACCTAACAGAAGGCCAAAAAGGCCAATTAGGAAAGATACCAATTTTTTTTAATTTTTATAAAAACATAGGTTCAATATTTAAAAGTTCTGGTTCACATAAACAAAGTAAGAAACATAACATAGATCCAATAAATCAGTGAGCCAAGGAGATGTTTTTTTGAGACCCACCCTCAAAAGGGAGGGAATCTTTACACAACTGGTCAATGGAACCATAACTGGTAAACACTACGCATTTCATCTTACGACTTCATCAGGGGTAGGTATCTTTTAATAGGTGAAAGAGATGGACTTTTTAGAGACAAAGAAGGAGACCTCCATACCATTCTCCTTACCCTGTAAGGGAAAGGGAAAGGATTCCCTCCTACCATAACCAACAGAGAAGAAGATTCCCCTCATATACCAATAGGTATGAGATACTTAGATCACAATCCCCTTCATCATCATTTTTTAGAAGAAGACTCCCACAAAAATTCCCCACAGGGTGTAAAGAGAGGGTTCCGTACAGAAGAGGTAAAAGAGGGGGGGAGAAAAATCTTCCAAAAAATGAAGACCACTCTTCCACCTCCAAGAGAATTAGAGACAGGGACCATCAACCTCCCCACATGTTGCAGTTCTAAACAGAGGCCTTAAATTTGCCCCAGACCAACATGTTGACAAATTCTATTTATTTATTGATCTGACAAATACATCAGAAACCTAACAGTCCAAAGACATTTCTTAAAAAGCCCTGTACTGAAACTGTCTTATACTCCTAAGGTTAAACCTTTAGTCCCTCCCCCATCTAGATTCTACCCAGTAGAATCCAGAGGCAGCCATCTTGATATTTTTTATGATTCAAAGAGGATTTCAAGAAAATCAAGTTCCAAACAAACAAATTTAATTGTAATTTAAACCTGCTAGAGAAAAAGGCCCTTATTCAGCTAAAAACTTATGGAAATGTAATAATTAAAAATGCTGACAAAGGGGGCGCTGTGGTCCTCCAAGAAAGAAGTGTCTATATGAATGAAGCTCATAACATTCTAGATGACACTTCTAACTACAAGAAATTAGAGAATAATCCAACATTCATTTTTCAGGAGGAACTATTATATGATGCCAAGAGTAAAAATATAATCTGCAAGGAAGAATATGATTATTTATTTGTGAAACATCTAATTATTCCAATCTTTTATCATCTCCCTAAGGTGCACAAAGATAAAAATTGTCCCCTGGGAAGATCCATAATCTCAGGGGTTGACTCTCTAACAGCTAATCTTTCGCACTTTATTGATTTGAAACTGCAACCTTATGTTAGAAAACAACCATCTTTTCTGAAGGACTCCACAAGTCTCATTCAAGACCTGAGGGAATATGTGTGGTCATCTAAAGACAGATGGTTGACCATTGATGTTCAAGCTTTATATTCTTCTATTCCACATACCAAAGGAATTGAAGTGGTTAAAAAAGTTCTTGAAGCTGACCTAGATAAGACACCAGCTGAAACATTGTTTATTCTAGAAAGTATCAACTATATTCTATGTTGCAATTGTTTCCAGTTTCATTACACGTTCTATATCCAGCAACAGGGTACAGCGATGGGGACAAAGTATTCTAACCTGCTGATGGATGAGTGGGAGGATATCTTTATTTCTGGCTCAATATTTTAATCTGGACATATCAGATTCTACCACAGATATATTGATGATCTGATATTCATTTGTAGAGGTGATCACCAAAGCATAGATAAGCATGTCAAATATATCCATGAGATTCATTTAATTTGAAGTTCACATACAAAGTACATTATACAGTCATGGACTATCCGGACCTGAAGCTAGAAAGCATCAACAATGAAAATGAAAAACATCAACATTTTTCAAAGAAGTTGATGCCAACGGCTTCATACCATCATCCAATTATCGTCATCCAACTTGGATCAACAGTGTCCCATACGCACAATTCCTGGGACTCCACAAGAATTCTAGCAACAGTAATGATTTCCTTTTGCAAGCGGAGGTACTTAAAGAGAGGTTTTTGACACATGGTTACAGTCCCCTAAAAGTAGAAAAAGCCATTAAGAAAGCGTAGGACCAAAGCAGGGAGGTCCTTCTAGCCAAAGTACCGAAATACATATCTTGTAAATAATTTAGCAGTAGATCATTTATTACCCAGTTTAATAAGGAGAACCTTTTGGTTAAGAAAACCCTGGAAAAACACTGGAACATCTTGTTAAAGGACCCTATTTTAGGATTCGATTTGCCTTCCAAACCTCAAATAGCATTTAGAAAAGCCAACAACTTGAAAAATATTCTTGCTCTAAGTAAATTGAAATTACTAAAATGATGCACTAATAGGGAAGATAGGGGTAATACATTTCTGGTGAAAAAGGCAGGTTGCTATCCATGCAGTCGATGCATCTGCTGTAAGCACATGGATAAGAAACCCTTTTCCTGGTTACAGGAGGACGGTTATAAATACTCATTAAAAGATACCGTCAATTGTAATACAGAATTTGTAGTTTATAAAATCACTCGTAGTTGTAAATTAATGTATATAGGTAAGTCCAAAAGGAATATCAAATTGAGGATTCAGGAACATCTACGGAACATAAAAAAGTTGATGAGTCATAACCTACCTAGGCATTTTGCTGAATGCCATAATTCAGATATAAAAGATTTTTCCTTTACTATATTAGAACACATCAAACCAAATCCCAGAGGAGGCGATAGACATTGACATTGTTTCCGTCCTATAAAAACATGCTTTTTATAGGACTAACTACTGTTTATTTCCTTTTTGTATGGAACCGACTTTATATCTATATATACACTTTTATATGCTACTTTTGTATCATTTGCAAGATTGATTTCTACTAAGTTTTTCCTGTATAATTTATAAGACACTGATGGTAGAAAGTGTAATACCTATACATTTATAAAGCTATTGACTGTATCTTTGTTTATTTATACTATTGTAAAATCCATATTGGTAAAAATACATAGCTAATTTGTATATAAGTCCAGCTAGGCACCAGATGGTTCGTTACATCATTCTATTTGTTGACCCTGTATGTAAAACAAACATTTTTTAAAGATCTGTTAGTATCGTTTTACAGATCTGTCAGTATTATATTAATAAAGCATTTTGGTGTAACTAGGGATTAACACGTTTCTATTTGAATCTGTAAAGCTATAGCTAAAATGGACAAATATTTTGTATTCTAGCGTAACATACCACCTTCACTTCTATATATTTTTTAAGCTTATTAATTTATATTAATTATGTATTTAAATTTTTGTTTAATTGGAAATAGCTATGTTAATTTTATATAATGGAATGCACAGTAACCCCCCCTTTCCCCGTTTAATGGTATGGATACCATCTTAATCCAATGGAATGCATGGCCGTATATTATTGGCCAGAATGCGAGAGGACGTCATCGCGTTGTACACGATGACGTCACCACGGTGGCGCCATGTCACTGAATAATAACCCCCCCCTTTCCCCGTTTAGTGGTATGGATACCAGCTTAATCCAATGGAATGCATGGCAGTGCGGCTGAACGCATAAGTATTTCAAATTTCCTTCCGCTATGGACCTATTAGATGATATATAGTTATTAGTACCCAACTGTATGATATTGGCCAGAATGCGAGAGGACGTCATCACGTTGTACATGATGACGTCACGACGGTGGCGCCATGTCACTGAATAATAACCCCCCCTTTCCCCGTTTAGTGGTATGGATACCAGCTTAATCCAATGGAATGCGTGGCAGTGCGGCTGAACGCATAAGTATTTCCAATTTCCTTCCACTACTGACCTATTAGATGATATATAGTTATTAGTACCCAACTGTATGTTATTGGCCGGAATGCAAGAGGATGTCATCGCGTTATACATGATGACGTCACCATGCTGGTGCCATGTCACTGAATAATCACTTATACACCCGGCCGGATGGCGCGAGGACGGCATCGCACTATTTGTGGTGACATCAGTACGTCGGCAGCATATCATCATAACACAATTTTTTGGTGTGGGAGCACAGAATGGTGCGCGTTCCAACGCTTTACATTATAGGCGAAAATATAAAAAATTGAAAGTGCTGGCAAACAATATATTATTAAAAATATTTTATTCCTTTGCTATATATGATTTCTTAAAAAATAAATTAAATCAGTACCAGCCTATCCACCTAAAATAAATCAGACAAACATGCATTTATAATCCGTTCTTTTTAACATTTTTGTCTATCAGGGCAGCACAGACGGTGTAATGGTTAGCGTTACTGCCTCACAGCACCAAGGTCATGGGTTTGATTCCCACCATGGCCCTACCTGTGTGGAGTTTGTATATTCTCCCTGTGCTTGCGTGGGTTTCCTCCGGCTGCTCCGGTTTCCACCTACACTCCAAAAATATACTGCTAGATTAACTGGCTCCCAACACAAATTACCCCTAGTGTGTATGTGTGTGCGTGTACATGCGGTAGGGAATATAGAGTGTAAGCTTCACTGGGGCAGGGACTGATGTGAATGTCCAGATCTTCTCTGTAAAGCGCTGCGGAATATGTGTGCGCTATATAAATAACTGGTAATAAATAAATAATGAATAAATATCAATTATAGCTCTTTGTTGTATTAAGCTGTAAAATGTCCCTCTCACACTTCAGTATTAAGGTGCATACACACGGGGCGATTTTTTGGGACGACGGAACGATAACGATATCGTTATTGTTCAGTCGTCCAAAAAGTCGTCCAGTTTCAGCCCCAAAACGATGAACTATAACTACCAATGCACACTCCCGTTTGTAGTTGGTAGTTATCGTTCATCGCCCGAACCTCCCGTCCCGCCTGACGATATTGCCAGGCTGAACATGTTCGGTGATGAGGGAGGGAGCCCGCAACTGAACGATTTAGTTCATGAATCGTTCAGTGTTTGTGTTCAGTGTCGTTAGCGACACTGAGCACACCCCTGCCGGGGACACATGGGACAATTTCGTTCATGGAGTGCTCTCCTTTAGAAATAACAAGCAGATTTTATCAGCTTAGATTTTTCAAGTGTTGCTGTTATTTTTTCATACGTCTGCTGATAATATCAGCTGTAGCGTCCCAATACGCCGATGACAGTTTAATTACATATTAACTACTTTTTTATTTATAACTACGATATTTATATCACAAGTGTCTATTTAAATAGCCTAACTAGCTCACTTATTGAGGCTATTATAAAGCCCTACAAATGCACATACTTATACTAGATTTTTATGGAATTTTTTAAATTTTTCACTTAATCAATTAGAGCAGGAAATGATGTAGCACACTGAGGGGGCTAAAAGCCAGTCCAAGTTAGACAGGTTCATTATCTTGGAAGCTTGAGACTGGTTCACATCTGTTTGCTCTCACAGAAGGGAATACCCAGTAAGTTATTGTGTTTTCCATACTTTGTACATAACTGGCTCTAGTTATTCTTGTAATTAATTACTATGTTTTGTCATTTCTGAATGTTTAAATGTTACAATACATGATTGCCTAAATATTGCTATTTATTATGGGCTTATACTGCTATTAACTGTTATGCTATTTCAGATGGTTTAACTGCTACTGTACATGATTGCTTAAATTCTACCATTTATTATGGCTGAATACTGCTACAAACTATGGCCAAATAATGTTATATGACTATAAAATAAGTTAATGTTCTCTGTTAAGGGTCCATTCTGGATTTTGAATATTTTTGAGGAGCTTTGTATAGTTACCGCTGACTCACTAAGGGCTCTATTTACTACAATCCGCATTTTGAATGCAGATTGTAGTGTGATATTACCAACTGAATTCGCATTGCGAATTCAGACAATATCACAGGGATTTACTAAAAATCCCTTGCAGGGACAGAGCTTGCGATGAAGCTCTGTCCCTGCGAATCCCCTCAGCACACTTATCATGATATTTTTGCAAAAAATACAGTGACAAGTGCAGACGGATGGGCCATCCGACCATTGCTAAGCCCCACCCCCGATGCTAAGCCCCGCCCCCCACAATCACAGACCCCCTTCCCTACAACCCCCCCTCCCTTAATTACACTTGCCTGCAGTGATCGGTTTTCCGGTGATGTCCTCCGTGGCTCCGGTCAGTTGACATCCCATCCTGCACTGGGACCTGGTCAGGTGATGACCGGGCACCAGTGCAGGCTGAGAGACCAGCTGACCGGAGGAAGGACATCACCGGAGCACCGATCACTGGCCCTGGACTGAGGTTAGGTGTTTTTTTTTTGCTAATTATTATTATTATTTTTTTACAGTGTATCAGCTGATCACTGGGGCCGGCTCCTGGATAACGCCACCTCTAGGTGGCGTTATTATCACAGGGCTTTCCCTGGTATTTTTTCACAATTTATTTTTAGTAATTTTGTCTAGATTACATTTCCCTTTACAATTATGGGAAATGTGATCTGCTTACTAAAAATAAGTGATAATTAGGGCTTGGGTAGAATTTTATGAATTCTACTCCAATTGCCCTATAGTAACTTTAGGTGATACTAAAATAATGTGAAAAGGGTGTGAAAACACCCTTTTTCACTTTATTTTAGTAAAAATAATGTTAATAAATAGAGCCCTAAATGTTGTAAAACTATTTGGTATGTATAGTTTTACTACTGTCTCTGATAAACCCAATGCTCTCTTTTTGCTTTATTTGCCAAAAATCATTTTCATTCTTATTCCAGAGCTTAACTATGATCCTTACTATGGACCCATTAGGAGTAGATATTTGGTTATCAGACTTGGATCATATTTGGGTATGTACCATTTATTCTGTATACCATGGCTCCACTAGTCCTGAAGGGCTTGTAAGTCATATATTTCATTTATATAAATTTTGTTTTAGGCCATGATTAATCAACTGAATTACAGCGATACCCACCAACTTTCGATTATTACCTGTAAATCATACCCCTATGGGTTATCAATAATAAAAAAAAATTGTATGTACCATTCATATGGCCAATAACAATGTGTGTATATACTAATTTTAATTCTTTACCAAGTTACTCAAAGTCCATCTTTCACCCATTAAAATATACCTAGCCCTGATGAAGTGAATAGATGAATTGCGTAAGGTTTACCAGTTACGGTTCCATTGACCAGTTGTGTAAAGATTTCCTACCTATTGAGCTCACACCTGTTTAAAGGTGAGGATGGGTCTCAAAAAAACATCTCCTCTACACTGGCCTTGGCTCACTAATTTATTGGATCTATATTATGTTTCTTACTTTGTTTATGTGAACCAGAACTTTTAAATGTTGAACCTATGTTTTTATCAAAAATGAACATTTGGTATCATTCTTATTTGGCCTTTTTGGCCTTCTGTTGGGTGATTTTCTGGTGGAGGATATACACACAGGATCCCTCATGGTCTAATGTCAAACAGTTCAAAAGGAGAACACCTTATTTAAATGTTTAGAGGACGGACTTTCACATTGAAGCAACCTGCTAACTCAAGCTGTCTTAATTGATTGCACATAGCGCACTTAGCAATTTTTTATGTGTTTATGTTGTATTGGTTCCTTCTAACAGAGGATCCTCCTGTAGTGCTGCCTAACTTCTGACCATGAAATTTAGGTATTTTTTTTTATATATATATATATATATATATATATATATATATATATTTACAGTAGGTGCACCAGCATTACCTAACCACTTCTGGTTGGCTGTTCGAAAAATCATCCCTAAAGCTGGTTCTGTCTTGAGCGCTCGTTTAGCAAATATGTTTGTACATGAGTTGTCTCTGCTGTGTCACATAGGTTTTTTTTATGATTTATTGAAACCTAATAGTGAATATATATTTTGCAAGGATAAGAATTGTTTAAAAACATGGATATAAATATATGTGATGTATTCTTGATTTAAACCGTGCACATATGATACTGGTGATGACCTGCGTGCATCTTTCTATTGATATGTCTACGCATATGGTGGTTTTCTTTTTGTGTGTGGCTTTTGCAAATGTGAATAATGGACATTGGGCCTGAAGCAAACTGGACCTCAGGAATATTACTTAAAGGCACAGGGGCGCCAATTGTGATGTCACTATGGGCGGCAATTTGAAGTAGCCCTATATAATGAGAAGCCTGGCCACTTCTCCTTTGCCAGAGTATAGGCTCCCAAACCTCACTCCATTGTTCCAGTGATTACATTAACTTGTTGCTGACTTTGGCTTTGTTTTGCGACCTGACTCTGTCTCTGTCCTGGTACTGCGCTTGATATTCTGATTTTGACCTTTACTTCCCTCCGTGACCTGTTTACGTCTGCTCCCTGGTACTGTCTTGTCCGTTTGGTTCTGGCTTGGCTTGTTGACTACCTAGTAAGCCTGCATGTACTGTACTCCAGAAGAACACAAGCACCTGTACAAGGGAACCAAGTCTGAGGGCCGCAACCTGCGTGTCGGATGCAGCTAAGTCCATACCTCCTTGCAGGGGTCCCTGGTGGATACATCGGTCACGTTAGACTCCGCGCCTTAGTACTGGGTCTTGCCAGTCCCGTAGTATTGGGCTAGCATCCATTATCCATTCGAGAGTTGTGACACATAATATAAAGCCCACTGGATGGGTTGTGATACATTTTTCACTATTCTATAGAACATTTTTCAAGGAAGGTTTAGGTGCATGAAACATTAATGACAAACGGGAACCAAGCTGTGACGATTTTAGTGAAGCAAGTCAATGAAAAAACAGATGTCTGATTGCTTTCTTGGCTTCCGCTGACTAAACTGTTAAACGATGGACTTTATTTTATACCACGTAGAGATTCATACGTATTATCTGGTTTCTCCAAGAAAAATTGATGTAGGCCCTGTTTACTGATACAATTTTTTTTATTTTTCCTTTTTTTACCATTCCTATTTAATTTATGTAAAAAAACGATTCTTTCATTTCAAACGAGTCCAATTAGCATGACCATAAATAAAGTACTTTACGTGGCTGGAGTTGACCTCAGTGGAGACTGTTTTTCTCAATGACAACTTTACGTGGCTCTTTTGCGTGTCATGTCAAAACCAACAGCATGATTCAGAGCCGGACGCTCTTTAAGAGCGCTCGCTCTGAATCAGGGTTTTTTTTGTTGTTGCGGCCTCCTGACCGCTCGCTAAGCTGTGGGTGACCACCCACAACTTTTGCGAGCGGCCAGGTGATGGTCGCGACCATCGGGGCTTGCGACGAGACCCTTGTGGTAAGGTCTCGTCTGTTGCAAGCCCCAGAGAGCTAACAGAGCAGGAAGCTCTCCACTGACATCACTGGTGATGTCAGTGGTGCCTCCCACAAACGGCAGGCGTTCCTTCGGGAATGCCTCCGTTTGTGTAGCCACCCCCCCTCCCCGCCTACAAAACGGGGCGAGCTGTCGATCAACATCGACAGCCGCCCCTTTTGTAGTGAGTCCCGGAGCGAGAAAGACTGGGGGTTTGCACATACGCGCGGCGCGCAGTACCCCACCATCGACCCGCTTGCGAGTCGATGGTGGCTCGCGAGTGTGTCTGAATCAGGCCCTAAATCTTTTCGTGTTGACATCAGGAGGAAAAACCACTAATGTCATCTACAAGGCAATCTTATAAGACCTCGGTTAAAAAGACTATTGCCGTAAACTCAAAATTGCTCCCATGCAAAGCTGGGGTGGGTTGTTAGTATCTGTCTATGTCATAACACATCTCAGATATGACTCACTGTACAGAGGCAGTAAGTAGGCTACATTTATGTTGTTAACTAAAAATGTATAAATACACACTGTACTGTATGCAAATGTATAAATATGCATATTGTACTGTATGCAGAGTAACGTTCACAGATAGTAAATGGGATTAGTAGCAGATAAAACACTTTTTTACGATTGGCAAATTTACTTTTCAGGTAAACCCATACAAACATATACCCAGTGTCTAATTAGGCTAATTACTTATTAAAAAGCACTGGTCAACACATATTAAACAAGAATTTAAGATTTTTATACCTTTTTATAGAAATGTGTTTTTTTTGGTCTACTAACATACAGATATGTCCTCAAACACTGTTGCACGTCACAGCAAATAGCGCTCAAGGCTCTGGTCTAGAGCTGTGGGACATATCGGGGGCTGGCGCTGGGACAGAGTATCGTATCCCAGCACCAGGGGAAGTAGAGGCTACATTTGAAATTTGAGCTGTCCATGAGCCAATCAGGAGTGGCCACAGCGTGCCAATGACAGCTTGCTGCATCATCGCTCTGTCCACTTGCTTTATTTAACCAGCATGAGCGGCGAGCAGGGTGAACGCCGACGGGAAGGGTGGAGAGACCTCCAGAAGAAAAAAATAAAGAAGAGCTGGCCAAGGAAGGAGTCCATACGGGAGGATGAAGATAAGCTACGCTGGCTGGAAGAAGAAAAGAAGAGAAGGCCCCGCTGGCCAGGACGGGTGAGCAGCAATAGAAGCCATCCCCTAAGCCCTGTGGACAGCGGTGGGCTTTTGCGAAAGAGCTGCTACTAGCCCTCTGCTGTCTAGGTGAAGTCTTTGCTGGGTAAAACCCAGCTGACAGACAGCGCTCACCCCTGCCAATGACAGCTTGCTGCATCATCGCTCTGTCCACTTGCTTTATTTAACCAGCATGAGCGGCGAGCAGGGTGAACGCCGACGGGAAGGGTGGAGAGACCTCCAGAAGAAAAAAATAAAGAAGAGCTGGCCAAGGAAGGAGTCCATACGGGAGGATGAAGATAAGCTACGCTGGCTGGAAGAAGAAAAGAAGAGAAGGCCCCGCTGGCCAGGACGGGTGAGCAGCAATAGAAGCCATCCCCTAAGCCCTGTGGACAGCGGTGGGCTTTTGCGAAAGAGCTGCTACTAGCCCTCTGCTGTCTAGGTGAAGTCTTTGCTGGGTAAAACCCAGCTGACAGACAGCGCTCACCCCTGCAGAGAAGTGCCGTGGCATGGGATGCCCCCCTGTGCCTGCCAAGGTTGGCAGAGCTGGTAAGTACTTCTCCCTGCTCCAAAAATCCCCCTAGACCACCAGGGTTGTCGGGCAATAGGCCTGTAGGCACAGTCAGGCCTTATGCCTTTGACATCTGTTAGGTGGGCATTAGACCAGTGGCCACCAGATAAATTCACGCAATAGGCCCATGGGACACCAGCGTAAATTCAAGTATTAGGCCTGTGGCCACTATTATATTTGAGTGTTAGGCCCGAGGCGGCTATAGAGTGTGTGAAGAGCTGACTGACTCTTGCACAGAGCTTCCCCATTTTCCCGCCAAAATGTCACCCCTGTTTTCCTGCCTAAACAAACAATCCCCATTTTAAAGACAGGAGCCGGCCTTAGATAGGAGAAGGCAGGGACAACACTACTGAGCTACAGGTCTTGAGAAGGATTGGTTACACTGTGTTTGTATACTGTAATTCTTGTTTGTTGTGATGCTTTCATCTTCTTGCTTTGTTTTATACAACAGGAATTGCTATGCTTTGGAGGAGACTAATTTGGCTGTAGATTGTATGGTGCTATACCAGGTTGTGGTTTAGTTATTGCGTACTAGGTCAGTTTTCAGCTGTGTGTTAGTTGAGATGCCCTACCAAGTGGAAGAATATTAGGTAGTTATCAATATTGTAGGTAGGCTGCATTGTATATCTTCACAGGTGTTGCATGATCTACAAGCAAGAGGACAAGGATAGTTTAGGTGAGAACCTCTATGTTTGTGTTGTCTATCTTCTGTCCTAATGAAACCATTAATACCAATTACATTCATGTGCTCTGAATTGTGTTTAATATGTTTATGTAACATTTTATGTCCATACATTTAGACGTGTCTCTGATATTAAGTACATTTATTACATTACCATCAGAGATTTATGTGTACCCTATTCACTTCACTTAAAAAAAAAAATAGAATTTATTAGAAAAAAAAACATCCACAAGTGAACAAATAATTCCTAACATATTTTTATATACAAATACATTTGTGAAAAAATGTGTGTGGTGTCCTCCAGAAAGTCAATAATCTGGAGGATGTTTCCCAGGCTTCTGTTGATGTCAATGTGGAACCCCTGGAGGTAATCCTGATGACTCTCCACAAAGCCACTGTGGATAGCTCCATTTCCTCTGCAACAGTTGAAACACAATGTATTTTTAAAGCAGCCATGATTATGTATCAATAAGACATAATTTTACACTACATCAGTTGCCTCCATAGGGCTTGGTCGCTTCACTTGTTAACTTGATTGTTAGTCATTTTATTACAGGGTCTCACAGAATGCCACAGAAGGATATTCTAAAAAAAACAGGGACTTATTCCTTCTTAAAAAGAAATGTACACATTTACATACCTTCAGCAACTTTCACAGGAGCTTCAAGGCAATCCTTCAAGTGTGCAGCATCCACCTGACTCCTCAGATAAAGTCCCTGGATTCTCCTCAGATTGACCCATCTATGATAGCCCTGGCTCTTCTTCCTCAGATCAGCCCATCTCTAATGGCCCTGGGTAGGTCAATTTACTGTGAAACACATAAGCAAAGGAGTCATTGCTGGTTTTTATATGGAGGAACAAATAGTAACATTTCGCTAAATGATGTCCAAGGATCCTTAATGCAGAGATTTACAATTTGGAAGACATCAAGCTTTGAAGACTGGCTGGCTTACATACACGTGATGGATGTCAGGGTCAGTGACTTGTAAAGGGCTGATCATACTCAGTTTTACATAAGCCATAGACCAGACCTTTTATTGAGATTTGTGAAGATTTAAAAAAAAAAATTTAAATCATTTCTTGCCATAATGACACTATGCGTCTGTCCCCACACCCTCCATCACCAGCCTAACCCTAACCTCCCCCCACAGCCTATCCCTCACCTCCTCACACAGACTAAATGTAACCTCCTTACACTGCCTAACCCTAACCTTTCCCCACAGCCAACGATAACCTCCTCCCAGTCTAATCCTCCCGCCTACAGCCTAACCATAATGTCGACATTCTGACAATGTTGACATTTCACCTGTCTACATTCGACTCATTGCCTGTTGACATTTTAACAATGTCGACATAATAACTGTCAACATTGTGGTGTTGACATTTCTGCAATTTTCCAATGGAATGCGATGAGATAATGTTGCTCTCGGTCATCATTATGATTATGGATTGTGCCTATCCTATAGCAGATTGTACGCAGCCTTTCATGTGTATCTCTGCAAATTTGCAGGTGTGCATAGCATCGCCCGTACTTGCAGTCTCCCAGTTTGTGCTGTACAAAAGGCGTACATTCATCTCCCGATATGCGTCCAACTCTGCATCGGCCCCGATATGCGTCCAACTCTGCATCGGCCCCGATATGCGTCCTACCCTGCATCGGCCTCGATATGCGTCCTACCCTGCATCGGCCCCGATATGCCTCCTACCCTGCATCGGCCCCGATATGCCTCCTACCCTGCATCGGCCCCGATATGCCTCCTACCCTGCATCGGCCCCGATATGCCTCCTAGCCTGCATCGGCCCCGATATGCCTCCTACCCTGCATCGGCCCCGATATGCCTCCTACCCTGCATCGGCCCCGATATGCCTCCTACCCTGCATCGGCCCCGATATGCCTCCTACCCTGCATCGGCCCCGATATGCCTCCTACCCTGCATCGGCCCCGATATGCCTCCTACCCTGCATCGGCCCCGATATGCCTCCTACCCTGCATCGGCCCCGATATGCCTCCTACCCTGCATCGGCCCCGATATGCCTCCTACCCTGCATCGGCCCCGATATGCCTCCTACTCTGCACACGCCCCGATATGCCTCCTACTCTGCAACGGCCCCGATATGTGTCCTACGCTGCATCGGCCCCGAAATATGTCCTACTCTGCATCGGCCCCGATATGCGTACTACTCTGCATGGGCCCCCGATATGCGTCCATTGGCCATGATATGCGTCCGACTCAGCATCGGCTCCGATATGCGTCTGACTCGGCATCGGCCCCAATATGCGTCCAGCCCTATTGTCAGTAGTTTATAACTACCAAGATTAAAGGGTATTAATTTAATAACAAATCATCTCTCATGGCAAAAAATGTTTAAGCACAAATGAATGCAAATTATTTAATGTGTTTCATCCTCTGATGCATTCTCAATAGGGTGTAGTGTGTAAAAACAAATTATACATTATTTTCTTTCTTTGTGGGCTGAGGGTAATGAGGTTTTAATTCTCTAAGGCTGGGAATTAGATTCTCTTACAGTTTACCTTAATGATGTGCCAATTACTACAGCTGGAACCTGTCTGAAGTATGCCAGCATTGATTATATTTCTGATGAGCTCCAGAGATATTTTAGTGAATGGCAAACATGAATTAGTGCAAATAAATAGATTTTTAAACATTGCTTTCATTGCTCCAATGCAAAGGACCAGTAAACAATAACTTAGTCATTGTCTCATCCTCCACCATAAAGGCATGAAAGGGACAAGGAAAATGAATTACACACTGTCAGATTCCTGCACCGTTACATGTTTTCACAGCAAATAGGGCCAGATCTCTTCCTGAGTTGTATCGCAGCTCATTTATACCCCTTTTACACCAGAGCTAAAACCCGGGTTTTTGAAGGGTTAACCCGGTCAGCTCCCTGGTGTAATAGGGGAGAGAGTTGGATCGCCGGGTCGAGTGACCCGGCAATCCAACCCAGGTAACTAGCAGGGTTTAACACGGGCGTAGCCCGTGAAACCCTGCTGTGAGAACAGCGCACTCCGGGTCACGATGACTTGGAGTGCGCTGCTAGCCGGCCGATTGGTCCGGCTTCAGTGGCGCTTGGAGATGACGTCATCTCCAAGCGACCACTTTCACTCCGCAAAAGCCGGGTCTATGCAGACCCGACTGCGGTGTGAGCGGCGCTGACTCGGGAATATCCCGAGTTGGCGCCGGCAAAATTCCGGGTCTGATCCGGATAGGAACTTTGTTCCAACTCCGGGTCAGACCCGGAATTTAGGTGGAACAGGGGTATCACACAAGCACTTAGACAGAGGTTGCTCATGTTGTGTTCCAGATGGAATGTGATATGAATACACCACTCAGAAAATGGAGTAGGCATTGTGCTTATTGATCATGATGTTTATGTGCCTTTGACATTTGGGAGAGCAACAGCATACCATTCATAAATCCCCATTGCTTTGCTGTTACCTGCTGATTTCACTGCCCTATTTGTGAGCAGCAAAGGAGTGCAGTCTCAAGGATCAATGATCACAATCCCTTGGTGATTTTCAGAGCAGCTGCTCAAGTAGGATGCAGTGTGAACAAATTCTGACTAAGGGCCTGATTCAGGAAGGATCACAACTGCGATTCCGCACGCACTCAGCCGATTGTTGTGTTCTACGCATGCATCACAGTAAGAGCGCGAACACCATTGGGAACGGGACTGCGATTGCATTGACTGCGCAGACCTATCGCAGAGTAATTGACAGGAAGTGCCATTTGTGGGTGGTGGCGGGAGGTGGTCGGTGAAACGCAGACGTGCCAGTGCGTTTGAACACCGTTGCAGGGGTATGCATAAATTAGCCACTGCGATACCATATGCAGCCTGAGCTTGCACTGCGTCCAATGAGGTTAGCTATTCCTGAGTAAGGTCTGACCTTGTGTAAGTGTGCATGAGGCTGCGATGGTTCTCGATGTTACTGATGGTTTTGCAGTCTTATTAAACATTACGAATGTGTGTAAAATAAAGTGGGCGTCCTTATGTAGTGCTGCGGCAGCATACTATTGCAGTGAGACCGCGTGTCTAATTGCATTCGCAGTTGTGATCCGTACTGAATCAGGCCCTAAATGCTTTTAACAGTAAAGTTGCTTACACGCGTAATGATTTGTCGATAACAACATCGTTATTATTAAATCGTTCAAAAAAATTGTTCAGTTTATGAGTTATTACGATGAACGATAATCACAAATGCGCACTCCCGTTTGTAATTATCGTTCATCATCCATTTCAGACTGTCCAACATGACGATTTTCATTAAGGGAAGGAACATTATTCGTTCATCGTTCAAAAAATCGTTCATTACACTTTAAAAAATCGTTCACTCTTTCAAGGGAAAATCTGACAGAAAATCGTTGGTTACAATATCGTTACGTGTGTATGCACCTATGTAATAATGCAAAATAGCTTTTTTAATTGTTTTGTGTATACAGGGAGATGAAGCATGAAAAAGTACTAGTGAACTGAACCTATTTAGAGTATAACTATGATGACATATTTGAGTATCTTAGTTAACAATATTGTCAGAATTAAGCTGCCCATACACCAGACCAACTTTCCTCCAACCATCCAACTAGTTGATTGGTTGGAATGAAAATCCGGTAATGTATGGGAGTAACTGACAATAAGCAATCTACTCCTAAATGCAGAAAATGGATGAAAGCTGATGTTCAGACAAGTTTTTTAAATCAAACAGCTTTAACCAACTTGCCTGAACGACCTTTGTTGTGTTTTCTGGTCTGTGGGAGCAAATTGCTGATTGTCATTTGCTCCCATGCATTAACGGATTTTAATTCCAACCAACAATACAGTACGTCATAGGAGCTCACTATATTAATGATTACCTCTGTGTTGGCCCAGCTGATTCGATTTGCTGTACTTTTCTTAAGTTCTCAATTAAGGATCTTTTTCTATCAAGTTGGGGTTCCAATCGCTAGTGAGAACGAGGGTCCGATGCTTTGTTTTTCATTATTAGATATTAAAATTGATATCCGTCTCTCTTCTTCTATTTGGTCTATCTATGAGCGGGATGTACTACGCATAGCATTTTGGATACGGTACATCCAGCCAGTTATCGGGTGCATAGTGACGTTAATAACGCCAGTATGCAGTTAATATTGTAACTAAAATAGCAAAGGACAGCTCTGAAAAGCGAAGATAGGTCTTCCTCTTCCAGGTTTATGACCCAGGAGTCCCTCTGTGCATGCGCTGGTTGACGCGCGTGCCGCAGGGGACACTGGAATCCTTCTCAGAAAACATTTAGTATAGAAGCCCATAGGCTCCTATTGTTATCATTGGTGAGGGGTCGGGACATTGTATGCTGCAGCGCAGGGCCGGCTCCAGGGGTTGGAGCACCCTGTGCCGGCCCTTAATAATGCACCCTTACATTGCGATGACATTTGGGGGCGTGACCTAATTACCATAGGCCACACCCCCTATGGGATGCCTCCAAATAACGTCAGGCTGGGGGTAAAGCCCAGCACTCAGTCACTGGCTGGGCTTCCCCCAGCCCTCTCCCATCAGTGAATGGATGTGGCATCCATTTATACTCTGTGGGTCCGGCACCGCTGCACAGCTGTGGCAGTGGGGGTCCCCAACCTCCCAATTTGACCACCTGCGGGCCACTTCGGGCCGTGGGTGGAACAGCGGGACAGTGCTGTCCCGCTGAAATCGGGATGCTGGGGAGGGGTGTGCCCTCTACGTGTGGCGCCCCTGTGTGACCGCACTGGTCGAACACCCCTAGAGCCGGCCCTGCTGCAGCGCCCCAAAATGAATCAGGGAGGGGGCGATGGTTGTCATTAGATGCTCATTATACACTTATGAGTTTTTCCAGTTGCTCTTGCTTAGAGGTATGCTGATATCCATCCGAACACTAGCAGATTTGGCTGGAGCTTGCAATGGCAGTCCCCATGCCATATATCAATTTGGTTGTATTTGAAGTGCTTTGTCTCTAGTATTGACCTCTCGTCTAGCTGTTTCAGCATTCACTCATTTCGCATTGGTGCTGCAGCTTTTTCACCCCCGAGAAATTAAATCCTTAGGAAAAAAGAGCTCTAGACTTGCAGTCCACTATTGTGGATGATTTCACCCAGATTTTGTCGACTTGATCATCATGTAAACTGGTGTGGCCATTTAGAATTCACAGAAAATGACCAATGGTGGTACTGTGGTCCAGCATACTGTTAATTAGATTCCAGCATGGTTATCGATGTAGACCTGATGGTATTCACTTGCCTCCCGAGGGGATTTGTGATATACAGTATAAAATGTAAATTGGACATAATCAGTGTATTGGCCAATTATAGGTGCATGTAAGACAAGGGTTTATCTAGACAAGAAAAAACACACATAATTCTCCCAGCACACTGCAATGGGTCAGCAAAAGAGACATGCATCCTACATTATAATAAAATGTACTCAATCACAGAGCTTATCATATGTCTGCAAATATACCCGCCACGTCAAGGTTCCTTTTCTCAGGTGGTCCTACACTACATAGTAATAGTGTTCACTATGGGTCATCTATTCATGTGTTTCTAAATTGAGAGCTAACTCACCTGGAGGCATTACAAGATCCTATAATTTGTTATTACAAAGACCAGCATTCCCTCCTGCTACTGATCCCATAAATGCATCTCAGTGCAGTAATGCACAAAATGTATGTTGTTTACAATCAATTTATTGGCCCATCACAGCCATCACAGGTGTGTTTGAATGGAGGGAGTTTATGTGTTTGGTGTTCATGGGCAGTTAGGTTAGGTCTGCTATGGTAGCGGTGCAGCAATTCTGTTACCAGAGCCATGCTTTGGCAGGAAAGAATGTCAGAGTGCCGTTGTCAAATTAGGGGTGCACTCACCTTTTTTGACGGGTAGTTGACTGTACAACTGTAATGGGGACAGCATCGTCACACTAAGGGTTGGATGATGCTGCCAAGTTAGAAGGTCGAGTTGGTTACCCTATTAATAAATTTGTTTAGTTTCGGCATCCGGGCAATATCTGCCTACAATGCATGTTGTGTTCATTTGTAGTTCATTGATGGCCTGCTCAGGTTCTGGCTGTCCTTTCTTCATATATTGTTTATTACATGACATGCACACATGACAACTCTGAGCCACTAGAAGGTTTAATCAGGCGACCTCTTGCCCTTAACATCAGAATGAAGTTGTCAGCAACCAAGTTTTTGAAGCACATCATGGCATGATCAAGAAGCTCCTGAAAAGCTCCAGAGAAGACATATATGTTTATCAGTCAGGATAGAACTGCAAACCAATTTCGAGGCTCTGGGGACTAAAAAAACACATATGGAAAAAGAGATGGCTTCTCAGGGTTGGTCATTCTGCCAAAACCTCTCCAAGAGTAAAATGAAAATCTCTACATGAATTTGCAAAGAACACTAGAAAAGTCAGCTTCTGTATGTGATGACTCCTACAGAAAGACACAGGGCAAAAATTGGATCTATGCTTACTTATAAGAATACGAGTGTCCACCTGACATTTGCCACAATTCTTTCTGGACCATTACCAAAATGGTTTATTATTATTATTATTATTATTATTATTATTATTATTATTATTAGTCTGTGATGTATATAGTAACCCTAACACTGAAATAACCTTATACCAATGGTCAGCCATGGTGGTGTTAGCATTATGGTTTCAGCAGTTTTTTTTAATAACTAATAATTCTGTAACAGATGATATTACAGGAGAACATCAATCCATCTGTCCATGAGCTAAAGCTGAAACATCATGTACTATGATGATGATCACTTACACAAATAATTACTGTATACATCAAATAGTTAAAGTATAAAAAATTTAGATATTTGGAATGAATTAAAGTTCAGGCACAAACCCCACTGATATGTTTTCAGGACCAGAAACAAGCAGTTAATTCTCAAACAATACGAAATGTTACTGAATTTATGCAACTCAGCATGGAGCAGTGGGTCAAAATCCTCCAAAGAGCATAGTCAGAAAAATATTTAAAGGAAATGTCTGGCTCGCAATTATTGCTGCTAAAGGTGGTGTAACTGGTTACTGTGTTTAAGAGGGCAATTACATTTTAAAATATGACCTTGGTCTTTCATACCTGAGCAGGGGACTTTCTGCGTGGGCATGCTCTGATCTTCTGAGAGCAGGGCTGGAGTATTGGAATGGTGGACCCGGGAGTGCAGGCAAGTGGTCTGAATTGAAGGGACAAATAATATATTAGAAACTGTTTATTTAATCATTCATTTGAAATCGGTTAAATTATTTTTAAATAACTTTGACAACTACATGAAGACTAGAGATGTAATGTGCTCAGTGGTGTTCTGTCTTGCACACACACCCTGCCTGGTGATCACAGGCAAGAGACAGAGTCACCAGGAGAGCAGTGATAGTGCCAAGACATGGGCCTCATGGAAGTTGGAATCAACATAATGGCCGCTAACTGCATTACCATTAGGGTGTAGTTAGTGGCAAGAAAAAAACAAAGGCAGGTATCCTTTCTATTAAACTAAGTCTATAAAGTAAGGATGGCCATTGCAAGAAGGCTTTTGGAATAGTAGTGGCATTGCTTCATCGAAACATATCTTGCGTTGGCAAGTAGCCACCACAAGGTATCCATTCAATGGTTTAACCATCGAAGGTTAGTTTGGGTACATGCCCAGCGGAACCAATACTTTTGCAAATATGCAAAGGAGCTCTGATGTCCCGAGCAGTATGAATGTAATCAGTCATTGGATGAACCATTGGAAAGGAGCATGGAATGGTGACTACCATCACAATCCTGGCATGGAATAGAAAAAGCATTTACATTGAACCAGGAACATCGATGGTTGCCAACCACACGTTTCCAAAGGCCAGCCCTACTATAAAGACTTGTGTTTCCCAGGGTAGAAGACTCCCTCTTAGGGCCGTATTTAATTACTTTCACACCCGCAATACTTTTTTCCATGCCGGACTTGTCGCCTACTTTGCGTGTTTTGGACGCGAAAACTTTTTGTGCGCGCCTCCGCTATTCTCCGTATTCAATTCCAAAGGACACGAAAACGCCTCCCGGGGAAACTCAAACAGGCGAAAAGTGCTGTCAAAGATAGGGAAATAAGCCTAACACCCCCCAAAAGATGCACTAACATTGGGGATCAGTATAGATGTCCCCGAATAGACACCCTGAAGCTATTTGGGGTACTTAAGTGCTTTCAATTGCCTCTAAATAGCGTCTTTGCACAAGTGGTGAAGAATAGCATTAAGCAGCATTTTTTCATGACAATAAGTAGTCTGTCAAATTTGGGGTACTTGAAAATTGGTGCAAGCATGGTTTAAATTTGCTAAAGTGAAGTTTTAAGTGACGGCAAAAATGCACCTTCAGCAAGCACCTGCCCCATACTTGCATACTAAAACACCTACCCCATACTTGCAGACCCCCTAAACGTCTATTTCGCTACTTTTTATGTGTGTACCCCCACTTTGTACTTTTTCACCCCCATTTTGAAAGTAATTTTTTGGGGTCTTCCTGTTTTTTTTTTTATTTTATTTTTTTTTGTTTTTTTTAATGCAGTTATTCTTTGGGGGGCTGTCCCAAGGGTGCAGAGTGGTTTCTGCACCTTTGTACCCCAAAACTGCAATTCTTCACTTTTTCCCGCCTGCTATTCATATGCGAACAGTCTTTGCAATTGAATACGGCGAAAAGTTTCCGCCTGGCGAAATAACGTCATTCGCGATACTTTTTAGCGGATTACGGATTTTTGCCACTAATTGAATACAGCCCTATTGTATGTAGTGGACTCAGGGCAAAACTGGAGGATGTCCCATGCTTCCACAGCACTCTGGGAAGCAGGGGCACATTAGCAGCCATGACAGCACTAGTGGTAAAGGGAGATGGAGGCTGCAGTGAACGTATTCGAGAATGAGGAGGGAAAAGTCACCATGTATTATACTGCAAAGAGTCTCTGCACCATAAGGACTCATGCAGAGTACAATGTGGATACAGTGAAGATGCCATATTGGGACAGCGAATTCCTTTGAACTAAAGTAAGTGGGAAGGGGTCTCAGATTAAATGAAGTGAAGAATCCCTATTAAAGAGCCAATTGGGAAGTGCCAATATAATTACGGGGACCACCGCAAGTAAGCAATGTTTACAGAAAAGATTAATGGGTGAGAACCCCTATGTAAAAAAGGCTAGCATCGAGAGGGTTGCTGATCTTGAGATGGCTGTATGCTTGCTGTATGGGAAGAGCTGTGACCTGACATGTTGTGGAACTACTCCACCCAGCTACACCAGGTATGTGACCGTCATTGTATTGCTGCACCTTTTGATGTGTGCTGAAGGAGTAGATATTATTAGCATGTACTGATATTAGTATGTATGTTCTGTAATTCTACCATTACTTTATATTGCTATCATTTACGTGCTGGAGGATGCCTTTTAGAAGCTGTACTTGTAACCACCATGATTGTTGTGCTGGAGTAATCTAATAAACGTATTATGTTCCGCTTTTAACATGAGGTGGTCTGGTGCCCAACATTTATTTGACTTTGCACTACACCTACAGTACATTGTCCGACACCTGTTCACTACACAAGTTTTTATGTACTGAGCATCAAAATATTCAAGGGCCTTCTTGTCGTGGATACCATAGGTGGAAACAACAAGACAGTGTGCTACAGTACATCCTGGTGGATGAGCTCCTTTATGCGTGTTTCAGTTATATTTTAAATATTTTTGCATTTTTATTTCAAACTGCAAACATCTATTTTCAATATTGTGTTTTTCTACTTTAAAACAATAATTTCAAAGTGAACAGTGAACCCTGAACTCCAGCAGAAACCAGCGAATTTGAACAGGTAAATAGTCTTCAAATTATGAATCTATGGTTTGAATCAAGGTCTACTGTTAACTGAACAGTGACCATATTGAGGCATTTAAACTGGTGATATTCTATCTAAATTTAAATCATTTTGAAATTTCTGAGCATCTCCAATGAAAACCTATTATACGCAACATAAAGAATTCTAATTTTTTTTTTTAGGTCATTTCACGTAATTTAATACTTTTAATTGTGATGGTGTGATAACATTTTTAACTTTTGTGCAATCTAAAATGAGATAAAATGTCTCTGTGGGTGAGTTTGGACAAATGACAAAAAAAATATCAAATGATTAAATGCGTCTTCACAATTCGAAAGCAAGAACATTACAACAATCGAATTAGAGATCCTATGGTGGAAGGCTGTTGGCATGTAATAGCTTTTGATTGATGACTTTGGTCCTATAAAACTCTCTCCATAGTAGGTGCTTGCATTATTGTAACTTTGGCTAGACAGCTGCCTGCAGGCTGGTAGCGTAATACAGATCCAATCCACCGCAAATGTCAATTATATTGATCATCTCAAAAACTAACTGTGCAGGTCAGCTAAAAGGATTGTATACTATATTTCTGTGTGATAGGTTACATGCTCACACAGTCACCATAAACTCTTTCCTCATCAGGTTTGAATACAGGACTGATCCCTTTGTGTTCAGATACTGTAGCTGCCAGAAATTTCTAATTGACCTAATTTTCGACCTAATGTATAGCTTTGCATGAGTTACATGACTGGTAACTGAATCAAGCTCTATTTTTACATTAAGAAAAATAATTAAATAGATCATGTATTTTTTTAGCATTTATCAAAATCACCTATATAAAAGAGCTACTATACAGATGCTTTACACGGATATTCAGTAGTAGCTACATTAATTCATGTCATCGTGCCGATATTACAACAGCATGTTTGAAATGGAAAATACAAACCTTACAATTGTACTATAGCTAACAGAATGGTAAAGGTAAGCCTAGGGCGTAAATTTACTAAGTGTCAGATTTGTCAGGGTTTCTCAACCCCTGCACATCACCGGCAAATTGAAGCACAAATCCACTATTTACTATTCAGTGGTTTTGATGGGGTTTTATTTACCAGCATCGATGTCCATCTGTTTTACAGCAGTCTTGTAGCAGGGCCGAAACTAGGATATCTGTCACCCGGTGCAAGGCAGGAATTTTGCGCCCCCTCCCTTCCTGTACCTGAAGTTTGTCTTTGCTCCTCCAAAAGGCAGTGCACTACTCAGACGTCCCTGGTATAGTGACTTACATTATTCCACACACCATAATGCCCATTACACATTATTCCACACACTGTAATGCCTATTACCAAAGTGCCACTTACATATTTGCCCGACACCATTTTATACCCCACAGTAAGGCTTCTAATTACTTTAAAATTACCTGCTCGTTGTCAGGGGTTACATGCTCGTTGCCATGGGGTTACATGCTCATTGCCAGGGGGTTTCATGCTCGTTGCCAGGGGGTTTCATGCTCGTTGCCAGGGGTTACATGCTCGTTGCCAGGAGGTTTATGCTTCTTGCCATGGGGGTTTATGCTCGTTGTCAGGGGGTTTATGCTCGTTGCCAGGGGTTACATGCTCATTGCCAGGGGTTACATACTTGTTGCCATGAGGTTTGTGCTTCTTGCCATGGGGGTTTATGCTCCTTGCCAGGGGGTTTATGCTTGTTGCCAGGGAGTTTATGCTTGTTGCCAGGGGTTACATGCTCGTTGCTATGAGGCTTATGCTTCTTGCCATGGGGGTTTATGCTCGTTGCCATGGGGTTACACTCATTGCCATGAGGTTTATGCTTCTTGCAATGGGGGTTACATGCTCGTTGCCAGGGGTTACATGCTTGTTGCCATGGGTTACGCTTGTTGCCATGAGGTTTATGCTTCTTGCCATGGGGGTTTATGCTCGTTGCCAAGGGATTTCATGGGAGAAGATGCAGCTTTCAGCATCTTCTCCCAGCAGCGCCAGCGTTCCCAGTGCTGGGAACGCTGTGCACATTGCGCTGGCCTAACAGAAACTAGAGGTCCAGTAGGACCTCTAGCATCTGTCTCCTCCTAGGCGGCGGCCATTTTTGGATGGGCGTTTTCAGCAGAGTTCATGCGGACGGCATGGAATTTGCTGAAAACGGCCATCCAAAAATGTCCGCCGCCAAGGAGGAGACAGACACTAAAGGGCCAGTAAGGATCTCTAGCATTTGTCTCCTCTTTGGCAGCGGCCATTTTTGGATTGCCATTTCCTGAGTCTGCAGCCCCCAAGCCACCTCGAGCCAGCTTTTTTCACCCCCTGCAATCCGGCACCCAGTGCACCTAGCCCCCCCCCTAGTTGCGACCCTGCTTGTAGTATATATATTATTGTAATGAGAGTTTGATTATGCTACCATAAAACCACCATAAAATAATTTAAAACCACTGCATCTATCTGGCCAATTAGAAGGTGAGAAATCACAATAAACTTATAATATAGGGAATAATTATGTATTGGATAAGGATGCAGATACTATAATACCCCTTGCAGACATAAGCAAAAACCTAGGAATTTGCCTGGGCATGGCGAGTAGACCCGGGTCCTGCTTATGTCTGAAAGGGTCTGGTCCGCAACCCTGAAATCGATCAGGGTTATTCACTGGACTTGCAACCTATGTCATTGCCCTGGCTTATGTCTGAAAGGCATAACCAGGGTCTTGATGACTCAGCTCATGACTCAATGGGACTTGATTGGCAGGCACAGTAGCGCTTGGTAGCATCATCTCCAAGCATCTATATGGAAGATGCAGGTCACTGGAAGACCCAGGTCCGGTGTGAAGGGTGATGACCCAGGAACAGCCCAGGACCATCACCCAGGTGTGAAAGTGGGTAAGTACTGAAACCCTGGCTTCAAACCGTGTTCAGTGTCAAGGGTCTGAGCCGGGTTAAAGCCGGGGTTTATGTCTGAAGGGGGTAATTCTCTAATGAGGGTAATAGTATTTATTAATACTTTATTGGGAAAATTATTGATTACATTTATTAAGAGAGCAAATTATAAATTTTTTAACTAAGGGGTCATATTCACCAATTGTTACTTGGTATTTAAAACTGTTTTTAATGATGAGGCAACATTTATTATTTTATAATGTGGGTGTCATTTATATAGACATAAAATAATAAATGATTCCCTTGCCATTAAAAACTGTTTTAAACACTGATTAACAAATAAATCAAAATTACCCCTTTAATATTATTGATAAATAATATTACTCTCCTAATACAATGAAACAATAAATGCCCCCCCCACTAATATATTAATAAAATAGTATTTACGCCATAAGAGAACTATCATTGTACTAAGCATTCTTATTTACGTGATTGCCCTCATTATAAGTGTATTGTGATTTTTCTGATTCTGATTGACCAGGTAGTGCAAACATACTGCTTTTAGACCTATCTTGCCTGTCACAATCACCTCATTTATATAGGCTGATTTGACAGCAGTTTTTCTTCAGTTTCTAAAACCACCGCTTAGTAAATAAGGGGCTTCTATACTTCTCATACTAACGTCATTGACGGAGAGCCGTTTTTCTATTGTAATATAAAGTCTGGTTTTCCATCGGTTTGGACTTTAGCGTGATGCAATCCCACCTAATAAGTCTGGGAAAAATGCTGAAAGGGCAAAACCAATGCTTAGTAAATATACCCCTAAATGTTCTATGGTTAGAAATATAATCACAGCATACAGATAGCTATGAATCATTTTGCATTGTTTCAACATTGTAGGAAAATTGTGAGAATTCTATCAGTATAGATGGCATTGTGCTAAATTTATCTGCCTCTGCCATGTGCACAGGTTCTCTAGTAGTTGCTGGTGCCTAGTTTTTATAGTCATGTGTTTGCTGGTCTGATAGTTGAAAAATGACACGTGTCTCTCCTTCATCTGCTCTTATGCTGTACTCCATGGTTGCTCCAGTTCAGTAAAGGACATTGTGCTTGAGTGACGCAGTCCTCTGCCTAACAGTTACTGAAAGGTAATATGGACATGAGTGAATTTAATATGATTTATCTTATTGCTGTATACATTCATTTAAGAAAATCCATATAGCCCCATTGCTTCCTGACCAACAGCCCCAGAGCCTCTTCCACTGGAGACAAGGGGAAGGACTGATAGATGTACTAAGCCATGGAAAGAGACAAAGTGGAGAGAGACCAACCAATCAGCTCATATGTCATTGCAATTTTACAGGCTGTGTTTGAAAAATGTCAGTTAGGAAGAGCTGATTGGTTGGGACTTTATATCTCTCCACTTTATCTCTCTCCATGGCTTAGTACATCCACCCCCAAGTGACTGTTCTCTTCTAATTCAGCCCCTCTCCTAGTCTCCAGCAATATAGGCAACCTGGTTCCCATGGACAAGAGGTACAGAAATGTCCCATAGGGCATGAGACATCTCTAACAAGTCACAGTCAGAATGCAAAGCAATGCCTTGTGGTGTAGTTCAACAGACCTGAACCTGAAGAGGAATACAAAAGGGTCTGTAACACCAGGCAGTATTGTGGGCTCTGAGAGCAAGGCAGAGGGAGCACCATGGCTGCACTTTATTTGCCCCAACTGCACCTATTCAGCACTCCATAAGCAGCTGTCTGACCTCCGCCATTTACTTAACATAGTGCTCATCACTGCATACAGTATGCTATATACTTGCACAAAGTCCCTGGATGCCAGCTGTGAACCCTGACAGAGCAGCTCCTTGGTGAAAAAAAAACAGACTTGCATGTGAAATGCGAACCTGCTGAAATTCAGTTAACAAATAAAGAAAAAGGAGAAACACCAGCATTTATTCTATTTAGTATATTAACTCATAGACTGATAGCTGAGATCTTATTGTCCCTGCCTTTTTTTCTGACTTCTATGCTGCTAAGCATAATGCCGCATATCCACTAGATGATCAAATGGGTGATTGAACGATAGCGACATCATTATCTATCAATCGTTCATTAATCGTTCAGAAATCGGGCATTAAAATGTCAAAAACGACCAGTGATGCGCGCTCCCGCTGGTCGTTTTCAACATCAATCATCGCTTGAATATGCTGGTCAATCTGCCGATAACGACAGATTGGGCTTGTTTGGGGATGAGGGGGGGTGCCTACACTGAACGACATATAGGTAGGCACTGCATATAGGTAGGCACTACACATACAGTGTAGGCACTGCAGGGGAAGAGGAACGAGTGTACGAATACAATGTTGTAATCATACTGTCGTTCCTCTATCGCCTAGCGGATATGCACCTTAAGAGAAGAGATGGCCACTTACAAATAATTCTGGACTGAGGGCCTCATTCATCAATGAGTTTTATAATTCACAACAACAATTTCAAACAGATGACAGTTGGGAGTTGATTGGCTGGAGCACCATTATTATACGCAATGAGTTTTATCACTTGTTGTGAATGATAAAACTCATTGATAAATGAGGCCCTGAGTTTGAGTAGATTCACACTATAAAAAGCAAGTTCTGCATTTTTTCATTGAGGAGAAGCATGGTCAAAGTACACGTCTGTTTATTATTCAAAATACAGTAACTTTGTACAAGTATATTAAATTGAGTCAACTTAATTCTGACTATTTAGGAAAATGTGTCTATTTCATAATTAGTTTAGCCTGCATTGCATAATTACTGTACACCGTAATTCTCCTATTATTTACTAACTTCTTAGGAGTGCATATTTTTCAGCTTGTCTGTGTACATATTTTTCAGGTCTATTTTATTAAAGTGATTATATATTTTTCTTTATGCCAACCCCTTGTGCTGCTCTGTGAATTGCAGAAAGGCACAATGTATTCTTTTATTAAGTATTTTACACCAATTGTTTCCACTCAAAGATTAGTGTCTTCTTTATTTTACATGTTGATTTTGTATGGACCCTATATACTGACAGCCATTGAGTGGTTTTTGTATAATATAACAGGAGCAGCAGTGGAAAGAGAGGGCGGCCTGAGATGTACTGGCAGTGACCTCCCCAGTGCCGGATGCCATTATCCCAGACACCACCCATCTAGTAGTGGACAAACTTCAGACTCTGGACACAATTTTGGAAATCCGGACTGTCATCTTTGCAGTTCATGTTTGATTTTTGATATATGTTTTGGATGATTATTTTGCTGAAATATCCATCCTCTTTTCAGCTTTCATTTCTTCACTGACTAAGACAGTTGCATCAGTTCTTCCCTCCAAACAGATAGTATTTCCTGTGTACTACACAACCTCAAAGAATAATACCGCTTTTCCACCAAAATCCAGGGTCTGGCCTGGGATTTGGAGCATGCTGTTTTGAAGGCAAACGGTGGTCACACAAATATTGATTTGATTTAGATTTCTGTTCATTCACTTTGCATTTTGTTAATTGATAAAAATAAACTATTAACACTTCTATTTTGAAAGCATTCTTACTTTGTAGCATTTTTCCACACCCACACCTGCCTAATACTTTGCACAGTATTGTATATATCTTGCTGCAGTCCTGTACCAACCTGAAACATACACTGAAGAAGCCAACTTCACTCCATTTCATTGCCTACCACCAACTGTATCATTGTCTCTTTACACATACTGGTTTTCCTCCCTCCCTTCCCTTGATCCCCCTACTAGTACCCCGAGCCACCTCCTCCCTTTCTAGGCCTCCACTCGCTACTCTCTTAGTCGGCCACCTTGTCCCTGTCCCATATCCATCTTCACCCCTGCACTAATCTCCCCACCCCCATATCTAGTACACCCCTCCCCGCACCAGCAACCCAGAATATCTCCACTCTCACCTCCTTCCTGTTCTTCTGTGCCAACTACAACGCTAGATCCCTCCACATAAACTGTCCACTATACCCACTCCGCCATTCCAAACCCCAACCCTGGAATTCCAAACGTATCTGGTTTCCTCAAAGATGCACCTGTACCAACGAACACCCCTGAAGGAACTCTCGCTCCTTGGCAGACTTCCTCCACTTCAGACTTCCTTTTCAAGTCCTCTCTTCCTACAGCTCTGCCTTTTCCCTCGCTAAGCAATCCTTTTTCAAGTCTCTCATCTCTTCTCAGTCCTACAATTACGCTGCCTCTTTGCCACGTACAAAATACTCCTCTGCTCCCCCCCCCCCCCCCCCCATGCTATCACACTGCTTCGAACTCTTCGCCAGGATGGATCCTGTCTCCTGGGAAGGAGAACAACAGGATCACTGGGAGCCCAAACTTTTGCAGATGTTAAATTCACAGTTTATTTTTTCAGGCGATTATATTCAGCAAATTGTTAGTAATTGTGTATTCAAATGTGCAAAGTGTGATGCAGAGGTTGTGCTAATTTATTTCATTTATATAATTCAATGAATCTTGCAATGTGGCCACAAGTGCTGAAATGTGGAAATGTACACATTGGGACTGAGGCAGAGATGAAAGCAAGTCTGACATAATTATACCTGTACAGCATCGGCCCTATCCTGTAAGAGACCCATCTGTCAATTCGCTCTCTACATGCCCTCACTATACTTTACTATCTGCAAACCACCCAGTTATGCTGTTCAGCCGCAAGTGAGATGTGACTACAGTAGGTTGCATACGTCTCAGCATTGCTAGCAGGGTGCGCTTTACTACAGAGTAGCAGAAGTAAAACAAAACTTAAAACTGACTTGCATTCAATTCTCCATCAGCATCATTGTCTGGCAAGTAAAGGTCACTATTCTTGTTGCTACAGCATTGGTAATGAGAAACGCTGCACTCATCACGTAGTTTTGATATTACAGTATTCCAAATACCTTCACATTTTTATTATACAAAAACTTACACATTTCACAAAAAATATAATTGGCAAAATATAATTGTAATTAACATTTTAAATTGCACTTTGTAACAGTTAAATGCAACACTAGTTTTATGAATACACTTAAAATGTATTTCAAGTCAGTCTTATTACATACATGTGTTAGATAACTGTAAACAGATATTCATGTTTGATACACAGTTCAATATTATGTACAGTATTATATTTTATTCTTTACATTTAACTCCATGTAATGTCATTGTTTTTCATATGACCTATTACTCAAATATGTCGTGTGTTGTCCTCTATTGTTTTAAGTTACACAATTACGAACAGATAAAACACATTGCTACTGTTACCTTTGTATAGTACTGTTCCATCAAATGTCAGACTGACAGTGATGGAAGGGGACTATTGCCCAATAAGCTGACGCTTCTCTAACAAAAATGGGCAACATGTGTCAGTAAGGATTGTCTAACACTTGGTTCAGTTGGGTTTTGCTTCCCAGGCTGCAGGTTGCCTGCCAGGCTTACATTGTGTGTGTGTCTGTGTGACATGACATTAGGAAACTTGAATAAGGGATCAAATAACACTCATTTGACATGCCTGATAAGTCAAATATATACAAAGGCAAAAAAGCATAAAACCTATTTTGCAGTAATCTACATTTTTCCATGCTCTGCAGCCATTTCAAATTTAGCCCAGTCATTTCCTTTCATGCATATAAGTCTTATTTATAAATGTCACAGTTGAGATTTCATATTGCTTTATATATTACATTTCATTATTTGCAGCTCTGTCGGCTTCTTTCATCTGTTACTTCTCTTAAATAGAAAATATACAGTATCGACATCAGGGTCACCTATAGTTTTTTAAATGTGAATTATATAGTGCAATAAGTGGAAAGCGACATAATAAGAGGCTTTATATCTAGGCTATGGCAAAAAAAAGAGATACACAATGTACTTGCAATGCTGAAAAAGGTGGCTAAGTGCTCATAAGAAATTGCACCCTAATAAGGGTAATTTACACACTGCAAAAGTTCATGACAGAAAGCAAAGGCTCTTTTGTGATGTGATACAGCTATTTTCCTTTCAGTCATTGGGAAGTGTTATGGTCAGAACTGTTCCTTACTAAGTTCAGATTTGGCACATACACCCCCTTGGCTTTTTACCTTTTTTGTTACATTACAAGCTGTTATTTATTTATTTTTTTAATCTGAATTATATGTGATGGATCTGCACAAAATAGTCTAATTTGGTGAAGTGAAATGAGAAAAATATATATAAAAAAGAATCTTTATAAATAAAATTCTGAAAATTGGCATGTGCATATGTAATCACCCCCTTTGCTATGAAGCCCCTCAAAAGTTCTGGTGCAACCAATAACCTTCAGAAGTCACATAATTAGTGAAATGAAGTCCACCTGTGTGAAATCTGTCACATGATCTGTCAGTATAAACACACCCTTTCTGAAAGGCCCCAGAGGCTGCAACACCACTAACCAAGAGGCATCACTCCATGAAGACCAAGGAGGTCTCCAAACAAGTCAGGGACAAAGTTGTTGAGAAGTACAATTCTGGGTTGGGTTATAAAAAAATATCCAAATCTTTGATGATCCCCCAGAGCACCATCAAATCCATCATCATCAAAAGGAAAGAACATGGTACCACAACAAACCTGCCAAGAGAGGGCCGCCCACCAAAACTCACAGACCGGGCAAGGAGGGCATTAATCAGAGAGGCAGCACAGAGACCAAAGGTAACCCTGAAGGAGCTGCAGAGTTCCACAGCAGAGACTGGTGTATCTGTGCATGTGACCACAATAAGCCATACACTCCATAGAGCTGGGTTTTATGGAAGAGTGGCCAGAAAAAGCCATTACTTAGTGATAAAAATAGGAAGACACGATTTGAGTTTGCCTAAAGGCATGTGGGCAACTCCCTGAATGTATGGAGGAAGGTGCTCTGGTCAGATGAGAATAAAATTTAACTTTTCGGCCACCAAGGAAAACGCTATGTCTGGAGCAAACCCAACGCACCCCATCACCCCAAGAACACCATCCCCACAGTAAAACATGGTGGCAGCATCATGCTGTTGGGATGTTTTTCAGCAGCAGGGACTGGGAAACTGATTCGACTCAAGGGAAAGATGGATGGCGCTAAATACAGGGATGTTCTTCAGCAAAACCTGTTTCAGTCTGCCTGTGATTTGAGACTGGGACGGAGGTTCACCTTCCAGCAGGACAATGACCCGAAGCATACTGCTAAAGCAACACTCGAGTGGTTTAAGAGAAACATTTAAATGTGTTGGAATGGCCTAGTCAAAGCCCAGGTCTCAATCTAATTGAGAATCTGTGGTCAGACTTGAAGATTGCTGTTCACAAGCGCAAACCATCCAACATGAAGGAGCTGGAGCAGTTTTGCCTTGAGAAATGGGCAAAAATCCCAGGGGCAAGATGTGGCAAGCTCATAGACTTATCCAAAGCGACTTGCAGCTGTAATTGCCGCAAAAGGTGGCTCAACAAAGTACTGACTTTAGGGGGGGTGAATAGTTATGCATGCCAAAGTTTTCTGTTATGTTGTCCTAAATATTGTTTGATTCACAATATAAAGAAAAACACAACTTCACAGTTGTATGCATGTTATGTGAATGAAATGATTCACACCTTCAAACTATCCATTTTAATTCCAGGTTGTGAGGCAACAAAACATGAAAAGGGGGGTGAATACTTTTGCAAGGCACTGTAAATGCGCCTACTTTGTCCAACATGCAAAATGTACATTTAGTGATTAATTAAGATGAATAGAGGAAGGGATTTAGGGAGGATGCACAGCCTTTTCTCCACGCAAAAGAACTCTTCTTTATTTTTACTGAGATGAATGACAGTTAAATATCTTTAGAACATTTTGATCATAGTAGTAAAAAGCTTTAAACACACAAACATTATACTTGTATCCTCGGAGGATAATTTAAGACAAGTGAAGCTATGCTAAAGCAGTATTGTCAGGAGGAAAACTAAAAAGAGTAATTGAATAAAGGGGATGTTCTAAATTGTTTGGTGCAACTTGATTTTCTGGGAACGGTTCCAAGGACTGGGCATGAACTTTGATAGCACCAGCTGGACAAGTAGACGCACTTGAGCACATAAGAATCACTGCCATTCTGCAATTTTTCTATGTCATAAATGAGCATTAATGATCATATGCAACGGCATCTGCATTATGACATCATAGCATTAGAGGGTATTCAACATAGTTCAATTAGTAAACTGCTTACAACCAGTTCACACTATATCTAAGCTATTATACTAACTGCATTTTGTGGCATTCCTAGGTTTCGCTTTCCTGTGCTTCCCTGCCACCTATAATAACAATATGCTATGCTGTGATTGCACATCATAATATATTCCCTCACAATAATTATTATTTGTTAAACAATGCAAGTATGATAGTTTATGAAGGGTTTAAAACATGGCAGTGGCTGAGCACCCTGACATCCAGTTATAGCCCATTACCAGGCTGGACCATTGGTCATCATATCCTCTAGATTCTTGAGTTGTCTTGAAACTGAGTGATCTGGAAATAGAATAGCTAACATCTAGGCTTGTTAGTGAAAACATTTGTACATTGTAGCTCTGTGGTATATTACCCATATGACATTTCAGATAGAGAACTTGCCAGTGTTAGCTTTTAACTATTTTATTTCCAGATTGCTCAGCAGTTAAAGCCTATAAAAGTAGGATGAGGTTCTGGAGAAAAAAAAACCATTTAATTCAATACTACAGTATATTTGATATGAGAGAAAGGACAGCTATCAAACTTCATCAAATTGAGCTAGTAAGTAATGAATAATTATTTTCTTTTATTACTTTGCGTGAACAACCTTATAAGTGACAATGGTCTGCTTTGGTTTCCTCTCACTTATTTTTTAACTGCACTGATAAAGTCATTGCTGTGAAATGTTTTCTTTTCTTTTTATTTACACAAAGTATTATTATTGAGCTCAATGTGTTTTTAGTGCTTTACATGGATGTTTTCAGGCACTATCAATCTTTAGTTGGCAGGCTGTTCTAAATAGAGATATTAAATGACTTGCTCAGTATCAACTGTACTGAGAAAAATTAGCATTTTGACATAAATCTTTATATACTTATATTTCTGTTATATAACCTGTACACAAGATCTGTATAGCGCACACACTTGTGCCTATGCACATTTGGATGAGGGTGGGAAGGGAAGGTACCATTGGAGGAGTACAGTAAGGGCATGTATGGGTATACACCAACCAGGGGCATAAGTTCATACCAGAAACTCGGAGGCGAGATAGTTGTTGGTGCTTCCCTTTGCTCGCAAGCACTACCAACACTACCGTCCTAGCAGCACTCACACGCCTCCCCCAAACCCACAATCACTACCAATACCCCATTCACACACTATCCTCTCCCTGCATTCACTTCCAACACCCCAACAGTGTCCAGACACACTCTCCGCCCCCTGCATTCACCTCCAGCACTCCAGCAGCACCTAGTCACAGATGCTCCTCCTAATGCTCCTTCTACTGCATTCACTGCCAACAACCTAGCAGCAACCAAACACACAACCTCCCCCTTGCATTCACTACTAACACCCTAAAGCACCCAGACACACACTTTTTCCTCTGCTTTCACTGCCAACACCCAAGCAGAACCCACACACTCTCCTTCCCTGCATTCACTGTCATGCCAACAATGCAGCAGCAGCTAATAGACACACACTCCTCCTCCAATTAACTACAAACACCTCAGCAAACAAATACTGTCTGTTACTGATCAGGGTATTCTGTTCTTGCTAATCACTGCTCCTGCAGCAACAGCAGAGGGACCAGGTACCACTTGTGTGAGGGGGAAGAACCAACAACGGAGGGATGGGCCATGCACTCCAGCCTTTGCCATGCCCCTTTTATGTACATTGGTGTATTTCCTTGCTGGAGATCCATCCCTAGAGACTCAACTCCAGAGTGGGGGCCCTGAGATAGGGAGGACCATGGCACATGCCCCCAGGGGTCCCAACTTATTCCTGTGCATAAAGCCGGACCTGGAGCAATGGAGAAGGTCAGTGTGACTTCTTCAGGGCTGGGACCTGGAGGCGACCGCCTTCCATTGCCTTTTGTATTTATGCCCCTGGTGCCAAAAGATGCAGACACATGCAGTATAAGCCTGTCAGTGACTGAATCAGTTGCAGGTGCCTGAAGCTGGTGCAAAGATACAATGAGATGATGGTCACCAGCATAAGCTAGCAAATTCTGATCTGCTGATTGTGAATTGCAATGCAGGTGATATATGGCCAACCTGCATTCAACTCTGCATTTGCCCCTTAGACAATAAGCCTCACAGGCACGGCCTTCCTATCTCACTCTCTCCTGCTCCCTATTCCTGTCACCAGTGTTCCCTTAGCTCTGCTGTTTTGCTTCTTACTCCCTCCCACCTCTAGCACAACCCATTATTACTTGCTTCTACAGCCCATAGTGAGTCACTCTACCCCATCCCCTATTTCCTCATGCCCCTTCACCCTTTGGTTGTATTGTGTTATAGTTATCCTATATATTTATGTAAATTGTGTTGCTTATCACTGTACAGCACTGCAGACATTGGGGGCGATTAAATTCAGTGTGATGCTGAATAGCCCCAGGAGGGAGCGCCCGGAGCTATTCAAATCACTGCGCTGTTTGGTTAGACCTAAGGATTTCTTCTTGCACCCCACTGAGGGTGCGAGGAGAAATCCGACTAAAGTGCCGGCAGCGTGGCTGTTTTCCTGCTTAGCGCGGCGATGACAGCTGCTCGCCTGGCACTGTAGACTGAGAATGCTGGTTCTCGCAACTAAACATCCAGGTTATGTCACGAGGACCGGCATTCTCCGACGTAACCTCTCCCCGACTAAGCAAACAGTGCGGTGAATTGAATAGCTATGGGAGCTTCCACCTGGGACTATTCAGCATCACACTAAATGAAATTGCCCCCCATTGAGCCACCTATAACTAAAACATAATAATAATAATAATAATAATAATAATAATAATAATAATAATAATAAAAAAAAAATTCCATTGTGAACAGTTTCTTACAGATTTAAGTGCATCTCATGTCAGCAATAATCTTGTATAAGAACATAATTCTCCTGAACTTTTCCTTTCACTGCAAGCAATGCACATTTAAAATATTGCACATTTTCTCTTTTTCAGGCAGTAAATTTGTAGGTTTCAATCTTTTTTTTTAAATATGGATTTACAAATAAATTACTCTTTCCACTTGTTTGTAAATAGTTCATAGTGGACTGTTAGCTGCCATTGCCTGTTTTGCTCAGCGTCCGGACACAATATTCCCAGCTACTATCTTCCTTTCCTGTAGATCTGCATATAGATCATAACAGATGACCAACCTATTGCTGTATATCGGAATCACACAGAGGTTAGTTAAATAAACATTTTTCAGAATGAGGTTGACAGGACATCATTAGATAGTACTCCAGGTATCAAATTAAATGACTCTCTTTCATTTTCTTGAATAACTGCTGATGTATTTGGGCTGATTATCCTTGTTGATGTGCCGGTCTTGCCTTCAAGCCAGTAGGTCGTCATATCCCCTTTACCCTACGTAAAACAAATATACGTTATGTAGGTAAATAATGAAAATATGTGTAAATGTTGGTCTTTACAAATAGTATGAAGTTTGTTTAATGTGTTTTGCCTTTGTTATTGTCTGATATAAATATTAAGGGATCAATATATATTGTTATAAAAATGTACCTAGTTTCTATGATAGTGCTAGGAAGTCTGCTTAAGAGCTCACCATTCAGCAGTGCCGTAACAGGGCTCTATGCTGCCCTCTGCCCGGCAAGTAGAACACTGCTCCATCAGCTGCATTGGATGCTCTGGGCGGCTCTGCAGTGAAGCTAGTGGCTGCGTGCGCCATATGCATTAGGTGTAGATACAATATATACTGTATATATGTAAATAAGTATATATACCAGCCTCTTCTAGAACCTTGGCTACATGCACATAAGCACCCTTTATTTGTTTTAATTATTGTACTGTATTTCTATATTCCATATACTTTGTTATGCTTTAATAAATACCCCTTTGGAAAATCACCACTGATGTTGGGTCATTTCTGTTTGATGTAAAGCTTACAACAAACCCATATGACAAATTGCTGGGATTGCTAAGGGATACTGGAGGAACGATTAGGAACTTTCAATTATATGCCGTTATTCAAGTGCTATCTGGTACGCATACTATGCTTAACAGCACCATGCACCTGTTACAGGATGTACTGCACTATATGTTCTTTTCATCTGGTTCTGTTTGAGCCCCTTCACTTAAGGTTTCCTAAGTACCAAGAGCCCCGGATCCATCTCATCCATCGACCTCCTTGTGTGGAACTTCAGATAAGCATAAAAGATTTTTCATTTGGTACGCACATTCACTTTGGAGCACGTGCACCCCATTATTTAATATACTACACTATTAGGCTCATGTCTTCTACCCCCCCTTTTTGTTATGTATATATGTTCTTATACACACTCCCCTACAGAACATTCTCAGAAATCTTTGAAACTTAATATGGAACATAATTTCTATATTGTTATCCTTTTATATAATAATAATAATAATAATAATAATAATAATTTTATTTATATAGTGCTTTTCTCCTAAAGGAGAACTTGTATAGAAATACCTTGATTGATAATGTCCCGCGGCATACCAGTTTATACCCTTCAATTTTTTTTAGGAGATCATAAGCACTAGAGCTGCACTGGATTTTGAGTGCTGAAAAATAGAAGATATTTTCTTGAATACATATTAACATTATTAATGGAATCACTTATTCGTACCAACAACACTTCTTAGTAATATGTAATCTATGGCCCAACATTTTATGTTGCTTAGAGTGCCTTGTAAAGTTGTAATACTCATTGAGGATCAACAATGCAGTAGCTACACATATTGGGGCAGATGTATGAAGCTTTGGGAAGTGACAAAGTGCAGAGTGATAAACGATCAACCAATCAGCTCCCAACTGTCACACAGCCTGTAACAAGGCAGTTGGGAGCTGATTGGTTGGTCGTTTATCACTCTGCACTTTATCACTTTCCAGGGCGTCATACATCTGCCCCATTATTTTGCATTTCTGAACAATCAACATTAAATTTTTTTTGTTTGCACAAGCATTTTAAATGACATTTTGCAGATGTTTTGTCACTCATACTATGTGGAATATTGTCCTGGATGGTAGGGGGAGGATGAACCTAATAGTTGTAAGCAAAGTCAAGTAGAGAGACTGATCAGTCGGGAGCTCAGACACTGCAAAAAGGGTAATAGGCCCAGAATCGGTCCCACATGCTAGGAAGCCGATAAAGAGAAGACCTGGAATAAACATTCCAGTCTCTGGGAGGTGGCAGTCTCTAGGCTGGAGCATAGAAACAGTTTAAGGGGTCTATTTACTAAGCAGTGTTAAGAGGCAAAGAGAAATGTGATAAGGTACCAGCCAATCAACTCCCAACTGCCATCTCACAGGCTGTGTTTGAAAATGACAGTTGGGAGCTGATTGGCTGGCACCTTATCACTTTTCACTCTGTCTCCTAACACTGCTTAGTAAATAGACCCCTAAGACAGAAGAGAACAGATAGTCTTCAGTGGTTTAAGGCTTCCGTAGCAAGCAGACGTACTTCTTGTGCAAAGGAGATACTGTGTTAAGTGTGTTTGTAGATTAGAACTTGGAAAGGAGAAATGTGAATGTTGTTGGCTGTCTTTTCTCTTCACAGGTATAGGTATCTCCAACACTGGTTTATAAAGAGGTGCACACTTTTCCTGCTGCTGAAATAAAGTTTATTTGCTGGGAGAGGGTAGTGGTAGAATAGGGATAACGGCGAACACAAGATATAGCTGGCTTGTGGCTCCTTCAGATAGGGTTGCTGTAGCAGCTTGCAACAGGTAGCAGCACTGACACATTGGAAAAAGCACTGTGGGCATGTATTGCCTACACTACATGCTGTGGTAGTAGTACACATAGTACACAAACAGAATTGACTCTCGAGACAGTAAACACAGCAGACATTCAAGAGGGAAAGTTAATACTAGTTACTACTAATCCGGGACTTTTATATTAGGTGGCTTTAGGAGTCCATTTGTTTGCATTACATTAAGTGGTATCAGAGTTATGGACTCGCGGGACAGGAGCATACAGTAAGTGATCTGATAGGTTGATGAGTGATATGACAATAGAGGGTGGAGATGTAGTAGGTTAAGATGACATTTGGTAAGATAAATAATTTATGGGGGATACAGCTATCAATGCAAGTGATGTCAGCATCGCATGTGCAGGCTCCATGAAAGTAGGTCAACACTTGGGACAACATCTAGCATCAAAGGTGAGAAGAACCTACAGGAATGTTTCTCATCATTTAAGTATATACAACATTTTGATAAAGTTAAACAATTATGGATTGGAGGTCGGCGCTACACTTGGTGTAGTACGTAAAACTGACACAGTGGGTGAAGATGAAAAAAGGATATTTTATTCGTAAAATTGGGGGTCACAATGCCCCTATGTATATTACTCAGTGCAAAGTGGTGAAGCGCAGTGAGGGAACTGGGATTCGAGGCAGGGTGTAATTGAAATGGTGGGGGGTATGTATCAGCTGGGATACAGAACAGTCAGTGATACTCCCTGGGGTAGTGTACCGTGGAGAGATGCAGCTGTGAGTCAATAGAAGTCTTAAACGCGGGGTGTCCAAGTCTGTGTCTGGCGGGGCGGTGTCCCGTATCCCCCCGGGTGCACAAAACTTACACTCGACGTGCTTGTCTATTCACCCCCGGGTGAAACAAATCCTCTTCTCCCGTCTGGGGTCCTCCGGTCCTTGGCTCCGCTGTGTTAGGCAGTGCGTGTCAAGACGCGCCGCTGGTGAGCGGTGTCCCCACTGGTAGTCCGCGAGACTTCCGGGTGTATGCACTCTCACGAGATTGTGCAACTCCCGGGCTCAGCAGACACTGCACGGCGGCTCAACTCGTAGCCGCGAGGAGACTAAGGAGTGGGACTAGGCTGTAGTGATGAGTCTATGATCAGATCGGTGTGTGGTTTCCCAACTCGTATAGGCTTTTGCCTTCCTCAGGGGTTAATGCTTGACCTCTTGTTTGCGGTTTATATAGTATGTTGCAGCCGCCATCTTTGTTTAGGTCTTGTTAATCATGCATGGGCAGCGGCCATCTTGTTTGTGGGCATATAGATGTATATACAGCATCAGTGTTTGTTATTCCATAATCTCCATACGTAGGTGAGTTGTCAAAACTACACCGCGCCTAAAACTCTATACGCATATTATATATACATGCATATAAATGTATGTCAACATATACATATTCGTGGTGCCAGTCTATTGGTGTAATGGTATGCATCCTGTTTATACATGCACATAAATGTATATGTACACATACATATTTGTGGTACCAATCTATTGGTGTGATAATATACACCATGTTGGTATACGACCTCCATATTCAAGATAGAAAGAAGGGAGGGGAAGGGGGGGGGAGTGTGGCATAGTGTGATGATGGTTTATTGTGTGATAACGGACTTCACTTCGTTATCTGCATTGAGGCCATATGGTGTCAGGGTTTTAAGTGTGTAAATCCACTTTAGCTCTTCTCTATTGAGTGTACCCTCGAAATCTCCTCCTTTCCAATTTTTCTCTATGTGGACAATACCCATATATCTCATTCCTTTAGGGTCCTGTCCGTGTACTTCTTTGAAATGTAGGGACAGACAGTGTGTTTCTAGTCCTTTCTTTATGTTGCAGCGGTGTTCTGATATACGTGTTTTCAGGTATCGTTTGGTCCGTCCAACATATTGGAGGCCGCAGGGACATTGAATCAGGTAAATGACCCCAGTGCTATTACAGCTAATATGCTGCCGTACTTTGTATGTCATGTTTGTGACGTTAGACTTAAAGTGATCAATTCTCTTCGTTGTGCTGTGTCCCTCTCTACAGTTCTTACATGCACCACAAAAATAAAATCCTTCCATGATACTCGTATTGTCTAGAGTGATTTGTCTTGCAGGTTTAATCCTAATATGATTCCTAACTAATTTCTGTTTTAGATCTGGGGCTTTTCTAAAAATTAGTTGTGGTCTGTCTGGTAAAAAATCCGATAAAGTTCAATGAACCCTGACGAAACGTGTCAATGGAGGAGATATTGTGCATGACTTGCTGAGCACTGCAGGAGGTATTTACGGGCACTCTATTACAAGAATGCGAGCCAATTGCATAGGGAATGGTTTGCTTAGGATTTTAAAATTTGGTGAAGAACTTGTTTTTCTTCGGTACATATTGAAGTTGTTACAAATAAATTGGCTCAGTAAATGGACCATTTAACGTTTGTGAGTAGAATTGTTCCCTCAGTTATGAAAAAGGTCATGAAAGCGTGGCTATAATTATTAGAGGAGTATAGCGGTCATAAAATATGGAGTAAAGATAATATATACCATTCTGAGTTGCAACTATATGGTGATGTAGCGGGGAGTGATAGGCTAGGAGTATATTTTGCAGGAATACTTTGATGGTGACATTATACAGGCATTAGAGAATTACTGTTGAGATGTTTAAAGTAGATAATTTCCGTGAGATTCAGGCACATTACACTTCCTGATAAATAATGAAATACACTATCAAGATTTAAGTTTTCAGAACCTTACTCACACTGGTGGTTAGTGATCATAAGACTGTTGTTGCAGACACTGGGACACCTAAGTGGCTATCACACAGGTCAAAGGACTATGGTACCCAGGAGTTCCCCAAGTAAGGGCTGTTGAGCAATTCTTGTTGGTATGCAGAGACAGTGCTGAAGGGTATCTCATTTGGTTTGCACTCACTAGGTTTACCAGATGTGATGAGATAATTTAGAACATTGGTAGGCTCTCTCAGTTCTATATATCAGATGGCCATTCACACCGGAGATGTTTAAACAGAATACCAACAGCCTCAAAAGGGAGTACTGGTCTCAATATGAAGTACAATAGCATTATTTGGGGCAGCACTTGTGCTGGCATTAGTTGGGACTATGAGCAAAAGTGAATTGGTCAGTCCCAATAAAAAAAGAGGCAAATGAGCTGTATATAGAATGTGTCTGGTTTAGTGAAGGGAAGTTAGTCTTCGTTATTAGGAGATAAAAGACTCATCAGTTTAACAGTTGGAGATGGGTTAAGTTGAGAAAGCTACAGGAGTCTTCCATATGCTCAGGTGATAGCGTAAAAGATTTTGGCACATGTGCTAGAAAGTTTATTACATTACACTTCCTCAGAATGTAACAATGTCATAAAATATCATTTGCAAGCATGATGAAAGCTAATGTGGGTACTGCAGGTGTAGAAGCAACAATTTTGAGTACTCATTCTTTCTGTATAGGCGCAGCCACGGAGGTGGTACGAGTGGGTTTGGATGGTGCAGCCCTTAAAAACATATAGGTAGATGAAGGGCCACCAGCCATTGCTGAGTGGGAATGGCACTAAACTCAGTGTGCAAATGGAAAATGAAATGAATACAAAAAAACACGCAAAAGAGTTTGGGGGAAATGTATCAAACCTTGGAGAGAGATAAAGTGGAAAGAGATAAATAATCAACCAATCAGCTTCTAACTGAAATTTAACAGGCTGTGTTAGAAAAATGACAGCTAGAAGCTATTGGTTGGTACTTTCTCTCTCTCTTCAAGGATTGATAAATGTCCCCTTTTCTTAACAGAAATAAATTGAACAAATAAAAATAGAATAAAAGAAATCACAGCACTGCATGTTTGAGACATTGGGGCCTATTCATCATAACTAAACTTTCCCTGGCGGTATTTAGGTTTAGAACTTGCATGGAGTTCTACCTAATTACCGGAGGAATTCATCATTCCTCCTCCCTATAACTATCTATTCTGAAAAGCTGTCATTTTTGCGATGACAGCTTTTCGGGAAATAGTTATCCCTGCCTGCTCTAACTTATCACATCTGTAGGCAGTGCTGAGCATGCGCTGTTACATCTGTAAAACCAGCGCCTGCGCAGCACTGCCTACAGATGCGGTAAGTTTGTGTCCCCCCTCCGCTCACCTCCCCCCCGTTCATCACTTACCTGCTCGCGCAGCAGCCTCCGGCTCCGTCTGCTATGCGGTCATGTGGTCTCCCAGCAGCACACAGTACTGTTTACAAAAAAAAATTTTTTTTTTCTAAACTTTATTGTGTTCTGCTGTTAGAACACATGACCGCATAGCAGACGGAGCCAGAGGACGCACCAGAGCGCCGGGGGACCTGCACAGCTGTAAGCAGGTGTTACCTGCTATTCGCCACTTCACAGTGGCGAATAGTAACTACATCAAATTCCGAAAATACATAATTTTCGGAATTTGATGAATACCATAATTTCCATATCCCTATACTAATCTATGGAGAGTGTGGAAATTAACGCAGGGGGACTTAGCAAGGAGATATCAGTGTTATCTCCTGTGCTAAGTATCTTCATGAATACTAAAATAACGTTAATTAAGGAAAATGTCCTTAAAACCGTTATTTTAGTGTTGATGAATAGGCCCCTCAATGAAACAACAAGTTTCATATTGCTGGAGATTAAGCTATTCAGCCTTAGAAATGGTAAAAGATTTCAATGTATGGAATACAAAGCTTCCTATTTGGAGTGTTGATTCCTCAATTGCAGGTACAGATTTCATCATACAGTTAGTAAACTGCTCCAGTGCAGGGCCATAGAAAGCTGGCCCGGGCACCGGGGACGTGGCCTAATCATGGGAGGCGTGGCCAAACCCTCTACGAAAAAAAAAATATTTTGAGGCACTGTGCGCCGACGTGGGGGCCACTGTGAACCCCCAAGCCAGAGGGAACTCCAGGAGGGGGGTGCGATCAGTGGTCAGTATGCAATGAGTTTGTTCTCACCCAATTGGAAGTTCCTTTCAGCTTTGTGCAACTTACTATTTCAATATGCCACTGATGCTGAAAATGTGGAGTCACAAATCAGGATACAGTCTGCTGGTCACGATCACACAGGTCAACGCGGTTTGTTCACAGACAGAACTTTTTCAAGACCTTACAATCAGAGAGGCATAACAGGGGTGGGAGAAGGAGTTTGCATGTAGGCAATGTTCTGTGGAAGCATGTTCACACAAATATGGCTCATGCAGACCCAGGGGCGAATTGGGAAAGGAGGGGGCATGTGTGCAATCTCTATCTGGGTCCTCTACTTTCTCGACATTGGCACAAGCTTGTATCCTCTGGTGCTGTGCCAGAATCTACTGTGTGTGCACAGGTCTCTGGGAAAATGGTGCAGAGACCATTTTCCCAGTGATTTTTCTACTGCACATGTGCAAATCAACAGGAAAATGGCTACAGTGTGATTGTCCTGGTGATTTGTGCTTGTGTAGTGCTGCCGCTGCCACCGTGGGACTACAGAGAGGTAAGTATTAAAGTACATGGATTCAGGGTATGCAGTGTGGGCTCGCCTGGATGCATGGGCCCATGTGAACCACACACCCTGCACCCATTATAGAAACGCCACCGTACAGACCAGAAATGATAACCATATATGTCTCTAGAAGGCATATATTTTCCACAGTACACACTTATGATGATGATAATGCAGGAGCTTATACTGCAGATAGATACGGACATTTAGTTTTCATAAACTTATTGTTTTAAGTAATTTGCACCCATTTTACTACCAAATCTGGATCAGCCCCTAAATGGTCACTATTGCCTGAGGGGTTTCATCCCCATATGTATGATTTCTTCAGGGGTGTACCAGTTCAAATTTGGTATAGTCCATGGTATGCGTTCGGTGTCCCGGCGGTCGGGATGCCAATGCTTACATTACCGGTGCCAGAATATCTGGATACCGAAGGTAAGTAACGAGGTGGGGGGGAGGGTTAGGCACTAGGGGTAGGGTTAGTGTTATGTATTAGGGGGAGAGTTAGCTTTAGGGTACAGGGTGGGGAACGATGGGTTCAGGCACTAGGGGGGGAGGTTGGGGTTAGGCACCAAAGAGGGAGGGTTAGGGTAGGGAGAGGGGGAGGGTTAGCATACTGACCAACAAGTGTCGGTATGTTAACCCTGTCTGGATCCCGGCATCGGGATTCTGACCGCCAGGATACCAACTGTCGGTATTTCATACCGATTCCATACACCATTTGTCTTTACTGCCATCAGCTTATAGTAGTGAGTATTGCAGAGGAAAAAAGCCTATAATTGTCTTTATAACCATTAATAAAATATACACAAGTCTCATGTTCTAGCCTCTAACTTGCATTGGTATCAGTAGTGTTCCTGCAATTTTTGTAGGGGTATGTAAACAGAGGGACCCGCATTCCTTGTAAGCTTATAGTTCACAGAACAACCGTCAACAGACACTTGTCACATTTCACAGCACCCTTGACAGCTTTGAAGTTATGTTTGGTCTCATGGTGTAAGACAATGTTGTCAGGGGAAGAGTAAGAGTCTTTTATCTATTCACCTTGTTACAGACATTGCAGTCACCACTTCAAGTTTCACATTCATGCATTTTAGTAAGCAGGCCTCCAACTGAGTCTATAAAAATACTATCACTATAATATTATCATTTAAAAATATACTGTTTATATTTTAAATATGATGTATTTAACATTAACTGGATAAAAATTAATATGAAAATAAAGCTGTGCATAAAAAAGTATTGTTTTTCAATTTTACATGTATTAAAAATAATGTTATGTTTTTCATAAATAGAAACATAGAATTTGATGACAATACAGTGGCTGGAGTATGTTTATATATATTTTTATATATGTATACATATGTATATACTGTGTATATATACTGTATATATTAGAGACGAGCGGGTTCGGATTTACTCGGATCTCAAAAACGGCATTTTATTGGCTATCGGCTATCACAGGTTTTGGATAAATAAATCCGAACTTATGAAAATTTTGGCGTAAAGAACCGAGTAAATCCAAGTAAAACTGAACCTGCACATCTCTAATATAAATATATATTTATTTACACACACACGCACACCTATATCGATCTGTATCCATCCATCCATCTGCAATATCACCTTCACTTGTTGATTCCATTCTTGAAGCGGTGTTCACTGTGTCCCCAAACAAGCAGTACCGGGGCATTTTTGTTCCAACAACTCCAGCAACCACAGGTCCTAAAAATTATAATAATTACTTAAATTATAAATCAGTTCTTTATTGTTTACATGGTAATGTGCCCATATTTTGGACATGCTCTTCTGTGACAAGTGTGGCATTTTATGTACTCTGTTATTTATGTGGAATGTTTTTACCTCACTGTGGGGCAAATTCATTATTAAGTCTCCCGTTAATTAGATATCTTATCCTCAGGATGTGCCGGGTGGCTGTACACACTACATTGTGCATGTCAGTGTGCATGCCTGGTGCGCATTTCAGTGTGCATGTCTGGTGCGCATGCCTGCTGTGCATTTCAGTGTGCATGTCTGGTGCGCATGTCAGTGTGCATGTCAGTGTGCATGCCTGGTGCGCATTTCAGTGTGCATGTCAGTGTGCATGCCTGCTGTGCATTTCAGTGTGCATGCCTGGTGCGCATGTCAGTGTGCATGTCTGGTGCGCATGCCTGCTGTGCATTTCAGTGTGCATGTCTGGTGCGCATGTCAGTGTGCATGCCTGGTGCGCATTTCAGTGTGCATGTCAGTGTGCATGCCTGGTGCGCATTTCAGTGTGCATGCCTGGTGCGCATGTCAGTGTGCATGTCTGGTGCGCATGCCTGCTGTGCATTTCAGTGCGCATGTCAGTGTGCATGCCTGGTGCGCATTTCAGTGTGCATGCCTGCTGTGCATTTCAGTGTGAATGTCTGGTTCGCATGTAAGTGTGCACGCAGTGTGCATGTCTGGTGCGCATGTCAATGTGCATGTCTGGTGTGCATGTCAGTGTATATGCAGTGTGCATGTCTGGTGCACATGTCAGTATGTATGCAGTGTGCATGTCTGTTGCGCATGTCAGTGTGCATGTCTGTTGCGCATGTCAGTGTGCATGTCTGGTGTGCATGTCTGGTAGGCATGTTAGTGTGCATGTCTGGTGTGCATGTCAGTGTACATGCAGTGTGCATGTCTGGTGCACATGTCAGTTTGTATGCAGTGTGCATGTCTGGTAGGCATGTTAGTGTGCATGTGTCAGTGTGCATGTCTGATGCGCATGTCAGTGTGCATGTCTGGTGCGCATGTCTGGTGTGCATGTCTGTATGCTCCGAGCAGCAATTCTGGCTGCAGGATGCCGTTCCAGGCACCCTTATAACCAGATGCAGGAGCCGTTGGGCAATGACAGTGCCGCTCACATGGCTTGGTGCTCTGTGCAGAGTCACCGCTCGCACACCCCTAGTTACAGCCCTGGGGCTGATGCTGAGTTGAACGCATATGCTTCCAATAAATTAAGCTCTAAAATGTTGCACATAAAAATAGCATATGACTTCCCTAATGTTGAACAAGGGACATCGCTAGATGTGTCCAGCTCACTAGTAGCTTATGCAGACCGCGGGGATTCCAACGCTCAGAATCCCGCTGCCGACATCCCGACCGCTGGCATCCAAAGGTAAGTAGCGGGGTTAGGGGGAGGGATAGTGTTATGGTTAGTGGTTAGGCACTAGCGGGACAGTTAGGCACTAAGGGGTGTGGGTTAGGCTTAGGGTGCCGGGAGGGGGAAGTTAGGTTTAGGCCCTAGGGGGAGGGTTACGTTTTAGGCACCAGAAAGGGAGGGTTAGGATAGGGTGATGGTTAGGATACTGACCGACAGGTGTTGGTATCCTAACCCTGTCGGGATGCCAGCATCAGGATTCTGACTGTCGGGATCCCGAGTGTCGGTACCCTGTACCCAACCCAGACTAAGGGGCCTATTTATCAAAACTGGGCAATAACAAATATATTTTTTACAGTTGCTCATTACAGCAACAGAAAATCTTTTTTCATCCAGTTCACCTTAAAATTATTGCTGGGGTATGTCACTGGTGATACTGGCTGGCAGTGGCAAGAGGACTGTTACCGATTCGCCAGTCAATCCTGATCCTCTCGGCACATGTGTGATCTGAAAAAGGCTTATCTCTGTTTAATAATTAAAGGACTAATCGTTTGAGTTACAAACCAATTGTGTTCAGTCCCTCTTTGTTACTATTTCTTGTTAATAATTTTGGAATCACATAAATAGTATGCCAGTAATATAGTTGACTGTGGGGCTGATTCACTACCGTACTAGCCACTGCGATCGGAAATGCAATTGTAGAGGCTATGCAGACCCATCGCAGAGTGACTGACAGGAAGTGCCATTTGTGGATGGTGACGGGGGGGTGGTCGGATGAAGGCAGGAGTACCAGCGCGCTTCAACGCTGTTGCAGGGGCATGCATAAATTATCCACTGCAATGGCCTACGCAGTCTGAGGTCTCATAGCATGTGTGGTTGTAGCAATTCCTTATTAAGGTCAGAGCTTGTGCAAGTGTGCGTGAGGCTGCGATGTTACTCGATTGTACTGATGGTTTTGCAGTCTTACTAAACATTACGGATGTGTGCTAAGTAAAGTGGGCATCCTTGTGTAGTGCTGCAAAGGAATAGTGATCACAATGAATTAGCATGCTATTGCAGTTTAACTGCGTGCGTGATTGGCATTGCATACGCAGCGTACGGTAGTGAATTAGCCCCTCTGACTAAATTTTTATAAGTCACCAATAAAAAAAACAAAAACTGAAAGGTTGGTTTAGATTTCAGCCTATATTGTGATGTGCGGACTTCTGAAACACACTGCCAGTATAGTATCAATTTGTAACTTAGGTATTTAAAAAAACTACTCATCAATTTAAAGACATCGCTATATCTGACAACTAGTGCTGACACAAGGGAGGAGCTATGTAACCTTTGCTAAATGAGTGAATGCCATATAAATAAGTGTACACAAACAAATTATACACTGAGTTCTGGTAGTGTAATAGAACATACCTGAATGAATTCCAGCACGGATCCTTAGCTGGGTGTTTGGCTTATGTGGAATTCTAAAGGTCTTGCAAACAGCAACTAAGTCTAAAGCCATGCTTGCGATTTCACTGGCATGGAAAATACCATTCTCTTTGGGAACACCAGAAACAACCATGTCTTGTGCACAGGATTATAGAAAGAGGAGGAACAAGGAACAAAAAGCAAAGCATTATTTTTCATCACAAAACTAGGTGCATAATAGAGCAAATTAAATTATAATATGTAATAAAGCCATACACTGGAGTTTTTAGGGAAGCAGTCATGAAGACAACATTGAAAATGGCCACAGCTACAATGTCAACATGGTTAAAACTGAAAATGGAAAATGTCGACATTTGCATTAGGCTTATGGTTAGCACTAGCATTGGGGTTAGGGTCAGGGTTACCATTAGGGTTATTGTTACTGTGATGGTTACATTCCGAATGTCGACATGATGAATACTGTCATAATACACTGAACCTGAGTTATTATTAATTATAGTCTATCTGTCCATGCATGCCTATTTATAAACACCTCATCTCATATTTCATATTCCACATCACATATCATATGAGGTTTTTTAGCTGCCTTGGCAGAACTACATTTTTTATTTTAAAGTTTAAACAATTTTGTATACATTTATTTTAAGAAGAGATATGACTTCCATTAGGTAGGTTAATTCCATCACTGAAGGCATGACTTAAGTCATCCATGTGCTCTTAACTAAACTCTGACCATAATATTGAGCCCCATACTTACTGGTCCCAAATAATGTAAAAGAGTAATAGGAACCAGCAGCAGTTCCTACCATTAACTCCTGGGGGTCATTGTCCACTGCCGGTCCGGTTAATGTGTGCATGTACGGGACTGGAATCCCACGTATGCACACAAACCAACAAGCAGGCTTCAAGGGACTGCTGTTATAGCAGGGGGGTGGCTTCCCATGGAAGTGCTCTCTCTGCTAATTGCAGTCCGGACTGGCAGTCCCAGGGGGAGAAAACACTTACACCTGAGACTGCCTGTCTGGCTGTGATTAGCAGGGAGTGCTCCCAATGGGAAGCCACTGCCACCAGGGGCAGATGTGCAGGAGACAATGGAGGCGGACGCCTCCGAGCGCCAGCCCTGACGGCAGCACCTTTCCTCCATTGTCCCAGCCAGCTTCCTCCATCCCCTAATTAGTGCCCGCAGCTACCGCTACCCCCTGTATTCATAATATCTGTGTTAAATGTGGGTCATGGAATCGGTATGTAATGCAGGCTGTCGGGATGTCTGTTGTCAGAATACCTACAGCGGCTTCCCAATGGTTGGTATCCCAACAGGAGTCAGGTAAGTATACTTACCCTTCCCCCCCTAACCCTCCCTTTTTGTAGCCTAACCCTAATCCTCCTCACCCCGCACCCTAACCCTCCCTGTTAGTGCCTAAACCTGTCTCCCACCTTCGTGCCTAAACCTAACCCTCCCCCTTAGTGCCTAACCTCACCGGCTAACGCTAAGGGTGCCCCGGACTTAGATAATTCGGGCTGGCGTCCTTTGGTGTTCCGGCGTCAGGATTAAGATAGACCTCGGTATTTCGACGCCTATCTTAAGTCCCTTGTCAGGATTCCCCTGTTGGTATTGAGACCGGCGGCATTGCGGCCACCGGTCTCATAACTACATCCTGTGGGTCACTGCTGATGATTTATGCATTATATGGCAGTTACTGCGACACTCTCCGCATTACATGGCGGGCACTGCGACACTCTGTATTATATGGCAGGTGCTGCAACACTTTCTGCATTACATGGCGGGCACTGCAACACTCTCTGCAATACATGGCAGGTACTGAGACACTGCATTACATGGCGGGCACTGCAACGCTCTCTGCAATACATGGCAGGCACTGAGGCACTGCATTACATGGCGGGCACTGTGACACTCTGCATTACATAGCGGGCACTTTGATACTCATTACATGGCAAGCACTGCGACACTCTGTGTATTACTTGGCGGGCACTGCGACACTGTGAGGGTATATGAGGGTATATGAGGGAAGAGCAATGCTAGTCTAAAATTTTGCCCAGGACACCTTGCACTGGCCCTGAACATAAATGCACCATGTAACAGCTAAGTTGGAAATGTATAAAGAAGCTAGTTATGATAATCAACTTTCTTTATGGTGATTGCAATGTTGCAGGTAAAATGAAAACCACAAGAAAAAAAAACAATTATCTAAGGGATATCAAAAGCACCACATTACAAATCTGCATCTGACCTCTAGCCATTTGAAGAATACACATTGTGTGATCTATGGGCTGCAATTCTTCAAAACATTGGATAACCACCAGAAAAACTGCTATAAATTAAAAACATAGGTGCTTCCCAGAAACAGGCAGTTTGAGCTATCTTGCTTGTCAGCATGTGTTAAGAAAAAAAGAATGAACTTTCAGACCCTCATGGTGCCCATAGCCTGGGTAAAGCAGAAAATTATAATAGAGAATAGTATCCCCATATAACTTTTAACCCCTTTGTTAACCCAAGATTTGAAAGTGATGTTTTAATTAATGTGCTTTGATGTTTGGGCTTTAGAAAATTGCAGATTACAAACCATTTATCCGAGTGCCATGTCTATCTGGTTTGGCAAAACTGACCCTTAGTAAATCTCCCTGATTGAGGGCCTGATTCAGCAAGGATTGCTATTCTGCTTATACGCATGCAACGCAGTTGCTAATATCTGTGGTGATATGTTAATGTTTGCATTCGCATTGCGATCGCAGCCTAACATAAGGATGCCCACTTCCCCTTTACGCACATCCCTATACTTGGGAAACATAGCTGAACAATCGGTAACATCGAGTAACATCGGACACATACACACAGTTAAGGCAGGTCAGGCCTCACTCAGGAATTGATTACTTCAGCGCACGCTATGAGGCCTCAGACAGCGTCTGGTATCGCAGTGGCTCATTTATGCACACCCATGCAACGCCGTCCAACGCACTGGCATGCCTGCATTTACCCGACCATCCCCCGTCACCACTCACAAACTGCACCTCCTGTCAATCACTCTGCCATGGATCTGCGTATACTTTGCAATCGCAATCCTGATCAAAGCGGTACGCAACAATCGTCCGATTGCGTACGTATAAGCAACTGCGATCCTTGCTGTATCAGGCCCTGAGTTGATTGTAGCGAAATTGCACAAATGCATAGATAACCATCAATGTGCATGTGTTTGCCAAGCAAGATGGCAGTGTGGGCCTGATTCCTGGTTAATACGTAAACCAGATGGCTTGCTTACTAACCTGATAGTGAAGCATCTGAGCATGCGCAGGACCCGTTCTATGAGTCCTATGATCACGCTCGCAGAGTCCGACATAGAAATGGGGACATGTTTTTACTGGAGTGCCGAGACACAGATTTCCTGGCCTCTGCAACGCAGGTACGATGGCCATTCTGAGAAGCCTTTGACTTTTTCAGATGATATGAAGTTGCAACCAAGATGGAGTCTGATGCTGATGCTGACCTGAGTCTTTGGGCGCAGCTATTTGATCGCAGATAATGGTAGGAGGTGCTATTGTCTTCATATGCCTCCTGCAGCATTACAATATTTACACATCGCAGCTGTATCCAAAGACGCACATCAGAATCAGGCCCTATGTACAGAGGAGTAGAAATCTGCTCTGGATCATGGCAGTAGTTTAAGTAAGGAGCAAGTGCACAGATGAACCTACTTATGCTGAGCGGTAATAAAAACTAGATTCCATTTTGCACACAAGTATTACTGAAATGAGATGTGGAGAGGGCACAGGAGACACAGCCAATTACTCTCAGGAAAAGGACTTGAATTTTATACAAGATCTGAACTGGCAGAGATCGAGTCTCAGCCTACACCTAAATTTTGTGGCAATTTCAGAGGTGAAGTGCAGGGGCTTATTAAAGCCAAGGGGTCATGACAGTGGTAGTGCCAATGATGCGAAAAGCCCGGGCTCCTCCACCTGAGTGGTCATCTGCATCTCCTCTGCGGGCTTCTCCCGGATTCGGCAAGCATGCTCTAGACAGCACCAATCTCAATACTCAATTTGATTACGGCATGATCACAGAGGCTGAGTGTCCCGTGAGCTGTGCACTGTCTGTTACAGTTGGGTGGAGTGAGACATTTTCTCGAAAAGTACAACAAGTTTATTAAGCCACCCAATACCAGAAACAGACCATATTTTACAATCTAATTAACTATTCGCGGGTTGATTGCCCTTCCTTCTATAGGGTAGAAATTATCATGTCACATTACATTTCTAAACTAGTTTTGTGGAGAATCGAAGTAAAGGGCTCAAAACAAAAATTACCATAGCCTACTTACAACCACACCACCCAGCTACGACCACCACACCACACCACCCAGCATACTATAGGTGCAGCCTCCAAACTGCACAAAGACACTGGATGAATGGTGGTGACTGCAATACACATTTACTACAATTAAATCACTCCACAACACCACACCACTAAGGCACTGGCTGACTGGCATGCACCACCTACAGACTGTGAGTGATTAGTCTCAATTTCTCAAAAATAGGGAGAGCCACGAACCAATCACCTGCTGATTGTAGTAACTGTGGCACAGTTGATAGGGGCTTGCAAATCTTGTGAGCTCTCAAGCTTATAATTGATTGGTGCGGCAGTGGTGATCATAGTATGGCCACTGACGCTCCCAGGGTAATGTTTTGATTCTTGGACATGTACTGTCTGATATCACCACCTGCCTGGACTCTGGACAGTCTGGTGGATTTCTGGACTGTTCTGAGTAATCCCGGACAGGTGGTAACCCTAGAAGTGTCCTAACCCTACTATTAGCAGATGAAGTAGACTTTATTTCCCTTTGCACCATACAAAATATTGCATAAACAAGTGAACTAGTTTCAGAAAAGCTATGAAAACAAACTACTTTTGTGGTGGTGAAGTGATGAGCAAGGTCAGCTCAATATTACAGTACAGTCCACTTTATCTGTTTCCTAAAAAGATGTCTGCATGTACATTATAGATGATATAGGGGTCTATTTATTTAGGGGCACTTTAGCACGGTGTTAAAGCCGCTCCTGCTTCGCCTGCATACTGCTGCAAAACAGGAGCTGGCCACTGCGGTTGTTACTAATAATAGACCTGCCCAGGGGGGTGAACGTTAAGTCACCCCCTTGGCGGTGTAAGCAGGATAGTATAGACACTGGACTCACCAGGTCTCTGGAGTCCCGTGCAGAGAAAGCAGAGAGGAGGTTTTTTTTCTTCAACAAACTTTATTGACAAACATCCAAAATTACACAGCTCAAGACCTGCTTCTCTAATGAGAAGAAGCAGATACCAGCAGCTACAGGAGGCAATATCAGCGCTGGAGAAGACACCCGAAAGTAAGTGTCTATGGCAGCACTAAGTTACCCAGGTACAGTGTTATATCGTAGCCTGCACCTAGCGCTGGTAGGCTACAGGCAGAGAAAATCTCATTAGTAGATACTGAGAACCGGTATGTACAGGGATTTTCTCTGCCTATAGCGTTTCTAACACCTTATCTCCCCTTAGTAAATAGACCCCTTAGGATATAAATATAATGTCCATTCACACATCTTATTACTTACAGGCGTCCCCTATTGTCTCCACTTTATACACATCATAGTTGTCAATTATGTCATCAAATGTGGTGTAGAGTTTGTTGAGGAAGTCTACAACCTGGTAAGGTGTGCTGGAGCCGGACAATTGTGTGAACCCAACAATGTCACTAGGAAAACACAAATACATAATATTTAAAAAAAAGCTAACAATATGTACATGTATTTATACATTATCTATCCCTAATGCACAATTGTTTTTCATATAAGTATAATTTTCTGCAAATAGTATCTGCAGAAACGGTGAGTTTAGGTCTCATTTGTTACAGCAGGAGAATTCTAATGTCGTTCGGTCAGTGCTCATTAGGAAAACTTGAGTATTACAAAGAATAATGCACCCCATTCTATAAATCAGTACAAGTCAACTTGGATTCCTGTGACCTACATAAAATACCCAGCCTACAGTTTTGTTCTGTTTATGGTCACAGAGCCCCTTATAATATACACTAGTGAGTGCTTTATCCCATACATCCACTTATAATGGATGCTTGAAGGAAATAACCTTTATATGGACAAAGTTATCACTGGGACAGGGGTTTGTTCAGGTGAGCTCAGGACAAGGACAGTAATACAGAATAAGAATACTAAGGGAGAACATTTTCTCAGAATTCTCTTTAAAACAAATAGCATGCTTGGCACACAAGGGGAGAACCAGATTAACCAGTGTAACAGTTCTCATCTGTTCACAATCTCGGGGGGTGCACAAGCATGCCTCCGTAGCAAAGGTTTTATTTCACTGCATCAACAGTACTGATACAAATGAGCTGGCAGTAGTGTGCAGGAATGCAGATTAATGTGACTTTCAGGGTTTAATTCACACTCCTAGGTAATTTTCTGTCTCCCTGCTACTGCTTCCATCTCTAATAGTGATTACTGGTAGTTTCTGATTCACTGACCCCTCTTCTTCCCTCAATCGCTCTATACATAGAATGAGTTTTCTCTGGCTATGGGAATTTTCTTTTCACCTTTCCTTAATGTAATCTCTCTCTCAGTCCTAGGGGTATATTTACTAAAGTGAGAGTTTTTAGAAGTGGAGATGTTGCTATAGCAACAAATCAGATTATATCAATTATCTTCTAGAATGTGCTACGGTAGTTAAATGTTAAGTAGTATCTGACTGGTTGCTATGGGCAACGCCTCTACTTCTAAAAACCTTCACTTTAGTAAATATACCCCTACTCTTTGTCAGCTGTGCACTATTTTTTTCTTTTTTTTTTAAATTGTCAATAAGACAATTTTGCAGCATGCGTACAAAGACAATTGTGTCAAGTCTTCAAAAGAGTGAAGAAATGGACAAGTGGAAAAGTTAGCAAAAAACGTAACAAAACACACACAAAACTAGGTGCTTCATCTGTCGAAACAAATCAATCTTACAAACTTCAGCTTCCGAGTAAGGGGATACGGTAATCCTTTAAATGTAAACCAAGATAAGTAGAAAAAAGGAACAATGCTGATGTAACACATTTTAAAAGTAAAATGGTGTAAAAGTAATACAAAATAGTGTCTCAACAATAGATCTCTTAATAAAATAATATAAACTAATATATTATTAAAATGCTGATGATTTCTAAACATAGAAAGACTTCCACATAACTTTCAAAGATCTCTTCTGAGGAAGCCACTGACAAACAAAGTAGGCGGAGAAACGCGTTACACATTCATACCTTGGAGATGACCCTAGTGTATTGGTTTACTGGGTTTACAAGGTTCTGGCTTTGGCTTATTAGTTGCAACTTTACTATAGTCCTCTTACAGGCTGTATTAAAGGATATTCCAACAGCCAGGAGGTAAGAGACATTACCTTTACACCACAAGCCTGGAGTGGGATTTTTGGAGCTTTAATCAGCAATCCAGAATGGACCAGCATTGTAGATGGTAAGACCTAACAGATGCGATTTATATATAGCCAAGACTGAATGGACTTATACCTATTCATATCAATTACATTGAAGAGCTTTTGTAAATAATATCCATTTTTGGTCTTGTGGGCATATTTTCTGTCAGCTGCAGTTGAAAGACTTTCTATGCTAGGAAATCAGCATGCTAATAATATATCAGTTTATGTTATTTTATTCACAGGTCTATACTTGAGATACTCATTTTTATTACTTTTAAATTGTCCGTGTGTTATACTGTACAGTATGTATAATAAGTCATTTTATAATGAGCAATAAAGTTTGTTAATATTTCTGTTTATCTGAGTGGAGAAGTTGACCATAGCAACCAATCAGCTTTTAGCTAACATTTATCAAGTACACACTCCACGCTTTAGAAGTCTTGAAACATATTCCCAAAATCTCTTTTATTTTTCTTTCATAGCATATACTATTTCACCTCACTCCTCTCGCTACTCTTCCGCAACACTCCTGTCGCTTCTATTCCGCCACACTCCTCTCGCTTCTATTCCGCAACGCTCCTCTCGCTACTATTCTGCCACACTCCTCTCGCTACTATTCCGCCACACTCCTCTCGTTACTCTTGCGCCACACTCCTCTTGCTACTCTTTCACCACACTCGTCTTGCTACTATTCTGCCACATTCCTCTCGTTACTCTTCCGCAACACTCCTCTTGCTACTATTTCGCCACACTCCTCTCGCTACTCTTCTGCCACACTCCTCTTGCTACTCTTCTTCCACACTCCTCTCGCTACTCTTCCGCCACACTCTTCTTACTACTCTTTCACCACATTCCTCTTGCAACTCTTCGGCCACACTCCTCTCGCTCCTCTTCCACCACATTTCTCTTGCTACTCTTCCATCACACCCCTCATTACTCTTCCACCACATTCCTCTCGCTACTCTTCCACCACACTCCTCTTGCTACTCTTTCACCACACTCCTCCCGCTACTCATCCAGCACATTCCTCTCACTACTCTTCGACCACATTCCTCTCGCTACTCTTCCATCACACTCCTTTCTCTACTCTTCCACCACATTCCTCTCACTACTCTTCCACCACACTCCTCCCGCTACTCTTACAGCACATTCCTCTCGCTACTCTTCCACCACATTCCTCTCACCACACTCCCCTCTTCCACCACATTCCTCGTTACTCTTCCACCACATTTCTCTTGCCACACTCCTCTCACTACTCTTACACCACATTCCTCTCGCTACTCTTCCACCACACTCCCCTCGCTACTCTTCCACCGCATTCCTCTCGCTTCTCATCCACCACACTCCCCTCGCTACTCTTCCACCACATTCCTCTCGCCACACTCCTTTCGCTACTCTTATGCCACATTCCTCTCACTACTCTTCCACCACACTCCCCTCGCTACTCTTCCACCACATTTCTCTTGCCACACTCCTCTCACTAATCTTACACCACATTCCTCTCGCTACTCTTCCACCACACTCCCCCCTCGCTACTCTTCCACCACGTTCCTCTTGCTACTCTTCCACCACATTCCTCTCTCTACACTTCCACCACATTCCACTCGCCACACTACTCTCACTACTCTTCCACCACATTCCTTTTGCTCCTCTTCCACCATATTCCTCTCGCTACTCTTCCACCACACTCCTCTATCTACTCTTCTACCACACTCCTCTAGCTACTCTTTCACCATACTCCCCTTGCTACTCTTCCACCACATTCCTCTTGCTACTCTTCCACCACACTCCTGTAGCTACTTTTCCACCACACTCGTCTCGCTACTCTTCCACCACACTCCTCTTGCTACTCTTCCACCACATGTTTTCTTTCTGGAATGCCCACTGTTCAGCCAAGACTGAAGGGGACATATTTAAGCAAAGTGACTACCTAGCAGAATCAGCTCTCTAAACATTTTAAAATCCCACATCAGGACTTCTCACATGTCTTCCATTCACCACTGTGGGACAGTGCCCAAAAAGCAAGACTGTCCTGCTAAAATCGGGACAGTTTGGAGGTTTACGAATAATGTAAAATCCTTTTCCTCTCTCTTACTTCATGGTGGGCTCGACAAGGGTTTTCTATTGCTACGCACCCAATGATAGACCCAGCAGCAAGTCTTTGCCACCAATGTCTGCAAAAACTGTCCATTACCTACAGATAAAGCTATATTTACAATAAACAGAAACCAGAAGGTGGCACACAGGGGACCACAGAAAAGGGTGACAGATGAGCACACATTAGCAATTTGCAGAAGACTAATCAACATCACCCTGTTTGAAAACCACTAGTCTCTCCCTTTACCTGGAGGCCTTAACATATATATATATATATATATATATATATACACACTCAAAGTCTTTTAGAAGTAAAGGATCATAATAATAATAATAATAATAATAATAATAATAATAATAATAATAATAATATTGTAATAACAAAAGTTGTCATGGCCGGCCTCCGGTGATTCTTGTCATAACATAGTGGTTGCCAAATTATGCAAATCCTGTCATTGTGAGAATCCCAGCATTATGCAGTAGGGGAGAGCCCTTGATGAGGTGAACTGTGTCATCACGTCTCCCCAAATTCCCCCTAGGACTTATTAAAATAGAAATTAGGCATGTATGTATATGTAAAGTGCAGAAAACAAAATAGCATGAGAGCATACCATCATTTTGTAGTGGGAAAACAAAGAATAATATGTTTGCATAACTCGAGTTACAGAAGCACATATTAAATACAACCCTAGGAGGTTCATATGAATAGCATACTCATCTGCACAATCCTACCTGAAAAAAACAGTTGCACTGGTATAGCTTTGAGCTTGTGAAGATTTTCCTTGTCTCAGATCATCTGCAACCTGTCTTGGTAGCATGCCTTAAGATATGAAAGGATACGTAAACTGTATTTATCACTGCAATATAAATATTATAGGATCTGCTCTATAGATATCTGACATATTTGTAATTACTAATTGTTTATCACAAAAAAAACATGTTCTATACTAGTAAGAGTGATAATCCTATTAGTAGGGGCATAACTACACTGGGTGCTGTTGCTATGGGGCCTGTATAGATACGCCTCACCTGCACCTTGCTGGATGCTGTATATTTGGTAGACATTCAGCAAAGCTGTATACAATAAACTGTATTCAATAAGCTACAGACATGGACAGTCTACTAACTGCTTAAAATGGTGCTAGTGTAAATATACTAGATCAGTCAGGGTATATTAGGTAGGGTAGTTTGTAGACTGTCCCTACATCCCTTTCTGCCAGCATTACAGTGGATCTAGTGCATCTGCAGCATGCATGATGTGGAGGCCAAACACATTCTGAAGAGAGAGGCAGCATAGTAGATGAAGGGAGAAAGTGATAATTGGAGAGTGATAAACTTCCCGCCACTCAGCTCCCAACTGTCATGTTACAGACTGTTGGGTAGATGTATGAAGCAGTGAAAAGAGTGGAGAAGGTAACCCATGGCAACCAATCAGCTTCTACCTATCATTTTATAGAATATACTTGATAAATGCAGCCTCAAAGCTGATTGGTTGACATGGACAACTTTTCCACTGGCACACTTCTCCACTCTTTTGACTACTTCATACATCTACCCCTGTGTTTGAAATATGACAGTTAGGAGCTGATTGGTTGGTAGTTTATCACTCTCCAATGTATCACTTTCCAGAGCTTAGTTCATCTGCCCCGAAGTGAGCAGCAGTGGCACTGTGGCATACTATGATCTGGTAGGCACTACATGGCATACTGTGATAGGGGGGTGCTGTATAGCACATTATGATCTAGGGTACACTGTGGCATACCGTAATAGGGGGGTGCTGTGTGACATACTGTGATTTGGGGCCACTACTATGGGGCATTAAATGAACAAGCACTGCAGAGAGAACTGTCTCTATAGAAACTTTGGGTCCCTTTCAAAATGTTGCTATGGGGCGCCTACAGTTCTAGTTATTCCCCTGCTGTATTAGACTGCATTTTCTTAGGCTTCAGCATTACATAATACATTTTAGGTCATAATGTGTGAACTACAGTTTGCTCTTCCACTGAAAGGCAAACAACAAACAGCAACATAGGGCCTGATTCAGAGGTGCATGCAATTCCACCTTACATGTTCCAGTCAAGACTGGCAACTTCTTGTGTGAGAGGGTACACGTGAGTCTGTCCTGCAGCCTTGTACCTTATATGCACTCATACCGGGATGTAATCGGGAAATCGGCTGAGGTGATCCCGACAACCGGCTTCCCGACTGCTTTATCCCGGCGTGGGTTAAATGACAGGCGTCTATATCTAGACGCCTGTCATTTTCCCGATGCCGGGAGACAGGTGCCCGGCATCCCGATCATAGGGATGCCGGGTGCCGCGAGCGGACAGCCACCGGGGGGTTAGGTTTAGCACATCCAGGGGGGACTTAAGATTAGGCACCTCCTCTGGGAGGGTTAGGGTTAGGCTAGGGGGAGGGAGGGTTAGGGTTAGGCACCCCCGGGGGGGACTTGGGGTTAGGCCCCCCGGGAGACTTAGGTTTAGGCAGCGGGGAAGGGGGGGGGTTAGGGTTAGGCACTTACAGGGGGGATTAGGGTTAGGCACTTGGGGGGGAGGTTAGGGTTTGGCACCCCTTAGGAGGGTTAGGGGGGTTAGGTTAGTATATACTTACCTGAGGACGATCGGGATTTCCAACGCTGTCGGGCTGCTGCTGCCGGGATCTGTCCATCTGTCGGGCTGCCACGGCCGGGAATCGAATCGCCGGCCATGCGCCCGGCAGTATTTCATACCGATTCCCTCATACCTTGGCATGCTCATCTTCTCTGTCATTGACCTCTCACTAGTCTGTCACATCTGTCCTTATCTGACTCGCTCAATTGCATCTGACCTGGCTTGCTGACCTTGAGTGGACTCTTCCTTCATACTCCTTGATCTATACCAAACACTATTGATGGGACATTTTTAAATATAAAAATTAAAAAAAAAAGGAAGGTCTTGAATGTATTCAACACATAACTTAGTTGTATAATGATTCATTAGATGAAACATTTTTAATACTATTAATGTTTATTACATCCATCAATTCAACTCTGGGGTATTTTCTTTCACTGAGTTTTTGAAGTTCTGGTTACTTAAACTAGTACAAGTCCCTTGTATGACTGATTTCCATGAATTATCTTTTGGGAGCAAGGGTGCTTCTCAATTTCTTGGTATGCCTCTGAAAAGTAGCAACTATCCTGCATTAGCATTAGTTAATTAATATTCACCAACAATGCCATTAAACTACTAATAATTAAAGGGAAACATATGTTTACTTACTATATAGCACTACTAATTATTAGAGGGAAACATATGTTTACTTACTATATAGCACTACTAATTATTAGAGGGAAACATATGTTTACTTACTATATAGCAGTTGGTCTGTTTTTTGCTTTTCATGCATTAGATCTTGTGTACGTTCTGCAACCAATAGCTCCAGATGCTTACTATATTTTTCCATCTAAAGTAAACAAAAAAAGACAAAGCTTTGTTTATTGACTAACCAGTTATGAATAGACTCCTTATATTATCTGGCAACACATATATTATAAACATGTAAACCTGATATTATAAACATGTAAACCTGAAATAACTTTTTGAATGAGAAACCTAGTTAGGAGAACATAAAACTGCGCCTTGCACTGGGTTCCTTACAATTGTGTGAGCTGAAGACTAGACTAGCCTCAAGAGAGGCACCCATTGATTTTGGGGCATATATGATGACAGCATGGGATCGCTTTGATTGCTTTTAAATAAATTATTCACCCCTCAAAACCTACCATATTTAATGTAGCCTTATAAGTACAGCATCACATTTATTACAGCAAAGTGTAACAAGATAACATATCCTATCAAATGGTCCCACTTAGCATTTCAAATAAAATGATATAGCTTATTCAAGCAGTTCCTGTAAACACAGAGGTTCAAAACTTGCCTATTAATCTTCATACACCTTAACCTAAGGGATATATAGTCACAAAGGGAAGAAGCAATTCAGTGATAGCTAAAAACTGCATGGTAAGTCAAATTATAGATTTAAAGTGCATTAAGACAGACTGCAGCTCAGGTGAGCTAGTGATAAGAATGCTACACAGACTAAAATGTAGAAGTATTCAGCTCAACAGTAATCTACTATGCAATATGACAGCAGAAATAATTACAATTAAAAATAAATGATGTTCCAGCTTCGAAAATATGCATTGAGATTGATGTTAATTGTTTCCACAGAACACTCTAATTATTACTTCACTGACCCTGTGACTTCTTTAAGACTAATTTCTGCTGTTAATACAATGTGGACCCACAGAGATATTTTTCAGGCATTGCTTCCTACATGGTAGAAAACCCCCCACCATTTACCATGACTGTACATGTGCTCCTCAGGCTTTCCATGGAAGTTTTACATATATGTTAAAAACATTTTAGGTTTGGTTGAGAGTGCATGGTGCCAGGGTGCTGACACTTAGTAATCTTTTTCTTGGATATTGGGCAGGTCAGTTACTCTCCACCTCATAGCATTCTTCTCAGCTCCTCATCCCTCTTTCTCAGGGCCTTACCTAGGGTAGTGCGACCAATGCCATGGCACAGGGCACCGCAGGGCAGGGGGCGCTGTTTGGGCCGGGTCAATTTCCCTGTTTATTATAATTCTCACTTGTAACTTCCTTTTCTTTTATCCCCAGCATCTCCTGGCCACCCCTCTCTCTTTGCTGGCCCTTACTTTTAGACCCGCCACAGGGCGATCTGTATTTCCAAAGTCTCTCCAGAGATAATGGGCCACATTATCCTGACTTCTAACAAGACATATGACATAATCAATGTTGGGAATGCTGCCATCTGCTACCGGCTTCACTCGTGGTACAAACAGGATAAAAGAGAATATAACAATCATAAAATTTACATAAGTGCATAGACAGTTACAGACAAGTGACAAGTCTACTGTACATGTATGCATAGTTACATAAATACAACCCACAAGTTACACAATTAAATATATAATAGGAGAGAGGGTCCTGCTCATAAGAGCTTACATTCTAAAGGAATGGAGCTGTGTATATATTAAAAGCAGAGGACGCAAGAAGAGAGGTACACACTGAAAGTAATGTAAGACACAGAAAGCAATTGGGGCAGTGGAGAGATGAGGCAAACAAGGGGGGGAAAGGCACTTGGTAGATGCAAAGCAATGGAAGTAACATACATAGAGATGACAAAGATGAAAGCAAGGTGGCCTATAGTACAAGGAGGAGACAAGACAGTGGGCAGATATAGTGCAAATAGAGAACTATAGGCCAAATTAATAGGTGGATGTGATGCCGATGTTTGTGCAGTAGGCTGATGTTGTTTGTACTGCCCATGCATCTGAGTCGCACAGCGCATGCGTCATCATGGCTTAGAGATGGCGGTCGCAGTGAGGATTTGACTGACAGGTCCTGTTTGTGGGAGGTAACGAGGGTGGTGGTGACTCAAATGCAGGCAGGCTGCAAATGTTTTGGGGGCATGTCTGTGCTTGCAACTGCGAATTTGTATGCAGCGGTTAAGGCTCCAGTGGCTTACTTGAGATGGACATTCTGAGTGACCATAGGGTTACTCAGAACGTCAATGTTGTGACAGATGGTGGGTCTTTGTATGCAAGCGGCGGATTTGAGACGCAGCTAGTGGGCATATAAATTCAAATTCCAGTGGCTGCAATATTTGCGTAAATACGGGATCGCAGCCACGATGCGATTTGTGTGCACCTATGAATCAGGCTCTATGTAAGGGAAGGTCAGAATGAATCTTCTTACGTAGTTCTTATCCAACATGGTACATAAAAGATAATCAGATAAATCTAATAGTGTAGTACTTTACATAAAACGTTAAACACATGGTGCACTTCAATTCAAATAACAAGTGTATCTTCAATCCACCTTCAAATAAATTCATGGTGAAGTACCCCCCTTTGTGGTTGCACTCACACAAACTTCATAAAATGTAAACACATCAAGACATGCAACATATGGTCATACCTTGAAAAAGGCCACATGCAAGGTCAGAACGCGTTGGTATTTGGGGAACCTGATGCTGTTTGAACCTCTGCACAGAGGACTATTTGGTCGGATCCTGTGGTCTATACCTGAGGAACACAGAAACCTTTTAAGGGCCGTGTCTACAGCTATTCTCTGGTAGGAGACCATTTCACTTCATGTTACCATGTTATTTGTATGACTTTTATGGTCATATGATGTCAGAATTATGCTATGTAGCATTTTATTTCCACTGAAACTCTATTTGTTTCTTCTGAAACCTCATATATCTGAGGTGTCTACTAATAAGAGAGATGACGTTTGAATATCAGTGGATGTCTTGATGTGCCTAAATGAAGTTTGTGTAAGTGGTGTACATCATCCTGAATTTTATTTGAAGGTGAATTAAGATACACTTGTTATTTGAAGTGCAACGGGTGTTACATTGTTTTATTTAAAGTACTACACTATTAGATTTTTTGTATTTTTTTTATTATGTACCGTGTTGGACAGGGCAGTTTCTAGGGTCTGAGGCTCCCAGTGCGAGCAGTCAAAATGCGCCCCCCCCCCCCCTCGAAGCAGTAATATTGTGGAGTGGGTGTGGCGTCATCGTGAGGGGGTGTGGTATCACAGTAAGGGAGCGTGATCTAGAAAGATCACAGAATGACAGCCACCGTGACTACTGAGTACAGGGGTGTCTAACCTGTCAGAGGCAAAGCGCTGAAAAATATATGTAGCTAAACAAAAGATAGACAGCATGCGCGCGCCGGAGGGTGTGGCCTAGCTGTCACAAGCCCACGCCGCATTTCTGTGTGCATGCCTGTGGTGTGACATTTGCAGAAGTATGACCTTGCATCACACCCGGTTTTAGTCGCGTTGGGAGCGAGCCCAGCCAGATCCACATAAAATACAATGCAACAAACCACTTCCACATAAAATATATTGGAAAAGCCAGAGGCACATAAACTACGTTTTAAAACCACATCCACCTCAAATACATTATTAAATCCAGAACCACATAAAACACATTGAAAAAACATGATTCACATAATACACACTTCATTCCAGCCCCCTCCCTTACCATTCCATCCCGACAGGTCTTAGGCTTCCCCCCCACTGGCTCTCAGGCAAAAGTGCCCATTATGCAGTGCCCCCTGTAGTTGTCCCCATATGCAGTGTCCCCTGTATTTATGCCCCTTATGCAGTGCCCACAGTGGTAGTGTAACTTATGCAGAGCCCCCATTAGTAGTGCCCCCTGTAGTCATGTCCCCTGTAGTCATGCCCCCATCAGTAATGCCCCCAATAGTAATGGTCCCTGTTGTAGTGCCCCAGTAGTAGTGTCCCCAGTTGTATTGCCCCCAATAGTAATGCCCCCTGTAGTAGTGTCCCCTTTATAAATTCCCCAGTATTAATGCCCCTGTATTAGTTCCCCCAATAGTAATGCTCCCTTTGTAGTAGTGCCCCAAGTAGAAAAGCCCCAAGTAGTAGTGCCCCCAGTAGAAGTGCCCTTGGCCCCTGAGTAATGCACCCAGTAGTGGTGCCTCCTAAGCAATAACCCCAGTAGAAGTGCCCCCCGAGTAATGTCCCCAGTAGTAGTGTCTCCCCCAGTAGAAGTGCCCCCAGAGTAATGTCCCTAGTAGCTGTGCCCAGGTGCCCCCAGTAGTGGTGGCTCCCCCAGCAGAAGTGCCCCCAGTAGTAGTGCCTCCCCCCAAGTATTGTCCGGGCTGCCTGCACACAAAAAAAAACAAAAACAGTAACACTTACTTACCTTCAGCCCCGCTCTGGCGTTAGCTCCGCTCGGCTGCTCCTCTCTCTGCACTATGGGAAAGACGTCATGACGTCCTCCCATAGTGCACATTGTGGGAGCCGGAAGCCGGAAGCAGGAGCCTCCGTCTCCGGCTGCTCTGCTCTGCCGGGCGCCCGCTGGTAACTGAATCTCAGCGGGCGCCCGGCAGTTAACATGCTGTTTCTACAGCAGGGGTAGGAGGCAGCGCGCCCCGTGCGATTGCACGGGTCGCCTGCCCCTAGAAACGGCCCTGGTGTTGGATAAGAACTCTGTAAGAAGATTCATACTGGATGATACATTTTCACAGGGGATATTTAAAGTGGAACTCCATCTTTCTATAAGTATCATTTCTGTCAATTTATATGCAGCGCCAAGGCTGGCTTTGCCACTTGTTGTTTTCGAATATTTATTTGGAGAATGGTGTAACTCCCAGGTAACGTTTTGATCTAGGCAGCTTGGGGCGCACTGTTGCAGTAATAATAATCTATTTTTAGATCCATTCAGAACCTGTCGACATTCTGAATGTCGACTATTCAGACCACACCCAAGAAAAATACAATCAAGAGGATAATACATGAATAGATTTAAAAGAGTAATAATGCAGAGTAACTTTAAGGTAGCAAAACAATTTCTGTAATATACACGTGTGACAAGCTGTCGGCATTACTGGTGTTAGACAACAGAGAATCTGCACAACTTGTTTGTGCCAATAAATTTCTCTTACAAATATCATATAATATATATCATATACCATATATCATATAAACATGGAATTGAGTATTACACAAAACTTTTTGCAGCCTAGTTCTGCTATACTGTACATATATTACTTTTAAATAAGTAGAGAACTAGACTTTGGGAAACCAAATGGACAGATGGAGCTAGAAAGATAAATGGTGGTAAGATATGAAGGTAAGAAACAAACTCTTTTTTTACTTTTAATTCTCAAATGAACAACACAAATCTTCACTAAAAATAAAAAACAATCATACAATAAATAAATATTGTAAATAAATATGATATAATAAAAACTTGGTCAGTATGTCAGTTGCCACAGCACACCACAACATTTTTATCTGCTTTTCCTCATACTTGTAATGTAATTTTCTTCTCCTCAGAGGCAGTAAACTAAATTGTATTTCTAACATGCTGAAGGGGAGGTGGAGGTGTATTCTTCCAGGGTTTAGTTTTATATGTTTTAATTGCATTAAAATCCCTGAATTGGAAGGCAGAAAACATCAATAATTTTTGTTGAAACAGTTTTCAAACAATGGGATACAGAAAAAAAGGAGAAGTTAAAGGGAACAATAAGGGGATGGCACATGGGTTGGTAAATGGAAGAAATGAAGTATTAAAGACCATGCACACCAAGGCAATTTACAAAGTCAAACAACCAGTAAAGACATCACAAACTGTAAAAACAACAGCAAATGCATCAATCACTTGGGGCTTCATTTAGACTAAATGGAAGAGAATCAACTGATCTATACAGAAGGATAGAGGAGCCTTCACCATTGATACAAAACTGATGCCAAATAAACCATTTTACCATAGGAGAAGAGGCTAAAGTTGAAGAGGGGATACCAGCAGTCTCCATTTCAAAGTGGAAGGCGCACTTCCACTATGCTGTCACTATGCTGTCCCTTTGGCCATAGTAGACGGCAGAGGGTCTTTCCACTTTTAGGCTGAAATGGCACATGCTGCTATGAGAATGTGACCAAAGACATATCTATGGTATTTAGGACGGTGAGGGTGGTTTAGTTGCAACAATGTTACAGTACATCAAGTGGAAATAAAGGTTGCAATTTAAGGCATTTTTGGTCAATTTGAAAACCTCCAGCCAAAAGGGCTGTATCAGAAATTAGAGATGAGCGATTCGGTTGTATTAGGTTATGTTTGGATACCAAGAACAGCATCTTATCGGTTAAGCAAATCTTACGTGTTTTGGATAGCCAATAGGATCAATCCGAACTTGCACTAATTTGGTGAAAACCGAATCACTCATCTATAGCAGAAAAATGAAAAAGGTTGCCCGTTTCAGCCCAATTGTGGTTGCCTCTCAGGTGTAAGAGACAGGTAATACAACAATTTAATATGTATTTCAGAATGGTTGAGGCATTTTGATATTTTATAGGGTGCGGTATATATAAGGTCCCGCTGTGCAGTAGAAAACATTCTATGGAGATCTGCTTCTCATGTAATTTTGGAAGGAGCCTTGGTGGGCAGGGCCAAGGACAGGAGTTGATGATACCAAAAAGAAATACTCCTTTTGCATATGGCCATCATGATCCAGGAAAGAATAAGACTAGGTAGTGCTATAACATTGCCATGAGATTTGGTAAAACCTTAAGCCAATGACGGATCTGGTAAAACTTAAACAGGTATGTGGCGGACAATGAAAACTGCTCACTTAGATATTGAAATGTGTGGAGGGAATCTGCTTTTAACCCCCTGTCCTGACAATAGGAGAGATTCAGGTGGGTGATCTGTTTTGAGAGGGCCTTAAGTTACAAGTAGGTAAGAGCAGGATTGAATGAGTGACAACAATCTTATCCCAAACTCTTAGGGAGTCACGTGTATAGCATAGCAAGGAGGAAGAGAGATAGCAGGACTTAGCAGGGATCCACAAAGATTAGCTAACTAGAATTTGAGGGACATGGATTTTTCCAAATCTATCCATGGTTTACAATCTAAGGAGTGTGTCCAATTCCTCAGCTGCAGGGATGTGCGCCGAGCCCCCGCTTTTTGGTTTTGGATCTGTATCTCATTCGTGTTTTGGATATGAATTTGGTTGTGGCAAAAGCAACCTTGTGTGTTTTGGTTTTGGATCTGTTTTTTTTTTACTAAAAAATTATAAAAACCGCTAAAATCGCATCATTTGGGCCAGTATTTGTTCCTACAGTACTGTTAAATAACATTTATTTCCAGTAATTTCCAGTCAATTTTGACCACCTCACAATATTGATTTCATCCAGTTTAGGCTAGAAGGTTGCATCCAACTAGCTATCTGGCTAAGCTAAGTGACAGCAGTGGGCGACACTAACATGTGGCCGTTCAGTTTCCTACATGACAAAGTGGTTCTGCAGTGGTAGACAGGATGGCAGTTTAATAAACTATACGACCCCATAGGCAGTTTAAAAACAAAGAATGTTTTCATTAATCAAGAACTAGGTCAAAGGCCAGAGGGAGTTGGATTATGTTTAAGGACTAAAGTCAGGGAAAGAACAGAAGGATTGATTAGATTTTAATTCATTTATTTTAATGTTTTGATTCTTAAAATTTTTTTATGAGGGAAGAGCAATGTAGGAACAAGTTCTTCAGTTCATGAAAGACATCTTTGATCTGGAGGAGGTTTCTTTATACAACTAATAGAAATGCGGTGGCCTTACTTGTGGAGGTGCTGCTAGTAACAGACGTTTACTTTGTGCTCAGGGAGGTTGTTAGGGATAATGGGACCAAGACTTGCTGCTTACATCAGAGAAAAAAAGCCTGTAGCTCTTCAGCTAAACTAGAACTCCCAGCAACTGTGATGTTTTGCCAGGCCTCAGTTTACCTCTGTATGTAATTTTTGGACATATTTGGCATTCAGCAACCGCATGTAGAAGATTTCAGCGGCTGTGGCAGTTCAACTTCCAACATGGCACATTAGGAAACAAATGTTTTTATTATTCAAGAGACCAGAGGGAGTTGGAGTATGTATGCAGTTGAAGGCAGGGAAAGGAAAGGTTGATTAGTAGTAAATTTAATTTCATATTTTGATTTCGAAGCAAATTTATTAGGGAGGAGGGGAGGGAAGGAGGCATTTACAAAAAATATTAAATCATTCACATTAGTCTTTGCCCCAGAAGAATCCTTGAGTGCTATGCCTGCTGCTGCTCCTGGGAGTGGATCTTCATACCAGTAGTAGTTTAAAAAAAATTGACTGTTAAACAATCCTTTGCAAGGGGGAGCAAGTATGACAGCAGTCACAGCACAGCAGTCACAGTTGCACAGCGGATCACTGACGCCATAACATCTATGCTGGTATTAGATGTGCATCCAATATCTGCCAATAATGCAGTGGGTTTTAGTTTTAGACAGTTAACTGAGGTCATGTGTCCCCGCTACCAAATCCCATTTAGATTCGACTTCACTAGAAAAGGAATTCCCAGCCCATACAGGGACGTTAAAAAAAATTAATTAGTGTCCTCCAAAATGCTGTTGTACCCACTGTCCACTTAACCACAGATATGTGGATATGCGGAACAAAGCAAATGCAAGATTACATGACTGCAACAGCCCACTGGGTGGGTAAATTGCCTTCAGCTGCACCAACAGCAGCAACAGCATCTAAGAAACAGCAGCTCATTCAGAGGCAGACTACTCTGTGTATCGCCAGTTTCACTAAGAGGCATACCATTGACAACCTTTTAGAAAAACTCAGGGAAGTCATTGCAAAATGGCTTACCCCGCTTGGGCTCTTTCTGACAATGCCACCAATATTGTGAGAGATTTCCGCTGGGTGAATTCCAACATGTCCTATATTTTTTTAACGCAATCAACTTGGTGGTGCAATTTTTTTTTTTGTAAATGACAAGGCCGTGCAGGAGATGTTCTCTCTGCCCCGAAAAATTTATGGACATTTTCGCCATTCAGCAGGCGCATGTAGAAGATTGCAGCACCTGTAAGTAATGTTGAATTTGCCCTGCCACCAGCTGAAGCAAGAGGTAGTTACAAGGTGGAACTCCACCCTTTATATGCTTCAGTGTGTGGAGGAACAGCAAAAAGCCATCCAAAGCTACACAGCGAACTATGACATAGGAAGAGGAGGGGGAATGCACCTTACTCAAGCTCAGTGGAAAATACTTTCCGTGTTGTCCAAAGTGCTGAAACCCTTCAAAGTAATCACCTGTGAAGTGAGTTCAAATACTGCCAGCTGAGTAAGGTAATGTCAAAAGCCGCTGCACTGTGTATGCAGGGCGAGGCAAACGCTGGGAGAGCGTTCGCTGATACTCCTCCTACCTCCTGTCCAAAATGCTGGGATATATCTGGATTGGCTCCTGCTTCTATTTCCTCCTGGTGTGAACGCTGCTTCGATGCCGGTGATAGTGTTCACGTGTTGTCTCCTGTATCCAGTCAAGTACCCAGTTCTGTCGTCCTTTTGCTATCTGCCATTTGTGTCATCTAGGTGGCACGGTCCGCATATCTTCTGTCTGCCTCTTGTGTCATCCAGGCGGCACAGGCCGCACTTCAGCGTCCAGCGTACACAGTTCAGCGTGCCACTTGTGTCATCCAGGCGGCACAGGCGGCACTCCAGCGTATGCAGTCCAGTGTGCCACTGCTTGTGTAATCCAGGCAGCACAGGCCGCACTCCAGCATCCAGCGTACGCAGTCCAGTGTGCCACCTCTTGTGTCATCCAGGCAGCACAGGCTGCACTCCAGCATATCATCGCTTGTGTCAACCCGGTGGCACAGGCCACAGACTGCCAAGGCTGCTACATGGCCCAAAGACCGCATCTGATTCTACGGCCCTCAGGCAACAGCCTGGCAGGCTGCTACATGGCCCAAAGGCCGCATCACATTCTACGGCCCTCAGGCTACAGCCTGCCAAGGCTGCTACACACCCCAAAGGCCGCATCTTGTTCTACGGGCCCTCAGGCCACAGCCTGCCAAGGCATCTACATGACCCAAAGGCCGAATCTTGTTCTACAGCCCTCAAGGCTGCTCCACGGCTGCAGCTAGCCAAGTGTCCAGCCCACAAGGCTGTAGCGGGACTTTATTATACCTCAAAGCATAACACCTCCTTCACTAAACCTCCGATTCCTAACAGGTAATTCCCCTAATTAGACTGTTGGAAAAGCAACTTGAGAACCTGAAGGAGGAGCTGAAACACAGTGATTCTGCAAAGTACGTTGAACTTGTAGATCAAGTCCTTTATTCGCTTCACCAGGAACCGAGGGTTGTCAGGACCTTTCAATTGGATCACTTCATTTTGGCGAACATGCTCGATCCTAGGTTTAAGTCATATGTCGTATCTTTCTTCCCAATGGACACAGGGCCTGATTCAGACTCGCTCACGAGCGCTGAACGCTCGCAAGCGGGTCGATGTTGCCCAAGTGCGCATGCGCACGCGCGAGACCCGAATAACGATGGCCAAGCTGTCATTATGGGTCTCGCACCAAAGGGGGCGTGCTGTCGATGGTGATTGACAGCACGCCCCCTTTGGAGGGCGTGCCGGGTGGCGTGGCTGCCCAGACGGAGGCGTTCCCATGGGAACGCCTACCGTCTAGGGCCGGCCCCACTGACATCACTAGTGATGTCAGTGGGAGTGCTTTTGGCTCTGATAGAGCCAAAAGCACTCCAGGGCTTGAGGCAGTGAGACCCTACCGCAAGGGTCTCGTCGCACGCCCGATGTTCGCAATGGTCTTGACTCTTGACCATCGCGACCTTCATTTTGGCCGCTCGCTATAGCTGTGGGTGGTTAGCCACAGCTATGCGAGCGGCCAGGAGGCCGCTCCAAACAGTAAGAGGGACAGCCCTGATTCAGAGCGAGCGCTCTGTCAGAGTGTCCGGCTCTGAATCAGGGCCACAGATCTGAAGAGACACAAAGACCTGCTGGTAGGCAAATGGTCAGCTCAAGCGGCATGTGATGCAGTGATGGCTCCTCCTTCAGTTTCTCCAGCAAGGGCGGCTGCCAAGGAAAAACTAAACTGGTGTTGAAGGTAAGTCAACACAATCAAAGTTTTGACATCTGGTCGGGTCTAAAAGAATTGCGTACAATTAATGAGACCTCTACCATGACTCCATCTGATACGGCCACTATTCAAAGAATGGTTGAGGACTATTTTTAATGATACCATCCAAATAGGCATGTCAGACAGTCCATTTCACTAATAGCAGGACAAAAAAAGGCAATTTGGAGGCCCTTGCAGAAACTGGTTTTGCTTTACAAGAGCTGCCCACCCTCCAGTGTGTACTCTGAAAGAGTTTTCAGCACAGCCGGGAACCTTGTCAGTGATTGGCGAAGGGGGCTACTTCATCAAAATGTGGAAAAAGATTATGTTCATCAAAATGAGTTACAAATTCCACGAGGAAGACCTTTATCGCCAATTACGTCCAAAAATTACAGAGGCACCTGTAATGGTGGATTCCAGCAGGGATGAATTAATAGTGTGTGAGGAAAGATGTTGTAGACACTGATGAGGGTGAGGAATCGGATGATGATGGCGACAACATCTTGCCTCTGTAAAGCCAATTTGTGCACGTAGAGATCATTGCCAGCAATGTCAGCTGCCCATTGGTAGCTTGTCTTCTGGGGGCCCAAACAAACCAATTGCTTCATGATTGAGAATATTGTTGATGAAGGTGTTGGTGGTGAAGATAGCAGGTGCTTGGATCTAGCATAGAGAAGGGGGCTAGCTGACTCTGGACTACTTGTTGGTACTTTTTTAGCGAACATTTCTGAATTTTGAAAAAACTTTTTTGATGGATACGCTACAGATGACGTAACAGGGAGGAGGTTCCTAGATGGTTAAGGTTCCTACCTCTACTTATTATGGCTTTACAAAGGGTACTGATGGCTTGACAATTGTTGTCCGGATTTGGGTAGAAATAATTCCACACATAAGAAGTGTATTTTTTTGTCTTATGCCTAGACATGACAATGGGCTTTTCCTTATCATGGGCAACAACTGTTTCTTCCACTGGTACCTGATTTACACAAACAACATCCTCATTAACAACATCACCATCATCAACATCCTCATCATCAACATCCTTATTAGTGTCAGCTACACAAGTATTCTCCTCATCCTAGTGCACTTCCACAGAAGCATCCTCGATTTCTATGTCAGCATGTTCACTTGTGCTTAAATCGTCATAAGAGGCAGAACCACCAGTCATAAATAAAGGCCTTAGCCTTTCCTTGCCACTTTGTGTGGTGAAAGGCATATTGCCAATGTTATGACTTTCTGCAGCTAACTTTCCCTTTGATGTTTAATTCTTTATCACTGTAAAAGATTGGTTCTTTGAATTTAGATCCCCTTACTTAAGCCCCATATGCCCTCGGCTTTAGTAGATGATGTAGACAGACTAGTCTTGTCATGACTGGTGGCACTGGCAGCAGCTCCAGCACTAGTATGTGGTTCCTGCTCTCCTCTCAACTGATCATTCTCCATATCAACAAACACGAATAAAGTGGGGTACAGCAATTTGTACCAATTTTTAAGATTACACTGAGGTATCAATGACCTACAGTCATTCATTTTTTATGAATAAGAAAATAATAACACACTTCGTTACCCCTTACAGTGTCACAATATTTTTTATGAATAAGAATAACACACTGCGCTACAACTTAACAATTTATAGTGTCACAATACGTGGGTGATAAACTGCGGTCTGGCCAGCAGTGTCACTGAACAATAATAGTGTAGCTAGCACAAAAAAAAAAAACTGAAAAAAATATATTGTTTTCTTTTTTTTGAAATGCTAATTTTATTTAACTTTTATTTTTTTTACACTGGGGAAGAGCACCTCTGGATAAGGCAGCAGCCCCTTGATGAACAACACAGCACCCCTTTATGGACAACAAAGCACCCCTGCGGAGTGTGGACGGACCACCTGCAGAATCACAAATATGTGGATGATAAACTGCAGTCTGACCGGCAGTGTCACCAAACAATCAATTTTTTTACACTGGGGAAGAGCACCAGTGGACGAAGCAGCAGCCCCTTGATGAACAACACAGCACCCCTTTATGGACAAAAAAGCACCCCTGCAGAGTGCGGAAGGACCACCTGCACAGTCCCAAATATGTACGTGGATGATAAACTGCAGTCTGGCCGGCAGTGTCACTGAACAATAATAGCGTAGCTAGCACACACGAAAAAAAAAATATTTTTTTTTTTTTCTGGAATGATAATTAATTTTAACTTTTATTTTTTTTACAATGGGGAAGAGCAGCCCTGGATTGAAAGAGCACCCCTGGACGACACAGCACCCCTTTATGAACTGCAGCCCTAGCCCCTTGATTGACATGACAACAGTGACACAGCAGCACCCCCCACTTTATGTACTGCAGCCCAAGCCCAACAACACTTCACCCTTGAACAACTACAACACTGCACCCTTGAACAACAGAGCACGTCTGTTCTGTACACTCTCCACAGCCGGAGTGAAAATGGCGCCGATCACCGGGACTTTTATAAAATTCAAAACCCGCTAGAATCCGACAGCGGGAGGATGGCATTTTGCCTCGTTTAGGATTCCGATTTAGGTGGAAAAAACTTGAGCCGGACTCTGATCCCGGCACGGATCATGACGTATGGGTGGGTCCGATTCTCTGAGAAATCCAAGCCGGACTAGGATCCCTTATGTTCGGGTGGGTGCAGTTTTCGGAGAACAGGACCCGCTCATCTCTAGTTAAAATGGATTCCTCATAGTAAATTTAAAAGATGGGTCAAGGCTAAGCCTGCATTTCATTTATAGGGATGTCATTCGTGAGTAAGAAATTTGGGTGGATTTTTTCTTCTAGATATAGGGGGACAGAATAGAGTGGAATTTATGTAAATATTTTTCAGTTATTGAGTATGGGATTGTGCATTTGGGTAACAACATAATTTTAAAAGCAGAGAAGCGACCCAGCCAGGAGACCTCACGCAGAAGCCAAGAACCAGTCAGCTGCGTAAGTAATGCAGAGAGATTAACCTCAAAAACAAAAGAAAATGAGTAAGGGATTTGAATATCTAATGAGATGTGAATCTGATTTCTAGACATAGAGAAATGCAGACTGTGTCACAACTCACCACAGAGACCCCAGAATCAGACCTTGGCACCTACCTCTCAGAGCGCTGTGGCGCGGTGGTCTGCTGCCCCGCCAGCCTGTTCCTGCAGGCGATCTCTCTCCCTGTCTCCTGACGGCGCCTGCATCTTCTCCTTCTCAGTCTCCGGCCCGGCGTCTCACACGTGGGTCCACCGCGGGTCTCCGGTCCATGGGCGCTGCCATCTTGGATTGCCCATGTGACGCGGTTTCCACCAATGGACTTGCTCCTCCTTCTCCTCCAGCCAGTAAGCATCCAGTGCTCCCTATAAAAGGAACCTCACTTCTCTCACTAGTTGCCAGTGCAACAAGTCCCTTAGTCTAACTAAGTAAGCCTCACCACTGTGCTGCGTAGTTGTTGTCACCACTCCAAGTAGCTTCCACGCTACCACCATCTCCATACGGCTACCCAGCCGCTCCAAGTAGCTTCCATGCTACCACCATCTCCATATGGCTACCCAGCTGCTCCAAGTAGCTTCCACGCTACCACCATCTCCATACAGCTACCCACCTGCTCCAAGTAGCTTCCACGCTATCACCATCTCCATATGGCTACCCAGCCGCTCCAAGTAGCTTCCACGCTACCACCATCTCCATACGAATTCTCAGCGTCCGAGCTACTACCGTCACCATATGGATCCTTAGCCGCACCCTGCAGCCCGTGCTGCCACCTTACCATACAGCTCCTTAGCCGCACCTAGCAGTCTGTGCTTCCACCATCCATTACACGGCTTTCCAGCCGCATCAAGCAACTTCTGTGTTATATCAATCCTCTACCAGTCTTCTGCATCCTCTCATGCGGAGGAACTTCATCAAACCAAGTCTCCTCCAGCGAGCATCTGAGCTGAGTAATACAGGTCCAAGGCCCAGCCCGGGAACACAGCCTCATAATCCCACATCTGTGACAGACTGTAGTCTAGTCAAAACCTCGGCAGGTAAATTGGTAGGTAGAGCTTCTGTTTCTGTGGTTTTGAGTTTAGATTTATTATTTTTAAATAAGGAAAAGTGAGCTGACATAAACAAGAAAGCTGGGAGAGCAAATGGGAGTGGCAGAAATAATGCAACAAATAGGAAGACAGGGTTCAGCAGGCAGAAAGGGGAAGGGGATACAAAGGTAGTAAGAATAAGGAAGTAGCGTGGATGTAGATGGGCAGAGTTGAGTCAAATGAGCAGCTGGCAGGAGAAATATTGGAGTAATAGGTCAATAGGAGTGTGGGAAATAAGGAGGGACACTGATAATTCAAGTGGCACAAAATGGCAAATAAGGGACAGCAAGGAGGGCATAAAATTGAGACCAGATGAATGATGAGACAGAAACACTAAATTCTTGAAAATACAAGTTTCATGAGAGAAATCGTTCAGGACAAGGTAGGGTGCTGTACAGTATACTGTATGTGTTATTAATCTAACTTTTAGCATTCAGAGTTGCTATGCTATGCACACAGCAGCTGTGTCTTTGGACTCAGCTGCTGCGTGCATATACTGTATGCTAATGCTGCAGGAGGCGTCTGAAGGAAAAAGTCGCCTCCAGCCAGCATCTCAGATCTGATGCCTGCGTCTTTGGATCATATCAACATTGCGACCATCAGACTGGCCACCAAGACTCAGCCGAGGTTAGGAAGTCTGTGTCGGGAGACGCAGACCCTGGAGGAGACACAACAGTCCCTGTTTCCGCCCATTGCCTGCCCACAAACAACCGCAGCCTGTGATGTCCAGTGGCATCGCAGCACATGCACTGTGGCCTCAGCGCATGTGCAGACCACACACCATCAGACTTGTACGCAGTCACCTATCTTGTTCTGTAGATATATTTTGTAGCATACAATTTGGAGTAGTTCTATTATACATGAATTCCATTGTACTGAATGTTTTAAAATAGAACTGAGCTTACTCAAGACCAGTAAATGTAATATATACCAGGCGCAACTTAAAACTAATCTATCACTAATCTATCACCTGGGGCTTAGGTGGTATGGAGAAAGGAATCATTGTTTTATGTATTTAATTATTAGGACTATGGGACCCATTTACTAATTATTGGGTTTAAGACCCGATAATAATAATTTCTTATTGTGGCAATAAGAAATTATTTTCTGAAAACCCAGTTCACGTATGTCACAGTGCCCCCAATGCTGGTGATAAAACTTTGTGTAGGGGCCCCACAGTGTGTAGGGGCCCCTGGGCGACCACTGTCAAAGCTGAATAAGAGACAAGTTGAGCTTAAAATTTAATCGCGGCGACACCATCTTGCGACTGGCCGCAAGACGCCATCTTGTGAATGGCAGCAAGACTCCATTTTAGAAAAGAAAGCTTACACAAGTGCCATTTTGACAAAAATACATAGTACACAATCCACAGTGCAAAATTGCTAAAAGTAGCAATTTTGCTACTCACAACGCAAAGTTGCTAAAAAGTAGCACGAACAGCTTTTTAACAATCTTCCCCTAACACCTACCAACGGTGTTTAGCAGACATAAAATAACTTTCCAACACATTAAAATCACTACAGACTTATATTTGAGCAGTAGCAAATTAGTGGTGTTTTCCCTGCACTTCATGTTAAGCATAGGACAACGCAAAATAGCTATTTCGACGCACAGCCAGCTTTTTAGTGATCTTTCCCAAACCCATACTGGCATGCTCACACACATACACAGAAGCCTTTCCAACTTAGTGCTGGTCGCTAAGTGCCCCACAGATCCTCAAACGCACAACACAATTTAGTGTCATTTCTCCCCGCATACACATTTAAAAGCAATGGTCCCGCAGCGCGAAAGGAATGATTATTACTTGGTTTAATTGCAATCTCAGCATATAAAGAAATGAATGTTTTCTGTAACTATGGCTTAGTAAATGGCAATTGGACCGTGTTTGGTGCCGTACTGATCTACTCTGGTCCCACAGCGTTCTGGTGGCATCGGTGAGGAGATCAGAACATGCGGCTATGAAATATGAATGTTAGAGAGAATAACTTCTTGAAATGTTGTATGCCATAGTTAGATTAGATTTATTATGCAGCGGGAAGGTGAACACAATCAGGCTGTTAGAGGCTGGGTTGAGTCTTTGCAATGACCTATGAAATGTACCGTAACGGAAGAAGCAAGAAGAGGAACCAATGAGAACCTGCCAACGTATTCTATTGTATTGCTTATCCCAGTACGGGTATATATGTGAGTGCTCTGAAACGAGATCCCAGGCTGCGGTGTTCCTGTTATGCTGTTTCGACGAAGGTCTCATTACTGATGCCGGTATCTGGTCCCAGAGCGCACGCGTATGTATTGACTGTACCTTATGACCTAATGTTTGTACAATTTAGTTTGCGCTCATTGTTAGATCATAGCGTGGTAACATCTGTACTTTTACCTGAATAATAATCTTTAGCGCGTTTGACCGCTATTCAACTGTCTTAGAGTTTTATTGATGGTATAATTAAACATAGCGCTAATTAGCGACAACGTATGGTTTTAGGAGGTGTAGGCAGGTTTTGTCTGAGAGGTTCTAGGCACGTGAATCTTAGAGGTTTATAGGCAGGAATGTACTAAAGGTTCATTGCACGATTCAACACCACCCCGGCCACCCTGTTGTTAATCCGGCTCTGCAATAACACATTTTCATGTACAGTATCTCTGTATTCAGAACATACATTATTGAAACATGCCCATATTCAGTAGCGCACACGGGAGGGGGGGGGTCACCCAGAAGCCTCCCTGACAGACTGGAGAGCAGGCACCATCTTATTAAGCATCTGCCCCACTCGCCGCAAAATGCAGTGATTTGCGGGTCAATCGGGAGAAGGCGGAGCCAATATGAAGCAATTCCATTAGAATCGGGGGGAGGGGTACCTCCAATATGTGTATTTTATTCCACATTAATGGGGTTTGAAAAATATAAGAAACAATAAGGGCTGTATGTTTTTTATAACTCTATTCAAAAGCATTTGCAATCACAGAGGAAACAAATGCAGATATCTAATGAGCACATAACAAAACAAACATTTGGTGCAATAATAGTGAAGAATGGGGAACATGGGTATAGTATTTTGTTAGACTCTGGTGCTAGAAGGAGCATATACACAGTCACAGAAATAGTCCGGGGTCGGGAGGATTTTGAAGCTTTATCGTTGTCTAGAAACTACCTTTTTAGCACGTTTGTAAGTTTAAGATATTAAATAAAAATTAAGTCCAACATAAACTACTGTGTATTCCTATGAAGTTATGGGCCATAAAAATGCCGGCCCATGAACTACTGTATGAAGTGTATACCTTGTGATAAATAGACTGTTTTGGGCACAATTGTCTTTCCATGAAAATGTGATTGATATGTAATGTTGCATTTATGGGACAATATAACTTTGTGGAAAATTGGTGGGAATAAGTCAGACCGCATCCTATAATTCAAACTTGTAAAAAAAAAAGCTGCACAAATAATACTCTGTGACACTGCCATCTGCTTTTCCCACATCTCCCTGGTGTCATATATACTACATTATTCCTGTTTTATAAATGCCATAAACAATCATCACCATCTGCGCCATATAAAATAAAGACATTTTTTGTAAATATTGTATTTCAGTCATCACTTGAGAGAACTTCCATTTGTTGGGAAAATACATGTTTAATGCAGACCATGTTTTCTTCAAATACTTTTCCTGCAGGTAACCCTTAGCCTTAGCCCAGCAGTTTTTTGGGGGGGAGGTGGGGTAGCGAGTGGCAATGAGGCAATTGAGTTACTAATAGTAATATATTTTAGGTACTATTACTGTAGTCTATATAGTAAGTTCAGAATGTAAAACAATTTACTGTGTTTAGTTTAGGGTTGTGTGTATATTCAGCAAGTTAGTTTAATAAATATTTTAACATCATATGTATTAAGTGTATGACGCGTATTTGGGTGCGGCCACGGCCATTCTACACAATGCAGAGATTACCGGCATTGTGCAGCCAGGGACGGGGCCACGATGATACGATTCAATGCAAATTGCTTCATCTGCTTCCCCCAGACCGCCCACTTACAAAGGGGAGCGGATTCCGACGCGCATGGGGGAGTGGAAACCTGCAGGGGTGGTGCGCACGCTTTGGCGCCGGCCGGGAGATTTGCCCACACTTCCAGGGAGAGCAGGCAAGTATGGTGTGTGTATTTGAGTGTGCGTACTTTAGTGGTTTTCAAATAACAACTGTTCCAAAAACGTAAAAAAATGTTACATAGATTATTTAGTGAATATGTAATATGGCATGGAGCATGGCGCCAGGGCTGCCATCAGGAATTTTGGGGACTGGGACTGACAAAATAAGCAGGGCTCCCCCAGCCCCCACTCAAGCCCCCCATCCCCCACTCCCATCCCCCTTTCCCCCACTGGCTGGGAGAAAGTAACCAAAGAACAAAGCAGCTCCTAAGCCAGTCCCATTCTCCACATCTGCAACATCTGACATGCTGCAATAATGCAAGAAGTATCAGACACTTACCTTAGTAACCTCGCTCCTTCTTCTGTTCTGGCTGCTCCTCAGTCCTCACACCAGACGCTGCAGCACCCAGCGTGCTGGCTCACAAGAAAAACTTTATTGCGACTTAGGTAGGAGGCAGAGCGGGAGGGTGGCCCTGAGTGAAAAGTGACTTACAAGTCACTTCTATTGTGAGGTGGCAGGGGTAGTAGTGGATGACGTGCTGTTAGGAGCGGGCCCCTGTCTGGGCCTGTCACTCACTTTCAAGGTGATAGTAGCAGATGTAATAGGAGCGGGCGGTCTCCCCCAAGTGTCCGGCCGCGGTGTAGGTAGGAGGGGGAGTGGGAGTGCAGTCACGAGTTGGGCCTGTCAGTCACATCGATTGTGCGACAGCAGGAGGGTAGTAGCGGTTGGTTGGAGTGGGCGGGCCCCCCGGGTGTCCGGGCCAGGGACTCCAGTCCCGACAGTCCCCCCCCGATGGCGCCCTGCATGGCACATATATATATATATATATATATATATATATATATGTTATAAGTGTATTAGGTGATGAGCGACTGATGTATCTATTTACATGTATGTTTTGTGTATTTTTATTATTAAATTGTGATATTATTTTTCATCTATATACACTCTGTGTATTATGTTTTACTGGTTAAATTGCACATCTTACAAACAATTGCACTAATATACGTCAGTCGCTCATCACCTAGTACACTTATAACATTTCACTACTAAGGTCTACTCCAAAAGTCCTTTCACATTGGGCTTAGCTGACATCCTATTACACTAAGGGAGCACGTATATTTATATATATCTTAATAAATCCTCTGGACCAACTCCAAGTTGGCGCCGGCACTTCTTTGTGTATCAATATATATATATATATATATATATATATATACATACAGTCAGGTGCATAAATATTGGGACATTGACAGAACTTTCATATTTTGGCCTCTATTCACCACCACAATGGCTTTTAAATGAAACAAACAAGATGTGCTTTAACTGAAGACTTTCAGATTTAATTTGAGGGTAATTACACCCAAATCAGGTGAACGGTGTAGGAATTACAACGGTTTCTATATGTGCCTCCCACTATTTTAGGGGCCAAAAGTAATGGGGCTATCAACTCAAAAGCTATTTCATGGACAGGTGTGGGCTATTCCCTCATTATTTCATTATCAATTAAGCAGGTAAAAGGTCTGGAGTTGATTCTAGGTGTGACATTTGCATTTCGAATCAGTTGCTGTCGACTCTCAATATGAGATCCAAAGAGCTGTCACTATCAGTGAAGCAAGCCATCATTAGGCTGAAAAATCAAAACAAACCCAGAGAGATAGCACAAACATTAGGTGTGGCCAAATTAACTGTTTGGAACATTCTTAAAAAGAAAGAACGCACTGGAGAGCTCAGCAACACCAAAAGACCCGGAAGACCACGGAAAACAACTGTGGTGGATGACAGAAGAATTATTTCCCTGGTAAAGAAAAACCCCTTCACAACAGTTGGCCAAATCAAGAACACTCTCCAGGAGGTAGGTGTATATGTGTCAAAGTCAACAATCAAAAAACAAGAGAAGACTTCACAAGAGTGAATATAGAGGGTTCACCACAAGATGTAAACCATTGGTGAGCCACAAAAACAGGAAGACCAGATTAGAGTTTGCCAAACAACATCTAAAAAAGCCATTACAGTTCTGGAACAACATCCTATGGACTCATGAGACAAAGATCAACTTGTACCAGAGTGATGGGAAGAGAAGAGTATGGAGAAGGAAAGGAACTGCTCATGATCCAAAACATACCACCTCATCAGTGAAGCATGGTGGTGGTAGTGTCATGACGTGGGCATGTATGGCTGTCAATGGAACTGGTTCCCATGTATTTATTGATGATGTGACTGCTGACAAAGCAGCAGAATGTATTCTGAAGTGTTTCGGGCAATATTATATGCTCGTATTCAGTCAAATGCTTCAGAACTCATTGGACGGCGCTTCACAGTGCAGATGGACAATGACCCGAAGCATACTGCAAAAGCAACCAAAGAGTTTTTTAAGGCTAAAAAGTAGAATGTTATGCAATGGCCAAGTCAATCCCCTGACCTGAATCCGATTGAGCATGCATTTCACTTGATGAGACAAAACTGAAGGGAAAATGCCCCAAGAACAAGCAGGAACTGAAGACATTTGCAGTAGAGGCCTGGCAGAGCATCACCAGGGATGAAACCCAGCGTCTGGTGATGTCTATGCGTTCCAGACTTCAGGCTGTAATTGCCTGCAAAGGATTTGCAACAAAGTATTAAAAAGTGAAAGTTAGATATAGGATTGTTTAGTTTGCCCCATTACTTTTGGCCCCTTAAAAAGTGGGAGGCACATATAGAAACCGTTGTAATTCCTACACCGTTCACCTGATTTGGATGCAATTACCCTCAAATTAAATCTGAAAGTCTGCAGTTAAAGCACATCTTGTTTGTTTCATTTCAAAGCCATTGTGGTGGTGAATAGAGGCCAAAATATGAAAATTCTGTCAATGTCCCAATATTTATGCACCTGACTGTATATGTAATGTGGGTTATCTGTAATATATGCAGGCTAATAAAGTAATACAGGTGCTTATGAAGGAAAATATTAATGCTACTGTATTTATTTGGTGACCCAGCAAGTTGGGGAAAAAATTCTATTTGATAAATATGAATGAGATTCATTTATTGTCAGGACGGATAGTTACATAATGGGGCTAATACACAGTCAGATGCATCAGTCGCGGCTTTAGCATGTGGTTGCAGCAGTCTACTTACTAGGTTATGTTAATGTGAGTATTCATCCGACTATGCGAGTCTCTGTGTGTCCGCATGTGTCTGAGTACACACAGTGTTTCTGTCCACAGCTGCTAAATTCATCGTTAGTATTGGCACTTACACTCGCTCCATGCTGGAAGCAAAAGATCCATATGAAACAGGTGTCGCAACTGCATCCACACGCCTCAAACACGCCTTCCGTGACACTCCCACGAGATGCAGTTGTTCCATGCATCTGAATAGTCTCCCGGAATCGCCTATTTCACATTATGCTCTATTTTCTCACAATGGGATCTATTTACTACAATCCGCATTTGTAATGCAGATTGCAGTGTGATATTATTGACTGAATTCGCATTGTGAATTCAGGCAAAATCACAGGGATTTACTACAAATCCCTTGCAGGGACAGAGCTTGCGAATCCCCTCCGCACTCTAGTCACGATATTTTTGCAAAACAATACCGTGACTAGTGCCCCGCGCATGCGCCGACCGGCAGCCGCTGCTACCCCCCCGGTGCTAAGCCCTGCCCCGACACTAAGCCCCGTCACCCACAATCGCGGACCCCCCGCGACCCCCCCTCCCTTAATAGCACTTACCTGCATGATCCGGGCCTCCGGTAATGTCCTCCATGCGTCCGGTCAGGTGATATCCCATACTGCACTGGGACCCGATCACCGGATGACCAGGCCGCAGTGCAATATGGGAGACCAGCTGACCGGAGGGGAATCATCACCGGAGCCCCGACCACCGGTCCCTGGAGTCAGGTAAGTGAATTTTTTTTTTACAATTTATTATTTTTTTTTGCAGTGTATTTGTTTAGACCAAACAGCTGATCACTGGAACCGGCTCCGGGCTCTGCTCTACCTTTTAGAGCAGAGTAGGAGTCCGGTAACCGGGGGAGACCCTGGATAGCGCCACCTCCAGGTGGCGTTATTATCACAGGGCTTTCCCCGGTATTTTTTCACATTTTATTTTTAGTAACTTTGGTCGGATCACATTTCCCATTACAATTATGGGAAATGCGATCTGCTTACTAAAAATAAGTGATACTTAGGGGTTGGAGTAGAATTTTACGAATTCTACTAGAATTGCCCTGTAATAACTATAGGTGATACTAAAATAATGTGAAAAGGATGTGAAAACACCCTTTTTCACTTTATTTTAGTAAAAATAATGTTAATAAATAGAGCCCAATGAGACTTGGGGCTCTATTTACTACAATCCGCATATTGAATGCAGATTGTAGTGTGATATTATCGACTGAATTCAGGCAATATCACAGGAATTTACTAGGATTTTCTTGCGAGAAAACTCTGTCCCTGCGAATCCCCTCCGCACACTAGTCACTGTATTTTTGCAAAAAATACAGTGACAAAGTGCCCGCGCATGCGCCGACCAGCCGACCCCGGTTCTGCTACCCCTCGGCGCTAAGCCCCGCCCGCCGGTGCTAAGCCCCGTCCCCCGCGATCGCGGACCCCCCGTGACCCCCCCTCCCTTAATAGCACTTACCTGCATGATCCGGGCCTCCGGTGATGTCCTCCATGCGTCCGGTCAGGTGATATCCCATACTGCACTGGGACCCGATCACCGGATGACCAGGCCGCAGTGCAATATGGGAGATCAGCTGACCGGAAGGGAGACATCACCGGAGACCCGATCACCAATCCCTGGAGTCAGGTAAGTAAAAAAAAATTCTGACAATTTTTTTTTTTCTTTTTTTTTTTTACAGTAATTAGACCACACAGCTGATTACTGGGACCGACTCCTGGATCTGCTCTACCTTTTAGAGCAGAGTAGGAGTCCGGTAACCGGGGGAGACCCTGGATAGCGCCACCTCCAGGTGGCGTTATTATCACAGGGCTTTCCCCGGTATTTTTTCACATTTTATTTTTAGTAACTTTGGTCGGATCACATTTCCCATTACAATTATGGGAAATGCGATCTGATTACTAAAAATAAGTGATACTTAGGGGTTGGAGTAGAATTTTACGACTTCTACTCCAATTGCCCTGTAATAACTATAGGTGATACTAAAATAATGTGAAAAGGGTGTGAAAACATCCTTTTTCACTTTATTTTAGTAAAAATAATGTTAATAAATAGAGCCCTTGGACAGAGCTACTTGCTATTGTGGATTTATCATGGGATACGTGCTCAGACCCCATTTGCAGAGAGCAGTTACTGATGCATGTGTAATCAGCGAAAAATTGTGAGATGCGTTATTAAATGTGGGTGTTATTGCTTTAATGTTAGGGCTGGATACAGTGTTCACTTAGGGCCTGATTCAGACCCACTCGCGAGCGGCTGTCCGCTCGCAAGTGGGTCGATGTTATGGACTGAGCATGCGCACGACGGAGGGAGCTCCGTCGTGCGCATGCGCCAGACGCGACGAGCGAAGGAAAGTCCTTCGCTCGTTGTGTCCGATCAAAGGGGGCGTGCTGTCAATGTTGATTGACAGCACGCCCCCTTTGGTGGGCGTGCCGGGGGCGTGCCTCCCTGATGGGGGCGTTCACACGGGAACGCCTCCCGTCAGAAGCCGGCCCACTGACATCACTAGTGATGTCATTGGGAGTGATTTTGGCTCTGATAGAGCCAAAATCACTCCGGAGCTTGCGGTTGAAAACCTCAACCGCAGGCTCCGGCTCGCAAATTCGATGGTCGCGATGGTCTCGACCATCGCGACCATCACAATGCACGCTCGTATAGCCTGTGGGTGGTGACCCACAGCTATACGAGCGTCCAGGAGGACGCTCCATGAAAATGGAGCCCGGCCCTCATTCAGAGCGTGCGCTCTGCTCAGAGCGTACGGCTCTGAATGAGGGCCTTATTGCATAGGTTTCCAGGAGATTCCAAATCTGTCCCCAACATCCAGACAAAGAGCAGCTAAACATACCAACAGCAACATGTATTTAAAGCTACAAAATCAGGTATGAGAGAAAAGAATTGCTTTGGGTGATCGTCGTGCAGGGACAATCAGGAAATATGACCTGGGTTTACGTGCACTGCTCATGAATGGAATGCCACAAAGGTATATAACAATAGTGCGTGCAGCATTGCTGTCTGATACAGTAGGAATAGTGGGTCACTAGGGGATGCGAACCATACCGGGTGTCACCTTCCAAGGGGGTGAAGGTGACACCTTTCCGAGGGGGTGATACCTCCTTAGTGACAGGGAGCCGGGCGGGGCACACTAACATCACAGTGCAACGCCCTGCTCCCATTCCCTGAGGAGGAGCCGTCAGTGCAGAGAGAGTCTCTGGGGGCAGCCCGGTATCTCCGGGAGTGCTGGGCACATCCCCAGAGAGATGAAATTGGGGGTGTTTTGCAAGGCCATGCCCCTCCAAGTTAGGGCAACCCTCTCTTTTTTGGTGGCACGCCCCTTTGGCACGCACTTGGGGTTTACTTGCTGCAGTGGCGCCACTGAATATGAATACCGCTTACATGTACGTTACAGGCGTCTGTGTGACTGCACTCTCCACCAGTACACCATGCTTTACCAAATTTCCTTGACTAAATTTACTGACAATTTGCTTAACCCCACAACATGACACCAGAATATTCTCCAGTTCCTAATCCCCCCTGCTTATATGAATACATTGTAGAGGTGTCAACAGCATCATTTAGATAAGGACAGTTGCTTGCTACTCAAAAGAACATTTTACAAATGGCAGCTGGTGCTGAGAGATGAGCAGGACTTTCTTCAGTGTTGCATTCTGTGATATGTATGACACTGCATAGCCATAGGGACGAGGCTGTGCAATACTGTGCAACTAATATGCTAATGCCTGCAGGAGGCATCTGAGGGAAAAAGATGCCTCCAGGCGGTATCGCAGATTCCAGTGCTGAGTCCGAAGACGCAGCATTGGTTCAACATTGTGATCATCGGTCGTGATGTTTCTGGCTTCGGCCATCTGAGTAAGCTGAAGCTTAGTCAGACTGGTCACCTCCTGCCCGCTTGCAAGGCACTTCCAAGGAGTGACACCCCCCCCCGTTTCCAGGAACCCAGCCTTGTGACACCACCTCCCCATCCCCAAACGGCTGCAGGAGATCAATCATGCTGTGGCTAGGGAGCACTGTCTGCTAACATGCAGGACTCATTCTGCACATGCGCAGAACAGGTCCTGCTCATGTGCACATCCACAAAAATCAGATATGTAAACCATCGGGTATACGTACATATGTGAATCAGGGCTTCTATCCAAAGTGGAATATTTATCCATCAGGCCCTATAGCAACACTTGTGTAGACAGGGCAGAATTAAGGTTTGTGGGGTCCCCTACCAATGACATTTTAATAAGATATGCTGAAAAGGTTATTAAAAAGTATATGTAAATACTCCTAGTAACACAAATGGGTACTTGTGTACTTTACGTACTCATTGCAGAGAGAACCCAATGAATGTTTTAAATGGTACTTGTGTACTTTACGTACACAAGTATCGAAAGTTGTCTCCACCTAAAGAAGAAAGTTGTCCGCTCGCCACACTTTCGGCTCGGTGGCTCACTATGCTCACCACAAGGTTATATTCTCCCTCTATGCCCACTTGGGTGGTAGGGAAGGACGCTGGACACTGGGAATGATGCTGGACACTGGCTGATGACGTCAGGGTCTTCTCCGTGAAGGGGATTTAGACATTACCATGATTGATAATAATAATAAGTATTGGGTTCTCTCTGCAATGAGTCCGTAAAGTACACAAGTACCCACAAATGTATTAAACTGTAGTACCCCCAGTTCACATTATGGCACACAGAAACCTGAGTTCATAGATGCCACATTGCCACCCATGCTAGTGATGTGTGGAGCACCCCCTATGTGTGGGGGCCATGGGACAACTGCCCTAACAGTCCTGTTGTTAATCCGGTACTGTGTGTAGAAATCTGACAGTGCCATTCTACCCCCCAATTGTGGTCTCAGCTGAACATGTACAGGGGGTTGAGCAAGGGCTTCAATGGGGGCGGGAGGCACTTGGCATTACCATGCACTCATCACTTCTGCATCACATAGCAGATCATTTCACACCACATACGTAGCACCCTCTGTAGTTCTGCCCATGTGTACAGCAGCTGTTTATCATATAACAATTTTCTTTACTAGACTACATTATTTGTAAAAATATGGACGGTGCTGAAGCATGTGTTCATTATACAAACCTTTTCTGTGATAACTTGCTGTCAGTATCCTCTTATCTTAATATGATTAATGCCAACATTTAAGTATATAGTGCCAGTGTGGCCAAGACCAGAGGGGCCTAGTACACATAATACCTTGGATCCAAAACACTTTGCAAAGCCCTAACATTAATTAAAACAAAGCCAACAATGCAAGATACAATGTAAAGCAATTTCATTGCCTAAAATAATTTAAATGCAAGACTAAGAAATTTACACTGGGGACAGGGAAAATCACATCCTAAAAGGACTCTTGTATGCTGAAGGCCCAGGACAAATTCCCTTACTGTTCTGCCCATTTAACATCAAAGTGTGACATACAGTAATTATATCAATAAATCCCAGGCTGCCTCAAGTCATGGCAGCACACATCCATCTGAGTTCATCAGGATTGTCATACAATATACAGTAATTGTTTATGAACTGTTTTTAACTAACCGAGTAATAAAATGCCATGCTATTAAATCACAAATAAAAGGATGAAGAAATGCAATCTTACCAAAGTCATCATCATATCCACAGGGCTCACTTTGTGTGGATTCATCTTGTACAGCAGTTTCTTGACTTGCTCAAATGTAGGTCTCTGAGCAGGGTTTTGGCTCCTGCACCTCCGGATCAGCTGCAATAGAAATTAGATAAAGAGGAAATCCAGGGCCTTTTCCTGCTCCGATTGTATCAGTTGCAGCAAAATACAGATACATTACAGCGTGTGTTGTGTGAAGTCTCTGCTATGATACCACTGAGACAGGTCACCTTGGATTAACTTAATACACCAACACAAAATGATCTAAGTATTAGACAGAACACAAGTGCTCCCCACTGGTCCTTCTTCCTCATCCTGGAATGCAATGTATTTGTCTCTTATATTGCCAACAAATGGAAAGAAAATGTGTCACTCTGTTGGTATAATTTATCATTTAGTGCTGTGCAGTTACAATTTATCTGTGTCCTATTATATTAGGCTGCATGTTTTTATGCTCCATGTATTTCAAAACTATTTTATGCTCATTTGTACTCGACAAAGGTTTTATATAATGTTATTATAAATTAACTACAATTAATTAAGAAGTTAAATGTTTCCATTATAATATGTCAAAACAAATGAATAATTAAATTTTTGCCGTTAGAATTTTTATGTAATAGATTCATCACAATTAATACTATAATTTACTCCCTAATCAAATTAAAGATCGTCCAGTGATGCCCTGCATAATTGTATAGTGTGTATACAAACAAGACTATATGGTATACTGTATGTCCTTATGTCAGGTTATTGGATACTTGTGTGTAGCATGTGCAAGGAGAATGTACTAAGCTTATAAAATAGTGATGGCCATTCAGGTATCTATCTGTTGATTGTGTTTTTATTTCATTTAAGGTTCCATGATTTCTTAATTATATCATATATGGGTCTATAAATATTGTTACGATAGTTGTAAACAATTTGTGGTGATTTCAATGTATAATCCCTCTAAACCTACATAAATTAAAATCACTTAAAACTTCAATTTGAAGATGCAAATCATCAGATGTGCAGAAATGTGGGACAACAAAATATTCTGTAACGACTTACCTCCACATATTCTGATGGGCATGGACAGGCATTGTCTGCTTTCCCCTTAATTAGCTCTGGTAAAGGAAGACAGCAGTATTCTGCTGATCTGTTGTCATCTTTCTAGATAATAAATTGACAAAGAATTAAACCATACATATATCTTCTCATCCTCCTAATGGCATCCAAGCACTCACATTAAATCCTCTTAATCCAGCTGCGTCAAACATTTCCCTGTGACCATATGTCATGACATCTTTTTTTAAATGGACCAAAAATATGTTCTGATACCTAATACCCATATAGTGTTTTGTATCTATCTTTGTACTTTAGTTAGTCTATATAAATGTTATCACCCAATCCCTGCTATCTTGTAATCTATATTGTGAAAACTGGCATAATGAGACCACATTCCTCTTTCATGTGTAACACAAAGCACACTATTTCCTGCTAGCATCTAAATTCACTCTTTCTAGTCATTACACCTATGGGCAAGAATTCAAGGTCAGTATTCCATCACTAGCTCCCTCGATGTGAGACTCATTTAATACTTTATGTCATTTTATCTGGAATTTTCAAAACTTCCCAAGAAATACTAATGGTAAAATTAAATTAGCTGCGGTAAATTACAGTGGTTAATTGATCCCCCGGGGGTTATTCAATTGTCCCTGATTGCCGGCACTATCAGGGAACTTATCCCAGATCCTATGTGTTTTTCGCCCGAAAATGGGACATTTTTTTGTGTGGGGTAATTGAATTGCCTGAAGAAAAAAAAGTTGCGGTAAAGTCCTGTTTTTAGGCATCAAAAATTATTGTGTGCAATTGAATTCCCCTCTAAATTGTAAGACTATACATGGATTTGTTATTTCTTCTGTCAGCTTATAAAAATGGTTGTTAGCATTTAGCATGTTTTAAATAATTCCTCTTCTAAATCCAGGAACATAAAAAAGGATGCAGATACTTTATTTATGGTGCAACTTTTCAAAAGTAAAAACATTGACATGTTTACATATTATCTTTTCACTTTTATTTAGTAGATACTTGGAGGCCTGCTTATGAATAGTTATTTGCGAGATATCTGCCAAAAATACCCATGTTTTAGGGGGGCTACCCGCATATAATAAGTAAGTATCCCCCAAATGTATGAACGGGGACTGCAGCAGATATCGATTTTGATTGCAAAAGTAGCTCCAATAGAAAACTATGGGGGCTGCTTTCTGGATAAATTTACCAAGCGCTTGGTCCCAGTAGCTAATGCCATCTTCAGAAGTTTCACTTATCTGTATCCACCGAGTAAGTAAACTAGGATAAAACGTGTTGGGTTTGCTGGATCGGAGACACCTTTCCGCTGGATACCTATGCAGACTAAATTGTGTTAGTTCTTCATGAGTTCTTCCCCACATTTATCCCAGGACCCCAAATATTCTTTTATTTTTCTATGTACGGGCATTTTTAGCTGTTTAATGTGAACTAATACGGTGGTACACTATTGTGCCTTCTTTTCCACTTTGAAGTACATATGAATTTACCAATGAGAGTCAGGAGTATCATCCATCTTTGATGTTACCTATGGAAACACCCAGAGCTATCAAATAGAAATGACCTCTTCTGGAGAGAACACTTCAAAGAGATCACTAAGTTTGAGGAGCATGTTTTCAATTATTCTGTGGTACGCAGATCAGATGCACTTTACAATTTAGATAAATAATATGTTTAATGCACTATGTTTGGCACCCCTTGCCGTTTTTGTATTTATTATTTATTTATTTGCATAGGAGCAGTAGAAAATATGCAGTTCCCCGTGATTTCCAGAACACATGTACAGTGCTCTGCAGAAGCAAGATGATTGTAGCTTGTGTTTAAGGAGCTCCATAAGGTAAGTCTCCCATGTAACTTCATCTTTTTATTTGTTTAGCTTTTGGTGGCCTTAATAAGGGTCCTAGTGAGCTCTGGCTGGTATATTTGTTTTGACCTTGACTGCATGAGGTGACTAAAACTATTGTCTTATATTCTAAATTACTAGTTTTTTTTCTCAGAATTCTTCTTTAAACCCTGTAATTTCTTTTCAAGAGTTCCATTTACGGTCCTTTGAAATTACACTTTTCTTACCGATGCAGGATCATTTCTGATTGCTATTTCAAGTAAAATGACAGCATAGCTGAAAAATAAAATGGTAACATTAATTAATTTCAGTAAATAACAATACAAGTTTAATATATAAAATTATAATCTCTCAAAATCATTGATTGTTTAATAATGTTTTCACTACTGACCTTATTCAAAACAAAGTACTCCTAGATTCAAATAATAAGAGGTGGGACTACTAAGCAACTGTGAATTCTAAGGTGAACTGAACTTCCCCCTATTTATCCTGTACACCAGGGGTTCCCAACCACGGTACTCAAGGCACACTAACAGAATTTGGTGCATTCAGGGCCATTGAGACATCCACGGGCCTGGGTATTGAATGGGTGCGTGGCTAAATCCAGGAGACGTGACATGCCCCGTCCTAATGTAAAATACTATCTCGGCTCCGCACGTTGCAATGGGGGACATTTGTCCTCCTCAGCAGCTGACCTGGGCCCCTCTAGCAGGCTGGTCCTGGGTATTTAGTACCCCGTTTCACTGTGTGGTGTTCCTGTACTTGGATTAAGAAACTATAATTATCGGGTCTAAAATGTCTGCAGGGCTTGTCTGCTAATGTTAACAGAATACATTTTTTCATGAAAATAAATAAAATAATCAGTATTTTTGGGAGAAATGCAAAAACATTAATTAATATAGGCTGTGATGTTAAAGTGCTAGTAGGTGCAACTTTAAGTAAAGGCAAGTGCCAATGTCCTTAGTCTTATTAAATGAGAGCAATCATTTGTGAATGTGTACTGGCAAGGTTTTTATGCTACGTGGGTACAAGGCACTTTTTACTTATTGGTGGCAGTGATTTTATGCTGTTATGCTGTTAGGTTTCCATACAGTCAGGCAATAAATTCCATTGGGAGCATTGATTTCATGCCAGGCAGATTGGCACTTGCCTGGGCTGCCATACTGGGCAGAAAAAATCCTGCCCAACATTACTAATGCATTAGTGTCAATAAATTTCATCCCAACTGTAGCAATAATTAAATTTTTCCTTTATTAATAAGCAATATCGAGTTTAATTCATTTATGTACTGTATGTGTCTTTATGACAAAGTAGTGTTGTACAATTGCTTATCTCTATAACATGTAAACAGATCTTGGGGGAGTTCAGCTAGAATTCAGTGTGTCAGTGTTATATGTGTAAGTTTCATATTGGCTGTTGTAGGAACACAGCGGGTGTAATACAATAGATGTGTGCGCAGAGAGTTAATGAATGTGCAGTTTTGAAGGCATGTGAGTTCTAATGCTGGGCATACACTATACCAGTGTTGGAACTACATAACCCAGCATGCACTACTACAGTTTTGCTATTAGGGCATGCTAAAACTGTGGCAGGGCATGCTGGGATATATAGTTCCACAACAGCTGGAGTGTCAAGGTTAGCCAACACTGCACTATACAATAATCTGTCAGATATCTGTCCAATCTGGCTGGTTGGAATGAAAACATGGTAATGTATGGGAGCAAATGACAGACGAACATATGGTCTTAAACACTGGAAAACGGACAAAAAACAGTTGTTCAAATTGGTTAAATTTGTGTGTTTTAACCAATTTGTCTGAATGACCATGTTGTCTGTTTTCCAGTGTTTGTGAGCAAATGATGTATGTCATTTGCTTCCATACATTACCAGGTTTTCATTAAAACCAGCCAGATTGGACAGATATCTGACAGATAATTGTATAGTAGATGCCCAGCATAAGGAATGTGGATTCTATTACTGAAACTGTCCACTGCAGGGCATGCTATAAGGACACTGTTACACACCAGTTAACAGGTACTTTACCAGTCTTGTGCCTATCACATGGCCCTGTCCTGGGTTCCCATATTCAGAGAACATTAAGAATCTTGACACTAGAATGTTGACATGGTTCAGTATGTCGAAATGCACCAGGTCAACATCCCGAGAATGTCGGCGTGCTCACAATGTCGACATCTGAAATGTCAACATTCTCAAAAAGGCAACTGTTAGGGCTAGACGCTCCCCGGGAGGGTTAGAATGCTCTGGGAGGGTAGAGTTAGGCTGCAGGGGGGAGGAGGTTAGGGTTAGGTACTATAGGAATGGGTAGGTATTAGGGATAGAGCAGGTGTACTTACTGGAACACTGGTGCATCAGATCAATCTGCCGGAACCGACAGTCACATGACCGCAGGGACCCGGAAGATAGTGGAGATGCCGCTGCCGCCGGGACAAGAAAAGTAACCGCTGGACCACCAGGGATGATCGGTTGACATTCTATCATGTCATCCGTGTAGATACTATGAATGTCGACAGAGTCACTTTGGAAATGCTATACATTTTGAAATTTCTTCCATATCGACATTCACATGTCGACCTAATGCGTGTTGATTTGAGAACTTTTGACCTAACATACCACAATGTGTAACATGCCTTGGTTCTGTCACTATACTAATCTGGTAGCCAAACCATCGCCTCTGGCCCACAAGAGGACATCAGAGTAAAGGCTGCTATTTAAATAAAATAAGCACTTCTTTCATACATATAGATACATTCAGATGTAATATGTCAGTGTGGGATACACGCATGTGTATTTGAATCCCGCTGTTCCTGAAGCTTCTTAACATACACAATGGGATGAAAAAACATATCTGTTTTGAATGGGAAAACCTTTTTCTCCCAATAACTCCCCCCCACTCTCCCCCAGCTGTCTCATTATAGACACACCCATGTAATTTATATTTGTAGCATGCAGATAGCTATGAAAGTTCCTTCTCATTGTATATAATTTGAAAGTAAGTGTTTTGGTAAACCTAAACATTCAATATGTTGCCGTTAAAAAGTTGTACAATGAATGAATATCACGACCGTGAAACATCAGCCTAGTGAACCATTACGTCACTGTACATGACACACCTGTTCATGTCGGCTGCCGCAGATTTCTCCTGGCTGGACTCAGATTGAGCCTCTGGAGGTATGTACACGTGAACAGGATGCTCTTGGTATAGGTCATAATCTTCTGCAGAAATTGTTTTTCGGAAACTCTCTAAACCGTAATCTGCAGGGAGGCCGATAAGTACATGGGGAGAGGAATAAAACAAATGACCACCTCTCATGAGCCATTAGTCTTGGATGGTCAATAATAACAACATACATTATTTTCCAATGTTTTTATCTGCAGACAAATGGAGAAGACATAACACATTAAACATTGAGTTTGATGCCGCAGAGAATGAGAACATGAACATGCCTCGGGGGTCTATTTATGAAGCAGTGATAACCGCTTTTTCTGGCTTATGTAGAAACAAAGAGGGATACCACAGATAATTTGCTGATTTCTCCCATGGTCACTGTACTGTCACAGATTACAGCAGCCCATACCCTGCTATGAGGACTGCGGTGTCTGTGCAATTTAACAAGCGACAGAAAGCTTCCCTTTCCACCGCTAGGTAACACCATCTTCAGCAATGAGGGACAGGTGAAGATGGAAAAAATATGCTTTTGCCCCTGCGCCGGGTAATACATGCATGGCTGTTGGTGGCCCATTCGCATTTTACAGTGACATCAGTAAAGCAGATAAAACCATCTCAGATCTGCAGGCATTTTACTCATGTGCTGTGAGGAAATTGCCGGGAAAATGGCGTCCAAACCATTTCCCCGGTGATCTGCGCATGCGCAATAAACTCCGGGCACACTCTAGTGCCCAGAGTCTATTGATTCTGCGGTGGCCGGCCAGCGACGTCAGTTGTCTGCTGGCCGCCGGAGTGAGAGGAGGGGGCCAGTGACAGGGGATGCACACAGGCCCTCTCCTCTCCAAAGACGCCCCTGGGTTAGGGGGAGGGTTAGGCACTAGGGGGGAGGGATAGGCTGCGGGGGAGGAGGGTTAGGGGTAGGGTTAGGATGCCGGCGTCGGGATTCTGCGCCAGGATCCCGAGCGCTGGCATCCCATATCCAACCAATCATGGCAGTGCCTCTGTCACATGCAGCTCTACCCACATGTGAACAGATCACTGCCTCCCACAAGATCAAGTCATCTCTTCTGAAATATTATCTGGTGCTGTGAACATTGAGATTATTTGAGAGTCTATAGGTTATTCTATACCTGAGCGGTTTAAAATGGGCCTGTGTTACCTTTTTCCATTAATCTAGCATTTGTTTTGTTCTCTCAGTTAGTGAATCAGCAACCTGACCTTCCACAAATCCATGGCAGGACATAGGGTGGGCAGCTGTGCAACTAGCAACCTTCTAAACGAGAGAAGGAAAGGGCAAAGTGCAGCATTATGGTGCCTGCTCCTGCTGACTCCTCTCTCTCTCTCTCTCTCTCTCTCTCTCTCTTTCTCTCCAGATTCTAATAAAAATATCATCAACAAATTTTAGAGGTAATTTACAGTATGTTAAATAATTTGGTTCGATAAAAAATTGCAGGGATATACCTTGGGAAAGGCATTTTCCTGCCTGGGGTCCATCCCATGTGGTCTTAATCCAGCTCTGACTATACACAGGGCCGGTTCTACAGATACGTTGGTTACGCGGCTGAGTAGGGCGTCACATAGGGGAGGGCGCCCTGACCCTGTTGCAGCCAGCGACATCCTGATTTAAGCTGGGGAGGGGGGGCGGGAGGCGGTCAGACAGTATCACTGTGATACAGCTACCTACACCGCGCCATTGTGCTAGTGGCGGGCCATGGCCTGAGGACTTGGAGGAGGCTGCTGCATGCATCTGCTAGCCGCAGCGGTGGCAGACAGTGCCCCTTAGTAGGCCTGGCTACCAGCCCTAGAGTAAATTAAACCACCCATCGGCAGGCAGCTGGCTCCTTACCCAGGCACCCTCTAGTCCTCCTATTAGGGGGCTCCTAACTCCTCAGAAAAAATAAAAATAAAAAGCTTGCAGACAATTTCTTCATTCTCTGACAATATTATACATTTAACTATTGCTTAGGTGCTGCTTGCTGGGAAGTGCAGGTACAAAGTAGGGCTAGTGCTAAAGAGATGTGTAGATCCCTTAATACTGTAGGCGACTTTCCTGCTTTTTTAGGGGATATTACTTTGGGAACATTGCTCCTTTTCTGCTGCTTACATTCAGTCATGTCCCTGGTTCTGTGTGGAAGCAGGGTGTTTGGCTGACAAGTCAAAGGAAGTAGAAATATCTTTAACACAAGGGATGGGCTGTTCACACGGGTCTGGTATGGGATGATGGCGCTCAGGCCGATACCTACAGGTAAGTAAGCTAACCTTAACTCTACCCCTAAACCATACTTACCTACTCTCCCGATTTGGTCAGGAGCCTCCCGAAAAATCCCCGCAGCGGGGAGGGGGGGGCGATGACGCGATTCGCACTGAATCGCGTCATCCTGACCCTGCTCCCTGCTTTACAATGCCAAATACCTTGCCATTGTGAAGCGGGGGCGGGGTCATATTATGCGATATTTGCGGTCACGCCCCCTGCCCCGCCTCCATGGTAGTATCCCCGACCACGCCCCCTCTATATGCGTCACTCCTTCCTGCTTGTCCGATCTGGCTGCCCCCTCCCGGAGGGGGCTGCCAGAATGTCGGCAAGCCTGCCCTAAACCTAACCCTCCCTCCCTGCATCCTAAACCTAACCCTCATCCCCCACAACCTAAACCTAACCCTCCCTCCCGCAGACTAAATCTAACCCTCTCCCCCCCCCCAGCAGGCTAACCCTAATCCACCCCCTAGTGCCTATCCCTAACCCCTAAACCCCACCCTTTCGCTAACCCCAATACTTACAGTCGGGATGTCAGCGGTCATAATGCTGGCGCCGGGATTCTGACTGGTGTCGGGATTTCGGTGTCGGCATTCTGAGCGCTGGCATCCCAACAGTCGGGATGACAAATACATCCTGTTCAAACATGTGTCACGTTTCAATTTCCCAAATCCATTCAAACAAACTGCAGACTCCCATCACACAGAGATTAGTGATCCAAGGCAGTTTGTAAACTATATTACGCTAGCAAGTTTTCATGACATGTTTATTTTTATATAATACTGGTCTTTTGATCTAAAGATTCACCTTGTGTCACATTATTATATTATAGTGCTAGAGCACTAATCACATTGATCCACTAATACCACTTTTTACATCTTTTATAGCTATGTGTTACAGAGCTAAATGTACTGTAGTGCCAGACCCTACATCATTTATACTCACTTCATGGCTCAGGGGCCTATTCATCATCGATAAATTGCCCGGTAGCCATGCGGGGACACTAGTTTCCGCATATTTTAGTTACCGGGCCATTCATCATCAGGGGTCCAATAGGACCCCCTGATATTCAGCAAACTCCAAAAACTGAAAGTTTTCAGCGTTTGCTCACGAGAACAAGCGCCATCCTGACGATACACTGCTCATGGTCTAACACCATCCCTTCCTCTCAATTTGAACTGATATGTAATCTCCCTTTAGATATAAGTGGGAATGATTTACCAAGATTCTTTATCTTTACTTTATTTCTTGTATCCCTTATCATAGATGTAGATGCTGTATGTATCCTGCTAGGACCCAGCAGGAGGAGACTTTCCATGGGGCTATGCATGCTGGGAGGGAGTTCCTGTTTGTGCTCAGTTCATGTACTGATGTTATTTGAAGTAAATGTGTTATGCTGCACTCCTGAGTCTTATCTGATATACAACACATCTACATGGTGACAGAAGCGGGATACCATGGCTCAAGGGCTCCGCCACATTGACCCCCTCGTGTTTGATGAAACTATCGCTGATAGATGGGTGCACTTCAGGAGAGAATGGGCTGTGTACCGCATGGCTGGACTGTCCGAATAATCAAAGCAGGTACAAGCATACACATTGTTTAATCTGGCTGGTGCAGAGGCAGTCACTAAAGCAGACACATTCACATATGCAGAAGGGGAAAACAAAGAAGACCCAGATGTATTAATTGCAAAGTTTGATGAGAATTGTATGCCTGTAAAAAATGTCATAATGGACAGACACATATTCAACTCCACAAACCAGAACACTGGGGAAAATATACAGTCATACGTGTCCACCCTAAAACTATTGGCAAACAAATGTAACTTTGGAGTAATAACTGATGAGCTGATCAGAGATCGTATCGTATGTGGTACCCGAAGTGACGCAGTACGTTCACACTTACTACGAGAAAAGGATCTAACCTTACACTCCGCCATTCACATCTGCATGCTGCATGAGCAATCAGAACAGGGCACAAAAGAGTTACGGAGGGAGGCTGAAATATGCATTGTACAGCGCACACAAACGCAATAGAGGCCATGCTACAACTGTGGGGGATGCCATGCATTTGCGCGGGAGATGTGTCCTGCCTTTAACAAACGCTGCAACCGCTGCAATAAGCTTAACCACTTTGCAAAGTGTTGCAGATCCAGACAAACCGTGACACATAGTGAACCACAAGTAACACAGATGCATAATGTCAACCACGTGGGCACGGAGTCAACAGCGCATACTGATGATACAGTATATTGTGAAAGTGTCGATCTAATTGCAAACCAAGAAGAGATTTTCACAAATTTATGTGATTAAAAGAGTGGCAATACATTGAAGATTAAGATTGACACTGGTGCCAAATGCAACGTGATGTCCAAAACTCTGCTACACAAAACCAGCCTGCAAGCAACAATAGATCACACAGACACTGTAAACTTAGTTGCATATGGGGGTCAAATTATCAAGACTGTGGGCACCACCACCATCGAATATACGTGTGCACCATTGCTATTCCACATAGCAGATAGTGACGTTAGGCCATTACTTGGACTACCTGACAGCGTGCGCCTTGGGTTGATACATTTGGGGCCTGAAGTACACATGATACAACAAGACACCCCAGAGTTCTGCGACTTCAAGGATTTATTCACATGCGACACCATCTGCAAACTACCTCTCATATACCACATGCGTTTAGATGAATCTGTCATCCCTACAGTCTGTGCACCCCGGAGGGTTCCAATCGCCATGAAGGATAAGGTACTAGCTGAGTTAGAGCGCATGACTGCGCTTGGTGTCATAGCCCCTATTGAAGAAGCGACCCAGTGGGATTCTGCAATGGTTTCTGCTATAAAAAAGATGGGACTGTCAGGATTTGCATAGACCCTGTACACCTCAATAAAGCGCTGCTAAGACCCCGCCACCCATTGAGAACAGTAGAACAAGTCATTGCTGACATGCCAGAAGCCAAGATCTTCAGCACATTAGATGCCAAATGTGGGTTTTGGCAAATATCATTAGACAAAGAATCATCCCTCCTCACTGCTTTTATGACACCAGCTGGGAGATATGTCTTTCTACGCATGCCATACAGATTGACTACTGGCAGTGAAGTGTTTCAACGGTGTATGGAACAACTGTTTACTGGATACCCCTGTGAGATTATAGTTGACGACATCCTCGTCTGGGGCCGTACTATGCAAGAGCATTACGAACGTCTACGCCAGGTATTGGACAGAATATGTACTATCAACTTAAAGCTCAACCCAGATTCAGAGTGGCTGAAGTCCCATATGTGGGTCACCTCCTCACTAACCATGGTGTTAAACCCGACCCTGACAAAACGGCAGCCATCCAGCACATGCCTTTGCCTGTGGGCAAACTTAGCCTCCAACACTTCTTAGGGATGAATAACTACCTGTCAAAATTCATCCCCACTTACAGTGAGATCACTGCACCACTGCGGCATCTTCTGCACCAAGATACGGAGTGGTGTTGTTTGGAACAGCACCAGGCCGCGATGTCAAAACTTAAATGTATACTCCCCAACCCTCCTATTCTGAAATACTTCAATGTACACTTACCGGTGGTGATCTCAGCTGATGATTCACAGCACGGGCTGGGTACAGTTTGCCTCTAGAACAATGGACCAATTGCTTTTCATTCCAGGGCTCTGACGGACACAGAATAGCGTTACGGGCAGATCGAAAAAGAGCTGTTGGCGTTGGTGTTTGCTTGCAACAAATTCCATGATTTCATCTAAGGGCGGCCGGTCACCGTCGAAACTGACCGCCAACCGCTCATTACCATCCTGCAAAAGCCCCTGCACAATGCATTCAAAGGATGATGCTCAAATTACAGAGGTACCACCTAGACGTCGTCTACAAGCATGGCAAACAAATGTTCGTGGCTGATGCCCTCTCCAGAGCCTTCCTACCCCATCCTGCTCCGCTGCCGGTTGATGATGACTATGATGTAATGACTGTGCGATTCCTGTCCTCTGCCCGAATGTAGGAGCTGCATACAGAATCTTTGGCGGATGAGTTATGTCAACGCCTCTCTCAGGTTATCCTGCGAGGCTGGCCATAGTCTTCCAGGGAGCTATCCCAAGTCTTACGCCCATTCTTTGCCATGTGAGATGAGTTATCACTATCAGATGGGATTGTTTTGCGATGTCAGAGATTTGTTATACCCTACACATTGCAAAATACTACACCAAGCAACTGCACCAAGGCCACCCTGGTCTGGAGGCCACGAAGCGCAGGGCCAGGGAACTGCTCTATTGGTCTACCGTGTTTCATGATCTAGAGAAGGAGGTCTCTGTTTGCGGCCCTTCATGTACACCAACCTAAAGAGCCACTGCATCCGCATGACATACCAGACCTAACCTGGTCTGTCGCTGCTGCTGATGGAGGGGTAAGGAGTACCTGGTTCTTGTAGACTCTTACTCAGGATGGTTTGAAATCGATCACTTAACCACTGTTACCAGCACCACCATAATTACCAAGCTCAAACAGCACTTTGCCACACATGGAATACTTCAGAAACTCATTACAGACAATGCCACACAGTTTACAAGCAATGAGTTCAAGCTGTTTGTTTGTACTTGGGATTTCACACACATCACCAGCAGTCCACTATATCCCCAATCCAATGGATTCCCAGAAAGAGCTGTTCATTCCGCCAAGCATCTGTTAGAGAAATGTGCACAAGACCAGACCGACGTTTGTCTGGCACTCCTTAACTTATGTAACATAACGCGAGATGGATTACCATCCCCTGCCCAACGGTTGTTATCACGTAGCACCAGAACCCAAATCCAAATTACCAAACAACAATTACAGCCTCAATTACAGACACAAGTGCATGCAGCCCTGGCTGCTAAGCGTATGTCTAATAAAAGGAATTATGACCGTACAGCACACGCTCTCCCTCAGTTACTCAGAAGGATAAGCTGTTCAACTACAGACCACTCGAGGATATGACAAACTTGCTACTGTTCTAAAGGAAGCCGACCGGCCCAACAGCTATGTTATTCAAGCAGATGGAGCTGTGTATGAGCGTAATCATCGCCACCTCCTGAGTGTACCTGAAGAGACTATTACTGCGCCCAATGTAACAGTGGAAGGCACAAACCCCTCTCACATCACACCAAGCCCGGGGTTGTCAGAACCTGTGGCTTCCTCAATTGATAATGAACCACCATCTGACTCAACGGCACCAACAGATATCCTTTGCAATGACCAGGCTCCCATTCCGAACAGGTATACCACCAAGTGAGGACACGTATGCAGGCCCAATTCCCGATTCCGGGATTATGTCACATAAACTTCCACACCCATTCTCTCTCCTTTTGTTATTCTCTTTTTATTGTGTTACCTCTTCTCTATCATCATTATGAAGGGAGGGATGTAGATATGTATCCTGCTAGGACCCAGCAGGAGGAGACTTTGCATGGGGCTATGCATGCTGGGAGGGAGTTCCTGTTTGTGCTCAGTTCAGTTACTGATGTTATTTGAAGTAAATGTGTTATACTGCACTCCTGAGTCTAATCTGATATACAACACATCTACAATAGACAACAAAATATATTCAACATTTAATATCCACACAGTAAATTTACCTGTAATTTTACAAACCCATCGGTCATCAATCACACAGTTTGTGGATTTAAGCCGTGGATGGTATATTTTGTGTTGCTGTAGATATGCCATGCCATGTGCTATATCGTTAGCAAAAGAAAACCTAAAAGCAAAAAAACTAATTTTTATTACTTTATTGCCAATTCAGCATCAGATTTTACTTCTAAACATCCCCCAAATAAAATAAGAAATTATATTAAGTATAAATAAAAAAAACACAAGAAAAACAAACAAGAGAACACATTTATAAATTAAAATCATAAGAATTGAGTAGTTACCAATTTATAACTAGTAAGATTTGCACACCTTTTGCTATGCAAAGCATTACTGTAGGGCTCCCTTTGAAGCATAGGTCATTAATGGATCCCTAAGTAAGCAATTGCAGGCTCTCTGTAGAGACAATGGGGCGATGTGTCAACACAAAGTGCAAGGACAAGTATGTTTTGATGTATTATATTCGCTCACCTTGTCTTAACTGTACGTTTCTTATATTTTAATTTGCTAGGCAGAGATGAACATGCAACCTATTTATGACAGTACTTTGCTATATCCACATGATACTAAAAGGACCATGGTCACTAAAATAAGTTATTTTGAATGCTCTGTGTTCCTTGCTATCATTTCTCTGGTTATGCATAGTTGCAATTTTCTACTGCATTGCTATAATAAGCAAGTTTACTGAAGTAAGGCCACAGGGGGTAGCCATTTTGCTTGGTCTCATTAGATACTGCTTATAACTTGCAAACTAAAATAAACTTAAAGGAAAGAACTTACTTACAATTAACTATATTTAATATATTCAAAATCAAATTGACACAGGTCTTCCACAGTTTTTATTTGTTTGAGCTACAGTCTATGCATTTACATAACACATATAAGACCTAAATCTGAGTTGGACGCAGCCGCGAGGTCGGACGCAGTGGAGCGCTGTTTTGCATATGCGCATGTGTCTGAGTTGCTCTGTGCATGCATCCCAATTTTGTTCGTACAGAGTTGCAAAACAAATTTAGATGCACTGTAGCAGAAATGTAAGGGGCATTCCTGGACGGTGACTGGGAGGTACTGTAACAGGGGAGGAGGCTAAAAAGACACACAGAAATGTTGTGTTTTATGGCAGTGCCGCAGGCGTGGGACTGAAAGCAGTTGCAAACAGAGACGCACAGCTTAAAATACAGAAGCACTAGGCAAGAGGATGTCTCAGTCCTTGCCCATTTGGACACACATGTGTACAAATATGAGAGGGCTTTGTTATGGCATTAGCATAAAGGCACAGGCGCAACTGTGGCCAAAGACTGAAAGACGGCTAAGACTGGGCCTGACTCAGAATCAGGCTTACAATGTAATTCTTATTCTCACAGCAAACCATAGATGTGTGCAGAGGGTGTGCACCCGCACAATCCTTAGGCAGCCTCAACTCCTACCTAAAGTGCCTCCATCTCAGCTGGCTCCCAGGGAAGAAGCAGCCTTTTTTTAAATCCAAGCTGGCCAAAGTGAAAATACTGTACCAGAATAGAGCAATTTCAAATCGTTCATCTTGGATTTAAAACATGTCTGTCTCTTGGAATGGGTATGATATACCGCGGTTCGATTCCCGGCAGCGGCAGCCCGACAGGAGCAGAGTTAGAAGCAGCGGAAGCCCGACAGCGCTGGAAATCCCGATCGTGGATAGGTAAGTATACACTAACCTAACCCCCCTAACCCTCCTTAGGGGTGCCTAACCCTAACTTCCCCCCCAAGTGCCTAACCCTAATCCCCCCTCTAAGTGCCTAACCCTAACCACCCCCTTCCCTGCTGCCTAAACCTAAGTCCCCCGGGGGGGGGCCTAACCCTAAGTCCCCCCCGGGGGTGCCTAACCCTAACCCTCCCTCCCCCTAGCCTAACCCTCCCGGGGGGGTGCCTAACCCTAAGTCCCCCCCGGGAGCCCTAAACCTAACCCTCCCCCCCCGCGGCTGTCCGCTTGCGGCGCCCGGCATTACTACGATCGTGATGCCGGGCGCCGGTCTCCCGGCGTCGGGGAAATGCGGGCGTCTACATCTAGACGCCCGGCATTTCACCCATGCCGGGATAAGACAGTCGGGAAGCCGGCTGCCGGAATTTAGGCAGTCAGCTTCCCGATTGTTTCCCTGTCTCTTCCCCGGGAGCATGTCTGAATTGCACCCAGCTGAGTACTGAGGGGGCATTGGTGGATAGGGCTGGTAGCCTATGTCATGGGTGTGTGGTGAGGATGGGGAGTCTATGCCCCTGAGTGAGTGTGTGTTAGGGGTGGGTGGGGGATATTGGTGGGTAAGTAGAGCAGCCTATGTGTTCCATGCTAAATAAAATTTAGACTTTTCAGTTGTAGTTTAAGTATAAGAAATATACTACTCAACAAATTTGAACCTGAACAGTGGATCCCCTAACATGTAAAAAGACTTGTAGCATTATGACAGCAGCCATCTTTTACATTGTTGTAAAACTATACGGCAAGAATATAATATTAGGAAATTACATATTATTGTCAAAGGATTATTACAATAAGTGCCAGATTAGGGTCAGATATTTAGGAATGTTAAACTGGGTGCTGTTAGAATGGTGTTGTATATATTGTGGGATATATATCATTTAGCGTAGAGAAAGCTAGCCCCAGAGTATCCTTAATCCATGTGGTGATTTGTAATATTGTTATGGCTCCTGTGTATATAGAATAATGTAAAGACTCAAAGGGATTTTCCACTTTATTTAAGAAGTTTACTAAACCACCTCCTTTCCCAATAGAACATTGGTAAATCACTGCCGCAGGAACACCAATTTCTTCTGTTTAACACAGCCATGGCACTCATATATAGCTGTGACCTCTGCCGCTCAGGGCTGCTTGGCTGTCTTCACTGCAAATCTGATGTATTAGCTCAAGGGTTCTCAACAAGAACCCCTGTGTTGGATCGTTCCTGCTACAGAGAATGCAGAGGAGCACTAAAGGTAATCGGCAGAAGGATTAGCTAAGACCCTGCTATATAGAGGAAATCCTGAGAATCACTATGGAGGGGCCCACACTGAAGTATTGTTATTGGGAAGTGATCTATGAAACAATTTAAATAAAGTGTTTAGGCCCTTTAATAAGGAACTATGGGCCTGATTCAGACCCACTCGCGAGCGGCTGTCCGCTCGCAAGTGGGTCGATGGTCTGCACTGAGCATGCGCACGATGGAGGGAGCTCCGTCGTGCGCATGCGCCAGACACGACGAGCGAAGGACTTTCCTTCGCTCGTTGTGTCCGATCAAAGGGGGCGTGCTGTCAATGTTGATTGACAGCACGCCCCCTTTGGTGGGCGTGCCGGGGGCGTGCCTCCCTGACGGGGGCGTTCCCACGGGAACGCCTCCCGTCAGAAGCCGGCCCACTGACATCACTAGTGATGTCAGTGGGAGTGATTTTGGCTCTGATAGAGCCAAAATCACTCCGGAGCTTGCGGTTGAAAACCTCAACCGCAGGCTCCGGCTCGCAATTTCGATGGTCGCGATGGTCACGACCATCGCGGCCATCAAAATGCACGCTCGTATAGCCTGTGGGTGGTGACCCACAGCTATACGAGCGTCCAGGAGGACGCTCCATGAAAATGGAGCCCGGCCCTCATGCAGAGCGTGCGCTCTGCTCAGAGCGTACGGCTCTGAATGAGGGCCTATGTATAAAGGCACTTGTGTTCAGAGAGGTCATCTGTTGTTATGTTCTATTTAGGCTGTTAGTTTTATAGTACAGTACTATGGGCTGCACGATTGTTTTCCTGTCCAGGGAGCAGTCAAAGGGGATCAGCCTGAAGTTCATACAAGGTAATGTCTTGTTGGGGACATGCTACAACTGGAACATATGGGGCTTAGCACAGATGTGGGTGACAGCCACCAATTGGTAAGACTTTACAGAATGTCAAATGTCTGGTTCTTGTCCAAGTTGGCTACTTACAGTGTGTGCTTTCATGATAAATTTGAACAATAATTACTTACAGATTAGTAAAAGCTAGATAATTACCTGAAACCCCAGTTTAGAGGAATCTCTTCACTCAGCAACACATCGTTCAAACTTCCCTTAGGACAATACTCTGTAATAATAGCCACATTGGGAACTTCTATGCAGCCTCCCATAAATTTGCAAAGATTGGGATGATCAAGATCCCTACAGAGATGTGAGAATTTGAGAACATATAAGTCACAGTAATGCTATTCCCTGGGATATATTTACTAAAGTGCAAGATTTTAGAAGTGGAGATGTTGCCCATAGCAACCAATCGGATTCTAGCTATTATCTTCTGGAAGGTGGTAAATAAATGTTAAGTAGAATCTGACTGGTTGCTATGGGCAACATCTCCACTTCTAGAAACCCGAACTTTAGCAAATATACCCCCCAGTCTCTACATTTGTTGCCTATTTGTCTGTAATGATAAACTTTAAAGATGTGTTTTATTAATTTGATATTACAGAATATTTTGAGTTGATTAGTGGTAAGAAATCCCAAATATATCCATTTTTATTCAATCATGTATGAAAAGACACTGGTAAAAATGTGAAAGGGGTGACCAGCAATATCTAAGCTCTGTAATACAGAGTACAGTTACCGAATTTGCTTTATTTCACTCCGTACTGATTTGGTGAGGGTAAATGTCTTCTTTGGGATTTTCTTTATGGCTACTATTCTGCCATCACTAAAAAAAAAAAAGAGAATAATACTGTATGTTTAATTGTTTTGATACACTTGTTGTAGCCTTATCAGAATATCATAATATCTAGTGACACGCATTACCTACAGTAAAGTAATCTGACATATTACATGGAGAGCATCAGGCAAATTAAACATCTCAACAAACCTCCCTGTGATCCAGTGCCAGGGATCACAGCAGTTCCTGAGTTACACACCAACACTGGCACTGGTCATCCTCCAGCTGATTGGGCAGATGCAGGGTCGGATTGAGGGCTACATGGGCCTGGAGCTGAAAATGATCAAGGGCCTATTATGAAAAGCAGAAAGATGTGACCATTGCTGTGTGGGTGTGGCCAATGCCATGTGGGCATGTACACCCCTATTCTCTCAGCCCCAATGTCTCCCTAAATATGTAAAATAAAAAAAAGCTTAATTTTGTATGGTAAATAGAAATATAATTTTACTACTTATGATTTATGGCAGATGGCCAGTCAACATGCTGTCATAACTATGGGCCTATTTATTATGTGGAGGCCTGGAGCTGTAGCTCCATCCGCCCCATTATTAATCTGGCCCTGGGCAGATGTACTGCTTAGCCAGTCAACAGACATCCAGTGTAATCATAGTTGTAGAGTAGTAGAGGTATTACACACAATAGTAATGTTGCAGTTCAATTCAGTGGTGGAGTTGAATCAGTGAATGACTGAGTAGCAGAGCTAGAGTGTGGAGCTACCCAGCTTAGTGGGAGAGTTACTGGGTCTATTCATGCAGAACATGAAGTGGCTAGCAAAATATATCAGTATATATTGCATCACATCAATGCGATATATAGTGATGTTCAGTAGACATTCATGTAGACTTACCTGTCTGGCATCTTCATGAGGTGTCTGGCCCCTCCGCAATCCCTGGACGAAGTGAGAAGAATACAGACATATCAGGTGCCCGATATGTCTGCTTCTCGCTGTACATGCGCTGGCGTCTGAGAGCAGCAGGTCAGGTCAGTTCGCAGTACAGATTATGGCATCCTGAGATGGCAAATCCGTACACAGCAAAGGAATGGAAAGCTGAGTGTGAGTAGTGAATCTACAGTACAGGATCAAATGTTTATTTTTGCAATTTATAAATACTGTATGTGAGAGCCAATAGCTTGGTGGGTGATGTAACAATATTAGTTGCTGTTTCATTATATTTGGGATGGATTGGAGTGCATGCAAACAATGAAATAATATGTCAGCTAATAAAGGTGGTGATAGATGGTGAAAGACTACATAACATATGCAGTAAATCAATTCTACAGACTTCCTGTATTTGTGCATTTCAGTATCACTTCTACCATATGATTAATCTTGATGATAAAAAGCCTCTTCTTTAACTTATATAGGAGACTGCTTTGTTGTTAGAGTACATACAGATGTGCGGATCCAAAACTGGAGTTGGAATAATAAAAAAACATAAGTATGGTAAATGAATATGTTTGGAAAACAAAAACACATTGGAGTTGATGCAGAGTCTGCTCTCCAAATTGCAGACACAATTTGCACTAATTAAATATGCCACAATTGTGATCATATGTACAACGGCAGCTATATTCAGATGAGTAATTGTGTCTGGTTTTAACCATTTATTTTTCTTGCAACAAACCCTTCAATATTAGGCACAAATAAAACTGCTAAAACATCTCCAGTATAGCAAAAACAACTCATCATCCCATGTCTGCAATGAAAAAACAATCAGTTTAAACAGGTACACAAAAGCATAATATGTGCCTGGGCGACTAAGAAATCACTATCAGCATCAGTGAAGCAATCACAAACAGCCAATCACAAGTGGTTTGCTAGTGGCCATCTGCAGATACATGTAATATGGCTTTCTCACATATATACAGTATCTTCATTCTGGTCTGCATATGTGCACAACTGCTCAACACGCCATTAAGAGTAAGAGTGCCCTTCCTGTACTGCCTACCTTGATAGAGTAAGTGGCAGAATTGCATAAATCTGCATGGGCACATATGCTTATGCCCAATAATCATGGCATTCACAAGGTAATCTCACGTAATATACTGTAGGATATGCCATATGTATATGAATTTACACTGACAATGCCATTAATCTTCTGTAAAGTTTTGCTACTGGTATAAGTGAATTAAATAATTTCTACAGGTGCGATATCTCTTCAAATGTATTTCTCTTAATTGAGTCTGAAAAAAGAGAATGCATATGATAAACAGATATGTATGAAAGCTCTGTCTGCAGGCAATACACCTCATTATGGGCCTGATTCAGAGATGCTCTCTTGCAGGTGCGGCGGCGATTTTTTGCTTAGTTGTAGTGGCAATGATATGCAAATACTAGCTTCAGTCTTCCCCTTCTGTACTAGCGTGCATCGGACTGTACAAGCTCTGAGTCGCCTACTATCAATGCAGGTGAACGGTGCAACTCTGCCAGTGGTCCTGAACACTCCACCATCATGGCACCATTAACCCTTGTACCATCCCGCAGTGTCTCCTTCTGAAGTTCCCCATAGTCTCTGTGGCTGTGCATCTGTCTGAGAAGGCAGCCACTTTCACTGACACCCCGACGACACACTCATAACACGCCAATAAGATGCCCGTTTTTTGCGTTCAGTTCAGGCCACCTCCTAGCAATGCCCATGGTTTTGCCTTTCCAGTTCTAATGCCAGCGACCAGGGGCGTAACCAGGTATTTGAATTCCCCATGGCAAAAGTTTGCAAGTGCCCCTATGTACAACCCAATGCTGAAAAATGTATATAATCAGTGACATGCGGTAAGGTCAATGGCTGGGAAGGCACACATGGAGACGGGGATGGGTCTGAGTGCTGGGAGCCTGTCTCATCCCCTACTCACTATGGGGGTCTATTTACTAAGCCTTGAGTGGAGATAAAGTGAACAGAGATAAAGTACCAGCCAGTCGGCATCTAACTGTCATGTCACAGGTTGTGTTGGGAAAGTGACAGTTAGGAGCTGGTTGGCTGGGACTTTATCTCAACCCAAGGCTTAGTAAATAGACCCCTGTAACTCTTCAGTGTCAATTGATTATCCTGTCTGCATCACTGTGTCTTCTCTTGTTGCTGCTGCTGCTGCAACTGATTTCTAAACACTGCAGAGCACTTCCTGGTCACATGACACTCTCCTATTTCCTAGCTCAGATCTCTAAACATTGCAGTGCACTTGCTGGTCACATGACACATCCAAGCTGTCCATCACTGCTCAAGGCACACCCCCAAAAAGAGGCTGAGCTGTTCCTGCCTCATCTCCTTGCAGTCCCAGGGAGCTCCATAAAGCTGGTAAGTGTTAACTATAAAAATTATTACAACAAAGATGTTTATAAGTTATAAATATCTTCTTTGTATTATTCGAATCATTTGTATATCAAAGCTCAAGAGTATGACTGCATGTCCCTGTAACAAATGTAACTTTGCCAAGGAAGATGGGTCCCCCTAAGCTTTGGGCCCCATAGCACCTGCACCATACTTGCCTACCCTACCAATTCGGCCAAGAGCCTCCCGTAAATTGGGTGCTGCTCCCGGACCCTGGAAAGGCAGGCAAGCCTCTCTGGGGGCCGGTCTTCTCAGCATTGTGTAGCTGGGACAGGGCCAAAATGACTACGCCCCCGTTCCACCCACAAATGCCAGGTAATATGTCCGGCCGTGCTCCCCCGTGCCGGTCACGTCCCCCTGCTATGCCGACCTGGCTGCTTCCTTCTGGAGGGGGCAACCAGAATGTCAGCAAGCATGACCTGCACCCCTTGCACCTATGGTAGTTACATGCCAGCGAATCTGCATAAACTCAGGGAGATGCACTGTTGGGGTTTTTAGGACTTTTTGCACATGTGTAGTAGCAAATAATCACTAAACTGCACAAATGCCCATTGCGTCCACATCAGAATCAGGCCCCATGGCTTTATAACTGCTTCTACTTTGCCTTTTCTTTGATATATTTTTGGAGTTGCAACACCCACAATTACATCATGCCCATTCTGCAACTAAACCATTATACATTAATGGGATGACCACACACAAATAATGCTGACAAAAAGTCTTGGTAAGAGATAAAGGAGTCTGGTACATACTGCACACTCCTAAGCAGCAGTAGACTGTACAAACAGATTCATTAGGTCATAGATAACGTCAAATTCTGAAACTGGTATATTATAGTCATCTATCCTAATTATTATGACAGATACAAGTAAAGATAAAATAGGGCATATGTGACATTTATAGCTTTATATGTTTATGTTTTGTTGCTATTTGTTTGTGCATTCCCTATTTTATTCCCAGAGTACATATACTTAAAGGTAAACTGATTATTCTGATGTTATTATGATAAACCAGCATGGAAAGAAAGATACTATAAAGCAGATTTAATAAGACTGATGCCTGTGCAACAAAAAAGCGTTTTCAATTGAATTACTGCAGAGAATGAGAGAGAGGAAAGTAAGATTGATAAGGACATACTATCTGCCAGTCTTGGTGAAGAATTGCTTTCTGGATGTGCTGACAGCCCCTGTGCAGGAGCTCAGGGTAGTGATACAACTGGCATTGGAGGTGCTGGCAGCTTGGAGTGTGCTTCCTGTAGGGTTCCGATCTGTGGAATGATCTGAAGATAAAAATAGAATATTGAAACAACTTTTCATAAGAGCTGTTACACAGATAATAACATTGCTTAAATCCTGCAGTCGTTTATTCCGTGTATACTGCTAAATCACAAATTCTCAAAGGTTATTGTGATGTTTACAATATAAGTGAAGCCGGAACATGGAAGGCAAATTGTTATTTTTGTCCCATTATATTATGAGCCATGTTGTCCAGTATGGAAAAGTAACTGCTTTTATATATGTTGGAGAAAGATACCTTAATCTTATTACCATCCAAACTTTGCAAAGTTTCAGAAAATCATTAATAGAGTAACTTACTGTAAGGGGTAAATTTACTAAAGTGAGAGTTTTTAGAAGTGAGTTTTAGAAGAGATGTTGCCTATAGCAACCAATCAGATTCTAGCTATTATCTTCTAGAAGGTGCTAGTTAAATGTTAAGTAGAATCTGATTGGTTGCTATGGGCAACATATCTTCTAAAACTCACTTCTAAAAACTCTCACTTAAGTAAATTTGCCCCTAAGTGTTTGGGTCCTAATTATAGGTATAACACTGCTATTATGTTACAGAATACTATACAAACAATCCTGTAAACTCCCCGGATTATACCAAGGTGGGTGTCTACAACATTATTCCCCTGTTGGGCAATGGATAATAGGTACAAACAATATTAAGGAATGTTATAGTATTCCAGCTGCCCATGGGTGTTTTTGTGTCAGTGGCTACTCTTTTAAATGTGCAAACTAAATAATATGCAAGATATGTAAATTGATGCAACTATAATATTTACCCTTTAATTTAAATACAACTTTTCAATTATTCTACTTAAAATACAGTATACTGCTTATTCATTTATGGGGTGTAGTTAAAGTGTCGAAACTGTTGTTGTTGACAGACAAAATGCAAACAGCGTAATTCAATAGGAGGATGCAGATGCATTAGTAATGATATTTAAAGCATTTTAACCATATCGGGATTATAACTTTATTTATTATGACGCCGCTAGTTTGAAGACTTGTTTTATATAGTGCAATGGGCAATGTTTGATGGGAGGAAATCTAGATCATCTTTAACAAATGAAGGTTTACATCACCAACAAAGAGCTTTCAGCGCTGTGCCTCAGGCTATCATTGCACATAAGTGTAACAGTATTGGCATGAGTTTGCAAAGGGGCACAATTTAATTCAAACTAACTGGCTCTGTGATCGGGACACATCTAGGAATCAGGAAAAGCAATGCTAGAACAGACAGCCTGTAACTAGAGAATGGCTGCAGCAAAATAAGTTATTTTATTGAGAGAGATGGTTATTGGGATTAATTGGGAAGTGCTATTTAGATTTGTTAGTTAAAATGAACATCTTCTTAAGGAGTATGGGCCTGATTTATTACGGATCACTATTACGATCGCAGCTGCGATTACGCATGCAGTCTCACTGCGGAAGTTTGCTAATGATTGCAATCGCAATGCTGTCGCAGCCTAACATAAAGTGCAAGTCTGCAAAACCATCGGTAACATCGAGTACCATCGGAGCCTCACGCACACTTGCACAAGCTCTGACCTTACTCAGGAATTGCTAACTTCATCGCACGCAGTGAAAGCCCAAGCTGCGTAAGGCATCGCAGTGGATAATTTATGCACGCCCCTGTAACGGCATTCAAATACACTGGCACGCCTGCGTTTCGCCGGCCTCCCACCCGTCGCCACCCACAAAGGGTAACTTCCTGTCAATCACTCTGTGATAGGTCTGATTAGTCACTGCGATCACAGTCCGATTGCAGTAAAGTCTTCGCGCACGTGCACTGCGATGCATTTGCATGCGCAGAATGCAACAATCGGCTAATTGTGTGTGTAATCACAGTTGCAATCGGTAACGAATCAGGGCCTATATTTTTTTAAAAAATATATAGCAAAAATGTTAGTACATTCATTACATGATGAAAAAACACAAACAACATGCTGTTTGCAAAGCAAGATTAATATTGTTAAACTGGGACTGTGTCCATCTATGTCCTCATTTGATAACTTTATTATGCAACTTATTTATCAATACTAACCTCATATTAAGCATTCTTTGTACTTGAAACATTTCTTTAAACTAGGACAATTAGACATGACTTTGAATCTGTGACATATACTGTAGGGGGCGATACAAATGCTGAGCGTCTATGCAAATAGGCACCAGACTGAGCAATTCAATTGTTTCCTCATTCGGGCGCCCATTAGCATTTACTGCGCCCACAAGCACCGGCTACACCCATCTAAAGAAGAGGTTAGGCACATTTCTTCTTGCACCTCAGCAGTCTGCGAGAAGGCCCCCATGGATTTTTGTGTATGGAATGTAAGACATTGTTGTAGTAATTGGAGAAACATGGATTGTATCGAGAATCTAATGTAGCATCTGCACCTAGGGCCTGATTCTGAGATTTACGCAATGATGATATGTACGCAGATCGAGAGATTGTTTGCCATTGGGCATGCACAAATGCTGCACTACGCACTCGTAGCGATTGCATTGCGATCATGCTCGCACAAAGTGAGTGACACGTGGTCAACATCTGGGGGAGGTAACGGGGGGGTGGCTAGGGAAATGAAGGCGTGTCGGAACCATTTAAACTCTATTTCATGGGCGTGCATAAGTTAGCCAATACAATCTCCTTTGTAGCATGACAGCTCTCTGTGTGTCTGGAAGACACAGTGTTTGAGACAGGTCACAACTTACAAGCTGTGTGGCTGCCCGATCTGCGCAGTTGTTACCGATGTTTCCGCTGTTGTAGATCGTCAGACAGATATGAGAAGGCAGCAGTGGGTGTCCCTATGTTCAGCTAAGGTTTGGAAGGCATTAGCATATTTTAGCAACTGTGATCAGTAAGAGATTGCAGTTGTGATTGCATTAGAAAATCTCGGAATCAGGCCCCTAGATTCCATAAGAATGTCCTGTTTGCTGTGCCACAGGGAATGTATTCCGATACCAGGATACCTGAGTTTACCTATGGGGAGGCTTGGAGATCTGCAGTTATTGTGAGATATTGTGATAGCAATGGTAAACGAAACAAATATAATGGTTTAAACACTGATTTTGAGTCGGAAGCAAGTGTACATGGGGACGGATCATGCAGATATCTACATACACTGTAAAAGGGCCTATCCATTAGCAGATGTATTTCTGAGCGATGAAAGACAAAAGATATCCCTTGAAAATTCCGGTGGCTGTGCTGAAAGATATCTGTCATGTACATAACAGATTTTGGCAAACAACGAACGATGAACGATGAACGATATCGAATGACATCATTCAGTGGATTTTTTTCTCTCCAGCGCTCTGTAGCTGCTGCTAATATCGTTCGATGTTCACCGCATATAAACTGCACAATATTGGTAATATCATACAGCTATAGGCGATAATTGACCAACATGTTGGAGAGATGAAAGATGCAATTTATCGACTGCGGGAGTGCGCATCTGTCATCGTTCAGGACCTATCCATAGCAGATATAATGAACGATTGAATGATATATCGTTCAATCGTTCATTTTATCTGCTAATGGATAGGCCCCTTAACAAGAAATTGCCGACTGCGCAAGCACCGCACAAGGCATCCGCACATAGATGGAGGTCGCAAGTGTGGACAGATTGATCCATCAATGAAATAGGCATTTACGGGTAGTAACTGGGTGGCCAGCATTGCAGACGTACAGAATTGTTTCGTCTAGTGGGAGTGTCACGGAAGTGTTATGGGTGTGTAAGCCAACATCCGTTTGTGTGGATTGAGAGACAGTAAAAAAGTTGACAGTGTCTAGATAGACACCGGATGTTAGACAGTCAATAGGTCGACTATAGGTCGATGTCGAGACACTAAAGGTCGACATGTAGAACGGTCGACCGTTACAAATGGTCGACCGGGTCAAAAGGTCGACACAAAAAATGTCAACACAAAAATGGTTGATACATTATTTTTTTTTTTATAGCCCCAATCTTCACTCTAACCCTAACCCTCCCCTTGGTGCCTAACCCTAACCCTCCCTCCTGGTGCCTAACCCTAACCGTCGGGGTAGGTGCCTGAACCTAACTGTCCCTTCTAGTGCATAACCCTAGCCCTCCGGTAAGTGCCTAAACCTAACCCTCCCTCCTGGTGCCTAAAGGCACACATCCACTAGACGGTTAAATTGAGCAACTGAACGATAATGATATTGTTATCGTTCAATCGTTCATTAATCATTTGCACATCGTTTGCAAATCGTTTAAAAAATGTCTAAAACGACCAGCGATGAGCGCTCCCTCTGGTCGTTTAGACATCTATCATCGGGCAAACATGCTGTACAACCTGATGATATCATCAGGTTCAGCATGTTTGCAGATGATTGATGTGCCTACAATGACCGACTGCTAATTCAGTGTAGCCACATCACAGACTGACAAACGACTGCGCGATTACAATGTTGTAATCGTGCAGTGGTTTTCATGTCTGTTAGTGGATGTGCTCCTTAACTCTAACTGTCGAGGTAAGTGCCTAACCCTAACCGCCGGGGTAAGTGCCTAACTCTAACCCTCCGGTAAGTGCCTAGCCCTAACCCTAAACCTAACCCTAAAAAGAAAAAAAAGCATGTGTCGACCATTTTTGTGTCGACTATTTTTGTATTTGACCCTGTCAACCATTTTTGCCTGTTGACCTTCTTATATGTCGACCTTTAGTGTGTCTACCTTTTGTCCCTGTCAACCTTTTGTCCCAGTCGACCTATTGACTGTCTAACAACTGGTGTCTAGCTAGCCATTGTCGACCTTTTTACTGTCCATCTATAGTCCAGAACCCAACATCCGTAGTGTGCGATTAGAGATGTGAGCAAGCTAAAATACTAATGATCACAGCTGCCCCTGTGGAAAGAAAAACAATATGTGATGCAGCCTTAAACGCATGTAGAAGCATGGATGTTTGGCATGCACATGGCATACAGTAAGTAGTAAGAAGACTGTTGCGGCCATACTACAGCCTCCGCAGTTACGCTCGCCTCAGAATCAGCCCTGAAAAACCTTATAACTTTTATCAGGTGGTGCTGGCCTTTCTGCTTATCTGCCTCCTTTTATAAGTTGCTTTGTTTTATGTTTTTTGGATACACATTGGTCACTGACTAATCTATAGTCAATGATGGTGAAACAGATAAGGTGATCCTGCGTTCAAACCCAAAACCCTTATGTTGGTACTCCCTTATTGAAATGTATTAATTTATGACCAGTTATTTATATAGTGCACACATATTCCACAGCGTCTTACAGAGAATATTTGGCCAATCACATCAGTCCCTGCCCCAGTGGAGCTTACAGTCTATATTCCCTACCACATGCTCACATACACACACATACACCATGGATACTTTTTGTTGGGAGCCAAATAACCGTACCAGTATAATTTTGGAGTAGTGAAGAGCAGCAGAAATTTATGGAGATAGATCAGATATGTCTGTGGTTACATAAAAGAGAAGGCGAAAAAAAGTTTGAAGAGCCATTTTTGACTTCTCTTCCACATGATGGTAAACAGCTGTATACAGAATTATTATTTTTATATATACTGTAGATAGTGCTTTCAAAGTCACAAAACAGAAGCAATAATCCTAAATGCTCATTGTTTCCTACCTTGTTTTATTTCACTATACTTAATGATCCAACTTTCATCCCAAAACATTTTTTGTCGTTGGCAGTGAAACCCCTATGAAAAAATAAGCAATACAAAAAAATAAAATAATATATTAATAGCACATGTCAGACAAATTCTAGGGCATATACCATAAACCTTAGCTATTTATGATAGAAATGTGACTATTTACTGACCACATAATCTAAAAGTGTACATGTTACTACTATCAATTATCCTTTTCTTATACACCAATATATAAAAATTGCTGATACTTTATGATTGCCCTTTGTTTAAAAAATGCTTACTGTACCCTTTTAGTTTATTGCTTACTCTAAACCTGACAACTCATCTTACTTGTAATGGCTCAAGATTGAAAAGATTCAGATAATAATTGTTGCATTCTAGAATTTTATAAGAAACATGGCCCTTAGCATTGCACAGTTGGGGGATTACAGGTTTGGTATGTGTTTTTGCATTTTTTTTTATAGTTTTAATAAAAAGTAATTTATGAATCTGTAAAAATAGACACACCCAGCACAAATACTTCTATTTGGCCATCATGAAAAATAAATCAAATAATGTGCACTTCCTGTGTCTCCTCTGTGCATGCACCTGAGCCAGGGGAAAGGGGCCCACATGGAGATTCATTTAAATAACAAGACCTACAGACCAAATGGGCATGAATAGAAAATAGGGACACATCTAATAAACACTTGCTATGGTTCCAAAAGTCCTTCTAAATATCAGACTTATAATAAACTGCTGGTCAAATATAGAACAAAATAACTACAGTCCTAAGGTATTTTTTACAGTTACCTTCACGATAAAGGTGAATTCATACGTAGAGTTACCCAGGAAGTATGTGGGAGACAGATATATAAAGTGGAAGAAGATTCTATGGACTGAAGAAATCAAGACTGAACCTCTTGGCGTCTTGGCTATGCTATTGGCACCACGCTAACACTGCACACCACCATTTGACATTTCAGAGTATATTGACTTGATCTATGGAAGACTACAGTAATGCAACTAGTGGTCCATAGGCCAAATCAAGTCTGTGACACAATATAAACTGGCCCGTGAGAAAGTCCTGGGAGCCATTACTGAAGGTCACATTGCCAATTCCTTTAATAACAAGTGTAAATGGACTCGCTAGTTTCACTTTTTATTTTGCCCTGCTGTAGAGATTGTGGTTTTGATACATTTTTTGGTGTTGTTTTATTTTTGCACAATCACAACCAGATTTGACGTAAATGAGACTGATATCATGACATTTCATCCCCGAATTTAAGAGAGGAGCTGCCCAGCTGTGGAAACTGATAAGAAGAATGTAAAGATGAGAAGTTCATGGTACTAAATGGAAGTTTGGGTCACAGGATTAATAAAGCTATATAAGGGGAGGGACAAAATCAATATTTTCTTTGTAGTAGAACTTGAATGTCCGGCTTCTTAAATACACCGTACAATTTCAGATTAGCCCCACTAAAATAATATTTATGGTAAGGATTCCTGAAAGTACATTTTGATTCCATGATGAAAAAAAATATAAATAATGGCAAAGTGGTGAATACGTTCTATAGCCGCTGTATTACATTTTAATTATTAATAATTCAGAGTTAATTATAATATTCCATTCAAGATATACTGTACAACTTAGACAATGCGTACTTGTATGAAATAATATTTAATTATCCATAATAATTTGATTTTTTTGAGAACCAAATGAACATACGGACTAGGGTACAATTTGGGGGTCATAACCAACAGATTTAGGGCTCTTAGCTTTATTTAGACATAAATCTAATTTAATTTGAATAATTTAGATACTGAGTAAAACAAAAGTTGTGAATTTACCACAGCAGACAAAATAAAGCCTGCAATAATTACTGCCACAGGAATAGCAATCGCCATTCTATTATCAGATGGGAGCGTGCATTCCCCACAGTCTGCAGGGCAAGTAGCACAGACCTCTTCTTCTTCACACACACCATTGCCACACACTAGAAGAGAACACAAACAATTCATTACAGTGACTGTAAATATAAAACTAATTCCACTGGATTTCACAGTTATACTGTAATTTAACCAGTTACTTTGGAGATGTATCGAAACTTGGAGAGAAATTAGTGGAAAACTTGCCCAAAGCAACCAAACAGCTTCTGCCATTTATTTAGCACAGCCAATGAAACGTCTGTTTGGCGTTGATTGGTTGCTTTTGGCAACCACTCTACTCTATCTCTCTCAAAGGCCTGATACATCTTCCCTTACAGTGACAAATTTTGAGAATGATAACTTAAGTCTTGTTACCTCACCAGTTATCAGTGAGACTGCAATTCTCTATATTGCTCACTGGTCATCACCAGCTTAGTTTTATCTCATTCTGTATCAGCCAGTGTTCAGGGCTCTCTGTGTCACAATATAGGTACTTAGATCCTCTTACCCTACTCAGCGTTGCCTATTCACTGGCTAGGGCATCTCTGCTGGCCAGTCATGTCAGGATTCACCTGAAACGGTGGTCTGGCGCAACAAGCGCGCCGACATCTTGTCTCGCCATTCTGCAACTAATGGTGCATATCCACTACACGAGTGTGGAACAACTGTACAATTACAACATCGTACATCATCCTGTGCAGTAGATAATGTGCCCTCACTGAACGATATGTTATTCAGGGTTGGCAACCCTCCCTCGTCCCCGAATATGCACAACCTGACGATCTCGTGAGGTTGGCCTGCATGTTCAGGCGATGACAGATGCCAACAATGACCAGAGGGAGCGCACATCGCTGGTCATTGCCAGCATAATCACTGCACGATTAATGAATGATAATGATGTCGTTATCGTTCAGTCATTCATTTTAATCGTGTAGTGGATATGTGCCTAGAGAGTTACCATCTGCTCACCTGTTGTAATCAGCTCTACCTTACACCAGTGTGCTGTCTGCCTCCAGCAGCAAGGATTCAATCATCTATATAGTCTGCTATACTTAGCCTCCTGCATGCGGTCTCTCTCATCTATACCACCTGTTCGAAACCTGCGACTGACTGTTAGGTCCTTCATCTGTCATCTGCAGACACACATATTAATATTTAATAGTGTGTTACAGACTGATCCATCCAGTACTCATTTGCACTTACATGTACTAGGCTGTTAAAGGTATAGATACAGCACCACTTATGCAGACCTAGATTTTCTCTGTTCTCCTATATAATATAGGTAATACTGAAAGATGAGAAGTTTCAGTCAACTTACTAGTTTCATTCACTTTAGTTCACATCACTCCTGCCCTGCGGTCACAGTACTGGGTACTATACAAACTCTAAATCTGACAACATGCATATGACAACAATAACACAACAACTTTCTATAACAACTTAAATTACACAATGTACTTATTCATTTTTTTCTTTTTACAATTGTCAAAATCATCTACATGTGTATACATTACAGACGAGCGGTTTTGTTTTGGCTTGGAAGTTCGGATCTCAGGCAAAACGTCATCTTTCATTGCATCTCGGCACAGATGTCTGTGAGAAGGACATTTTGCCTTGTTCTGTTGTCGACAATGAGGGAGAGACAGGTAGTTGTGAAGACACAAGGATGAAAGACAGTGTGCTCAGTCTTGGACATATTAAACTTACATTTTAATTGAGATATCCAAGATTCGATAGTGGTTAAAATTTTTGAGAGTAAAAGGTTGGGAATGTGAGGTTCGTGGAGTTTTTAATGAGTGGCTTAACAGACATGAATGTGGCAAAACAAAAAGTCCGGGTATAGCACTAAAGTACACTTGGGAACTGTAGTGAGGCAATGGGAAAAAGTCCAGGTAGTGATAACAGAAGGCAGTATTCCAGGTTTGTGAGGCTGAAATGAATTGCAGGCTGAAGAAATAATGTCCAGGGGAAATTGGAGGCAAGGTGCAGGGTAACAGCTGACACAGGTACTCAGGCAAGGGAGACGCAATGGAGGAGGCAGGAGAATCCAACGGGGCTGGAACAGGCAGGGTGAAGTAGGTTAGGTTATGATCCCAACAGACAGGTGAATAAGCACAGGAACTCTCTCAGCTCTTGCTTAGAAACACGTTGCACTGGCAATGAAAGGAAGCTCTGCACTCCCTTAAATACCCAGTGCTGCACTGTGACAGGCCAGAGAGAGCATGTGACACACCAGGATAGGGCGACTAGGTCACATGTCCGGAGGCAAGATGGCGGCGCCCATACCAGAGCGGAACGGAAGCACCACCAGGCCTAACCAGACCAGAGTGACAGCAAGCCCGCACAGGACTACGCACAGCCAATGCACCCCGCAACACACCAGCGCCACTGCCAGACGCCCCTCGCCATAGCGTCCTCACAGGTATTACCTGCTGGCCGGCATGCCGAGAAACCCTGGTCGTAACAGGGGAAAGGTCAGGGAAGGACTTTTGGGTGTCATCAGCATAAAGAAGGCACTAAAAACCGAAGAGCTGATAAGTTCACCAAATGGAGATGAGTAGAGTAAGAAGAGCAGGGGGCATATGACTAAACTTCAGGGATTCTATGCAAAGCAGTAGTGGGGTGAACACTGTGATGCAGAAAGAACAGTTATGGGGCATACACACTAGACCACAGGTTCTCAAACTCGGTCCTCAGGACCCCAAACAGTGCATGTTTTGCAGGTCTCCTCACATAATTACTAGTGAAATAGTTATCTGTACCTGTAGATCTTTTAAAATGTGTCAGTAAGTAATGAATACACCTGTGCACCTGCTGGGTGACCTGCAAAAAGTGAACTGTGTGGAGTCCTGAGGACTGAGTTTGAGAACCGATGCACTAGACGATGTGCTGAAAGATATTGGTTGTACACACTGAACAATATTGTTAATGATATTGTTCAGTGACATCATCCTGCCATATCCTGGAACAGGCACTTTCTGACGATATCGTCAGATTGGCCTGCATGTTTGCATGACAGCAAACATTGTTAATGACCCGAGGGAGCGTGCATCGTTGGTCGTTTGGTGCATACACACTGGACGATATGAATGATATATCATTGAACGATATTGTTACTGTTCATATCGTTCACTTTTATCATCTAGTGTGTATGCCCCATTAGATAGATAAGAAGAAAACCAAGAGAGGACCATGGACCTCATTCAGACCCGGTCGCAAACGCTGTGCGCTCGCAACCAGGTCGATGTTTTGGTCCTGCGCATGCGCAGCGGCCGCACTATGCGTGCGCAAGCCCCAGATCGAGAGAGAAACTCTCTCGCTCCGGAGCTCACTACAAAAGGATGTTGATCGACAGCTGGGCCCGTTTTGTAGGCGTGGCGGGGGGGCAGTTTCACAAATGGAGGCGTTCCTTAAGGAACGCCTACCGTTTTGAGGGAGGCTGCACTGACATCAGCAGTGATGTCAGTGGGGAGCTTCCTGCTCGATCAGAGCAGGAAGCTCCCTGGGGCTTGCGGCTGCCGAGACCCAACCTTAGGGTCTCGTCGCCAGCCCCAATGGTCGCGATGGTCTTGACCATCGCGACCATCACCCTGGTCGGTCGCTAAGCTGTGGGTGGTAACCCACAGCTTAGCTAGCGACCAGGAGGCCGCACTAAAAAATAGAAACGGCCGCCCTCATTCAGAACGAGCGCTCGCTTCTTGTGAGCGCCTCTGAATAGGGCCCATGTCCCTTAAATTTAGCAAAGAGGAGGCCATTGGCAGGGGTGTAGCGAGGGTGGTTCCAGTGGAGCATGAGCTCCGGGCACCAAAATGGACAGAGGGCACCATCCAAGGTTCCCGAATTCATGGGGCACTGCACAGTATGACATCCGCTTGTTTGTTTTATCTTGGTTTGTTTTTCTCTATATCCTACATAAGTTACAGATCTGAGATCCATTTCTACATTTCATGCTCCCTCAAGCTGCCCAGATTACCTCCCCTCCGGCCCTCCCTCCTCTGTTATCATCTTCTGTCACCTCCCCTTTCTTGTGAGATTGATTACATTCACTTCTCACCTCTTTAATTCCCTCCCCTCTCTACCCTGTGATCGGCTCTTTGCCCCGTTCAATCCTTTCTTATTGGCTTCTGTCACTCTCCTCTCCTTTTCTTATTGGCTTCTCTCAATGCCCCTTTCTGATTGGCTTTGCCCCTCTCCTCTTCTTTCTTATTGGCCTCTGTAACCTCCCCTCTCTGATCAGCACTTTCCTCTCCCCCTCCCCTTCCCCTGTTTGACCCCCTCCCTCCTTCTCTCCTAATTCATTCATTGTGCTTTAATGGATTTAAAAGTGACACATCTGAGGTAGATTCCTAAACTTCAATTATAAGGTATGAGTTTAAAAAAAAGTCACTGCTTTGCTATGTAAAGTAATGGAGGTGTTCCCAGGCATGACCACAAAGTGTTATTTGAAAGGTCTTTTAAAAAATATTAGGCAATCTGAAATAATAATAATGGTGGTATACATAACATGACATGGTTAGTAGTACATTAATATAGGTGCAATGTATATTTGCTAAGTAGGAGCATAGCTGAGAAGGAAACTTCTCATAGGTGTTCCCACTCCAGTGAAGGCTGCTTGGGGCCATAATTGCAGTAATATGCTGTGGACCCTGTGGAATTTCACTCTAGCTCATGTATTCTGTCAATTTAAGTAAAATGATCAGAATATATAATACAATCTCCTCTGTTAACTAATAACAATGATCAGTGGCGTCCCTACCTCTCTTTGCACCCGGTGCGGGCAGCGGAGGGGAGCTTGTACTGCGCGCATCGGTGCCGCGTGCAGGCAAAGAAGGGGGTGTGGCCTCGCAGGTGGGGCATGGTCTCGGGGGCGGGGGCGTGGTCACCCAGCCCAAACCCCCATATTTTGTCACACCGGGGGTGCCGGCTGCCCCCGGGGACCAGCCTGTGTGAAGTGCCGTCTCCCTCACTGTGCTAGGAGCCGAGTGCTGTACGTTATGCAGCACCGGGCTCCTGTCACTGAGGGGGAGCCAGCACTTTGGTGTCATCCCTCGACTGGTAACTCCCGGGTGTGGCCCCACACCCCCCTTGTGACACCAGTGACAATGATACCTCCACTGTTTGCTGTTTTTCTCTTCACTTCAGTATTCCCCCGCAGGCTGGCCATACCCCAATGGCATAGTTCAGTACAGGGAGGGGGCGCTATTACATGCACTTTCTCCAGGCGCCATGGTTCCGGGCTACTCCTCTGGCCATTGGTAACTAGAGTAAGTACTGTTTTAGCAGAGTGGACAGGGTGAAATTCGAATTGGGGTGTCAAGTAGGGAATAAGCTTAGAGAAAGGTGGGGAGGGGGATATAGACAAGCCTCTCCAGAGTTTTAGAGACGAAGGGAAGGATAGAGATTAGATGGTAATTTGTCGGAGAAGTCGAGTTCAGAAAGGGTTTTTTGATGATGGGGAACACAATGACATGTTTGAAGGAGGAGTTTAAAATGCGAAAGAAAATGGAAAAGTTAAAAAGATAAGCTAAGTAGCTGTAGGTGATGGGGAGGGAGTGCGGAAGAGGTGGGAGGGAATGGGATCAAATGGGCAGGTAGAGTGTGGAGAAGCAGAGAAATAGACTGAATTTCCTCCCTAGTGGTGGGGAGGAAGTAGAACTGGGAGGGGGAGCTGGCTGGAGAGTACAGTAGAAGAGGGTATGAGAGTCCTTGTAGGAGTAGTTTGCTTCCTGATAGACTCTATATCGGAAATTCTATTTTATAATTAATTACATTTATTTTATAATTTGTATTTTTTCAAGATTTACTGACATTTTGTATGCACGTATTCTTGTATAATTACATTTTAGAAATTAACAAAATGTATATTTTATTTTTAATACATAGTACTAAAGTACAGTACATTTGCATTTTTTAGTATATTCATCTACTAGCACAATACTTTTTGAGAACACTACCTATTATCTTTAGACAGTCATTGAGCCCAATTAATCAGGATATCTGTGACTTGTTTTTACAATCCCCAAAGTTTCTTCATGCACTTTAGCCACCGCAGTACTCTGGAGCACCTCAAGCAGCTTCCCTAGTAAATCGTAGTCACAATTAAATCTCTGTTCACCCCAGTATCTGAGCTAAGTTTCATTTGAGTCATAAAACCTGGAATGAACCGAGAACTGGTGAGTGCCTCCTTAAGTTATATGGAAGGGGGGGCTGCTAAGTCCAAAAGAACAACTACAATAGCCTCTTTAAAGTTCCTGACATATTGATGTCACTGCTGACCTTTACACTTACTTAGCCCTTAAATAAAGAATAAGCCCTTACATACCTACTACAGGTAACACCAAGGTTTTAGCTTCCAGTGCAACTTGCATTTTGCCGATTCTAATATGTGCGATTAAGGAAGTCATACCAGCATGGACTAAGACAACCTAACAATAGCAGAAAACAAATCAATAAATAATTGTACCTTTTCAAGTTATTAATTAAAACATTTTTTTTCATTATTAAGCTATTTAAGGATGAAATATAATTATACAAATTGTATAAAAAGAACTCTATATTTATGTCTCAATGTTCCCTAAATGCTCACAAGATAACAAAAACTGTAACCAAGCCAACTGCTTCCTGTTGTTTCCTGTATCTCTCTACTCCAACACAGTCTCATAATGAACTTCCACACAGATATCAGAAATACCATTACTAGCCTTTTAGACTGGGACCACTACTGGAGTAGTAAATGTACTTCTCTGTGGGGCTCAATCTTGTTAAATACACAGGGCCTGATTCAGACCCGTTCGCTATGCTGCGCTTGCTCGCATTGGGCGATTTTTCTGAATCTGCGTATGCGTATAATTCGCAATGCGTGTGCGCGAACCAGTCAATGCGATGGGAATTTTGAGTGACAGATTGCGCCGTTTGTGGGTGGTAACAGGGGAAGGTGCTTGTGAACGGGGGAGTGGATGTGCGAACGCAGGCGTGCCCGACCGTCAGAACGGAGTTTAATGGGTGTGCATAATTAGCAAAGTAGCGTCATTGAGCATGTGACTTGGATGATTTTTCCATGAACTGCTCGCACTGCTTGCGGGAGGCTAGGTCTACCTTAAGTGCTACGAGCAGCTCCGATGGCTCCCGATGGTCCCGATTAATCCAACATTTCCCGGAGATGACGAATGTTGCGAGTGGCAAGGGGGCATCTTTAAACACTTGCGAGTGCAATAAGCCCTTGCTCGCTAAGACATAGAGGCGTCCTTACACCGCAAAGAGCGAGCGCATGTTTTGCATAGACGGCCCCTTTTTGAGAGCGAGCGGCCGCAAATAGCATCCGGGTCTGAATCAGGCCCACAGTCCTCTACAGTTTATTGGAGTTTTAAGGATTCCCAAGGCTGGTAGCCTCCTGATTGGGGGGTTGTTTTGTTGGACTTTCCTACAAGGCTTTAGCGCTGTTCTATCCAGCCTGGGGTTGATTTACACTATAGCTGAGGGACTCCGTAATGATCTCCATAATCTCACTTTTTTGAGGAAATTACCCAGGGGTTGTCTAGAACTGTGGCTGTTTCAGGATTTCTGATCTTCAGGTAGGGTAATGTTGCTTTTGAATTATGTATTTTAATTAGGGATAGCAATTGATGTGTTAACCATTGATGGTGATGAACATTGATGGCATCAAACCATCAATGACAAACCATTAATTGATTGCAGACATCGATGGCCATCACTGCTGTGTTGATTAGCAGGTATTGGGCCAATCACTAAAGTGGCAGGGCATAGCGTTGCACCCGAGAGGGGGGCTAAGCTCTGTGTACTGTGCTGAGAGTACATAAAAACTTGCTGTCCTCTCTGTCATCGAAGACAGAGAACCATCAGATCTCTGCCATTGATGGTAAATCACTGGACATTGGTGGTAAACCATTTATGGTTGTTAACCATCGATGGTGGATGGCCATCCTTAATTTTGTTTAACACAGTGCATTGTCCATTGAAAGTGTTTTGTGTCATTAATAGTGTAGGCCAATAGGTCTGCCTGCTCTGATCTGATTTTGTGTATTGTAAAGGACTTCATTTGTTTCTGATAAAGTGAGCCCTATTAAAGACATGGGGAATTAGGGATATGAATGTCAGGACAGTGAGCAGTGTCAGTGCTCTAGTTAGGGTGTTCACTTAGCTCCAAAATATAAAAATAATAATAATAATAATAATAATACAGACAATACAGTAACTGCAAGAGAACTGCAGGTGAGCTTCTATTCTACTGGCACTGTATTTTACTTTATGGGGTCAATCCATTTAGGTGCAAGTGTGCTTGTGCAAGCAGTTCTCATGGCAAACTCACACTGCGAATTGCAGTTACAATCCAATTCCAAATTCGCATTGCTGTTCCAGAGGAAATTAAAGTTTTTTAGAGCGCACTCCCCTAAGGGTGTGAAAAGGTTACAACTCGTTGGACACCTCCCCCTAATGAGTAATTTGGATGTTTTCAGTTAGCTCAATTGATCCAATAATTATATGTCATTTTTGGGTGTTACAAAATGGCCTCAAATTACCCGAAAATCTACATTTTGTTTTAGATTAGGCACCCCAAATTTAGTTAAAGTATCTTTTAAAATGAAAAATAATTGCATCTTATCATCTAAAAAAAAAAAGAAACCACTTTTTTTTTTTTTTTTACTGTTTTGCACTTTTCGTTTCATTTTTTGTGATTAAACAAAATAAGTTTACTTTTTATAATTTCTTTTCTTTATAAAAAAAATCAAAATGCTCAAATCAACCATGTGGCACCATTTAAAAACCTCCAGTACTTTCCTTACGCATACTAACAGTAGGGGTGAGCGGGTTCGGTTTTACTCGGATTTACTCGGCTCTTATCGTCACTTTACCGCAAATTCGGATTTATTATATTGGCTATCCAAAACACATGATAGGCGATAGCCAATAAAATGCCATTTAAAGATCCGAGTAAATCCGAGTAAAACCGAACCCGCTCACCCCTAACTAACAGCCTTCTGTATGATTTTGCTAACAAAGTTGTCATTTTTGGGGGGTCTAGGGTGGTCTCCCTACTATTTCATGCACTTCTCCCAGGTAGCATTTTGTAGAAATATTGCACATACTCGCGGCAATTACCGTGAATAGGCATTTCTAATCGGATCTCGTATTTCTCGGGAGTGCGCATTTGTGTGATGTATGTGAGTTTCATAAAACAAACTCGCTTTTGCAAACTCGCACCTACTGTAAATTTAAATAATCCATAACATCCTTACACCTGTGTGTTTCCTGCATACAGTAAATAAGGCCTATAGTAAACTTTATGCACGGTATTGGGCAGCCTTAGTACACAGTGGATTTTAGAGGTTTCACAGGTTTGCTGGCAGAAAAAAGAAATAGATTTTTTAAAGCTCATATTTCAAAACAAGTGAAATAAGTAGTGTTCAGCATTATACCTTTTCAGTCCAGTTCCCTTGTGTCATTTTTCCAGAGGTAGATAAGGTGTGTGTGAATATTTGCCCATCGTTTGGTATCCAAGGACCACAAATTCCACCTTTCCCCTACATAGAACAAATCAATACACACTGTAACAATATAATAAGGCTCACTTTAAAAATAGTTTTAAAAAGGAAAAAAGTTAAAAGAAAATATAAATGTACTTTATTAAGTCACCCGATTAATGGAAAATGCAGTAACTATATCCAACCGTACAAATGCGTCAGTAGAATGTACTCAGTTAGATTATACACAATTGCTGCTAATCAGTCTAGAGTCCTGTAATTTGCTTCTGCACCCCATTGAACAATTAACGCTCAAACACATAATACTATAACCAGGGCATTTGTAATGAGATAAGCTATGTAAAGAAAAGAAAATATTATATTACTGAATATAAAACTGTAGACTTGCTTCCATTATGGCTTATAGCATGGTGCTTTCACACAAGCAGTCTATAGAATACACCCTTGCTTGAATTGGTCACTGACTATGTAATGTATGATCATTAACATGTGATTGCTTTTGTGTCTGTCGATCCTTTTTTTCTAAGTTCTTTATGTTTTTGTGAAAAACTGCACTTGATGATCAGTGTTCTCCTTTATCTCAATGTTTATGACCATCTTTAATACAAATTCTAGAGTACTGAGGAAGTTACAGTATAAAACCTAGCGTAAAACAGACAAATCCCCATATTACATAGGGTTCATTCAAAAATAAAATGATTAGCAGGTATTATGGTAGCACTAATCACACCCTAGGATCTGTAATATTGCACAATTACTACTGGTTACTTGTTAGTAATTATAATCAAGTAAATTTCCGAAAGATTTCATGGTAAATGACTGCAATTAGAATAATGAAAATGTAACTGGAACGTCATGCAGATCAAGAGAAAACAAACAAACATATCCTCAAATGAGTTGGATTAAAGCATGTCTTTTCTTATAAAAATAAGCGCTTACAGTATTAGGGTTGTCTCTAATACCCCTTTTACACCAGAGCTAAAACCCGGGTTATTGCAGAGCTATAACCCGGGTAGCTCCTTGGTGTAAAAGGGGAGACAGGGTTGGATTCCCGGGTAGAGTGACCCGGCAACCCAGGTAATTTGCAGTGTTTAACACCGGAATGACCTGTGAAACCCTGCAGTGTAAACTGAGCGATCCAGGTCACGATGACCTGGTGTGCGCTGCATGCCGCCCGATTGGTGGGCTTCAGTGGCTCTTGGAGATGACGTAATCTCCAAGCGTCCACTTCCACGCCGGAAGAGCCGGGTCACTGCAGACCGGCGCTGACTCGGGAATATCCTTGGTCAGTGCCGGCTAAATTCCGGGTCTGATCCGGTTTGGAACCCTGTTCCAACCTTCAGGTCAGACCTGGAATTTAGGTATAAAAGCGGTATTAATTACCAACTTAAGCTCTGTAGATTCCAGCTACAGTACATGTCTAAAATGTCTGAAAATGTAGTTGCATGGACTCTTACATCTTCTTTCTCCTCCGTTTTTTTATATCAGCAAACAGACAGGATTACTGTTATTTTTTTGTTTTGTTTTACTATTTTAACCATTGCAGTGGTTTTAGTTGAGACTAATGCTGGGCTATTAATACTATGTGTGCCCATAGCCACATAAGTGCTGCTCATAAAGGAGAATGCAGTGAGTGAGAGGGGTTGGCAGAGTTTATTAGTAAATGCAATTTCATGGACAAGGATAAAAAAAGAAATTCTAGTTGTAGTCTATTTAGCAGTATTAACTGCAGTGTCCCAAATATATGTGACAAGGTATAGATAAAGTATGATTTACCGCCGGCCGCATGGTTCATATCCCGACAGCGGCTTCCTGACTGTTTCCCCAAGGTATTTACAGACTGATTTTATAAGCGTTTTATCATATTCATTAAATCTAATTAACAAGCAGTAGTGTAGCATAAGAGACGGTGCAACACAGGTGCTGTAACCCATAGCAACCAACCAGATCCAAGCTTTATTTTTTCAAGCCAAAAAGCATTTGTATACAAACTGTAAAATATTACAAAATATACTGTATATAGTACAAAATGCACTGTGACAATTCACCTTAATGTTTTCATTTAATATTAAAGTATAATAAACCTTAAAAATACTTATGTAGCCGGTGTATGTTGTATGATGTGTTTGTTAATATCACTATGAAAATTCTGTATAATATATCTTTCAATAATAATATAATATTGTTTGCAAAATGGTGAAGAAAGCTGCTATACTGAGCTTGTGAAAATATTATAAATATAAAAGTGTTAAAAAGTGCTGGTAATTGGTACTAGCCCCAGGTGGCCAGTTTCTTATGTAATGATTACTGATGTGAGTAACCACATGTACTTACCATGAAGGGCAGTGGGCAGGAGTGGATATTAGCGTGATGGATACAGCAGTTTTCCTCGTTTGCATCTTTCCAGTTGTCTGGACATTCTTGTTCCTCACAAAACCTTTTAGCAGCCTCAGCATCCCTTAGTCACAGACAGAAATAAATCATTCATGCTATCATCCGTTGGAGCCAGTGGCGGCACCAGAGGTGAGGCTACAGTGCAGTCCAAAATTGAAACAGGGGAGCTACATCAACTGAAATGTGAAATGCTGCCAAACATCGCTGGCTGGGACTCAATGGCTGTTAGTGTGGCTCCCCTATTTAAATTTTCTTCTGCGCTACAGCCCCACACCTGGAGCCACCACTGGTTGGAGTTATGATATTGTACAATTAGTTGATCTTTCAATAGTACTTAACCATTAAGTAAGACCTTCATGAAAACTGGTGCACAGGAAAAAGATGCTGTATTTAGCAACCAATCAGTTGTTTCCTTAAACTGCACTAGAATATTTTCCTGTGTACCAGTACCAGAAAGACTGGATTGGGGTCATACGGAAATAAGCCAGTGGCCGGGTTCATGATAAAACGACTAAATAAATGTTCGCAATCATGAACCATTAACAAAAACACAATATTTCAGTAAGGTTTAAATTTACTTTATCTCCTAAAAGAGAGCAGTAACCTATAGAAATGCAGTTAATATTGCAAGTGCTTGTAAGTTTTAGTAAATTAAGAATCCTTTTAAGACAGCATGGAATAACGTTTTCATTATTTTTCTCAAATAAGGCTTTTTGCTTTCTAAATTTATTATAATGACATTTATTAACAGTTTTCCAAGCATGTTACTGTTTCATGGTAATGGTCCATTAATACACGCGTACCCATATCCTTCATCAGTTACTTTATCAATAAATATCGGTGGATGGCAGAGAAAAACACTTAGGGGGAGTTTTATCAAATGTTGGAGAGAGATGAAGTACCAACCAATCAGCTTTGAACTGTCATTTTACAGGCTGTGCTTGAGAAATGACAGAAGCTGAGTGATTGGTACTGTGATGTATATTTACTAAGCCTTGGATGGAGATAAAGTGGATGGAGATAAAGTACCAACCAACCAGCTCCTAACAGTCATTTTTCAAACACAACCTGTGACATGGCAGTTAGGAGCTGATTGGCTGGTACTTTATCTCTGTTCACCCAAGGCTAAGAAAATAGACCCCATGGTGAGTAGGGGATGAGACAGACTCCCAGCACTCAGACCCATCTCCATAGACCCCTTTATCTATCTCCACTACATCTTTCTCCAAGAGATGATAAATGTGTTTATCATGATACAATTAAGTGAAAATGTTTTTCAGCTATAATGATGTATTAAGCACAGAGTCGGATTAAGGGCCACATGGGCCTGGGGCTGAAAATGTGCAAAGGCCTATACTGAGGAGGGGAAAAGCTGTGACCGATGCTGTGTGGATGTGGCCAGAGCCACCAGGACATGTCCTCCCCTCTGCACTATCAGCCCTACTGTCTCCCTAACCACATAAAAAAGAAAAATCGCATAATTTTTGAGAAACATTGAAAAACAATTTTAATACTTATGATTTATGGATGACTGTGTGTCCAGTTAGGCAGCTAATCATCATCAAGCTGCTATGATAATGGGCCTATTCTATGTGGAGGCCTGACATGTAGCTACATCCGCCCCCTTGGTAATCTGGCCCTTCTCAAGCAGTGAAGTGAATGAAGAAGTGGACCAGTGAACAAGTTAATCATAGCAACCAATCAGCTTCGAGGAAACATTTATCAGGTACATTCTAGAAAATGAGAGGTAGATGCTGATTGGTTGCTATGGGTAACTTCTCCACTTGTCCCTTTCTACACTCTTTTCACTGCTCGGTAGATCAACCCACGAAAAATATGCATATTTAATTATTGAACAGATTTAAATATAGGCTAACTTAATTTTAACTTGAAGGGGGTAGAATAACTCATTTGTTGAATGTTACATTAAAATGTAGCTTAAATCAGATGAAAGTATGCGGCTAATGAAACACACTGAAGAAGTTTACCGGTGTGAAAGGATTCCATGTGCAACGGCATACTTATAAAAGTCATCTGTAGTAGAAACTGAGTAAGTGACATCAAATGCTTTGCCACTGTACGATGTGGCAGGAGGCCTTCTCAACCACGTCATCTCCAGACCTGTGGGAAATGGAAGCTCTAGTGAAGCAGACATTTTGTGATGTACGTTAAGAAGCAGTCAAGGCGAGAGCCACTGTTTTGGTTGACACATCTGTCTCTGTATGTACTTAATGAGAAAGCACCATTTATTTGTTTCACTCATTTTCAAAGTGTTATTCTACAGAAATGTTACTAACAGTTAATTAATGCAATAACTTTTTATTACAGCTGTACGAAATGATCCACCCTATTAGGGAGTTTCTAACCAAAATTAACGTGTGTTTTGTCTTTGTTTTTTTACAGATGACAAAACGCATTGTGGACACTGTAATCGATTGCAAATTTAATATTTTTGCTTTAAACTTTATAAACGGTACTAAAAAATTAGATAGATTCCAATGCACAACACCACCATTGGCCTGTGCACCACTATTCAGAAACATTTCTTTGTGATTTGGTTTAGTTTGTGCCATTTGCTCATTTTACCCATTTCTTATTATTTTTAATGCAAGTATACCAGTTAGCTCGGTACATTATGAGAGGAGTGCTGTTTCCTGAAGACTTATCATACATAACATCAAAACACATCTTTAAAATGAGCTGTGCTTCTCAGCAGATTCATCTGCATAGTGTTAGCTGGCAACACATGTGAAAGAAGCCATCTCATTAGTCTGTTGCATTTACTGCAGGACCATCATTAGGGTTTCATTAACAGCCCAAGACACTGATTGCCAATTTATGTAAGCCAAAGAAATGGGGCTGTGTTCAGAGTTCAGAGTTGAAAAAGTCAATAACACAAGTTGATAATTTATTAAAAAAAAAATAATAATAATATTTTGTGTAAAAATAGTTGTTGACAGTAATCTAGTTTTTGTTACTTTACCAGAGATTTGTTATTCAAAAATACATTTTTAAATGAAGTGTATAAATAAAGACATACTGAATAATTGATATGAAATCTTTCTCTTCACATTTTTTCTTTGCGGCGCCAAAAACCAAACCATATGACTTTGATGCACATCTTCTATGCTGAAATGTTTCCTGATAGCTTGTATCTAACTAACGAGTCTCTGTATTTTCTCTTTTCTTTCAGTTTAACAGGGGAGACACTATAATCCAGTGATTTACTGACATGATGCTGTTATTCTGAATTCATTATTTACCGTAAAACGTTATATTACATCAGTTTAACAGGGGAGACACTACTCTAGTCCAGTGACTTACTGACATGATGCTGTTATTCTGAATTAATTATTTACCGTAAAACTTTATATTACATCAGGTTAACAGGGGAGACACTACTCTAGTCCAGTGACTTACTGACATGATGCTGTTATTCTGAATTCATTATTTACCGTAAAACTTTATATTACATCAGTTTAACAGGGGAGACAATACTCTAGTCCAGTGACTTACTGACATGATGCTGTTATTCTAAATTCATTATTTACCGTAAAACTTTATATTACATCAGTTTAACAGGGGAGACACTACTCTAGTCCAGTGACTTACTGACATGATGTTGTTATTCTGAATTCATTATTTACCGTAAAACTTTATATTACATCAGTTTAACAGGGGAGACACTACTCTAGTCCAGTGACTTACTGACATGATGTTGTTATTCTGAATTCATTATTTACCGTAAAACTTTATATTACATCAGTTTAACAGGGGAGACACTACTCTAGTCCAGTGACTTACTGACATGATGCTGTTATTCTGAATTCATTATTTACCGTAAAACTTTATATTACATCAGTTTAACAAGGGAGACACTACTCTAGTCCAGTGACTTACTGACATGATGCTGTTATTCTGAATTCATTATTTACCGTAAAACTTTATATTACATCAGTTTAACAGGGGAGACACTACTCTAGTCCAGTGACTTACTGACATGATGCTGTTATTCTGAATTCATTATTTACCGTAAAACTTTATATTACATCAGTTTAACAGGAGAGACACTACTCTAGTCCAGTGACTTACTGACATGATGCTGTTATTCTGAATTCATTATTTACCGTAAAACTTTATATTACATCAGTTTAACAGTGGAGACACTACTCTAGTCCAGTGACTTACTGACATGATGTTGTTATTCTGAATTCATTATTTACCGTAAAACTTTATATTACATCAGTTTAACAGGAGAGACACTACTCTAGTCCAGTGACTTACTGACATGATGCTGTTATTCTGAATTCATTATTTACCGTAAAACTTTATATTACATCAGTTTAACAGGAGAGACACTACTCTAGTCCAGTGACTTACTGACATGATGCTGTTATTCTGAATTCATTATTTACCGTAAAACTTTATATTACATCAGTTTAACAAGGGAGACACTACTCTAGTCCAGTGATATGATGCTGTTATTCTGAATTAATTATTTACCGTAAAACTTTATATTACATCAGTTTAACAGGAGAGACACTACTCTAGTCCAGTGACTTACTGACATGATGCTGTTATTCTGAATTAATTATTTACCGTAAAACTTTATATTACATCAGTTTAACAGGGGAGACACTACTCTAGTCCAGTGACTTACTGACATGATGTTGTTATTCTGAATTCATTATTTACCGTAAAACTTTATATTACATCAGTTTAACAGGGGAGACACTACTCTAGTCCAGTGACTTACTGACATGATGCTGTTATTCTGAATTCATTATTTACCGTAAAACTTTATATTACATCAGTTTAACAGGGGAGACACTACTCTAGTCCAGTGACTTACTGACATGATGCTGTTATTCTGAATTCATTATTTACCGTAAAACTTTATATTACATCAGTTTAACAGGGGAGACACTACTCTAGTCCAGTGACTTACTGACATGATGCTGTTATTCTGAATTCATTATTTACCGTAAAACTTTATATTACATCAGTTTAACAGGGGAGACACTACTCTAGTCCAGTGACTTACTGACATGATGCTGTTATTCTGAATTCATTATTTACCGTAAAACTTTATATTACATCAGTTTAACAGGGGAGACACTACTCTAGTCCAGTGACTTACTGACATGATGCTGTTATTCTGAATTCATTATTTACCGTAAAACTTTATATTACATCACTTTAACAGGAGAGACACTACTCTAGTCCAGTGATATGATGCTGTTATTCTGAATTCATTATTTACCGTAAAACTTTATATTACATCAGTTTAACAAGGGAGACACTACTCTAGTCCAGTGACTTACTGACATGATGCTGTTATACTGAATTCATTATTTACCGTAAAACTTTATATTACATCAGTTTAACAAGGGAGACACTACTCTAGTCCAGTGACTTACTGACATGATGCTGTTATTCTGAATTCATTATTTACCTAAAACTTTATATTACATCAGTTTAACAGGGGAGACACTACTCTAGTCCAGTGATTTACTGACGTGATGCTGTTATTCTGAATTCATTATTTACCATAAAACTTTATATTACATCAGTTTAAAAGGGGAGACACTACTCTAGTCCAGTGACTTACTGACATGATGCTGTTATTCTGAATTCATTATTTACCGTAAAACTTTATATTACATCAGTTTAACAAGGGAGACACTACTCTAGTCCAGTGACTTACTGACATGATGCTGTTATTATGAATTTATTATTTACCGTAAAACTTTATATTACAGCAGTTTAACAAGGGAGACACTACTCTAGTCCAGTGACTTACTGACATGATGCTGTTATTCTGAATTCATTATTTACCGTAAAACTTTATATTACATCAGTTTAACAGGGGAGACACTACTCTAGTCCAGTGACTTACTGACATGATGCTGTTATTCTGAATTCATTATTTACCGTAAAACTTTATATTACATCAGTTTAACAGGGGAGACACTACTCTAGTCCAGTGACTTACTGACATGATGTTGTTATTCTGAATTCATTATTTACCGTAAAACTTTATATTACATCAGTTTAACAGGAGAGACACTACTCTAGTCCAGTGACTTACTGACATGATGCTGTTATTCTGAATTCATTATTTACCGTAAAACTTTATATTACATCAGTTTAACAGGAGAGACACTACTCTAGTCCAGTGACTTACTGACATGATGCTGTTATTCTGAATTCATTATTTACCGTAAAACTTTATATTACATCAGTTTAACAGGGGAGACACTACTCTAGTCCAGTGACTTACTGACATGATGCTGTTATTCTGAATTCATTATTTACCGTAAAACTTTATATTACATCACTTTAACAGGAGAGACACTACTCTAGTCCAGTGATATGATGCTGTTATTCTGAATTCATTATTTACCGTAAAACTTTATATTACATCAGTTTAACAGGGGAGACACTACTCTAGTCCAGTGACTTACTGACATGATGCTGTTATTCTGAATTCATTATTTACCGTAAAACTTTATATTACATCAGTTTAACAAGGGAGACACTACTCTAGTCCAGTGATTTATTGACATGATGCTGTTATTCTGAATTAATTATTTACCGTAAAACTTTATATTACATCACTTTAACAGGGGAGACAATACTCTAGTCCAGTGACTTACTGACATGATGCTGTTATTCTAAATTCATTATTTACCGTAAAACTTTATATTACATCAGTTTAACAGGGGAGACACTACTCTAGTCCAGTGACTTACTGACATGATGCTGTTATACTGAATTCATTATTTACCGTAAAACTTTATATTACATCAGTTTAACAAGGGAGACACTACTCTAGTCCAGTGACTTACTGACATGATGCTGTTATTCTGAATTCATTATTTACCGTAAAACTTTATATTACATCAGTTTAACAGGGGAGACACTACTCTAGTCCAGTGATTTACTGACGTGATGCTGTTATTCTGAATTCATTATTTACCATAAAACTTTATATTACATCAGTTTAAAAGGGGAGACACTACTCTAGTCCAGTGACTTACTGACATGATGCTGTTATTCTGAATTCATTATTTACCTTAAAACTTTATATTACATCAGTTTAACAAGGGAGACACTACTCTAGTCCAGTGACTTACTGACATGATGCTGTTATTATGAATTTATTATTTACCGTAAAACTTTATATTACAGCAGTTTAACAAGGGAGACACTACTCTAGTCCAGTGACTTACTGACATGATGCTGTTATTCTGAATTCATTATTTACCGTAAAACTTTATATTACATCAGTTTAACAAGGGAGACACTACTCTAGTCCAGTGATATGATGCTGTTATTCTGAATTCATTATTTACCGTAAAACTTTATATTACATCAGTTTAACAGGAGAGACACTACTCTAGTCCAGTGATATGATGCTGTTATTCTGAATTCATTATTTACCGTAAAACTTTATATTACATCAGTTTAACAGGGGAGACACTACTCTAGTCCAGTGACTTACTGACATGATGCTGTTATTCTGAATTAATTATTTACCGTAAAACTTTATATTACATCACTTTAACAGGGGAGACAATACTCTAGTCCAGTGACTTAGTGACATGATGCTGTTATTCTAAATTCATTATTTACCGTAAAACTTTATATTACATCAGTTTAACAGGGGAGACACTACTCTAGTCCAGTGACTTACTGACATGATGCTGTTATACTGAATTCATTATTTACCGTAAAACTTTATATTACATCAGTTTAACAAGGAAGACACTACTCTAGTCCAGTGACTTACTGACATGATGCTGTTATTCTGAATTCATTATTTACCGTAAAACTTTATATTACATCAGTTTAACAGGGGAGACACTACTCTAGTCCAGTGACTTACTGACGTGATGCTGTTATTCTGAATTCATTATTTACCATAAAACTTTATATTACATCAGTTTAAAAGGGGAGACACTACTCTAGTCCAGTGACTTACTGACATGATGCTGTTATTCTGAATTCATTATTTACCATAAAACTTTATATTACATCAGTTTAAAAGGGGAGACACTACTCTAGTCCAGTGACTTACTGACATGATGCTGTTATTCTGAATTCATTATTTACCGTAAAACTTTATATTACATCAGTTTAAAAGGGGAGACACTACTCTAGTCCAGTGATTTACTGACGTGATGCTGTTATTCTGAATTCATTATTTACCATAAAACTTTATATTACATCAGTTTAAAAGGGGAGACACTACTCTAGTCCAGTGACTTACTGACATGATGCTGTTATTCTGAATTCATTATTTACCGTAAAACTTTATATTACATCAGTTTAACAAGGGAGACACTACTCTAGTCCAGTGACTTACTGACATGATGCTGTTATTATGAATTTATTATTTACCGTAAAACTTTATATTAAATCAGTTTAATAGCTGGGTATAAACTGTAAGTGAAAAGGAAAATACCATATTAGAACTGTCATTTCCAGATGTTCCTTTCATAAAATGGGTCAACGATGCCCACAATTCCCTATATCAGACTGACATTGTTTTTTTTACTATAACAATATCTCCATTATAGTTTATTTAACCTGGTTTTTTCATCTCTAGTTAATAGCTTACATTTTCTTCCTGATAATAATATTAACTTAATAAATAAAACATCTCAGAATAGCGCACATTCCTTATCAAATAAAGTCTTTACTGTTTTGCACTCACAAAGCTTCTGGCTGACAGAGGCTCTGGAAGTACTTTGAGCAATTGTGATGAGAACAGTAAGCTGATAAGCAGCACAGTAGAACACATCAATCAGGACCAAACCTAACAGAGACAAATACAAGTAGAAGTAAAAAAAAGTATTAAATAAATTCACAATGAGCCAATGTGAGTGTCAGATGTCACTGCAAATGAAAATGATACAGAACGTGTTTGTTTTGCCACAGTATTAAGCAGTAAAATGTCAAAAGTTATTTTTGAAATATAGAAAGTAGATCTTGGAAACAAAATAATGCTTGGTAATTGATTCTGTTATATTGTTTTTCTGTTACGCTGTTAAAAATATTATTCTATAAATGATGTACATTCTGTAGGAATACATATTAAACGCCATGTAGATCAGGACAAATGCTATTTTCTGACATAACACACTTATGTTTGCAAGGGGAATCCTGTGGCTTTGCGGAACAAGGTGTTGTAAATGTCCCTTGTAAAGGAGAGCTAATGGGGGGAAAGGAAAGCTGGTGGCTGATGGGGGGGGGGGGTCTAGAGAAGGGTGCAGGTGAGGTGCATGAATAGATTTAGTTATACACAAAGTACTGAGGAGACCTGTCTAGCTGCTCTTTACAAGAAATTTCTAGACACACTACCACCAGTGTAACAAAAACATTTGAACACAGAAAAATGACACATCTAAGAAAAACAATAATGGTGTCCCTTTAGGATATAACTAACCAAAACAGGCTAAACTAAGCAGCTTTTTTTAGAGAAAAAAAGTAAAAAGTTTCATTAATGCAAGAGACAGTCCTGGATTTGCGGGAGTTAGGACTTTACCTAACATTTTATTCTCTCAATCCACAATCCCACAAAAGCAGGTACACATTAATTTTCCCGGTACAGCTCCAGCATTGTGATGTGGGATGTAGTTAAAATGCTAGCGGACCGACGCCAGAATCCTGACCGCCGGCAAACTGCCGATGCCGGAATCCCAAATGAGATCAGGATTCCGGTTTCGGCATACCAAATGCCAGAATCCAGAATGTGTGGACACCGGTAAGTAACACAGTTTCCCCAGGGATGGGGGTGTGTGGTTTAGGCACCCACGGGAGGAGATTGTGGTTAGACACCCTTTGGGGAGGGTTAGGGTTATGCTACAACAGGGGTGTCAAACTCATGACTATCCAGCTGTTGTGGACTACATATCTCAGCATGCCCTGACACAGTTTTAGCATGCTCTAATAGAAAAACTGTGGCAGTGCATGCTCGGATGTGTAGTTCCACTGCAGCTGGATGGTCCGAATTTGACACCACTGGGCTACAGGGAGTTGCGGTTAGGGTTATGCACTTCCCGGGAGAGTTAGGTTTAGGGAGTGAGCAGGAGGGATAGGCACCACCGGGGGGAGGTTAGGGTTAGGCACCACTAAAGGAGAGTTGGGGGGAGGGAGAGGGGGATGGTTAGGGTACTTACCTCCCCTGTTGGGATCTTTAGCGTTCGGGCTTCCAGCGTCGGGATTTGAACCGAGATTTGAACCTATTCAGCCGCCCGTATATCATACCCAACCCCTTATAAATAGCTAGCTAGAGATGAGATTTGTACAAACAGACATTTTCTTATTGTAGTGTAACCAGTTGTCGTCATTATAACACCCCTCATAAGGGTAACTCATCTGTTCAAAAAGGATTTTTTTTGTACAATATGAACAATTACACAGGTCTGCTCTTTTCTCCAACACTGTTACTTCAGTCTTACCTCCACAGTCTAACATATTCATTTCATCAGGCTTCTCCAGTGGCCAGCAGTCATATTCCGTGTTATCCAAGTCATGCCATCCATCACTTATCTCAAAGAAGAAGAGCTGAAGTGATACAAAAAAAATGTATGTCAGTCCAAAATAAAGTTGCAACCTGTTTTATTTCTGTTAAATGCAGATAACATCTGTTTTGAATATGAATAACAAATCCAATATTTGCAGATATAGCAGACTGCATTGCTCCCTTTGGTGTATTAAAGGATTATTTGTTGCAATAATGAGTGTTTTCCCTGACAGCAAGTGCAAGACAAACTGTAACATTTTGCATTAAATTAGGCTATTTTTGGTTATTTGTCAGCAAAATAGTAGTCGGCTATACAGTATATGGATATTGAGCAGACAAGTGAACTTCAAAGGCTGGAAATATATATTGGAGATATACCTGTAGTAAGCAAAGTAACCTACACAATTATATGGTCTAAAACATTCTAACAGCATATTTCAGCTATGTCTTTTCTTCTACTTAAATTTGTTTATCTTACTCAACACGTTTTCAGTTGGTATTTGAGTGTATTTATATTTAAATGTTTGAATCCATTTACAGCATATAAAGTACAGTTTCAGTATAATATATGCACCTACCATTAAACTCCCAATGAGATGCAAAAGAAAAAGAAATGATTTGAAGCCTTTCATAGTAGACCGGATTATTACATCCCAGTTCTAGGTATTTACTTTTATGGTCTCAAGGGAGCTCTTTAGTAATGATGCTGTGCCTGCGATACACAGCCAGATGTGATACTGTTCTTGCTGTTGCTGCTATAATTTCTCCCTTAGGACTGGCAATTGGATGGTATGGAGGGGAAAGTTGGATGTGTTCAGCTGGAAAATCAATTTACTTTCAAGGAATCATCATTGCACTGTGTAAACCATTCAGTTTGAGCACCATCTAGTGACCATGTGTAAAATTGCATGAAGGCTTTATTAAAAGAAAGGAGAGCCCAAAATAAATGGACAATGTAGAGCTAGATTATTATTAATTATTATTATTATTATTATTATTATTTATAAAACGTTGACATATTCCGTAACATGATACATTGAGGGGGTCATGACATGCCATGAACAAATGACATATTATAGATGCCAAAAGATTTTGCAGCATTAGTCTTTGGAGCCTGACTTCAGGAGTCCAGGAAAGACTGTGACCAGGACTGAGGTGACAGTGGAGATAGAGACCTTCAGTGGCAGAATGCATAAATCCAGGTATTGAGTACTGATGATCGCTCTGCTGAACCTTATACATACTGTTATTGCAAAATGAATTAGAAACTGTGATAAGAATACAAAACGTCTTAATGTAGACAATAATATCTTGATACAACAAATGAAAGATCAGTGTATACATTTTAAATGTCTAGAAATGATCCAACCTTGACTAATAGTTTAAATTGCACCATTGACAGAACTAGCTATATCGCTCAGTCCCATATGATTGATTGACAACGGGAGTGATGCAGAACTAAATACAGTGAGATATTTCCTGTTTTCCCACTAGACATGCTGCGGAGTCCAGTGCGTGCATCTACTGGTGACAGGGGCTGGTTGGCAACTTTTAGCCTTGGGGGCAAATGCAATCAAGTGGGCCCAGTATTTCTACCAGTACACGGCAACGGCAAAATGGGCATGGCAATAAAAATCCAGGCGTGTAGTTTAAATGTGTAATGAAATATATGCAAAATTATTATTTCTAATAACTATAATCAAATACATCACCTACCAGCCCTGTCTGACAGAGACTATACTAGTGACTGATATAAAATATAGGAAGCAATATACAATAACCAACTCACAGCACATCCCCCACCCCTCCAATGTCTACCTCACAGCACAACATCCCGTCCCGTCACATATTATCCATGGCCTCACAAAGTTCGGATGCCTGCACCTACCGTTTATATAATTCTGTCCAGATTTTCTGCTGTTAGTTGTTAGAATGAACATTACTCACATGCACACAGACAGAACCACAGTAAGTAGGATGGAGTGCATTTCATATGCATGGAGGTAATTAAACACCCGAGCCTGTGGGTGTCAGCCTCTGACTAGAAGGGGCTAGTTGTTTAGTGAGGTAGTGTTGTGGGGTTAGGTTAGCCTATAGGATTCAGCAGGGGGTGGGTTTTTCAGTGCTATTCCAGAGTTGCTTCTTGGCCTCCATTTCATAGAAATTTCTCTGGTCGGCTGTTTCCTGCCCTCCCTCCCTTATTCATTGAGTTAGTGTCTGCTTTTCTTTTGTTTGGCAGGAAAGAACGGTAGCAGTCGCCATCTGTCTTTGGAGCTTGAGGTGCTCTCCCATCTATGCATGGCTTAGGCTGATTCTACCTTACTGCGGACAGCGGCAATCACCTAACCAGGTGGGCCTCACGTCATGTCATTGAGGTGGAAGGTGGATACCTTGGCCATGGTAATAGGCTCGCTGCTCGCCTCCCATTTAGAAGATCGGTGTGAGTATCCAGTTAGTGATCTTGCATTGTGGGGCCGTCCTTTCTTAAAAATAAATAAAGCTGACCTTTCTTTCCCCTCATACAAGCCTCTGTGTACCCTGCACTGTTGGAACACTCAGCAGGCGATGGGGAGTTTAGCTACAGATTGTGATATTGGGGAAATTAGCCTAGATTTATAGGGCATGCCTCAGAGGCGCACATATCTGTAATGGAGTTGCAATGTTGCTAGGAGTCACAGCCCTCCAGTTTCTGGTCACCGAAGATGGGGTTTTGTGGTGTGCCTAGTGCTGCACAGTACTATGGTGTGCCTAGTGCTGCACAGTACTATGGTGTGCCCAGTGCTGCCCAGTATGAAAGCCACAACGTTTTGCTTTCAATTTAATGAAGAATACATTTGCCTGGTCCAGTAATTTCCATTTACTTAGTGACATGATACAGATGGGCAAATTTAATTATTTGGGGGTATAGCATTATTTGACATCAATTTATGTCTACATACTGATTATAATGTACGAGCAAGTCCCCCATGTTATCCCACTATAAAAATGACATTGTATTACACGAGCATTTACCACTTATTATGACCTGTATTTCCTCCATACAATTGCATTGTATTACATATTGTACATATTATGTTAAAAGTTTTATCCACAGATTTGGATTTGGATGAAAATTTCACAAAGAGATGGCAATTGGTCTGGGATGCCTAATGGGGTGTTTGGGGTCCCAGTCGGAACTCATGACGGAGTTCTGGGCCTTCCACTGGATGGATTTGAATGACATCACATAATAAAACTTAATAACTTGAAGATTTAAACCCAGGCAATGCTGGATATTTCAGCTAGTACCCCATAAATGTGCAGCAGGGGTGCCTTCTACTCCATTCCATAATTAGGGGGAATGCATCAGGTAAAGACTATCATCAGTCACTGTGGATTGCTCTGCTCCAGGCAACCGCTATCAAAGTCAGTGTGAAGATCACTAATTAACTTAACTAAAGAAAACAACCCTTACACTGCTTGGTGATATACTGTATATATACTGTAGTGCAACTTTGGTTCATTTTTGAGGCGTGGGTCCCCCTGGATTGCCTTTGTTGATCTGTTTCAGGGCACCGCAATATAACATATTTTTCTTTTATAACACATTTTAACCCTTCACTGTTTTTTATTATATATGCACCTCACTTTTTATTTTCATTCTTTATATGCAGCAGTAGCTGCTCCTAACTATTTCTTTCACACTGCACTTTTCTTACTATGGCGGTGCCCTGGGGCAGCTTAGCTGGGCTAGTTTGGGGGTGTCCTGCGCTCTGGATTTGAATCGTAGTATGTTAGGGACCTACCCTACAGAGGTTACCTGGATATGGTGGGCAGGCCCATAACCTTGGCCAAGATTATGCTAAAAACCTCTATTAAATTGCAAAATTTTATTGCATTTATATATTATTAATAATTTGGAGTTGTGCACCTGAGATTTGTCTGTTTTTGTGCCTGCAATTAGTCTCATCAGGTAGCACCTCCCATTATATATATATTCAGGTTGTGCAGTCCAGAAATCTTTCCTATATACTCCATTTAATGTGCTTTATTGCACAACTGAGGGAAAGGAGACGCCCTCAGTCTGGATTAGCACCCCTACCTTATTGGTTTAAAAGCATGGAGTCTTGTAATGAATATGCACACTGGTATTAGGCACAATTCTAGGTAATCCTACAAGTTTTATATACTGTAGTGCAACTTTGGTTCATTTTTGGGGCGTGGGTCCCCCTGGATTGCCTTTGTTGATCTGTTTCAGGGCACCGCAATATAACACATTTTTCTTTTATAACACATTTTAACCCTTCACTGTTTGTTTATTATATATGTACCTCACTTTTTATTTTCATTCTTTATATGCAGCAGTAGCTGCTCCTAACTATTTCTTTCACACTGCACTTTTCTTACTATGGCGGTGCCCTGGGGCAGCTTAGCTGGGCTAGTTTGGGGGTGTCCTGCGCTCTGGATTTGAATCGTAGTATGTTAGGGACCTACCCTACAGAGGTTACCTGGATATGGTGGGTAGGCCCATAACCTTGGCCAAGATTATGCGAAAAACCTCTATTAAATTGCAAAATTTTATTGCATTTATATATTATTAATAATTTGGAGTTGTGCACCTGAGATTTGTCTGTTTTTGTGCCTGCAATTAGTCTCATCAGGTAGCACCTCCCATTATATATATATTCAGGTTGTGCAGTCCAGAAATCTTTCCTATACACTCCATTTAATGTGCTTTATTGCACACCTGAGGGAAAGGAGACGCCCTCAGTCTGGATTAGCACCCCTACCATATTGGTTTAAAAGCATGGAGTCTTGTAATGAATATGCACACTGGTATTAGGCACAATTCTAGGTAAGTCCTACAAGTTTTATATACTGTAGTGCAACTTTGGTTCATTTTTGGGGCGTGGGTCCCCCTGGATTGCCTTTGTTGATCTGTTTCAGGGCACCGCAATATAACACATTTTTCTTTTATAACACATTTTAACCCTTCATTGTTTGTTTATTATATATGTACCTCACTTTTTATTTTCATTCTTTATATGCAGCAGTAGCTGCTCCTAACTATTTCTTTCACACTGCACTTTTCTTACTATGGCGGTGCCCTGGGGCAGCTTAGCTGGGCTAGTTTGGGGGTGTCCTGCGCTCTGGATTTGAATCGTAGTATGTTAGGGACCTACCCTACAGAGGTTACCTGGATATGGTGGGTAGGCCCATAACCTTGGCCAAGATTATGCTAAAAACCTCTATTAAATTGCAAAATTTTATTGCATTTATATATTATTAATAATTTGGAGTTGTGCACCTGAGATTTGTCTGTTTTTGTGCCTGCAATTAGTCTCATCAGGTAGCACCTCCCATTATATATATATTCAGGTTGTGCAGTCCAGAAATCTTTCCTATATACTGCATTTAATGTGCTTTATTGCACACCTGAGGGAAAGGAGACGCCCTCAGTCTGGATTAGCACCCCTACCTTATTGGTTTAAAAGCATGGAGTCTTGTAATGAATATGCACACTGGTATTAGGCACAATTCTAGGTAAGTCCTACAAGTTTTATATACTGTAGTACAACTTTGGTTCATTTTTGGGGCGTGGGTCCACCTGGATTGCCTTTGTTGATCTGTTTCAGGGCACCGCAATATAACACATTTTTCTTTTATAACACATTTTAACCCTTCACTGTTTGTTTATTATATATGTACCTCACTTTTTATTTTCATTCTTTATATGCAGCAGTAGCTGCTCCTAACTATTTCTTTCACACTGCACTTTTCTTACTATGGCGGTGCCCTGGGGCAGCTTAGCTGGGCTAGTCTGGGGGTGTCCTGCGCTCTGGATTTGAATCGTAGTATGTTATTGACCTACCCTACAGAGGTTACCTGGATATGGTGGGTAGTCCCATAACCTTGGCCAAGATTATGCTAAAAACCTCTATTAAATTGCAAAATTTTATTGCATTTATATATTATTAATAATTTGGAGTTGTGTACCTGAGATTTGTCTGTTTTTGTGCCTGCAATTAGTCTCATCAGGTAGCACCTCCCATTATATATATATTCAGGTTGTGCAGTCCAGAAATCTTTCCTATATACTCCATTTAATGTGCTTTATTGCACACCTGAGGGAAAGGAGATGCCCTCAGTCTGGATTAGCACCCCTACCTTATTGGTTTAAAAGCATGGAGTCTTGTAATGAATATGCACACTGGTATTAGGCACAATTCTAGGTAAGTCCTACAAGTTTTATATACTGTAGTGCAACTTTGGTTCATTTTTGGGGCGTGGGTCCCCCTGGATTGCCTTTGTTGATCTGTTTCAGGGCACCGCAATATAACACATTTTTCTTTTATAACACATTTTAACCCTTCACTGTTTGTTTATTATATATGTACCTCACTTTTTATTTTCATTCTTTATATGCAGCAGTAGCTGCTCCTAACTATTTCTTTCACACTGCACTTTTCTTACTATGGCGGTGCCCTGGGGCAGCTTAGCTGGGCTAGTTTGGGGGTGTCCTGCGCTCTGGATTTGAATCATAGTATGTTAGGGACCTACCCTACAGAGGTTACCTGGATATGGTGGGTAGGCCCATAACCTTGGCCAAGATTATGCTAAAAACCTCTATTAAATTGCAAAATTTTATTGCATTTATATATTATTAATAATTTGGAGTTGTGCACCTGAGATTTGTCTGTTTTTGTGCCTGCAATTAGTCTCATCAGGTAGCACCTCCCATTATATATATATTCAGCTTGTGCAGTCCAGAAATCTTTCCTATATACTCCATTTAATGTGCTTTATTGCACACATGAGGGAAAGGAGACGCCCTCAGTCTGGATTAGCACCCCTACCTTATTGGTTTAAAAGCATGGAGTCTTGTAATGAATATGCACACTGGTATTAGGCACAATTCTAGGTAAGTCCTACAAGTTTTATATACTGTAGTGCAACTTTGGTTCATTTTTGGGGCGTGGGTCCCCCTGGATTGCCTTTGTTGATCTGTTTCAGGGCACCGCAATATAACACATTTTTCTTTTATAACACATTTTAACCCTTCACTGTTTGTTTATTATATATGTACCTCACTTTTTATTTTCATTCTTTATATGCAGCAGTTGCTGCTCCTAACTATTTCTTTCACACTGCACTTTTCTTACTATGGCGGTGCCCTGGGGCAGCTTAGCTGGGCTAGTTTGGGGGTGTCCTGCGCTCTGGATTTGAATCGTAGTATGTTAGGGACCTACCCTACAGAGGTTACCTGGATATGGTGGGTAGGCCCATAACCTTGGCCAAGATTATGCGAAAAACCTCTATTAAATTGCAAAATTTTATTGCATTTATATATTATTAATAATTTGGAGTTGTGCACCTGAGATTTGTCTGTTTTTGTGCCTGCAATTAGTCTCATCAGGTAGCACCTCCCATTATATATATATTCAGGTTGTGCAGTCCAGAAATCTTTCCTATATACTGCATTTAATGTGCTTTATTGCACACCTGAGGGAAAGGAGACGCCCTCAGTCTGGATTAGCACCCCTACCTTATTGGTTTAAAAGCATGGAGTCTTGTAATGAATATGCACACTGGTATTAGGCACAATTCTAGGTAAGTCCTACAAGTTTTATATACTGTAGTACAACTTTGGTTCATTTTTGGGGCGTGGGTCCACCTGGATTGCCTTTGTTGATCTGTTTCAGGGCACCGCAATATAACACATTTTTCTTTTATAACACATTTTAACCCTTCACTGTTTGTTTATTATATATGTACCTCACTTTTTATTTTCATTCTTTATATGCAGCAGTAGCTGCTCCTAACTATTTCTTTCACACTGCACTTTTCTTACTATGGCGGTGCCCTGGGGCAGCTTAGCTGGGCTAGTTTGGGGGTGTCCTGCGCTCTGGATTTGAATCGTAGTATGTTAGGGACCTACCCTACAGAGGTTACCTGGATATGGTGGGTAGTCCCATAACCTTGGCCAAGATTATGCTAAAAACCTCTATTAAATTGCAAAATTTTATTGCATTTATATATTATTAATAATTTGGAGTTGTGCACCTGAGATTTGTCTGTTTTTGTGCCTGCAATTAGTCTCATCAGGTAGCACCTCCCATTATATATATATTCAGGTTGTGCAGTCCAGAAATCTTTCCTATATACTCCATTTAATGTGCTTTATTGCACACCTGAGGGAAAGGAGATGCCCTCAGTCTGGATTAGCACCCCTACCTTATTGGTTTAAAAGCATGGAGTCTTGTAATGAATATGCACACTGGTATTAGGCACAATTCTAGGTAAGTCCTACAAGTTTTATATACTGTAGTGCAACTTTGGTTCATTTTTGGGGCGTGGGTCCCCCTGGATTGCCTTTGTTGATCTGTTTCAGGGCACCGCAATATAACACATTTTTCTTTTATAACACATTTTAACCCTTCACTGTTTGTTTATTATATATGTACCTCACTTTTTATTTTCATTCTTTATATGCAGCAGTAGCTGCTCCTAACTATTTCTTTCACACTGCACTTTTCTTACTATGGCGGTGCCCTGGGGCAGCTTAGCTGGGCTAGTTTGGGGGTGTCCTGCACTCTGGATTTGAATCATAGTATGTTAGGGACCTACCCTACAGAGGTTACCTGGATATGGTGGGCAGGCCCATAACCTTGGCCAAGATTATGCTAAAAACCTCTATTAAATTGCAAAATTTTATTGCATTTATATATTATTAATAATTTGGAGTTGTGCACCTGAGATTTGTCTGTTTTTGTGCCTGCAATTAGTCTCATCAGGTAGCACCTCCCATTATATATATATTCAGGTTGTGCAGTCCAGAAATCTTTCCTATATACTCCATTTAATGTGCTTTATTGCACAACTGAGGGAAAGGAGACGCCCTCAGTCTGGATTAGCACCCCTACCTTATTGGTTTAAAAGCATGGAGTCTTGTAATGAATATGCACACTGGTATTAGGCACAATTCTAGGTAATCCTACAAGTTTTATATACTGTAGTGCAACTTTGGTTCATTTTTGGGGCGTGGGTCCCCCTGGATTGCCTTTGTTGATCTGTTTCAGGGCACCGCAATATAACACATTTTTCTTTTATAACACATTTTAACCCTTCACTGTTTGTTTATTATATATGTACCTCACTTTTTATTTTCATTCTTTATATGCAGCAGTAGCTGCTCCTAACTATTTCTTTCACACTGCACTTTTCTTACTATGGCGGTGCCCTGGGGCAGCTTAGCTGGGCTAGTTTGGGGGTGTCCTGCGCTCTGGATTTGAATCGTAGTATGTTAGGGACCTACCCTACAGAGGTTACCTGGATATGGTGGGTAGGCCCATAACCTTGGCCAAGATTATGCTAAAAACCTCTATTAAATTGCAAAATTTTATTGCATTTATATATTATTAATAATTTGGAGTTGTGCACCTGAGATTTGTCTGTTTTTGTGCCTGCAATTAGTCTCATCAGGTAGCACCTCCCATTATATATATATTCAGCTTGTGCAGTCCAGAAATCTTTCCTATATACTCCATTTAATGTGCTTTATTGCACACATGAGGGAAAGGAGACGCCCTCAGTCTGGATTAGCACCCCTACCTTATTGGTTTAAAAGCATGGAGTCTTGTAATGAATATGCACACTGGTATTAGGCACAATTCTAGGTAAGTCCTACAAGTTTTATATACTGTAGTGCAACTTTGGTTCATTTTTGGGGCGTGGGTCCCCCTGGATTGCCTTTGTTGATCTGTTTCAGGGCACCGCAATATAACACATTTTTCTTTTATAACACATTTTAACCCTTCACTGTTTGTTTATTATATATGTACCTCACTTTTTATTTTCATTCTTTATATGCAGCAGTTGCTGCTCCTAACTATTTCTTTCACACTGCACTTTTCTTACTATGGCGGTGCCCTGGGGCAGCTTAGCTGGGCTAGTTTGGGGGTGTCCTGCGCTCTGGATTTGAATCGTAGTATGTTAGGGACCTACCCTACAGAGGTTACCTGGATATGGTGGGTAGGCCCATAACCTTGGCCAAGATTATGCGAAAAACCTCTATTAAATTGCAAAATTTTATTGCATTTATATATTATTAATAATTTGGAGTTGTGCACCTGAGATTTGTCTGTTTTTGTGCCTGCAATTAGTCTCATCAGGTAGCACCTCCCATTATATATATATTCAGCTTGTGCAGTCCAGAAATCTTTCCTATATACTGCATTTAATGTGCTTTATTGCACACCTGAGGGAAAGGAGACGCCCTCAGTCTGGATTAGCACCCCTACCTTATTGGTTTAAAAGCATGGAGTCTTGTAATGAATATGCACACTGGTATTAGGCACAATTCTAGGTAAGTCCTACAAGTTTTATATACTGTAGTACAACTTTGGTTCATTTTTGGGGCGTGGGTCCACCTGGATTGCCTTTGTTGATCTGTTTCAGGGCACCGCAATATAACACATTTTTCTTTTATAACACATTTTAACCCTTCACTGTTTGTTTATTATATATGTACCTCACTTTTTATTTTCATTCTTTATATGCAGCAGTAGCTGCTCCTAACTATTTCTTTCACACTGCACTTTTCTTACTATGGCGGTGCCCTGGGGCAGCTTAGCTGGGCTAGTTTGGGGGTGTCCTGCGCTCTGGATTTGAATCGTAGTATGTTAGGGACCTACCCTACAGAGGTTACCTGGATATGGTGGGTAGTCCCATAACCTTGGCCAAGATTATGCTAAAAACCTCTATTAAATTGCAAAATTTTATTGCATTTATATATTATTAATAATTTGGAGTTGTGCACCTGAGATTTGTCTGTTTTTGTGCCTGCAATTAGTCTCATCAGGTAGCACCTCCCATTATATATATATTCAGGTTGTGCAGTCCAGAAATCTTTCCTATATACTCCATTTAATGTGCTTTATTGCACACCTGAGGGAAAGGAGATGCCCTCAGTCTGGATTAGCACCCCTACCTTATTGGTTTAAAAGCATGGAGTCTTGTAATGAATATGCACACTGGTATTAGGCACAATTCTAGGTAAGTCCTACAAGTTTTATATACTGTAGTGCAACTTTGGTTCATTTTTGGGGCGTGGGTCCCCCTGGATTGCCTTTGTTGATCTGTTTCAGGGCACCGCAATATAACACATTTTTCTTTTATAACACATTTTAACCCTTCACTGTTTGTTTATTATATATGTACCTCACTTTTTATTTTCATTCTTTATATGCAGCAGTAGCTGCTCCTAACTATTTCTTTCACACTGCACTTTTCTTACTATGGCGGTGCCCTGGGGCAGCTTAGCTGGGCTAGTTTGGGGGTGTCCTGCACTCTGGATTTGAATCATAGTATGTTAGGGACCTACCCTACAGAGGTTACCTGGATATGGTGGGCAGGCCCATAACCTTGGCCAAGATTATGCTAAAAACCTCTATTAAATTGCAAAATTTTATTGCATTTATATATTATTAATAATTTGGAGTTGTGCACCTGAGATTTGTCTGTTTTTGTGCCTGCAATTAGTCTCATCAGGTAGCACCTCCCATTATATATATATTCAGGTTGTGCAGTCCAGAAATCTTTCCTATATACTCCATTTAATGTGCTTTATTGCACAACTGAGGGAAAGGAGACGCCCTCAGTCTGGATTAGCACCCCTACCTTATTGGTTTAAAAGCATGGAGTCTTGTAATGAATATGCACACTGGTATTAGGCACAATTCTAGGTAATCCTACAAGTTTTATATACTGTAGTGCAACTTTGGTTCATTTTTGGGGCGTGGGTCCCCCTGGATTGCCTTTGTTGATCTGTTTCAGGGCACCGCAATATAACACATTTTTCTTTTATAACACATTTTAACCCTTCACTGTTTGTTTATTATATATGTACCTCACTTTTTATTTTCATTCTTTATATGCAGCAGTAGCTGCTCCTAACTATTTCTTTCACACTGCACTTTTCTTACTATGGCGGTGCCCTGGGGCAGCTTAGCTGGGCTAGTTTGGGGGTGTCCTGCGCTCTGGATTTGAATCGTAGTATGTTAGGGACCTACCCTACAGAGGTTACCTGGATATGGTGGGTAGGCCCATAACCTTGGCCAAGATTATGCGAAAAACCTCTATTAAATTGCAAAATTTTATTGCATTTATATATTATTAATAATTTGGAGTTGTGCACCTGAGATTTGTCTGTTTTTGTGCCTGCAATTAGTCTCATCAGGTAGCACCTCCCATTATATATATATTCAGGTTGTGCAGTCCAGAAATCTTTCCTATACACTCCATTTAATGTGCTTTATTGCACACCTGAGGGAAAGGAGACGCCCTCAGTCTGGATTAGCACCCCTACCTTATTGGTTTAAAAGCATGGAGTCTTGTAATGAATATGCACACTGGTATTAGGCACAATTCTAGGTAAGTCCTACAAGTTTTATATACTGTAGTGCAACTTTGGTTCATTTTTGGGGCGTGGGTCCCCCTGGATTGCCTTTGTTGATCTGTTTCAGGGCACCGCAATATAACACATTTTTCTTTTATAACACATTTTAACCCTTCATTGTTTGTTTATTATATATGTACCTCACTTTTTATTTTCATTCTTTATATGCAGCAGTAGCTGCTCCTAACTATTTCTTTCACACTGCACTTTTCTTACTATGGCGGTGCCCTGGGGCAGCTTAGCTGGGCTAGTTTGGGGGTGTCCTGCGCTCTGGATTTGAATCGTAGTATGTTAGGGACCTACCCTACAGAGGTTACCTGGATATGGTGGGTAGGCCCATAACCTTGGCCAAGATTATGCTAAAAACCTCTATTAAATTGCAAAATTTTATTGCATTTATATATTATTAATAATTTGGAGTTGTGCACCTGAGATTTGTCTGTTTTTGTGCCTGCAATTAGTCTCATCAGGTAGCACCTCCCATTATATATATATTCAGGTTGTGCAGTCCAGAAATCTTTCCTATATACTGCATTTAATGTGCTTTATTGCACACCTGAGGGAAAGGAGACGCCCTCAGTCTGGATTAGCACCCCTACCTTATTGGTTTAAAAGCATGGAGTCTTGTAATGAATATGCACACTGGTATTGGGCACAATTCTAGGTAAGTCCTACAAGTTTTATATACTGTAGTACAACTTTGGTTCATTTTTGGGGCGTGGGTCCACCTGGATTGCCTTTGTTGATCTGTTTCAGGGCACCGCAATATAACACATTTTTCTTTTATAACACATTTTAACCCTTCACTGTTTGTTTATTATATATGTACCTCACTTTTTATTTTCATTCTTTATATGCAGCAGTAGCTGCTCCTAACTATTTCTTTCACACTGCACTTTTCTTACTATGGCGGTGCCCTGGGGCAGCTTAGCTGGGCTAGTTTGGGGGTGTCCTGCGCTCTGGATTTGAATTGTAGTATGTTATTGACCTACCCAACAGAGGTTACCTGGATATGGTGGGTAGTCCCATAACCTTGGCCAAGATTATGCTAAAAACCTCTATTAAATTGCAAAATTTTATTGCATTTATATATTATTAATAATTTGGAGTTGTGCACCTGAGATTTGTCTGTTTTTGTGCCTGCAATTAGTCTCATCAGGTAGCACCTCCCATTATATATATATTCAGGTTGTGCAGTCCAGAAATCTTTCCTATATACTCCATTTAATGTGCTTTATTGCACACCTGAGGGAAAGGAGATGCCCTCAGTCTGGATTAGCACCCCTACCTTATTGGTTTAAAAGCATGGAGTCTTGTAATGAATATGCACACTGGTATTAGGCACAATTCTAGGTAAGTCCTACAAGTTTTATATACTGTAGTGCAACTTTGGTTCATTTTTGGGGCGTGGGTCCCCCTGGATTGCCTTTGTTGATCTGTTTCAGGGCACCGCAATATAACACATTTTTCTTTTATAACACATTTTAACCCTTCACTGTTTGTTTATTATATATGTACCTCACTTTTTATTTTCATTCTTTATATGCAGCAGTAGCTGCTCCTAACTATTTCTTTCACACTGCACTTTTCTTACTATGGCGGTGCCCTGGGGCAGCTTAGCTGGGCTAGTTTGGGGGTGTCCTGCGCTCTGGATTTGAATCGTAGTATGTTAGGGACCTACCCTACAGAGGTTACCTGGATATGGTGGGTAGGCCCATAACCTTGGCCAAGATTATGCGAAAAACCTCTATTAAATTGCAAAATTTTATTGCATTTATATATTATTAATAATTTGGAGTTGTGCACCTGAGATTTGTCTGTTTTTGTGCCTGCAATTAGTCTCATCAGGTAGCACCTCCCATTATATATATATTCAGGTTGTGCAGTCCAGAAATCTTTCCTATACACTCCATTTAATGTGCTTTATTGCACACCTGAGGGAAAGGAGACGCCCTCAGTCTGGATTAGCACCCCTACCTTATTGGTTTAAAAGCATGGAGTCTTGTAATGAATATGCACACTGGTATTAGGCACAATTCTAGGTAAGTCCTACAAGTTTTATATACTGTAGTGCAACTTTGGTTCATTTTTGGGGCGTGGGTCCCCCTGGATTGCCTTTGTTGATCTGTTTCAGGGCACCGCAATATAACACATTTTTCTTTTATAACACATTTTAATCCTTCACTGTTTGTTTATTATATATGTACCTCACTTTTTATTTTCATTCTTTATATGCAGCAGTAGCTGCTCCTAACTATTTCTTTCACACTGCACTTTTCTTACTATGGCGGTGCCCTGGGGCAGCTTAGCTGGGCTAGTTTGGGGGTGTCCTGCGCTCTGGATTTGAATCATAGTATGTTAGGGACCTACCCTACAGAGGTTACCTGGATATGGTGGGTAGGCCCATAACCTTGGCCAAGATTATGCGAAAAACCTCTATTAAATTGCAAAATTTTATTGCATTTATATATTATTAATAATTTGGAGTTGTGCACCTGAGATTTGTCTGTTTTTGTGCCTGCAATTAGTCTCATCAGGTAGCACCTCCCATTATATATATATTCAGCTTGTGCAGTCCAGAAATCTTTCCTATACACTCCATTTAATGTGCTTTATTGCACACCTGAGGGAAAGGAGACGCCCTCAGTCTGGATTAGCACCCCTACCTTATTGGTTTAAAAGCATGGAGTCTTGTAATGAATATGCACACTGGTATTAGGCACAATTCTAGGTAAGTCCTACAAGTTTTATATACTGTAGTGCAACTTTGGTTCATTTTTGGGGCGTGGGTCCCCCTGGATTGCCTTTGTTGATCTGTTTCAGGGCACCGCAATATAACACATTTTTCTTTTATAACACATTTTAATCCTTCACTGTTTGTTTATTATATATGTACCTCACTTTTTATTTTCATTCTTTATATGCAGCAGTAGCTGCTCCTAACTATTTCTTTCACACTGCACTTTTCTTACTATGGCGGTGCCCTGGGGCAGCTTAGCTGGGCTAGTTTGGGGGTGTCCTGCGCTCTGGATTTGAATCGTAGTATGTTAGGGACCTACCCTACAGAGGTTACCTGGATATGGTGGGTAGGCCCATAACCTTGGCCAAGATTATGCGAAAAACCTCTATTAAATTGCAAAATTTTATTGCATTTATATATTATTAATAATTTGGAGTTGTGCACCTGAGATTTGTCTGTTTTTGTGCCTGCAATTAGTCTCATCAGGTAGCACCTCCCATTATATATATATTCAGCTTGTGCAGTCCAGAAATCTTTCCTATATACTCCATTTAATGTGCTTTATTGCACACATGAGGGAAAGGAGACGCCCTCAGTCTGGATTAGCACCCCTACCTTATTGGTTTAAAAGCATGGAGTCTTGTAATGAATATGCACACTGGTATTAGGCACAATTCTAGGTAAGTCCTACAAGTTTTATATACTGTAGTGCAACTTTGGTTCATTTTTGGGGCGTGGGTCCCCCTGGATTGCCTTTGTTGATCTGTTTCAGGGCACCGCAATATAACACATTTTTCTTTTATAACACATTTTAACCCTTCACTGTTTGTTTATTATATATGTACCTCACTTTTTATTTTCATTCTTTATATGCAGCAGTAGCTGCTCCTAACTATTTCTTTCACACTGCACTTTTCTTACTATGGCGGTGCCCTGGGGCAGCTTAGCTGGGCTAGTTTGGGGGTGTCCTGCGCTCTGGATTTGAATCGTAGTATGTTAGGGACCTACCCTACAGAGGTTACCTGGATATGGTGGGTAGGCCCATAACCTTGGCCAAGATTATGCGAAAAACCTCTATTAAATTGCAAAATTTTATTGCATTTATATATTATTAATAATTTGGAGTTGTGCACCTGAGATTTGTCTGTTTTTGTGCCTGCAATTAGTCTCATCAGGTAGCACCTCCCATTATATATATATTCAGGTTGTGCAGTCCAGAAATCTTTCCTATATACTCCATTTAATGTGCTTTATTGCACACCTGAGGGAAAGGAGACGCCCTCAGTCTGGATTAGCACCCCTACCTTATTGGTTTAAAAGCATGGAGTCTTGTAGTGAATATGCACACTGGTATTAGGCACAATTCTAGGTAAGTCCTACAAGTTTTATATACTGTAGTGCAACTTTGGTTCATTTTTGGGGCGTGGGTCCCCCTGGATTGCCTTTGTTGATCTGTTTCAGGGCACCGCAATATAACACATTTTTCTTTTATAACACATTTTAACCCTTCACTGTTTGTTTATTATATATGTACCTCACTTTTTATTTTCATTCTTTATATGCAGCAGTAGCTGCTCCTAACTATTTCTTTCACACTGCAATTTTCTTACTATGGCGGTGCCCTGGGGCAGCTTAGCTGGGCTAGTTTGGGGGTGTCCTGCGCTCTGGATTTGAATCGTAGTATGTTAGGGACCTACCCTACAGAGGTTACCTGGATATGGTGGGTAGTCCCATAACCTTGGCCAAGATTATGCTAAAAACCTCTATTAAATTGCAAAATTTTATTGCATTTATATATTATTAATAATTTGGAGTTTTGCACCTGAGATTTGTCTGTTTTTGTGCCTGCAATTAGTCTCATCAGGTAGCACCTCCCATTATATATATATTCAGGTTGTGCAGTCCAGAAATCTTTCCTATATACTCCATTTAATGTGCTTTATTGCACACCTGAGGGAAAGGAGATGCCCTCAGTCTGGATTAGCACCCCTACCTTATTGGTTTAAAAGCATGGAGTCTTGTAATGAATATGCACACTGGTATTAGGCACAATTCTAGGTAAGTCCTACAAGTTTTATATACTGTAGTGCAACTTTGGTTCATTTTTGGGGCGTGGGTCCCCCTGGATTGCCTTTGTTGATCTGTTTCAGGGCACCGCAATATAACACATTTTTCTTTTATAACACATTTTAACCCTTCACTGTTTGTTTATTATATATGTACCTCACTTTTTATTTTCATTCTTTATATGCAGCAGTAGCTGCTCCTAACTATTTCTTTCACACTGCACTTTTCTTACTATGGCGGTGCCCTGGGGCAGCTTAGCTGGGCTAGTTTGGGGGTGTCCTGCGCTCTGGATTTGAATCGTAGTATGTTAGGGACCTACCCTACAGAGGTTACCTGGATATGGTGGGTAGGCCCATAACCTTGGCCAAGATTATGCGAAAAACCTCTATTAAATTGCAAAATTTTATTGCATTTATATATTATTAATAATTTGGAGTTGTGCACCTGAGATTTGTCTGTTTTTGTGCCTGCAATTAGTCTCATCAGGTAGCACCTCCCATTATATATATATTCAGGTTGTGCAGTCCAGAAATCTTTCCTATATACTCCATTTAATGTGCTTTATTGCACACCTGAGGGAAAGGAGACGCCCTCAGTCTGGATTAGCACCCCTACCTTATTGGTTTAAAAGCATGGAGTCTTGTAATGAATATGCACACTGGTATTAGGCACAATTCTAGGTAAGTCCTACAAGTTTTATATACTGTAGTGCAACTTTGGTTCATTTTTGGGGCGTGGGTCCCCCTGGATTGCCTTTGTTGATCTGTTTCAGGGCACCGCAATATAACACATTTTTCTTTTATAACACATTTTAACCCTTCACTGTTTGTTTATTATATATGTACCTCACTTTTTATTTTCATTCTTTATATGCAGCAGTAGCTGCTCCTAACTATTTCTTTCACACTGCACTTTTCTTACTATGGCGGTGCCCTGGGGCAGCTTAGCTGGGCTAGTTTGGGGGTGTCCTGCGCTCTGGATTTGAATCGTAGTATGTTAGGGACCTACCCTACAGAGGTTACCTGGATATGGTGGGTAGGCCCATAACCTTGGCCAAGATTATGCTAAAAACCTCTATTAAATTGCAAAATTTTATTGCATTTATATATTATTAATAATTTGGAGTTGTGCACCTGAGATTTGTCTGTTTTTGTGCCTGCAATTAGTCTCATCAGGTAGCACCTCCCATTATATATATATTCAGGTTGTGCAGTCCAGAAATCTTTCCTATATACTGCATTTAATGTGCTTTATTGCACACCTGAGGGAAAGGAGACGCCCTCAGTCTGGATTAGCACCCCTACCTTATTGGTTTAAAAGCATGGAGTCTTGTAATGAATATGCACACTGGTATTAGGCACAATTCTAGGTAAGTCCTACAAGTTTTATATACTGTAGTACAACTTTGGTTCATTTTTGGGGCGTGGGTCCACCTGGATTGCCTTTGTTGATCTGTTTCAGGGCACCGCAATATAACACATTTTTCTTTTATAACACATTTTAACCCTTCACTGTTTGTTTATTATATATGTAACTCACTTTTTATTTTCATTCTTTATATGCAGCAGTAGCTGCTCCTAACTATTTCTTTCACACTGCAATTTTCTTACTATGGCGGTGCCCTGGGGCAGCTTAGCTGGGCTAGTTTGGGGGTGTCCTGCGCTCTGGATTTGAATCGTAGTATGTTAGGGACCTACCCTACAGAGGTTACCTGGATATGGTGGGTAGGCCCATAACCTTGGCCAAGATTATGCGAAAAACCTCTATTAAATTGCAAAATTTTATTGCATTTATATATTATTAATAATTTGGAGTTGTGCACCTGAGATTTGTCTGTTTTTGTGCCTGCAATTAGTCTCATCAGGTAGCACCTCCCATTATATATATATTCAGGTTGTGCAGTCCAGAAATCTTTCCTATATACTCCATTTAATGTGCTTTATTGCACACCTGAGGGAAAGGAGACGCCCTCAGTCTGGATTAGCACCCCTACCTTATTGGTTTAAAAGCATGGAGTCTTGTAGTGAATATGCACACTGGTATTAGGCACAATTCTAGGTAAGTCCTACAAGTTTTATATACTGTAGTGCAACTTTGGTTCATTTTTGGGGCGTGGGTCCCCCTGGATTGCCTTTGTTGATCTGTTTCAGGGCACCGCAATATAACACATTTTTCTTTTATAACACATTTTAACCCTTCACTGTTTGTTTATTATATATGTACCTCACTTTTTATTTTCATTCTTTATATGCAGCAGTAGCTGCTCCTAACTATTTCTTTCACACTGCAATTTTCTTACTATGGCGGTGCCCTGGGGCAGCTTAGCTGGGCTAGTTTGGGGGTGTCCTGCGCTCTGGATTTGAATCGTAGTATGTTAGGGACCTACCCTACAGAGGTTACCTGGATATGGTGGGTAGTCCCATAACCTTGGCCAAGATTATGCTAAAAACCTCTATTAAATTGCAAAATTTTATTGCATTTATATATTATTAATAATTTGGAGTTGTGCACCTGAGATTTGTCTGTTTTTGTGCCTGCAATTAGTCTCATCAGGTAACACCTCCCATTATCTATATATTCAGGTTGTGCAGTCCAGAAATCTTTCCTATATACTCCATTTAATGTGCTTTATTGCACACCTGAGGGAAAGGAGATGCCCTCAGTCTGGATTAGCACCCCTACCTTATTGGTTTAAAAGCATGGAGTCTTGTAATGAATATGCACACTGGTATTAGGCACAATTCTAGGTAAGTCCTACAAGTTTTATATACTGTAGTGCAACTTTGGTTCATTTTTGGGGCGTGGGTCCCCCTGGATTGCCTTTGTTGATCTGTTTCAGGGCACCGCAATATAACACATTTTTCTTTTATAACACATTTTAACCCTTCACTGTTTGTTTATTATATATGTACCTCACTTTTTATTTTCATTCTTTATATGCAGCAGTAGCTGCTCCTAACTATTTCTTTCACACTGCACTTTTCTTACTATGGCGGTGCCCTGGGGCAGCTTAGCTGGGCTAGTTTGGGGGTGTCCTGCGCTCTGGATTTGAATCGTAGTATGTTAGGGACCTACCCTACAGAGGTTACCTGGATATGGTGGGTAGGCCCATAACCTTGGCCAAGATTATGCGAAAAACCTCTATTAAATTGCAAAATTTTATTGCATTTATATATTATTAATAATTTGGAGTTGTGCACCTGAGATTTGTCTGTTTTTGTGCCTGCAATTAGTCTCATCAGGTAGCACCTCCCATTATATATATATTCAGGTTGTGCAGTCCAGAAATCTTTCCTATATACTCCATTTAATGTGCTTTATTGCACACCTGAGGGAAAGGAGACGCCCTCAGTCTGGATTAGCACCCCTACCTTATTGGTTTAAAAGCATGGAGTCTTGTAATGAATATGCACACTGGTATTAGGCACAATTCTAGGTAAGTCCTACAAGTTTTATATACTGTAGTGCAACTTTGGTTCATTTTTGGGGCGTGGGTCCCCCTGGATTGCCTTTGTTGATCTGTTTCAGGGCACCGCAATATAACACATTTTTCTTTTATAACACATTTTAACCCTTCACTGTTTGTTTATTATATATGTACCTCACTTTTTATTTTCATTCTTTATATGCAGCAGTAGCTGCTCCTAACTATTTCTTTCACACTGCACTTTTCTTACTATGGCGGTGCCCTGGGGCAGCTTAGCTGGGCTAGTTTGGGGGTGTCCTGCGCTCTGGATTTGAATCGTAGTATGTTAGGGACCTACCCTACAGAGGTTACCTGGATATGGTGGGTAGGCCCATAACCTTGGCCAAGATTATGCTAAAAACCTCTATTAAATTGCAAAATTTTATTGCATTTATATATTATTAATAATTTGGAGTTGTGCACCTGAGATTTGTCTGTTTTTGTGCCTGCAATTAGTCTCATCAGGTAGCACCTCCCATTATATATATATTCAGGTTGTGCAGTCCAGAAATCTTTCCTATATACTGCATTTAATGTGCTTTATTGCACACCTGAGGGAAAGGAGACGCCCTCAGTCTGGATTAGCACCCCTACCTTATTGGTTTAAAAGCATGGAGTCTTGTAATGAATATGCACACTGGTATTAGGCACAATTCTAGGTAAGTCCTACAAGTTTTATATACTGTAGTACAACTTTGGTTCATTTTTGGGGCGTGGGTCCACCTGGATTGCCTTTGTTGATCTGTTTCAGGGCACCGCAATATAACACATTTTTCTTTTATAACACATTTTAACCCTTCACTGTTTGTTTATTATATATGTAACTCACTTTTTATTTTCATTCTTTATATGCAGCAGTAGCTGCTCCTAACTATTTCTTTCACACTGCAATTTTCTTACTATGGCGGTGCCCTGGGGCAGCTTAGCTGGGCTAGTTTGGGGGTGTCCTGCGCTCTGGATTTGAATCGTAGTATGTTAGGGACCTACCCTACAGAGGTTACCTGGATATGGTGGGTAGTCCCATAACCTTGGCCAAGATTATGCTAAAAACCTCTATTAAATTGCAAAATGTTATTGCATTTATATATTATTAATAATTTGGAGTTGTGCACCTGAGATTTGTCTGTTTTTGTGCCTGCAATTAGTCTCATCAGGTAGCACCTCCCATTATATATATATTCAGGTTGTGCAGTCCAGAAATCTTTCCTATATACTCCATTTAATGTGCTTTATTGCACACCTGAGGGAAAGGAGATGCCCTCAGTCTGGATTAGCACCCCTACCTTATTGGTTTAAAAGCATGGAGTCTTGTAATGAATATGCACACTGGTATTAGGCACAATTCTAGGTAAGTCCTACAAGTTTTATATACTGTAGTGCAACTTTGGTTCATTTTTGGGGCGTGGGTCCCCCTGGATTGCCTTTGTTGATCTGTTTCAGGGCACCGCAATATAACACATTTTTCTTTTATAACACATTTTAACCCTTCACTGTTTGTTTATTATATATGTACCTCACTTTTTATTTTCATTCTTTATATGCAGCAGTAGCTGCTCCTAACTATTTCTTTCACACTGCACTTTTCTTACTATGGCGGTGCCCTGGGGCAGCTTAGCTGGGCTAGTTTGGGGGTGTCCTGTGCTCTGGATTTGAATCATAGTATGTTAGGGACCTACCCTACAGAGGTTACCTGGATATGGTGGGCAGGCCCATAACCTTGGCCAAGATTATGCTAAAAACCTCTATTAAATTGCAAAATTTTATTGCATTTATATATTATTAATAATTTGGAGTTGTGCACCTGAGATTTGTCTGTTTTTGTGCCTGCAATTAGTCTCATCAGGTAGCACCTCCCATTATATATATATTCAGGTTGTGCAGTCCAGAAATCTTTCCTATATACTCCATTTAATGTGCTTTATTGCACAACTGAGGGAAAGGAGACGCCCTCAGTCTGGATTAGCACCCCTACCTTATTGGTTTAAAAGCATGGAGTCTTGTAATGAATATGCACACTGGTATTAGGCACAATTCTAGGTAAGTCCTACAAGTTTTATATACTGTAGTGCAACTTTGGTTCATTTTTGGGGCGTGGGTCCCCCTGGATTGCCTTTGTTGATCTGTTTCAGGGCACCGCAATATAACACATTTTTCTTTTATAACACATTTTAACCCTTCACTGTTTGTTTATTATATATGTACCTCACTTTTTATTTTCATTCTTTATATGCAGCAGTAGCTGCTCCTAACTATTTCTTTCACACTGCACTTTTCTTACTATGGCGGTGCCCTGGGGCAGCTTAGCTGGGCTAGTTTGGGGGTGTCCTGCGCTCTGGATTTGAATCGTAGTATGTTAGGGACCTACCCTACAGAGGTTACCTGGATATGGTGGGTAGGCCCATAACCTTGGCCAAGATTATGCGAAAAACCTCTATTAAATTGCAAAATTTTATTGCATTTATATATTATTAATAATTTGGAGTTGTGCACCTGAGATTTGTCTGTTTTTGTGCCTGCAATTAGTCTCATCAGGTAGCACCTCCCATTATATATATATTCAGCTTGTGCAGTCCAGAAATCTTTCCTATATACTGCATTTAATGTGCTTTATTGCACACCTGAGGGAAAGGAGACGCCCTCAGTCTGGATTAGCACCCCTACCTTATTGGTTTAAAAGCATGGAGTCTTGTAATGAATATGCACACTGGTATTAGGCACAATTCTAGGTAAGTCCTACAAGTTTTATATACTGTAGTACAACTTTGGTTCATTTTTGGGGCGTGGGTCCACCTGGATTGCCTTTGTTGATCTGTTTCAGGGCACCGCAATATAACACATTTTTCTTTTATAACACATTTTAACCCTTCACTGTTTGTTTATTATATATGTACCTCACTTTTTATTTTCATTCTTTATATGCAGCAGTAGCTGCTCCTAACTATTTCTTTCACACTGCACTTTTCTTACTATGGCGGTGCCCTGGGGCAGCTTAGCTGGGCTAGTTTGGGGGTGTCCTGCGCTCTGGATTTGAATCGTAGTATGTTAGGGACCTACCCTACAGAGGTTACCTGGATATGGTGGGTAGTCCCATAACCTTGGCCAAGATTATGCTAAAAACCTCTATTAAATTGCAAAATGTTATTGCATTTATATATTATTAATAATTTGGAGTTGTGCACCTGAGATTTGTCTGTTTTTGTGCCTGCAATTAGTCTCATCAGGTAGCACCTCCCATTATATATATATTCAGGTTGTGCAGTCCAGAAATCTTTCCTATATACTCCATTTAATGTGCTTTATTGCACACCTGAGGGAAAGGAGATGCCCTCAGTCTGGATTAGCACCCCTACCTTATTGGTTTAAAAGCATGGAGTCTTGTAATGAATATGCACACTGGTATTAGGCACAATTCTAGGTAAGTCCTACAAGTTTTATATACTGTAGTGCAACTTTGGTTCATTTTTGGGGCGTGGGTCCCCCTGGATTGCCTTTGTTGATCTGTTTCAGGGCACCGCAATATAACACATTTTTCTTTTATAACACATTTTAACCCTTCACTGTTTGTTTATTATATATGTACCTCACTTTTTATTTTCATTCTTTATATGCAGCAGTAGCTGCTCCTAACTATTTCTTTCACACTGCACTTTTCTTACTATGGCGGTGCCCTGGGGCAGCTTAGCTGGGCTAGTTTGGGGGTGTCCTGCACTCTGGATTTGAATCATAGTATGTTAGGGACCTACCCTACAGAGGTTACCTGGATATGGTGGGCAGGCCCATAACCTTGGCCAAGATTATGCTAAAAACCTCTATTAAATTGCAAAATTTTATTGCATTTATATATTATTAATAATTTGGAGTTGTGCACCTGAGATTTGTCTGTTTTTGTGCAAGCAATTAGTCTCATCAGGTAGCACCTCCCATTATATATATATTCAGGTTGTGCAGTCCAGAAATCTTTCCTATATACTCCATTTAATGTGCTTTATTGCACAACTGAGGGAAAGGAGACGCCCTCAGTCTGGATTAGCACCCCTACCTTATTGGTTTAAAAGCATGGAGTCTTGTAATGAATATGCACACTGGTATTAGGCACAATTCTAGGTAAGTCCTACAAGTTTTATATACTGTAGTGCAACTTTGGTTCATTTTTGGGGCGTGGGTCCCCCTGGATTGCCTTTGTTGATCTGTTTCAGGGCACCGCAATATAACACATTTTTCTTTTATAACACATTTTAACCCTTCACTGTTTGTTTATTATATATGTACCTCACTTTTTATTTTCATTCTTTATATGCAGCAGTAGCTGCTCCTAACTATTTCTTTCACACTGCACTTTTCTTACTATGGCGGTGCCCTGGGGCAGCTTAGCTGGGCTAGTTTGGGGGTGTCCTGCGCTCTGGATTTGAATCGTAGTATGTTAGGGACCTACCCTACAGAGGTTACCTGGATATGGTGGGTAGGCCCATAACCTTGGCCAAGATTATGCGAAAAACCTCTATTAAATTGCAAAATTTTATTGCATTTATATATTATTAATAATTTGGAGTTGTGCACCTGAGATTTGTCTGTTTTTGTGCCTGCAATTAGTCTCATCAGGTAGCACCTCCCATTATATATATATTCAGGTTGTGCAGTCCAGAAATCTTTCCTATACACTCCATTTAATGTGCTTTATTGCACACCTGAGGGAAAGGAGACGCCCTCAGTCTGGATTAGCACCCCTACCTTATTGGTTTAAAAGCATGGAGTCTTGTAATGAATATGCACACTGGTATTAGGCACAATTCTAGGTAAGTCCTACAAGTTTTATATACTGTAGTACAACTTTGGTTCATTTTTGGGGCGTGGGTCCCCCTGGATTGCCTTTGTTGATCTGTTTCAGGGCACCGCTATAACACATTTTTCTTTTATAACACATTTTAACCCTTCACTGTTTGTTTATTATATATGTACCTCACTTTTTATTTTCATTCTTTATATGCAGCAGTAGCTGCTCCTAACTATTTCTTTCACACTGCACTTTTCTTACTATGGCGGTGCCCTGGGGCAGCTTAGCTGGGCTAGTTTGGGGGTGTCCTGCGCTCTGGATTTGAATCGTAGTATGTTAGGGACCTACCCTACAGAGGTTACCTGGATATGGTGGGTAGGCCCATAACCTTGGCCAAGATTATGCGAAAAACCTCTATTAAATTGCAAAATTTTATTGCATTTATATATTATTAATAATTTGGAGTTGTGCACCTGAGATTTGTCTGTTTTTGTGCCTGCAATTAGTCTCATCAAGTAGCACCTCCCATTATATATATATTCAGGTTGTGCAGTCCAGAAATCTTTCCTATATACTCCATTTAATGTGCTTTATTGCACACCTGAGGGAAAGGAGACGCCCTCAGTCTGGATTAGCACCACTACCTTATTGGTTTAAAAGCATGGAGTCTTGTAGTGAATATGCACACTGGTATTAGGCACAATTCTAGGTAAGTCCTACAAGTTTTATATACTGTAGTGCAACTTTGGTTCATTTTTGGGGCGTGGGTCCCCCTGGATTGCCTTTGTTGATCTGTTTCAGGGCACCGCAATATTACACATTTTTCTTTTATAACACATTTTAACCCTTCACTGTTTGTTTATTATATATGTACCTCACTTTTTATTTTCATTCTTTATATGCAGCAGTAGCTGCTCCTAACTATTTCTTTCACACTGCACTTTTCTTACTATGGCGGTGCCCTGGGGCAGCTTAGCTGGGCTAGTTTGGGGGTGTCCTGCGCTCTGGATTTGAATCGTAGTATGTTAGGGACCTACCCTACAGAGGTTACCTGGATATGGTGGGTAGGCCCATAACCTTGGCCAAGATTATGCTAAAAACCTCTATTAAATTGCAAAATTTTATTGCATTTATATATTATTAATAATTTGGAGTTGTGCACCTGAGATTTGTCTGTTTTTGTGCCTGCAATTAGTCTCATCAGGTAGCACCTCCCATTATATATATATTCAGCTTGTGCAGTCCAGAAATCTTTCCTATATACTGCATTTAATGTGCTTTATTGCACACCTGAGGGAAAGGAGACGCCCTCAGTCTGGATTAGCACCCCTACCTTATTGGTTTAAAAGCATGGAGTCTTGTAATGAATATGCACACTGGTATTAGGCACAATTCTAGGTAAGTCCTACAAGTTTTATATACTGTAGTACAACTTTGGTTCATTTTTGGGGCGTGGGTCCACCTGGATTGCCTTTGTTGATCTGTTTCAGGGCACCGCAATATAACACATTTTTCTTTTATAACACATTTTAACCCTTCACTGTTTGTTTATTATATATGTACCTCACTTTTTATTTTCATTCTTTATATGCAGCAGTAGCTGCTCCTAACTATTTCTTTCACACTGCACTTTTCTTACTATGGCGGTGCCCTGGGGCAGCTTAGCTGGGCTAGTTTGGGGGTGTCCTGCGCTCTGGATTTGAATCGTAGTATGTTAGGGACCTACCCTACAGAGGTTACCTGGATATGGTGGGTAGTCCCATAACCTTGGCCAAGATTATGCTAAAAACCTCTATTAAATTGCAAAATGTTATTGCATTTATATATTATTAATAATTTGGAGTTGTGCACCTGAGATTTGTCTGTTTTTGTGCCTGCAATTAGTCTCATCAGGTAGCACCTCCCATTATATATATATTCAGGTTGTGCAGTCCAGAAATCTTTCCTATATACTCCATTTAATGTGCTTTATTGCACACCTGAGGGAAAGGAGATGCCCTCAGTCTGGATTAGCACCCCTACCTTATTGGTTTAAAAGCATGGAGTCTTGTAATGAATATGCACACTGGTATTAGGCACAATTCTAGGTAAGTCCTACAAGTTTTATATACTGTAGTGCAACTTTGGTTCATTTTTGGGGCGTGGGTCCCCCTGGATTGCCTTTGTTGATCTGTTTCAGGGCACTGCAATATAACACATTTTTCTTTTATAACACATTTTAACCCTTCACTGTTTGTTTATTATATATGTACCTCACTTTTTATTTTCATTCTTTATATGCAGCAGTAGCTGCTCCTAACTATTTCTTTCACACTGCACTTTTCTTACTATGGCGGTGCCCTGGGGCAGCTTAGCTGGGCTAGTTTGGGGGGTGTCCTGCACTCTGGATTTGAATCATAGTATGTTAGGGACCTACCCTACAGAGGTTACCTGGATATGGTGGGCAGGCCCATAACCTTGGCCAAGATTATGCTAAAAACCTCTATTAAATTGCAAAATTTTATTGCATTTATATATTATTAATAATTTGGAGTTGTGCACCTGAGATTTGTCTGTTTTTGTGCCTGCAATTAGTCTCATCAGGTAGCACCTCCCATTATATATATATTCAGGTTGTGCAGTCCAGAAATCTTTCCTATACACTCCATTTAATGTGCTTTATTGCACAACTGAGGGAAAGGAGACGCCCTCAGTCTGGATTAGCACCCCTACCTTATTGGTTTAAAAGCATGGAGTCTTGTAATGAATATGCACACTGGTATTAGGCACAATTCTAGGTAAGTCCTACAAGTTTTATATACTGTAGTGCAACTTTGGTTCATTTTTGGGGCGTGGGTCCCCCTGGATTGCCTTTGTTGATCTGTTTCAGGGCACCGCAATATAACACATTTTTCTTTTATAACACATTTTAACCCTTCACTGTTTGTTTATTATATATGTACCTCACTTTTTATTTTCATTCTTTATATGCAGCAGTAGCTGCTCCTAACTATTTCTTTCACACTGCACTTTTCTTACTATGGCGGTGCCCTGGGGCAGCTTAGCTGGGCTAGTTTGGGGGTGTCCTGCGCTCTGGATTTGAATCGTAGTATGTTAGGGACCTACCCTACAGAGGTTACCTGGATATGGTGGGTAGGCCCATAACCTTGGCCAAGATTATGCGAAAAACCTCTATTAAATTGCAAAATTTTATTGCATTTATATATTATTAATAATTTGGAGTTGTGCACCTGAGATTTGTCTGTTTTTGTGCCTGCAATTAGTCTCATCAGGTAGCACCTCCCATTATATATATATTCAGGTTGTGCAGTCCAGAAATCTTTCCTATACACTCCATTTAATGTGCTTTATTGCACACCTGAGGGAAAGGAGACGCCCTCAGTCTGGATTAGCACCCCTACCTTATTGGTTTAAAAGCATGGAGTCTTGTAATGAATATGCACACTGGTATTAGGCACAATTCTAGGTAAGTCCTACAAGTTTTATATACTGTAGTGCAACTTTGGTTCATTTTTGGGGCGTGGGTCCCCCTGGATTGCCTTTGTTGATCTGTTTCAGGGCACTGCAATATAACACATTTTTCTTTTATAACACATTTTAACCCTTCATTGTTTGTTTATTATATATGTACCTCACTTTTTATTTTCATTCTTTATATGCAGCAGTAGCTGCTCCTAACTATTTCTTTCACACTGCACTTTTCTTACTATGGCGGTGCCCTGGGGCAGCTTAGCTGGGCTAGTTTGGGGGTGTCCTGCGCTCTGGATTTGAATCGTAGTATGTTAGGGACCTACCCTACAGAGGTTACCTGGATATGGTGGGTAGGCCCATAACCTTGGCCAAGATTATGCTAAAAACCTCTATTAAATTGCAAAATTTTATTGCATTTATATATTATTAATAATTTGGAGTTGTGCACCTGAGATTTGTCTGTTTTTGTGCCTGCAATTAGTCTCATCAGGTAGCACCTCCCATTATATATATATTCAGGTTGTGCAGTCCAGAAATCTTTCCTATATACTGCATTTAATGTGCTTTATTGCACACCTGAGGGAAAGGAGACGCCCTCAGTCTGGATTAGCACCCCTACCTTATTGGTTTAAAAGCATGGAGTCTTGTAATGAATATGCACGCTGGTATTAGGCACAATTCTAGGTAAGTCCTACAAGTTTTATATACTGTAGTACAACTTTGGTTCATTTTTGGGGCGTGGGTCCACCTGGATTGCCTTTGTTGATCTGTTTCAGGGCACCGCAATATAACACATTTTTCTTTTAGAACACATTTTAACCCTTCACTGTTTGTTTATTATATATGTACCTCACTTTTTATTTTCATTCTTTATATGCAGCAGTAGCTGCTCCTAACTATTTCTTTCACACTGCACTTTTCTTACTATGGCGGTGCCCTGGGGCAGCTTAGCTGGGCTAGTTTGGGGGTGTCCTGCGCTCTGGATTTGAATCGTAGTATGTTATTGACCTACCCTACAGAGGTTACCTGGATATGGTGGGTAGTCCCATAACCTTGGCTAAGATTATGCTAAAAACCTCTATTAAATTGCAAAATTTTATTGCATTTATATATTATTAATAATTTGGAGTTGTGCACCTGAGATTTGTCTGTTTTTGTGCCTGCAATTAGTCTCATCAGGTAGCACCTCCCATTATATATATATTCAGGTTGTGCAGTCCAGAAATCTTTCCTATACACTCCATTTAATGTGCTTTATTGCACACCTGAGGGAAAGGAGACGCCCTCAGTCTGGATTAGCACCCCTACCTTATTGGTTTAAAAGCATGGAGTCTTGTAATGAATATGCACACTGGTATTAGGCACAATTCTAGGTAAGTCCTACAAGTTTTATATACTGTAGTGCAACTTTGGTTCATTTTTGGGGCGTGGGTCCCCCTGGATTGCCTTTGTTGATCTGTTTCAGGGCACTGCAATATAACACATTTTTCTTTTATAACACATTTTAACCCTTCATTGTTTGTTTATTATATATGTACCTCACTTTTTATTTTCATTCTTTATATGCAGCAGTAGCTGCTCCTAACTATTTCTTTCACACTGCACTTTTCTTACTATGGCGGTGCCCTGGGGCAGCTTAGCTGGGCTAGTTTGGGGGTGTCCTGCGCTCTGGATTTGAATCGTAGTATGTTAGGGACCTACCCTACAGAGGTTACCTGGATATGGTGGGTAGGCCCATAACCTTGGCCAAGATTATGCTAAAAACCTCTATTAAATTGCAAAATTTTATTGCATTTATATATTATTAATAATTTGGAGTTGTGCACCTGAGATTTGTCTGTTTTTGTGCCTGCAATTAGTCTCATCAGGTAGCACCTCCCATTATATATATATTCAGGTTGTGCAGTCCAGAAATCTTTCCTATATACTGCATTTAATGTGCTTTATTGCACACCTGAGGGAAAGGAGACGCCCTCAGTCTGGATTAGCACCCCTACCTTATTGGTTTAAAAGCATGGAGTCTTGTAATGAATATGCACGCTGGTATTAGGCACAATTCTAGGTAAGTCCTACAAGTTTTATATACTGTAGTACAACTTTGGTTCATTTTTGGGGCGTGGGTCCACCTGGATTGCCTTTGTTGATCTGTTTCAGGGCACCGCAATATAACACATTTTTCTTTTAGAACACATTTTAACCCTTCACTGTTTGTTTATTATATATGTACCTCACTTTTTATTTTCATTCTTTATATGCAGCAGTAGCTGCTCCTAACTATTTCTTTCACACTGCACTTTTCTTACTATGGCGGTGCCCTGGGGCAGCTTAGCTGGGCTAGTTTGGGGGTGTCCTGCGCTCTGGATTTGAATCGTAGTATGTTATTGACCTACCCTACAGAGGTTACCTGGATATGGTGGGTAGTCCCATAACCTTGGCTAAGATTATGCTAAAAACCTCTATTAAATTGCAAAATTTTATTGCATTTATATATTATTAATAATTTGGAGTTGTGCACCTGAGATTTGTCTGTTTTTGTGCCTGCAATTAGTCTCATCAGGTAGCACCTCCCATTATATATATATTCAGGTTGTGCAGTCCAGAAATCTTTCCTATATACTCCATTTAATGTGCTTTATTGCACACCTGAGGGAAAGGAGATGCCCTCAGTCTGGATTAGCACCCCTACCTTATTGGTTTAAAAGCATGGAGTCTTGTAATGAATATGCACACTGGTATTAGGCACAATTCTAGGTAAGTCCTACAAGTTTTATATACTGTAGTGCAACTTTGGTTCATTTTGGGGGCGTGGGTCCCCCTGGATTGCCTTTGTTGATCTGTTTCAGGGCACCGCAATATAACACATTTTTCTTTTATAACACATTTTAACCCTTCACTGTTTGTTTATTATATATGTACCTCACTTTTTATTTTCATTCTTTATATGCAGCAGTTGCTGCTCCTAACTATTTCTTTCACACTGCACTTTTCTTACTATGGCGGTGCCCTGGGGCAGCTTAGCTGGGCTAGTTTGGGGGTGTCCTGCGCTCTGGATTTGAATCGTAGTATGTTAGGGACCTACCCTACAGAGGTTACCTGGATATGGTGGGTAGTCCCATAACCTTGGCCAAGATTATGCTAAAAACCTCTATTAAATTGCAAAATTTTATTGCATTTATATATTATTAATAATTTGGAGTTGTGCACCTGAGATTTGTCTGTTTTTGTGCCTGCAATTAGTCTCATCAGGTAGCACCTCCCATTATATATATATTCAGGTTGTGCAGTCCAGAAATCTTTCCTATATACTCCATTTAATGTGCTTTATTGCACACCTGAGGGAAAGGAGATGCCCTCAGTCTGGATTAGCACCCCTACCTTATTGGTTTAAAAGCATGGAGTCTTGTAATGAATATGCACACTGGTATTAGGCACAATTCTAGGTAAGTCCTACAAGTTTTATATACTGTAGTGCAACTTTGGTTCATTTTTGGGGCGTGGGTCCCCCTGGATTGCCTTTGTTGATCTGTTTCAGGGCACCGCAATATAACACATTTTTCTTTTATAACACATTTTAACCCTTCACTGTTTGTTTATTATATATGTACCTCACTTTTTATTTTCATTCTTTATATGCAGCAGTAGCTGCTCCTAACTATTTCTTTCACACTGCACTTTTCTTACTATGGCGGTGCCCTGGGGCAGCTTAGCTGGGCTAGTTTGGGGGTGTCCTGCACTCTGGATTTGAATCATAGTATGTTAGGGACCTACCCTACAGAGGTTACCTGGATATGGTGGGCAGGCCCATAACCTTGGCCAAGATTATGCTAAAAACCTCTATTAAATTGCAAAATTTTATTGCATTTATATATTATTAATAATTTGGAGTTGTGCACCTGAGATTTGTCTGTTTTTGTGCCTGCAATTAGTCTCATCAGGTAGCACCTCCCATTATATATATATTCAGGTTGTGCAGTCCAGAAATCTTTCCTATATACTCCATTTAATGTGCTTTATTGCACAACTGAGGGAAAGGAGACGCCCTCAGTCTGGATTAGCACCCCTACCTTATTGGTTTAAAAGCATGGAGTCTTGTAATGAATATGCACACTGGTATTAGGCACAATTCTAGGTAAGTCCTACAAGTTTTATATACTGTAGTGCAACTTTGGTTCATTTTTGGGGCGTGGGTCCCCCTGGATTGCCTTTGTTGATCTGTTTCAGGGCACCGCAATATAACACATTTTTCTTTTATAACACATTTTAACCCTTCACTGTTTGTTTATTATATATGTACCTCACTTTTTATTTTCATTCTTTATATGCAGCAGTAGCTGCTCCTAACTATTTCTTTCACACTGCACTTTTCTTACTATGGCGGTGCCCTGGGGCAGCTTAGCTGGGCTAGTTTGGGGGTGTCCTGCGCTCTGGATTTGAATCGTAGTATGTTAGGGACCTACCCTACAGAGGTTACCTGGATATGGTGGGTAGGCCCATAACCTTGGCCAAGATTATGCGAAAAACCTCTATTAAATTGCAAAATTTTATTGCATTTATATATTATTAATAATTTGGAGTTGTGCACCTGAGATTTGTCTGTTTTTGTGCCTGCAATTAGTCTCATCAGGTAGCACCTCCCATTATATATATATTCAGGTTGTGCAGTCCAGAAATCTTTCCTATACACTCCATTTAATGTGCTTTATTGCACACCTGAGGGAAAGGAGACGCCCTCAGTCTGGATTAGCACCCCTACCTTATTGGTTTAAAAGCATGGAGTCTTGTAATGAATATGCACACTGGTATTAGGCACAATTCTAGGTAAGTCCTACAAGTTTTATATACTGTAGTGCAACTTTGGTTCATTTTTGGGGCGTGGGTCCCCCTGGATTGCCTTTGTTGATCTGTTTCAGGGCACCGCAATATAACACATTTTTCTTTTATAACACATTTTAACCCTTCATTGTTTGTTTATTATATATGTACCTCACTTTTTATTTTCATTCTTTATATGCAGCAGTAGCTGCTCCTAACTATTTCTTTCACACTGCACTTTTCTTACTATGGCGGTGCCCTGGGGCAGCTTAGCTGGGCTAGTTTGGGGGTGTCCTGCGCTCTGGATTTGAATCGTAGTATGTTAGGGACCTACCCTACAGAGGTTACCTGGATATGGTGGGTAGGCCCATAACCTTGGCCAAGATTATGCTAAAAACCTCTATTAAATTGCAAAATTTTATTGCATTTATATATTATTAATAATTTGGAGTTGTGCACCTGAGATTTGTCTGTTTTTGTGCCTGCAATTAGTCTCATCAGGTAGCACCTCCCATTATATATATATTCAGGTTGTGCAGTCCAGAAATCTTTCCTATATACTGCATTTAATGTGCTTTATTGCACACCTGAGGGAAAGGAGACGCCCTCAGTCTGGATTAGCACCCCTACCTTATTGGTTTAAAAGCATGGAGTCTTGTAATGAATATGCACACTGGTATTAGGCACAATTCTAGGTAAGTCCTACAAGTTTTATATACTGTAGTACAACTTTGGTTCATTTTTGGGGCGTGGGTCCACCTGGATTGCCTTTGTTGATCTGTTTCAGGGCACCGCAATATAACACATTTTTCTTTTATAACACATTTTAACCCTTCACTGTTTGTTTATTATATATGTACCTCACTTTTTATTTTCATTCTTTATATGCAGCAGTAGCTGCTCCTAACTATTTCTTTCACACTGCACTTTTCTTACTATGGCGGTGCCCTGGGGCAGCTTAGCTGGGCTAGTTTGGGGGTGTCCTGCGCTCTGGATTTGAATCGTAGTATGTTATTGACCTACCCTACAGAGGTTACCTGGATATGGTGGGTAGTCCCATAACCTTGGCCAAGATTATGCTAAAAACCTCTATTAAATTGCAAAATTTTATTGCATTTACATATTATTAATAATTTGGAGTTGTGCACCTGAGATTTGTCTGTTTTTGTGCCTGCAATTAGTCTCATCAGGTAGCACCTCCCATTATATATATATTCAGGTTGTGCAGTCCAGAAATCTTTCCTATATACTCCATTTAATGTGCTTTATTGCACACCTGAGGGAAAGGAGACGCCCTCAGTCTGGATTAGCACCCCTACCTTATTGGTTTAAAAGCATGGAGTCTTGTAATGAATATGCACACTGGTATTAGGCACAATTCTAGGTAAGTCCTACAAGTTTTATATACTGTAGTGCAACTTTGGTTCATTTTTGGGGCGTGGGTCCCCCTGGATTGCCTTTGTTGATCTGTTTCAGGGCACCGCAATATAACACATTTTTCTTTTATAACACATTTTAACCCTTCACTGTTTGTTTATTATATATGTACCTCACTTTTTATTTTCATTCTTTATATGCAGCAGTAGCTGCTCCTAACTATTTCTTTCACACTGCACTTTTCTTACTATGGCGGTGCCCTGGGGCAGCTTAGCTGGGCTAGTTTGGGGGTGTCCTGCGCTCTGGATTTGAATCGTAGTATGTTAGGGACCTACCCTACAGAGGTTACCTGGATATGGTGGGTAGGCCCATAACCTTGGCCAAGATTATGCGAAAAACCTCTATTAAATTGCAAAATTTTATTGCATTTATATATTATTAATAATTTGGAGTTGTGCACCTGAGATTTGTCTGTTTTTGTGCCTGCAATTAGTCTCATCAGGTAGCACCTCCCATTATATATATATTCAGGTTGTGCAGTCCAGAAATCTTTCCTATATACTCCATTTAATGTGCTTTATTGCACACCTGAGGGAAAGGAGACGCCCTCAGTCTGGATTAGCACCCCTACCTTATTGGTTTAAAAGCATGGAGTCTTGTAATGAATATGCACACTGGTATTAGGCACAATTCTAGGTAAGTCCTACAAGTTTTATATACTGTAGTGCAACTTTGGTTCATTTTTGGGGCGTGGGTCCCCCTGGATTGCCTTTGTTGATCTGTTTCAGGGCACCGCAATATAACACATTTTTCTTTTATAACACATTTTAACCCTTCACTGTTTGTTTATTATATATGTACCTCACTTTTTATTTTCATTCTTTATATGCAGCAGTAGCTGCTCCTAACTATTTCTTTCACACTGCACTTTTCTTACTATGGCGGTGCCCTGGGCAGCTTAGCTGGGCTAGTTTGGGGGTGTCCTGCGCTCTGGATTTGAATCGTAGTATGTTATTGACCTACCCTACAGAGGTTACCTGGATATGGTGGGTAGTCCCATAACCTTGGCCAAGATTATGCTAAAAACCTCTATTAAATTGCAAAATTTTATTGCATTTACATATTATTAATAATTTGGAGTTGTGCACCTGAGATTTGTCTGTTTTTGTGCCTGCAATTAGTCTCATCAGGTAGCACCTCCCATTATATATATATTCAGGTTGTGCAGTCCAGAAATCTTTCCTATATACTCCATTTAATGTGCTTTATTGCACACCTGAGGGAAAGGAGACGCCCTCAGTCTGGATTAGCACCCCTACCTTATTGGTTTAAAAGCATGGAGTCTTGTAATGAATATGCACACTGGTATTAGGCACAATTCTAGGTAAGTCCTACAAGTTTTATATACTGTAGTGCAACTTTGGTTCATTTTTGGGGCGTGGGTCCCCCTGGATTGCCTTTGTTGATCTGTTTCAGGGCACCGCAATATAACACATTTTTCTTTTATAACACATTTTAACCCTTCACTGTTTGTTTATTATATATGTACCTCACTTTTTATTTTCATTCTTTATATGCAGCAGTAGCTGCTCCTAACTATTTCTTTCACACTGCACTTTTCTTACTATGGCGGTGCCCTGGGGCAGCTTAGCTGGGCTAGTTTGGGGGTGTCCTGCGCTCTGGATTTGAATCGTAGTATGTTAGGGACCTACCCTACAGAGGTTACCTGGATATGGTGGGTAGGCCCATAACCTTGGCCAAGATTATGCGAAAAACCTCTATTAAATTGCAAAATTTTATTGCATTTATATATTATTAATAATTTGGAGTTGTGCACCTGAGATTTGTCTGTTTTTGTGCCTGCAATTAGTCTCATCAGGTAGCACCTCCCATTATATATATATTCAGGTTGTGCAGTCCAGAAATCTTTCCTATATACTCCATTTAATGTGCTTTATTGCACACCTGAGGGAAAGGAGACGCCCTCAGTCTGGATTAGCACCCCTACCTTATTGGTTTAAAAGCATGGAGTCTTGTAATGAATATGCACACTGGTATTAGGCACAATTCTAGGTAAGTCCTACAAGTTTTATATACTGTAGTGCAACTTTGGTTCATTTTTTGGGGCGTGGGTCCCCCTGGATTGCCTTTGTTGATCTGTTTCAGGGCACCGCAATATAACACATTTTTCTTTTATAACACATTTTAACCCTTCACTGTTTGTTTATTATATATGTACCTCACTTTTTATTTTCATTCTTTATATGCAGCAGTAGCTGCTCCTAACTATTTCTTTCACACTGCACTTTTCTTACTATGGTGGTGCCCTGGGGCAGCTTAGCTGGGCTAGTTTGGGGGGTGTCCTGCGCTCTGGGATTTGAATCGTAGTATGTTAGGGACCTACCCTACAGAGGTTACCTGGATATGGTGGGTAGGCCCATAACCTTGGCCAAGATTATGCGAAAAACCTCTATTAAATTGCAAAATTTTATTGCATTTATATATTATTAATAATTTGGGAGTTGTGCACCTGAGATTTGTCTGTTTTTTGTGCCTGCAATTAGTCTCATCAGGTAGCACCTCCCATTATATATATATATTCAGGTTGTGCAGTCCAGAAAAATTTCCTATATACTCCATTTAATGTGCTTTATTGCACACCTGAGGGAAAGGAGACGCCCTCAGTCTGGATTAGCACCCCTACCTTATTGGTTTAAAAGCATGGAGTCTTGTAATGAATATGCACACTGGTATTAGGCACAAGTCTAGGTAAGTCCTACAAGTTTTATATACTGTAGTGCAACTTTGGTTCATTTTTGGGGCGTGGGTCCCCCT